>CM037862.1:2015122-3215122 GCA_021292105.1 Anadara kagoshimensis
AAATAAGGCGAGGTACCACCATTTGTTATTTAGATTTTTTTATAATTCTATCTAAATATCAAATGTCTAATCTGATTGGCCATGTTTTAATGCGTCGTCGATCGTCTGCTGTGTCGGATAGGGCGTATAAGTATGATCTCGTTTTCTTGTCATTTGTCTTCCTTGATTGGATGCCGATCTTGACTTTTCCATTTTAAATGTTTCAGAGATAATTCGAATACATTGCCACCGAGCGAGTTAAACGGAATGATGTGTTTTGATTTACTTATAAATGTTAGATAGCCCAACCAGCTGGGTAGTTTTGCTAGAGTATTTGGGTTCCATAACTGGACAGTGGAATGTGCAAATTTGCATATCGCAAGTTATTTCCGTATTTTTATAAATTATTTTCATGTATGTCGTGACCTCTGATATAATTCATATCAAACATAATGTCCGTTGCTAAAGCAGACATTTGGTATTGCCTGAGCATAATGGCGCGCATATTTTGTTCTATTTACAATGAATTGATCCAAGATCAAAACAAAATGGAGATATATTGTGAAAATTTCTTATTTTTATATTTTTATGCACACAGTTATGGTGACAACACCATGTACTACCTATTGCATAACATCAGCTAATTAAAAAACGTGCTACACTCAAGAAAATAAAAGGTCAAAATTCAATATGGTATTAATATTTAATTTGCCACATATTCAGATAATCCATCATGTTCTAGAAATGTCGGATAATAATTTAATTTTTGACATTTTTTCCACTGGCACCAACATTAAACAAAAGGTTAAAGATTGGTAGAGTTTAAAAGGTTAACAGCTAAACAAGAGATATAAATGGAGACAACTAAGATGATTTTGTGTACAATATCAATATAACTGGTTCCGGGAAATACTGTAAGAGTAGTTTTTTTTCGCGATGTACTCATTTCCTTATTTCGCGGTCAAATTCCGCGAAAATATTCTCGATATTGTAGTCGATTCTATACTTTAGTTTAAATGGCGTGGTTCCCCGATTTTCAGAAATAAACATACTAATTCATGTCCAAATCATAATCCCAAAGCAAAGTTAAAATTCTGAAGCTGCTAAATACGTGAAGTACCACCAGAGAAGTGAGACCGGGAGCTGTGGAAGAATGATCACCTCGTACAGTACAGACCTGTCGAAAGTTTAACACTGAGCTAACAAAATGAGTCGGAAGTCAAGTGTTCGAGATATTGACAGCTAGTGACCGAGAGCTAAACATTAGCTACAGAAAACAGCTGCTAAGATATAGCTAACAAAGAGTCGAGATGAAAAACCGATTCACTACTTAGCTTGAATGTTAAACTTTCGACAGGACTGTACTGTCTGTTTGGTCTCCATGCAACGAGAGACATTTAGAGAAAAATTCACCCCAGTCGTTCAATTTAATATTCGATTTTAGCTAACGAAGAGTCGAGATTAGTGTGTGTGTGGTCTCTGTTTGTATTTTGACATGCAACAAGAGAAATGTGAAGAAAATTTCGCCTCAGTCGTTCAATTTAATATTTCATTTTAGTTTGGTAACTTTAAGGATAAGATCATTCATTATTGCATTTAACTATTAAAGTCAACAAATAAGTTTCATAAATTCCCAATATTCTAAATAACACAAGTAAAAGACCCCGACAATAAAATCCTTTAGATTTAATAATTTGTACATTATTAAGTTGTTGTGCTAAGAGAAGTTAACTTGACGATCGGGAAATTAAATTTGATTCAGTGTATCTCATTAAGTCACTGATCAAAGCCCTTGACTTTGCTGCAAGTATCTCCGTTTTCTAAAATTGTTTAAAATACAGAGAAATTATAACTTCTATTAAACCCCCAAAACAAACATTAAACTCAGAAATATGCACTATTCTTCATAAAAAATAAAACAATTATGATTCATGTCCAGAAGCGTTAATGTACTTATCTTGCACATGTGTTATTGTGTGTTGGCTTTGGGCTTTGGGTACACATGTGTTGCTGTGTGTTGGCTTTGGGTACACATGTGTTGTTGTGTGTTGGTTTTGGGTACACATGTGTTATTGTGTGTTGGCTTTGGGTACACATGTGTTATTGCGTGTTGGCTTTGGGTACACATGTGTTATTGTGTGTTGGCTTTGGGTACACATGTGTTATTGTGTGTTGGCTTTGGGTACACATGTGTTGCTGCGTGTTGGCTTTGGGTACAGATGTGTTGCTGCGTGTCGGCTTTGGGTACACATGTGTTGCTGCGTGTTGGCTTTGGGTACACATGTGTTATTGTGTGTTGGCTTTGGGTACACATGTGTTGCTGCGTGTTGGTTTTGGGTACACATGTGTTGCTGTGTGTTGGCTTTGGGTATACATGTGTTGCTGTGTGTTGGCTTTGGGTACACATGTGTTGTTGTGTGTTGGCTTTGGGTACACATGTGTTGCTGTGTGTTGGCTTTGGGTACACATGTGTTGCTGTGTGTTGGCTTTGGGTACACATGTGTTATTGTGTGTTGGCTTTGGGTACACATGTGTTGCTGTGTGTTGGCTTTGGGTACACATATGTTGCTGCGTGTTGGCTTTGGGTACACATGTGTTATTGTGTGTTGGCTTTGGGTACACATGTGTTATTGTGTGTTGGCTTTGGGTACACATGTGTTATTGCGTGTTGGCTTTGGGTACACATGTGTTATTGTGTGTTGGCTTTGGGTACACATGTGTTATTGTGTGTTGGCTTTGGGTACACATGTGTTGCTGCGTGTTGGCTTTGGGTACAGATGTGTTGCTGCGTGTCGGCTTTGGGTACACATGTGTTGCTGCGTGTTGGCTTTGGGTACACATGTGTTATTGTGTGTTGGCTTTGGGTACACATGTGTTGCTGCGTGTTGGTTTTGGGTACACATGTGTTGCTGCGTGTTGGCTTTGGGTACACATGTGTTATTGTGTGTTGGCTTTGGGTACACATGTGTTATTGTGTGTTGGCTTTGGGTAGACATGTGTTATTGTGTGTTGGCTTTGGGTACACATGTGTTATTGTGTGTTGGCTTTGGGTACACATGTGTTATTGTGTGTTGGCTTTGGGTACACATGTGTTATTGTGTGTTGGCTTTGGGTACACATGTGTTGCTGCGTGTTGGCTTTGGGTACACATGTGTTGCTGCGTGTTGGCTTTGGGTACACATGTGTTGCTGCGTGTTGGCTTTCGGTACACGTGTTGTTGTGTGTTGGCTTTGGGTACACATGTGTTGCTGTGTGTTGGCTTTGGGTACACATGTGTTGCTGTGTGTTGGCTTTGGGTACACATGTGTTGTTGTGTGTTGGCTTTGGGTACACATGTGTAGCTGTGTGTTGGCTTTGGGTACACATGTGTTGCTGTGTGTTGACTTTGGGTACACATTTGTTGCTGTGTGTTGGCTTTGGGTACACATGTGTTGCTGTGTGTTGGCTTTGGGTACACATGTGTTATTGTGTGTTGGCTTTGGGTACACATGTGTTATTGTGTGTTGGCTTTGGGTAGACATGTGTTATTGTGTGTTGGCTTTGGGTACACATGTGTTGTTGTGTGTTGGCTTTGGGTACACATGTGTTATTGTGTGTTGGTTTTTGGTACACATGTGTTATTGTGTGTTGGCTTTGGGTACACATGTGTTGTTGTGTGTTGGCTTTGGGTACACATGTGTTATTGTGTGTTGGCTTTGGGTACACATGAGTTATTGTGTGTTGGCTTTGGGTACACATGTGTTGCTGCGTGTTGGCTTTGGGTACACATGTGTTGCTGCGTGTTGGCTTTGGGTACACATGTGTTGCTGCGTGTTGGCTTTGGGTACACATGTGTTGCTGCGTGTTGGCTTTGGGTACACGTGTTGTTGTGTGTTGGCTTTGGGTACACATGTGTTGCTGTGTTGGCTTTGGGTACACATGTGTTGCTGTGTGTTGGCTTTGGGTACACGTGTGTTATTGTGTGTTGGCTTTGGGTACACATGTGTTATTGTGTGTTGGCTTTGGGTAGACATGTGTTATTGTGTGTTGGCTTTGGGTACACATGTGTTGTTGTGTGTTGGCTTTGGGTACACATGTGTTATTGTGTGTTGGTTTTTGGTACACATGTGTTATTGTGTGTTGGCTTTGGGTACACATGTGTTGCTGTGTGTTGGCTTTGGGTACACATGTGTTGCTGTGTGTTGGCTTTGGGTACACATGTGTTGCTGTGTGTTGGCTTTGGGTACACATGTGTTGTTGTGTGTTGGCTTTGGGTACACATGTGTTGCTGTATGTTGGCTTTGGGTATACATGTGTTGCTGTGTGTTGGCTTTGGGTACACATGTGTTGTTGTGTGTTGGCTTTGGGTACACATGTGTTGCTGTGTGTTGGCTTTGGGTACATATGTGTTGCTGTGTGTTGGCTTTGGGTACACATGTGTTGCTGTGTGTTGGCTTTGGGTACACATGTGTTGTTGTGTGTTGGCTTTGGGTACACATGTGTTGCTGTGTGTTGGCTTTGGGTATACATGTGTTGCTGTGTGTTGGCTTTGGGTACACATGTGTTGTTGTGTGTTGGCTTTGGGTACACATGTGTTGCTGTGTGTTGGCTTTGGGTACACATGTGTTGCTGTGTGTTGGCTTTGGGTACACATGTGTTATTGTGTGTTGGCTTTGGGTACACATGTGTTGCTGTGTGTTGGCTTTGGGTACACATATGTTGCTGCGTGTTGGCTTTGGGTACACATGTGTTATTGTGTGTTGGCTTTGGGTACACATGTGTTATTGTGTGTTGGCTTTGGGTACACATGTGTTATTGTGTGTTGGCTTTGGGTACACATGTGTTGTTGTGTGTTGTCTTTGGGTACACATGTGTTATTGTGTGTTGGCTTTGGGTACACATGTGTTATTGTGTGTTGGCGTTGGGTACACATGTGTTGCTGCGTGTTGGCTTTGGGTACACATGTGTTGTTGTGTGTTGGCTTTGGGTACACATGTGTTGCTGCGTGTTGGCTTTGGGTACACATGTGTTATTGTGTGTTGGCTTTGGGTACACATGTGTTGCTGCGTGTTGGCTTTGGGTACACATGTGTTGCTGTGTGTTGGCTTTGGGTACACATGTGTTGCTGTGTGTTGGCTTTGGGTACACATGTGTTGTTGTGTGTTGGCTTTGGGTACACATGTGTTGCTGTGTGTTGGCTTTGGGTATACATGTGTTGCTGTGTGTTGGCTTTGGGTACACATGTGTTGTTGTGTGTTGGCTTTGGGTACACATGTGTTGCTGTGTGTTGGCTTTGGGTACACATGTGTTGCTGTGTGTTGGCTTTGGGTACACATGTGTTATTGTGTGTTGGCTTTGGGTACACGTGTGTTATTGTGTGTTGGCTTTGGGTACACATGTGTTGCTGCGTGTTGGCTTTGGGTACACATGTGTTGTTGTGTGTTGGCTTTGGGTACACATGTGTTGCTGCGTGTTGGCTTTGGGTACACATGTGTTATTGTGTGTTGGCTTTGGGTACACATGTGTTGCTGCGTGTTGGCTTTGGGTACACATGTTTGCTGCGTGTTGGCTTTGGGTACACATGTTGTTGTGTGTTGGCTTTGGGTACACATGTGTTGATGTGTGTTGGCTTTGGGTACACATGTGTTGTTGTGTGTTGGCTTTGGGTACACATGTGTTGCTGTGTGTTGGCTTTGGGTACACATGTGTTGTTGTGTGTTGGCTTTGGGTACACATGTGTTGCTGTGTGTTGGCTTTGGGTACACATGTGTTGTTGTGTGTTGGCTTTGGGTACACATGTGTTATTGTGTGTTGGCTTTGGGTACACATGTGTTGCTGTGTGTTGGCTTTGGGTACACATGTGTTGCTGTGTGTTGGCTTTGGGTACACATGTGTTGTTGTGTGTTGGCTTTGGGTACACATATGTTGCTGCGTGTTGGCTTTGGGTACACATTTGTTGCTGCGTGTTGGCTTTGGGTACACATGTGTTGCTGCGTGTTGGCTTTGGGTACACATGTGTTGCTGTGTGTTGTCTCTGTAAATACTAGTAGGTGACTATTGGATTAGATGTACTTTGTTGTATTAGTTTCCTACTTCAGAACAAATCTGACCCCAGTTTCACAATCATTTGTTAAATAACATTTTCTTTCTTTGAATATGACTTTTAAATTACATATTATACCAGCTATAGTTTTACAGCACAAGACGGTTGTTTCGGAAATTAGTGCTTGGACTAAAATTGTGAAACCAATTTTTAAGATGTTTAGTAAGTGGGAGGTTGTGGTTGGAGATTATAGACTTTTCTTGTTACACAGTTGTATGGTTTTTGCATTTTATTTATTTATTTATTTATTTATTTATTTATTTATTATTTATTTATTTATTTATTTATTTATTTATCACTATTATTATTATTATTCACAAATTGATAATATACAATGTATGTTTAGTCAGACAGTATAAAAGTTATATTATCGTTCTGCAATAAATGCATGATGCCTATATCATTGTTTGCCGATCGTCGTCCTTTGGCGTTAGCCAAGTATCAGTTGTTTTCTGTTTATTTTTTGTTTGTCTGGGTCAAACTCCTCAACTTGATTATCTCAATCCAATTATCACTTTTACAACTTAAACTCAGAATTAATACACAGAAGGGACAGGTCTACATTGTTCTGTCAGGAGCCATGACGTTTGTAATATAGACTATTTTGATGGTGCGTTTTATGTTCTCTATTCCACGCGTTTTGTTATAACCTCTACTAAGGCTAATAATATGAATAAAAGTTTCAATTATCAAGGTGCTTGTTATGTAAATTAAAGTTCAAATGTGTAAATCTATCTGTGACGTCATTATATTGTGATTAAAAGATTTTGACAATAAATGACGTCATTTTTTATTATTGATGCATGGATTTGCTTAAGTTATAACTCCTGGATAATTGTTGCCGCAAACCAGCTTTGGCCAATGTTTTATTTATTATTGTTTTATGGTCAATGACCTCGGTGTGTTTACTATGTGTTTTTGGTATGTTTTTGTTTTTTATGATTCAGGATATTTGTTGTGGTGTATCCTTGGTTTTTCTGAATCATTATTGACATATACAATGGCGTGATATCCTCTTTTATTATATTAAAATAAAACATACATATATAGACAACTGATTATGAACATCGTCCAAAAAGCAGGGAAATACGTCTATTACATTTTCAGATTTTTTTTCCCAAAACTTAAACATCGCTTATTTTAAAATAATTAAATTTAAAGACTTCTTTTGGTTAAAAGTGTAATGATTAGATGACTTTTTAGATAAGTTAATTATTGCAAAAACACTTGTGCGACATCACTGGATATTATTTTTGTAAAGAGCCCAGTAACCATTAAAAGTCAGGATCTTTGAACGTGTTTTGTTTGCGTCATGATTAGTTTAAATTCCAGTATCCGTTCAAAGTCAGATGTCTCATGCTCAGCTCTTTCAAAGTGTGTTTTCCGTGTCATATTTTGTTCTGATATGTTTTGGGTGTTCTTGCTATTGTCGAGTCCGTTATAAACTACAATCTTTCCATATTTCGTCATTATTATACTCTTGTAAACGAAAGGTAGAGGGCTGTATATAGTAATTACCCTGTCTGTCAGTCTGTCCAAGAGTTCCATAACCTCTACAACTTTGGGTGGATTTTGATCAAACTTGGAATATATGTATACCAACATGAGACTAATACCAATGTTACGTACGTAGGTCAAGATTACAAAGTCAAATCTAAGATTCTGTCCCTGCGATGTAGGTGACGTGGATATTTGTCCCTCAAGGGAATGCTCTAGTCATTATTAATTTGATACAATTTCTTTTCTAATGAGCACCGACTACGGTTTTCCTCTGTGGTTGTTAACATATTTTTCCAAGACTTTTAATCACATGCATCACTGAACAGCTTCAAAGAAGTATATTAAATCATAATTCATACAAATTCCAATAGAAATAACAAAGTTGAATTTCTTTCCCACCTTTAAGTAATTGTATAAATATTATATGGCTGTATATAGATTCCCTGTTGATTGTCCTGAATGGTGTTGTGATGACATTTAAAAATCTCCCTGTCGTTCTGATTAATTAATCTATGTAATTCTCGATAAAATAGCAGGATATATTCATAGTCAACAACCAGCTGGAAAATTGATTAATAAATCCATCAGCACTGATGTAGAAAATATAAATCAAAGCACTGACAGTGCTGATGAAGCGGATAAACTGTCAGGTCCCAATGCTGTATGCGAGAAGATACAAGGTAACCTGCGTTTATGCAGTGGTCGACCCAAAAGTGGAGTGGTTCTGAAGGTGTCCCTTTATTTTTGTCCATATTATATGTGTGTGTGTGTCATTTGCTCAGACTGCATAATATTACTACATTTCAAAAAATTTCTGCAGGAGTACGTCCCCAGACCTACTTCCTCGTTCCTCCGCTCCAACGTAAAATTGGAACACACACCCTCCAAAATTTCTTAGTCTGCCGCATGGATGTGGGGGTTGTCTTTGGAACCTCCGTTTTCATCCCATATCAAGAACTTGAGCAGCAAGGCAATTCCATGTGGCCAGAGAAAGATTAATTTTAAGTTAATAATTGTTTCTATATCCAAGCCAAATAAATAAATTTCAAGAGCTTTCTAAAAATAAACCATTTGGTATCAGTAGTTTCTCTCAATATGAAGAAAGTACATGACTGCACATTTGACAACGGTTGTGGATGCTATAACTCAAGAGTCCAAAACGTTCTTTTAGACTGTTGACTTTACTGATGTCATCTGTCAGTGAGTGAAGCAGCCTAACCAGAATGCCTATTTAGTGCCTCTGAAAAAGGTTGTCAAAAACCTTTATCATAGAAAACCACCACTTAGACTGGATGATGAAAATGTATATGTGATATTTCTAAATGGCATATTGGTTCATGTACTTCTTTAAGAAGTTACACTGACATTTCATGTGACTAATTGTTCTTTCATTAAATATAAATAAAAAAAACAACTCAACTTTTTGTTATAATATTTCAACATGTTTTTATTAAAATGGCTCTGGAAACATTCAATAACTCGTAAATATGCCCAAAATGATACAGCATGGGTTATATATATATATTTCTATATGTTTATATATTGCACTTATACTAAGATCTGATCCACACCATGAGATACTGACTAAATAGTCCTCTATTAGACTCAATAGTCACAATAATTTAATTATTAAACAAAATCACTAATTTCATATTTATAGAATATTTAAATAAAATGAAAATAAAATACAGAAGTAGAGAGGTTATTGGTGTACTGGAATGTGATTGAATAATAAGTACAAGTGAGATTTAAAATTGCTTATTTTAATTAAAACTTCTGAATATGTGGACAAGTGACTTAGTAAGTTCTCCAATGCCAATAGGAAACAACTCTTCAAGAAAAAACATGGCAAGATAGTAGTCTGAGGAAGTAAATCATCACACCATAGCAATAAATATGCAAAGAAACAATCAAATTTTGACATAAAATGAAAAAGCACTTCAGAACATACCATACACAGGTAAACTCCGATTATATTTTAGTAAACTTGATAGTATAAAATATTGCCAACCTTAAATTTTGATTTTTGCAATTGATTAGAATTTGAGTATATTTGTAGGTTTATAAAACAAATTACTGATAAATAAATGTTTCATATATAGAGGATAATTGTTAATGAAGCTAACTGTACAACTTATTCCATTCCCGGAACGAATATATTTGAACATTATTAAGCCTCAATGACTCAAAATCTAATTGCTCAATTTTATTTATTTATTTATTTATTTATTTATTTATTTATTTTGTGACACGTTTACTTAAATCTCAAAAATTCTAAAATGTAATTAAAAAAGGGGGTTTTGAAAAAAGAGTCTAGTGAAAAATGCTACAAAAACTACTGACCCAAACCTTTAACATATCTGGCTTTGATTGAAGCCATTTGCAAACGAAATGCAGTCAAATATAAGAGGCAGATATAAAGTTAATGTAAGTGGTTGTGTTTTTGGTTTGATTCTACAGAATAGTACAAAAAAAGCTCTAAAATATATACATTTTAACTCTATGTAAAACATGATCTCAAACTTTTACAAACCCCAAACAACCTAGTAGGGCTGTGACGGGTAGAGAATTCTGTACCCGGGTACCCGAACTCTTATACCCGACCCGGTACCGAGTACCCGATGCTTTTCAACTTCCACAAATTTCAATTAAGAATCTATTTCACAAACCGTGAATAAGTAACCAGAATAAACAAATATTATTAAATAAATGATTATTAATAATCTGTATAGACAATTTTCCCGTAAACAAATGCAGTAAATTGCAGATAAATCAGCTTCTTGTATTTTTATTATAGACTAATATAGTAACCTATCGTGAATCCCGGCTCTCCATGATGAAACCTTCACTACGCATGCGCAATGCTTATACGAGTTACACTTCAAAAGTTTTGTCTTGCAAGCTAGGTTAAATAGAATCAATAACTGTTATTGTTTTGTTAATGTTATTAAATAAAGTGATTTCCAAATTTCCGATTTTCTTTCAGTCATGTTTAAAGTTGCTTAGAGTAGTTCCCCGATAACCAATATCATCATTCGGAACCATATATCGTATTATTGAGTTGAATGTAGTTCCTCAAGGTGTTCCGATACTTACCTCGTGTGTCACAAACTGACAGAAGTATAAACAATGTTCACGATTACTGACATGTCGTGTCATTTTGAATGAAAGTCAAAGTTTAATTGAACTTATATTACATTTTATTTTAGGTCTATAACAATGATACATGTTTTAACGGGTAACGGGTAAACAATTTGTTACCCGGGTACAGTCATTACCCTAACCGTGAACGGGTACCCGGGTACTCGTCACAGCCCTACAACCTAGGTTCAAATACATATCAGGCAAATCCTCGTTTAAAAAAAAACATGTCAGTTCACTTACAAATGGAAGGTACTCTGGTTTCCTCCACCATACAAGACCTGTTTGTCTCAGTGGAAGAGTATTGAATGGGGCACATATAAAACCATTACTTCACTGATGTCAGCACAAGCCACCAGATAGCTCACCTGTATTAGTAGAGGTTGACAAATAAACTTGACACTACTAAAGGTATGATGATAGCTCATTTGCACTTTGTGCAGATAAATTGATAATTTATATATATACATAGAAATCTCATGTTTTGTAACTATGTACACTCTTCAAGGTGTAAGGCAAACAACATTAACCTGTCCACTTGACCTTTTATTTAATATTTATTATAGACTATATATATAGGAATCGTGTGTGTTTATTTTGTCTTAATCATGGGAAGGATGCATTGTTTATATATTTACTGCAAATTCAAACACTACCCATGTATTGGATGGATCATTCTATATGAATATTTCTAATGAAAGGTCAAGCAGACAGGTCAATGTTGTTTGCCTATAACATATTTTGTAGAGTATTTACATTGTACAGTATATACAGATATAGTATGTATAGGCAAACAACATTGACCTGTCCACTTGACCTTTCATTCGGAATATTAATTGTGGACAAGTATAGGTATCTATATGGAACACAAGTACTTATTTCATCTACATAAAGAAACACTAATCGTGTGCATTGTGTATGTATCAACAGCAAATCTAAACACAACCCATGAGTAAGGTGGATCCTCCTAAATGAATATTCCTAATGAAAAGTCAAGCGGACAGGTCAATGTTGTTTGTCTACACATTGTACACATTATTTACATACATTGTATGTACATGACATAATTTATACATATATTAACATTTTATAAAATATTTACAAATTATAAAGGGTTTAATAGCACTTGTACATGTATACACAGTTCTCATATAAACTGTAAATTTTTATGGCAAAAACAATAAAGCACTAATGTAAAACATGGCAGTATATGTACACCACATGTGTACACATATGTCAACACACAGGATGATAAACAATGGCAGTATATGTACACGTGTACACATATGTCAACACACAAGATGATAAACAATGGCGGTATATGTACACCACATGTGTACACATATGTCAACACACAGGATGATAAACAATGGCAGTATGTGTAAATACAATGTGTGAATGAATGAGCCACACCAAACTTAAATGGGGTTTATTGTATTTTTGACATTTTGAAATTGTTTTATATCAATAATTTTTGAAAAATTTTATGTTTGTCATAAACTTGAGAATTTTCAAAATGAAAAATAAATTCTTTTGTTGTAACAAAATGTATTTGACACTCGGGATAATATTTGATCTTTCTGTGTTTAACATAACAAGAATTTCACATAATTCATCTCTTTATTATTTTTACTTGCTATAAATTAGAAATAATTTGAAATAATCTTGCAAAAATCATTAAACGAAAAAATATTCTGAAAACATTTGATGTGAACTAAGCTTTACAACTAATCATATGATCTTAAATGTCGAACATCTCTAGTATATGAAAAAAATAACAGAAAAGATTTTCATGACAATCTGGAATTCAAATTCTGTATAAAAAATTTTCCCGGAGTTTTTTCCTCATGCGTAAATATTTAATTATGACTTCAACACTGATCTTCATTTATCAATTTATCAAAATGTCTCAAATAGTCAAAAGCCCATTTTGTTTATTGTGGCATATATTTATATCAACAAACAAAATATTTAACAAAATAAATGATAAAAACAACCAAAAACAAAAATATATCTTAAAACACAAAGTAAATTACACACAAATACATGATAAAATTATATAACTTTGAATAATGAACCAGAGACAAGGTTGTCACAGCAACTGATGCAAATTTAAACTTGTTTAGATGAAAACTACATGAATGTACTGGAAGTCCAAACTATGAGCATTATGACTGTTATGGCAAAACTATGGCCATCTAACCAATTGCCACGACAACATATTTAAGGAAACAGTCTCAAGACAACTCCTTTTTCAAATGATTTGCCTTTATTACTTGTTACTTCAGGGTCAAAAACTTCTGGAAGTAGGGTCAATTATAGTAAATAATCTAGACACCATTACCTTATCTAAGACATTTTCATTTTTATGGGTACCTTTACCTAGACTATTTTGACTTACAAATTTAACCGTTTGTGAAATCATTAAGATATTTAAAATGGATTTCATAAAATAATTCTCATTATATGTTCCATTTTTGGTCCATATGGATTATGTATGTAAATGATTGTTAGGAATCTATAATGTAGGCAAGACTTGTCTTAAACTGTCTTCTACCCAGTTTCCATACATTTTGAACATTGTGCAAGGGTTCAAAATTATATTTTGTGATGGACCATCCAGGACCATTGGTCATTATGTCTGAAAACAATTCTTTAGTATCCGGTTATATATTCCCAAAAATTGAAAGGTCCTCATTACCCCTCAACACCAGAAGGACCTTGTGCTATTGTGTCATTTAGGAAAAAAGTAGTTAATTAAATGAAAAATTATGACTGAATTCCACCATACATTTCACTTTGAGAGCTCTATGATATGGCAAAATACATTTAATTGATTTAGAATTCTTTTAAAATATGCAAAAAAAAAGAGAGAAAAAAATCCTGATAAAAAGAAACATAAGTGTCATCAGACTTCTACAGTAAATGTTTCAAGAATTTTGAACCCCTTTGGTTGTCCTTAACGTGTGTTTTTAATATGATGAAGTATTTCCTGTGTAATTACAATGGAAATAGATAAATTGATCTTAAAGATCAGTCAACTATTAAATCTATATATAAATCATATATATATATATATATATATATGTATGTTACTTCCTGGTTTAATTTTTTTTTTTAAATTTCAAAGTTTTAAAATTTTTATTTAATTTCCAGTTTTTAAAGAAGCTAATTTGTTTGCTTTGCTAAAAATTACTTTTTTCGTAAGAACGAAATACTAATCGGCTATTTATATATACAGAATAAATCTTAAAGAACCCATTAAAGAATTTTTTATGTAATGGAAATAAAATTTACCTGGAAAATGTTTCAGATCACATTTATATCATATTACTTTCCACAATCTAAATGTGTTTATGCAACATGCAAAGTCAAAGCCATTCCTGTTTTTGAAAGTTTCTGAGAAACTGGTGTAAGAAAATTGTGGATTTTTTTCCCTGTCTATAAAGTCTGTGTTTCTTAGGTCCCATGGGTGGTCTTTGTATACAGGTTTTACCAGTACGTATGCCCTGTGGGTGGTCTTTGTATACAGGTTTTACCAGTACGTATGCCCTGTGGGTGGTCTTTGTATACAGGTTTTACCAGTACGTATGCCCTGTGGGTGGTCTTTGTATACAGGTTTTACCAGTACGTATGCCCTGTGGGTGGTCTTTGTATACAGGTTTTACCAGTACGTATGCCCTGTGGGTGGTCTTTGTATACAGGTTTTACCAGTACGTATGCCCTGTGGGTGGTCTTTGTATACAGGTTTTACTAGTACGTATGCCCTGTGGGTGGTCTTTGTATACAGGTTTTACCAGTACGTATGCCCTGTGGGTGGTCTTTATATTCAAGTTTTCCTGTACTTAGGTCCCATTGGCGTTCTTTATATAAAAGTTTCACTGTATATAACATATAAATTAAGAAGAGTTGATTTTAGCTTGTTGTATAAACTACTGACCATTAAGCTGGATACAGATCATAAATAAAGCTCATCATTATGACCCTAATTTTGAAAAGATGGCCCAAATTTTTGAATGGCTTGAATAGGGAAAACACTACATTTCAGTAGTTGCTTGAAGTCTGTTAGTGATAGCTCATGGGTTCAATTTAAAGTCAAAGGTCAAATGTCAAATAATCTTAATTAAATCATTCATGTTAACTGTTCTTATACAGTACAGATCTGTCAAAAGTTTAACAATGAGGAGTCAAAGCTCAGCCGTGGTAACATAATCAAAAACAAATAACTAATCCATGTCCGTGGTAACATAATCAAAAACAAACATACTAATCCATGTCCAATCACAATTCAGAAGCAAAGTAAACATTTTGGAGCTGACAAGTTAGGTTAGACACGTGAACTTCCACCAGGAAGGTGCTATATAACTTAGAATATAAAACTTGTGACAAGCACTTTGTCTTAATGTAATAGTACAGAATATTAGTATGTTTTACACAACAGGTGGTTAGATAGCTAGTGGTAGAAAAGCTGTCTAGTGTTAGATAGTAGTTGTCAAGATAAAGCTAACGAGAAGATGAGCTGTCAATCCAGCACTAATGTGTTAGTTAAGTGTTGAATTTTTGACAGGTCTGTACTGTACATGGATTAAAACTGATGATAAGATACAGATTTTATTCACTTTTAACCGCCCGATAAAACTGACACTTCACACACACACACACACACACACACACACACACACACAGTGAAGTCTCTCTTCTTTTAATCTCTTAGCTATTGCCTGACATTTACACTTAAATCAAATTTGCAACCATACAATGTTTATATCACAATTTGTCTTTCAAAGACATAATTTAATTAAAGTTCAATTGGTGTTTTGTCAAGAATCTTGAGTTGTCTCCTCTTGGTTGCTTTCTTTGACAACAGGGGGAGCAGCTGAAGCAGACATTTCCTGGTTTTCTTCTGTTTCCTTTTTGTTTAATCTCATTAATTCTTGAGACAAGGTTTCCATCCCCTATAGAAAACATAAAAAAATACAAATATTAACCACTTATAATGGAAACCTATAAAATAAAAATCCTTCATGAAACTAGAACTGTCTCTTGAGAGCCAAATCATTTGATGTTTTCCCATGACCTTGACCTTTCTGATATGACGATTATTCATGTGAAGTTTCATGACAGTCGTCCAAAGCATTGATGAGATATGGCCCGGGACACGATTTTACACAACACAGACAGACAGATGGACAGACAGAATTGGTAACACCTATATACCCCCTCAAATTAGTTTGCAGTGGATATGAAAATTGTCTGAATTTTGTCTGGAAAGTTCTTCATGTTCTTACTATTGACATTTTTTTTTAAACTTTCATGTAATTTTTGATGTAAAAAAATTCAGAGGGCTAAGTTAAAAAATATTCAGACAAAATTCAGAATTTTTATTTCATGGGGGTTGTAATAAGGAACAAATATTAGTTACATATTTTGAGGATTGTTTCAGACACATCACAAAGAGCTTTCAGCTTTTTAAAACCTATTTTCACTTCCATTTTATTTACCATACACTAAATTGTGAGAAAAATACACTTAAGACAATAAAATAAACTCCTGAAAATTAAATTATACCTAATAATGGGTTCTATGTAGTACCTTACTAATGGGGTGAAAATGGAAAATTTGAGTTGTAGATTAAATCCTCAGAGAAAACTTGCATGATAAACATCCCGTTAAAAACAGAAACTTCTATGTATTACATTAATTTCTACACATAGGCAAGTAACACTGGTCTTGTTACATGAGTGCATGGTTTTAGCCCTACTGATGTGGAATAAATTTGTTCCTTTCTTTTTATTATTCAAATGGGAAATTTCCAATTAATTTTTGTAAAAGTCTACATTTTAATTCTTTTAAATTGTCTTATATTTAAATATAAGTAAGCTAAGTCATACATAACAAAAAGGGGGAAAATGCAGACATGAAACCAGGACTTTAACTCAGAACCTCCCAATTACTAGTGGGACACTTTACACCTAGTCACCCATCAAGCAAGGTCTGCCACATTTCCATATCTTCTTTTTAAATCAACTACCTGGAATGGAAATATGAAGTTCTACCCTGAACAAGCATGTTGGTCTGTCACTTGCCAGGGTTGGATGAATCCCAAAATGTAACAGAAAAGTAAGTGGAAAATGCAGCGGCTAAAATTACAATTTGAACCAGGGACCTTTTTCAAATACTAGCAGGACACTTTACCAACTGGGTTACCTTGACCACACATATAATCTGAATACCTTGTCAAAGTTATTACACTTAATATATAATTGAGGTGGGCAGTTCTAGAGCAAGGTAAATGAATAAATGCAAAGCAAAAAATACCAGCCTTCTGCAAGTAAACTGATGCTTTCTCAAACATGGATCTGCCAGAGTTAGACTTGTACGTATAAGGCTGTAAAGGTCACTGTGATCTGTATATATAGGATCACACTACCTGAGGTTAAGTCCCATTCAGGCAGATCCTAGTGCATCAGTTTGTTTGCTGAAAGTCAGAGGTTTTCTCCTAAGGACTCTGGTTTCCTCCACTATCTTAGAACTAATTGCCTCGATATAAGTGAAATAATCTTGATGGGGACATAACACACCATAACTCTATTCTACTGCAAAACAATAGACATCATGCATAGGTTTATAGATATTTTATTCAGCTTGGTCACAGTGGAAATTTTTATGTAGTTTATTCAGCGTGATTATATCAACTGAATAATTTGCTATAAAATTGAGACAACAATAGGAATCAAATCTGATGACATAATCACAAATTTATCAGTTTCAAAAATATGGCATTAATTTCAATAAATCACTGGGACTATTTTTGGAATAACACTTTGACATTTCAGAAATATCTTATATTAATTTGTTTTATCTATTTTCAGTGTATATAAATACAAAATGAACAAGCAAATTCAGTGAATTAGGATCATTTGCCAGTAGGTATTTTTTGTGATTTGCGCTTTAGTTCAAAGGGCAATAACTTCCAGGAAAATGAACTAACCAACTTGGGTTGATGATATGCATATCTCCTATCAATGTTGATGCTTTGCATCAGTTGAGTTTGGTGAAATAGAGCTAAATTGTTTTGGAGAACTACTTCAGAAAGAATTTCTGAACAGACAAAAAGACTGAAGATAAAAACTCAAATATAATATCCTTCTTTCTTTCTTCGAAAGGTGTTGAATAATAAAATTATAGTACACTAACTGAGATCTCAGATCCAATCTACACAGCTAGATAATAGAAATCTTCCTGTAACTTACTGAAGGTCGCTGGTTTTTAGGTGCTCCAGTTTTCTCCACCATCCCAAAATTGACCAACTTGATATTAATGAAAGAATCTTGACAGGGGTGTAAAATTATAAGTTACATGCAGAATAAAGAAATCTAGTATAGGCTTATTAAATTTGTCCACATCCTCAAATATCTATGCCCCATCACATCACATGATATGATCAATACTCTCTTCCAGAATCACTCTATACATCTGATATGCTTACGTCTTCATATAAACTATCACACATAATAACACTGTCAATACACACTCAAAAATGACAGAAGGGCCAGGAGTTTAAGGCATAAACCCTTAAAACCCAAAGTATCTCACAATTGTTGGTTCAACCCAGTTGACTGCAAGTGAGAATATTATCTATGTAGGAGAGGGAAATTTTAGCCGAGGAGTGGAACATTTCAGTCAGAGACGAGGCTTGCCCTATTCTACATGGATAATCTCATCACCCGAGAAGTGGAACATTTCTGTCAGAGATGAGGCTTGCCCTATTCTACATGGATAATCTCATATTGAATTGTTTTTCCTCCTATTTAATATCAACATTGGCTTCAAATAGGATTTACATAGACATCGACACCATGTCCGTAAATTTAACTTTTTTATTCAACATTCTGCTTTTAAATAAATATGACCATCAGAAAGAATGTACCTTATTTTGGTTTATACAATATGTATAAACTAGAAAACAAAGTTAATCATTTTAATATCCCAGATTTAACATTTTAAACACATTTAAAATTTTCTTCAATCTAACCTTTAATTAGGAATATTCATTTAGGAGACTCCATCACATACATGGTAGTGTAGGATTCACAGTTAATACATATATATTACTCTTTGACCACTGCGGTACCTCAGTTAGTACAGTGCTTGTTCCATAAGTGGGAGGAAGTGGGTTCGATTCCCGACCAGGTCTGACCCAAGACTTGAAAGTGGGTAATTACTTTTCCTTCGCAAAGCATTACATTGATTGAATGTCAAGGAAACTTAAAAAAAATAAGGTCCAGTGTCACAGTAGGCTTGACATAATAAAGAACCCTTTTGTATAATGACATCAGTGCAGGCAAAATTTCTGCATCTTCTATAGCTGGCAATGTCTGAATATAAGTGAAATATTCTTGACTATCTCTCTCTCTCTTCACTCTTTGTAAAAAGTGTTTCCCCATGACATTGATGAAATAAACACCTAGTATGTCCCCTATATATAAATCCACGGGTCCATAATAAATATCAAATTTAAAGGTCAAGCAGACAGGTCCATGATGTTTGCCTATACACACCAAAATATGTGTAACCTGGGAACTTCAGTTAAAATTTAATCAAGTAAAGTCACTAGGATAAAGTCATTTCACAAATTTGTCTTGGTTCAATTTCCTGAGTAAATATATCTTCAGTAAACTATTACACAATTCTCACTTAAGCTTGAAAAGTAAAAGTCACCTCTGTACAGCTTTAATATCCGTTTGACCCAAGTAAAAATATCTTATAACTTTTTAATTCAATTAAAACTGTAAACATCTACAAAATTAGTATAGGTTAAGGCCCACAATTCTGATAGGAGATACACTGTGAACGAAAATAAATTTAAGATGCAACAATTCCAGCATCATGCTGGTGTAATTTTACTGATTAATTTTAACATTCATTCCTAAACCTTTATCTAATTAAACTTTCAAAAAAAATGTTTTTCCTACTTAAAAGTGTCATTATCCTGAGAGGGACTACAATTTCTCTGTAACAATTACAGTAATACTGGTACACTGTCTGCAGGTTTTACTACCATAATTACAGTTAAGACTGAATTAGGATTTATGGATTGAATGAGGTTTTACTTCCCAGTCAAGAATAATACATTTTTATCAAGATGTCACCATCTATTAGTGAAGTGGCAGAAATTGTAACCTTTGCAGTGTGATCATGCCAATGTGCAGGGAAGGTTCTTCAATGTGCCATGTCTGATGTCTCTTCTGTAAGAACCTGTGTCTCTCATTTCTAAATGTGTAGTGCTTGGTGAATGAAAAGTCACTACCTATTTTTAAGTCTAAGTCAGACCCCTACCAGGATTTGAACCCTCGACCTCCCACATATGAAGCAAGCACTCTACCAACTGAGCTACCATAGTGGTACTGATTTAAGAGGATAATTCATATGCTTACTTACGTACATGTGTAATGTTTAATACTGTATCAGCAAATAGACATATTTTTTTATACCAGTACATTTCTCGAGAAACAGGTAATGGCTGCAAAATCTCTAAATTTACCAGAATATCAACAAATCAAGTTCCTGAAGTGGATGTGAACTAGACAGGAAAATATCAGTCGAGTTAATTGATAAACGAATTAAGTAAAATGCTCAACCTTTGAAAATTAAGGACCACTTGCAGTACTATAATTATAATAACTTAAACAGATCATGGGAGAAATCACCAATTTCTAAAAATCCAATTTATACTGAACGAAGAAGATAGACTTTGGTTTGAAAACATCATCTTTAGTATGAAACTACAATTTTGTAGTATATAAGCATAAGAATTACAAATATAACAAAACATATAATCAGCCAAATGAAGGGAGATAACTCCCTGAATCACTCTCAGACAATATAGCTACAAAGTGTGAAAACCATACTTGCAATATTAACAGGTTAGGCACACAGACAAAATCTATATGAGACTAAACTACAAAGGTCCTTTCTACAAATACTGTCAAACCTGTGTATAGAGACCACACAAGAAAGAGGTCCTTTCTACAAATACTGTCAAACCTGTGTATAGAGACTTCACAAGAAAGAGGTCCTTTCTACAAATAGTCAAACCTGTGTATAGAGACCACACAAGAAAGAGGTCCTTTCTACAAATACTGTCAAACCTGTGTATAGAGACCACACAAGAAAGCGGTCCTTTCTACAAATACTGTCAAACCTGTATATAGAGACCACACAAGAAAGAGGTCCTTTCTACAAATACTGCCAAACCTGTGTATAGAGACCACACAAGAGGTCCTTTCTACAAATACTGTCAAACCTGTGTATAGAGACCACACAAGAAAGAGGTCCTTTCTACAAATACTGTCAAACCTGTATAGAGATCACACAAGAAAGATAGTTTCATGGTTATTTTGAGCAAGTGACATTAATACAGAGGTTTAAATATGGGATTAAAATTTTGTCTTTCTGAACAGGTGACAGTTTGTGTATATATAGAATTAGCCTCTGTATCGAGGTCCTTGCTATAGCAGGTTTGACTGTATACAGAATTGTTTAATTGAAAATCGACAGAGAATTACACCATTACACTACAGATCTCAAGGAGACACATACAACAACAAGTGTAAGATACAAAACTACCATAAATAATATCTGGTATTGATTATGCAATTCTCAGAACTATCATGTAATATATCTGACCGACCAATGGACCGACTGCGATGCTGACTACTGCTGCTGACGACAACCACAATGATTATGATGATGTTACCGAGATGATTGAGAGACATCATCATCGTCATCGTGGAAATTAAACTGGGTAATCCATAAGACAACATAAACCAAATAGTCCTGTCTAGCAGGTGTTTATTTTGTATAAAGCTTTAATAACTTTCTGATATATTTATATACATAACTGGTGTACAGATTGATGTACTGCTTTCCTGAGTGCTTCAGGCTCTAGAAGTACTAAATGCAATATCCTCTTCTTACATTGATATATGTCTACAAAGTGGAATAGGGCACTGCGTCATTTAAATCAGTTTACTGGCATATGTGGGTGTTTTACAGAAAATGTTGGTTATAGAGAATCCTACATGCATTGGTTGTTTTTATGTCCTCAGGATTTAAGGCTTTCAAAGAGACAAGAGCCACAACAAGTGACCTTGGCATTTCATTGAGTACATAAGATGTAAGGATGGGTATTTGGGAAAAAAGCATATTGCAATATATTGCAATATTTGAGAAAATATTGCAATACATATTACAATATATTGCAAAGTTAATAAATGCTTAAAAGATAGACGAACCGGCATTCAAGTTTGGGTGATGGCGGCGAATGTGCGAAGTAAGATTACTTGTACCCCCAGCATATTCAACGTCTGCAAGGTTAGACAGTGCATACTGCTATATTTTCATTAATAGTCCCCGCTATTTGCCTAAATTTAAAATGTTCCCACACTTTTGCCTTTGCTTGTTTGTTTTTGACAAGTTTTACTTCGTCGTCTGCCATTATCGGTTATAACATGTATACATTCTGTATCTCAGAGGTGCTTTATTTTGTTGACAAACACTAACGAGATAAAGATTATATTACAGTCTTTTTAGTGTTAATAACAAAATATGACCGTTTTTTTAAATTTCGGCGGTATACCGGTTTTTTATTTTGCGTACAGGTATATTGTATCGACCCTGCCATACCGCAATATACCGGTATACCGGTAATATCGCACACCCCTAATAAGATGGTGTCTAAAAATTTAATAAGATAAGGTCATTGTGGCCTTGAATACAGGTCAAGGTCCATCAATGTTACATCAGAAGATGATGTCTAAAAATTTCATTAGATAAGGTCACTGTGACCTTGAATACAGGTCAAGGTCCATCAATTTTGTATCTGAAGATGATGTCGATAAGGTCACTGTGACCATGAATAAAGGCCAAGGTCCATCAATGTTACATCTGAAGATGATTTCTAAAGATCTCATTAGTTAAAGTCCCTGTGACCTTGAATAAAGGTCAAGGTCCATCAACTTTGCAAACTTTTCATACACATGCTTGTCATGTGATTTCCAAGTCCTTTCAGAACCAGTCTGGGATCTAACTCACTGCCTTCAAATCTAAGACACTTTCTACCAGTGTTCTTAAGAAATGGCTAACCTTGCACTATACAAGAAAGAGACTAGAGCCCCCTCCTTTTTTGACAGCTATGCACTCTAATTAATGTTTACTTAAGATGTAATAGCACGTTAAAAGCTAAATTACTTTCAATCATTTAATCAAATTAATCAATCATTAATATATTGCGTGAATTCATAGAGTAAACTAGTGATGTTTTATGCCCAAGTTAAGATTTTTCACTTATATCAAGGCAGACAATTCTGAGATGGTGGAGGAAACCAGAGTGTCTGGAGAAAACCACTTTTATCTGTGACAAGCGAACTGAGATACTTTCTCATACTAGGATCTGCTGGGTGGGATTTGTACCTAGGTGTTAGGGAAGTCAGCGCTTTAGAACACTTGACCATCAAAGCCCCCCCCCCCCCCCCCCCAAAATGCCGCGCCTACCATGACACGGGACTTCGTTTATTATAAGTTCCCATGGGAAAGAACGGTGACTTTCATGTGGTAATGTAGAGTGCTTGAAGAAAGTCTAGTCACTTCAAACTTTCAAGTCTAGGGTCAGACTTGACTGGAGATCAAACATACAGGATCCTGAGGAAATGGCTAAAAGTTGAATAATACATGTAATAATGGACCCTATAGATATTTGTGGAGTGTGTACTGGTCTTATTAACTCGCCTAGGACTATTTATAACTGACCAGCGGTCAAGCCTGATGATAATGAATTTATTAATTAACCTCTTTATACTATATTAATACATTGTATAAATATTGCTGTTATATACAAACTGATAAATAAACATCTACATGAACAATAAACCATGTCCAATAACATACCAAAAATATGACAATTAATAAAACTGACCAGTTGAGAAAACTGACCATTATTTGTCCAGTATTGATACATGCTAATTATAGCTGCAGTGGTCATCTACTTTAAATCAATAGTAGGTTGATATTAAATAAACAATAGTTATACGTTTTTGTTTATTTTCTGTATCTATTAACAGGTTACTAAAATATCCCCACCATTGATATTCTGGTATTTACGGTACTAAAATATCCTGACCATTGATAAACAATGACATTGGCAGTTTAATAATTATAATGTCATACATTTATAAAGTATAGAGAGGAGTAGAGTTTAGGCTCCAGTCAAGATTCTTTCACTTATATCAAGGTGGTCAGTTCAAAGATGGTGGAGGAAAGCTGAGTACCCAGAAAAAACCACTGATCTTCAGGAAGAGAACTTACCATTTTGTTTCACATTAAGATCCGTCTGAATGGGATTCAAACCTATGCACTGTGTCTAAAGTCTTAAGTACACCACTCACTGCCTATGTTCAACTCCTATTTTGACAGATCTTAGTGTGAGAAAGTTTGTCAGTTGACTTGCAAAGGTTGATGTTGTTTTACTGGCACTCCAGTTTCCTCTACCAGCCATGCACTGAACACCTAGATATAAGTGACCGTTAGCTCAGTTGGTAGAGTGTTTGTGGGAGTCATGGGTTCCAATCACTACTGGGTCTAACACAAGACTTGAAAGTGGGTAGTGACTATTATTTTGACAAGCACTCAGCATTAAGAAATGAAAGTCACATTTTTTATTGGAATTTACAGGTAGGTCCTGTGTCATATGGTAGGCATGGCACAATAAAGAACCATGCTTTATAATGCCATCAGCGCAATGCACAGAAAACTTTCTGCACCTTTGCCTATAGATAGCAATGGATTGATATAAGTGAAATATTCTTGACTGGGATGTTAAATACCATTACTCAACTCAACTCTCAACTCGATATAAGTGAAAAAATCTGGAATGGGGCATAAAACTCCCATTTTTCTACTCTACATCGGTACTTAAGTACTGGAATTTAACCAACAAAATGAAATAGTGAAAAACATAAACTCAGCAATAAGCCTGGCCAATAAAAAAACAATAAATAAATCATCTACAAAAAACAAGATTCAAAATATCATAAAAAATTAATTTAAATCAAATCAACTGTAAACGAGAATTGTACAACAAAGAAAGAGGAGGAAATATTAACTGGTATAAATTGTATAATATTCTTCTGGGTAAAATCATTAAAACAAAATATTGTTTTATAGATCAGCCATTACCAAAAATATCCAAAACACACACGGAGTAACTACTCTGTCTATAAAATAAATGTCCCTGTAGAATTGTATGCTGAAAAATCCATAACTGTCCATTTGTGTCATTATATCGGCACATTAACCAGCAATTGTACGTGGAACATTATGCTTAAAGAAGAAAAGTAACAGCTAGGATTTATATGGATGTAGTAGTACTTTAGAAGAATGTGTTGCTTGAAAATCTACTTTGGCAGTGCTAATTAAATTTGTTCAATTAGAATTATATTGTAAGAATGTGTGTAAGTATACCGGTTTCCGTTGATTTGATAGCCTCAAGGGGACACCATCTTAATTTATATCTAAATCATATACTTCAATAAAAAATAATGAATATAATTGTATCTTAGATAGAAGGCTTTAACCTTAATTTTACTGCTGAAAAAAACACCTCACATTGAAAAAAAAACCCAAAACATGCAAATTTGGAATTCTTTAAATATTAAATGTGGTTTAGAGATAAGCTTTCAAATTCAATCTTACAAGGAAAAAAATCCATAAAAAAGTAATGTTTATAAAGCTGAAATATTAATTTTTTCTGGATTTGCCAGCATACCACAGGTACCCCTAATGTTTGACTGAAACATCTGTTTTCACTAGACATATTCCCAGAATTTACAAGTAAATGCTTTTCATTTCACTATAAAAATTAAAGGGTATACTATTATATCATGTGATATGCTGGGGACCTCGTTGAAAATACTTAATTTGGTTGAGTTGAAATTTTGTATTTTGAATCAACAATTATTGTCCATATTATGGATCACAAAATTATGATCCTGTTACTTTCTATAATGTTGACAAGCAAATTCAGTGAATTAAGATCTTCACTGGTTCAACTCCTAGGCAAATGAGCATAACCTTCCTCGAAAGACGGTGGATAAGGGATTAAAATTAATTTAAAATCATATTTAGGACAAGAGTTGTCAGGAGAGTAAGTAGGTAACTGTATTCCCAATTTGACCATAATAATTTTATACGAAAACAGGTACCAAGTACTTAATGTTTATATGTACAGGTCAGACAGCTAGAAAGCAGTTTGGCAAAAGGAGTCAAAGACTATGCCGGTGTGAAAACACCAAACCGGGGCCCTTGAAAATAATTCAAACAATTTTATTATAGAGTGTAATGCAAAAGATCAAGCAAATACTATAAACATTAATATATAATTTGCATACCCTTAACAATAAAACGTGGTATTGGTAATTGGGGTAAATATCAGTTTTTGCCATTAAGATAACAGGGCTCTATTCCTGCCTTTCATTATTGGAAGAAAAAGTAGGGAATACTGTAAACCTATTTAATTTTGCGTGTATTTATTTTTCACAGTATAGAAAAATTCAAATGTATCCACGTAGTTAAATTTTTGCGTTTTTGACATATGCACTTAAACACACTAAGCATAATATAATTTTCACTTTGTATTAGTTTTTACGCAAAACAAACGACCGCGAAATTAGAGAAAAATTAGTACACTGCGAATATAAATATGTTTACAGTACCTAGAACAGGACAAAGGCAGGTCACAGGTATGACAGCATTAACTCCTCAGACTTTGTACAGATTTAATATCCTACCTAGGACTTTTGGCTCATGACAAGATGTTTAAAGGTTTTACTTATTCAGGTCACTGTAATCTTAAATGTCAGCCAAGGTCAACCAGCTGCACAAAATGAGAAGTACTTTATGCACTAATGCTTAAACATGATTTTTCAAGCTTCTATGCATTTTGGCTCAGAGGTTTAAATGTTTTACTTCATCAGCTCACAGTGACCTTGAATGTGGGTCAAAGTCAACCAGCTTTGCAAAGTTGAAAGGGCTTGGGACAAATCTCTCCTAAATTCATTGCAATAAAGAAGAAGTAATTTAAATGAAAAGTTTACAGACGCTGAGCTACGGACAATGGTCCATGGACAAATGAGCATTTGAATAGCTCATGTGCCCAAATGCTAAAGGTAAGCTAACTGATTCATAAGGTACAATGTATCGCTATAACATCACAAAATGAAATTAATCATAGTAACATTTATAAAGAGGTTAATGTCACATTATAGAGTCACATTATACAATTATGATGTAATGAATTTGTAATCAAATTCTAATTTTTATAAACATTTACATGAATATCAACTCAGAATAGAACCAATTAGCTTCCTAATTGAGATGACAACATGTACAGACCAGTGGGAGATATTTAAGCTTTGGTCATAATGATAAACAAAACATTATACCAGAAACATAGACCTGTTATTATACCAAGAAAAACAAGTATTCACCAAAGTCATGTACAACATGGTATATGATTGAAATATGATTAATTTGTATTGAGGTTTAACGAGAACTGGCAAATAACTAGCTTTAATGTCGCCGTTGTAACACACATTACTGGTGTCGGCTGGAGCACAACATCAATTCACACGACTAAATACAGTAATTATGTTATATAATGACAGGTTTTACATAGAGCTTTCAATCAAGCCTTACAATAATCCCGCTAAGAGTGGGCCACAATAATTCTAAAACTCAGCTTTGATACCTCTCAGCGTTATTGGATATTTTATTCCAGTTTCTATCAGTTAGTCAGGCCAAGCTTTAATCAATAATAGTTGAATGTCTCATTCCCTATATTAAGGTCACTTTTTGATTTATTTTTTTATATTTCATCCAAAATTTAACTTTCTGTAAAAGCCAAGCTTAAATCCATAATAGTTGAATGTCTCAGTCCCTTAATTAAGCCATCCTTTGATTTTATTTGATATTTCAACCAAATTTCAGCTATCTGTAAAGTTTTGTCTTAAGTCAGTAATAGATGACTAGTAATAGTAATAGCCTGCAAGGTTTTGGCTTCATTTTACATTCTGTTCAGTCTGTTTCAAGCCATTCTAGTTGTAAATGTCTTCTGTGGTGGCCACAGGTGGCTTTGCCTAATTCTTTTTAAACTCAACAGTAGTACTATCTTTAAGATTAACTGTGACATGGATCCTAAATTCTGTGTTTTATCCAAAAGACTACTCTAGTTACAACTTTTTCACAGCTTCAGTATGGATAGGAGATAAAAACCATCTGAAAATTTACAAGTCCTAAGTGTGGTTCAAACTCACAACCCTTGTCACCAACAGTATCACTCTGCCATGTGCGATGTCGACCATCTTGAAGATTTACAAAAGATAAAATCTGGTGTGTTCAGATAGATCAATTCTACACCACTTCGATATCAAGATGATGGTATTATCATTACTGTGAGATATTTATAAAGAATTTAGATTTATAATATCAAAATGATACATCTATAAGTAAAAAAACAAACAGTGATCACATCAAACAATAATTTAATAATCTTAGCCTTAATGAATCTCGATCAGCTCAGTTTTAAATCAATAATTTCAAAACTGGGTTGACTGATATGATACAACATTACAGGCTCACTGTTGTCTTATACTTTATATGGTGAATATATATATGAAAAGGCAAACAACATTAACCTGTCAGCTTGACCTTTGATTAGGACTTTTCATATAGGAGTGTTCACCCAATACATATATGAGAGGCCACGGTGGCGGAAAATATGTTAGTCTTCAAATCCAAGATCTCTCACCTCTGTGAGTTCGAGTCCCGCTCAGAAAAGTGAATTTTTCTTGCAGTTGGCCTTTACTGGTTCACCCCGCATCACTATTATGACTGGGGGAGTGGTATGCTTGTCTGCAGTGTATTCAACTCTGTGAGCTAGCACCTTTAAGTCGCCCTGAATGTGCGCTAGTACAAGGCAGACCATACAACACACTGGCACTTCACATGCTTACATGAACTTGTTCATAGATTAATCCATACAGATTAATAAAGTAGTTCTGGTCGTGAAAAGATGAAAATTGCTGATGCGATGTTAAGCAACATTTAACTAACCAATACATATTGGTAAAAGGCAAACAACATTGATCTGTCTGTTTGACCTTTGATTAGAAATTTTTATATAGGAATGTCCACCAAATACATACATGTATAGGCAAACAATATTGGACTGTCTGTCTGACCTTTTATACAGGTGTTTCCACTTAATACAAGGGTAGTGTTAGGATTCATAGTTGCACGAAGGTACATATAACACATAACTTTAAGTTATCATGTACTTTTTTGTCTTTACCACTCAACCATTGATACTACATAAGGATATGTGTTAAAAATTAGTGTTCTGTCTATGTTGTAGGCAAAATAAAAACTTATGTTCCCTATAGTTAAATGTACCGGTCCATTCTTCATAGAGTTGATTTATCTATATATAAAGTACATGTATTTGCGAATTTCAGGAAATCAAGTTAATAGTGAACTATTTATGAATTATATGTGAATAAATTTTTTTTTAAAATGTACGGTCCATAATGATTTTTAAAAATAAAAGTCAAATAACAGGTCAATGTTGTTTGCCTATACCACCAGGTCCATATATATACCAGCATAATAAATATTATATATTAAGTAATGTCAAGAGATGTTACTAAGGTTTCAGTACAGACTATTTTTGAAGTGTAAGACCAATAAAATACAATTTGCCATCAGAAATTCTCTGGAGAATGACCTCCAATTAAACATAATAACGAGCCTAGAAAAGACTCCTCGCTAGCTCGTGGCTGGATGTTAAGTTTTTGGAGTAATGTAATAGTAAATCTATCTATGAATTGATTTTTGTTTTCAGTTAAGCTACTGTAGAAGATGATGAAGGTTATAAGTTAATATTAATATATAATACTGATCATAATTGATGGAGGCTAGCTGTAAAACACATACTTCAGTATAGTCAATATATAATACTGATCATAATTGATGAAGGCTAGCTGTAAAATAGAGGCTAGCTGTAAAACATGTACTTAGCTATAACCATGTCTTAAATATAATACTGATATAATTGATGGAGGCTAGCTGTAAAACACGTACTTCAGTAAGTCAATATATAATACTGATCATAATTGAAGGCTAGCTGTAAATAGAGGCTAGCTGTAAAACATGTACTTAGCTATAACCAATGTCTTCAACAATATATAATACTGATCATAATTGATGGAGGCTAGCTGTAAAACACGTACTTCAGTATAGTCAATATATAATACTGATCATAATTGATGAAGGCTAGCTGTAAAATAGAGGCTAGCTGTAAAACATGTACTTAGCTATAACCAATGTCTTCAACAATATATAATACTGATCATAATTGATGGAGGCTAGCTGTAAAACACGTACTTCAGTATAGTCAATATATAATACTGATCATAATTGATGAAGGCTAGCTGTAAAATAGAGGCTAGCTGTAAAACATGTACTTAGTTATAACCAATGTCTTCAACAATATATAATACTGATCATAATTGATGAAGGCTAGCTGTAAAACATGTACTTAGCTATAACCAATGTCTTCAACAATATATAATACTGATCATAATTGATGAAGGCTAGCTGTAAAATAGAGGCTAGCTGTAAAACATATACTAAACTATAGCCAATGTCTTCAACAATATATAATACTGATCATAATTGATGAAGGCTAGCTGTAAAATAGAGGCTAGCTGTAAAACATGTACTTAGCTATAGCCAATGTCTTCAACAATATATAATACTGATCATAATTGATGAAGGCTAGCTGTAAAACATGTACTTAGCTATAACCAATGTCTTCAACAATATATAATACTGATCATAATTGATGAAGGCTAGCTGTAAAATAGAGGCTAGCTGTAAAACATGTATTTAGCTATAGCCAATGTCTTCAACAATATATAATACTGATCATAATTGATGAAGGCTAGCTACAAAACATGTACTTAGCTATAGCCAATGTCTTCAACAATATATAATACTGATCATAATTGATGAAGGCTAGCTACAAAACATGTACTTAGCTATAGCCAATGTCTTCAACAATATATAATACTGATCATAATTGATGAAGGCTAGCTGTAAAACATGTACTTAGCTATAGCCAATGTCTTCAACAATATAAAATACTGATCATAATTGATGAAGGCTAGCTGTAAAACATGTACTTAGCTATAGCCAATGTCTTCAACAATATAAAATACTGATCATAATTGATGAAGGCTAGCTACAAAACATGTACTTAGCTATAGCCAATGTCTTCAACAATATATAATACTGATCATAATTGATGAAGGCTAGCTGTAAAACATGTACTTAGCTATAGCCAATGTCTTCAACAATATATAATACTGATCATAATTGATGAAGGCTAGCTACAAAACATGTAATTAGCTATAGCCAATGTCTTCAACAATATATAATACTGATCATAATTGATGAAGGCTAGCTACAAAACATGTAATTAGCTATAGCCAATGTCTTCAACAATATAATTGATGGAGGCTAGCTGTAAAACATGTACTTAGCTATAGCCAATGTCTTCAACAATATATAATACTGATCATAATTGATGAAGGCTAGCTACAAAACATGTAATTAGCTATAGCCAATGTCTTCAACAATATAATTGATGGAGGCTAGCTGTAAAACATGTACTTAGCTATAGCCAATGTCTTCAACAATCCCTATATAGACTAAACAAGCAGTTTAAGGTCACATTGCTTTGAATTTCAACCAAAATGAACCTCTATGTAAATAGCACTTGTCTTGTAATAACATTTTTCTCAGGTCCTGTGGGTGGTCTTTATATACAGGTTTTACTGTACTTAGGTCCTGTCACTGAGTGGTCTTTATACACAGGATTAACTGTACTAAGGTTCTATATATAGATACAGGTTTTACTGGTTTGGATATTTAACAAATCATAACCAAACCTCTAGGAAAACATCAAAGTCTACTACAGCATTGTGGAAATTTTGGATATGTATGTTAAAAGTCATAGAGTTAAAAAACATTTATAATTTGACATGGTAAGAATTAAATAATGACAAATGAGGTTTGAAACAAGGTGAGAATTAGATATCGGACAAATATGGCTAAAAAATCTGCATTTATTTGTGAATTAAACTACGACAAATATGATAAAAAATCTGCATTTAAAAACATTTTTAATTTGACATGGTAAGAATTAAATAATGACAAATGAGGTTTGAAACAAGGTGAGAATTAGATATCGGACAAATATGGCTAAAAAATCTGCATTTATTTGTGAAATAAACTACGACAAATATGGCCAAAAAAATCTGCATTTATGTGAATTAAACTCGACAAAAAATTAAAAAATCTGCATTTATTTGTGAATTAAACTACGACAAATATGATAAAAAATCCACACTTATTTGTGAATTAAACCACGACAAATATGGCTAAAAAATCTGCATTTATTTGTGAATCAAACTACGACAAAAATTATAAAAATCTGCATTTATTTGTGAATTAAAATTACGACAAATATGGCTAAAAAATCTGCATTTATTTGTGAATCAAACTACGACAAAAATTATAAAAATCTGCATTTATTTGTGAATTAAACTACGACAAATATGATAAAAAATCAACACTTATTTGTGAATTAAACCACGACAAATATGGCTAAAAAATCTGCATTTATTTGTGAATCAAACTACGACAAATATGGCTAAAAAATCTGCATTTATTTGTTAATTAAACTACGACAAATATTGCTAAAAAATCTGAATTTATTTGTGATTTAAACTACGACAAATATTGCTAAAAAATCTGCATATATTTGTGAATTAAACTACGACAAATATGGCTAAAAAATCTGCATTTATTTGTGAATTAATCTACGAAAAATATAGTAAAAAATCTAAATTTATTCGTGAAATAAATAATGATAAATATGATCTGAAAAATCTCCATTAATGTAAAAATTTCTGGTAGATATTAACACATACAGACAGATAATATCTGTGAGAGTTAAATAATAACAAAAACCCGAGAAAATTCTTTAATAATTTGTATAGAATTCTAAAGAAAATCTGAAGGACAGAAAGACAGCACAATGTTTATTATAATTACCCAGAAGCAACTGTAACATATGACAGCATTTTGACGGACATTTTTGAGGAACCTTTATAGAAATCAATAAAAGAGAATTTGTATAATTCTGGACAGTAGATTGACAGTACATCTAATCAGGACCAGAATACTAGATCCAGTGAGAGAGAGTGACTAATATTTCTTATCAACATCTTATTTTTCTTAATCATACATAGAGAAATAAGATTTCAATACACTTATCAGTCAACGGACATGTACCTTTATACAACATCAATCAACTTATCCAAAATAGTCGGTCAGAGTTACATTAAGTAATACAGCTTGGAGGATTCATTTTTTCTCATTTATTTGAAATAAAGATACTTAGAAATGACATCTTGTTCTGGTACCTTATTAGACTAATCTGAGGATAAGTCTATATATATAATACTTCAGAATTAATGTGACTACATCAATCAGTATTGTATAATGAAGACATGTCAAACCTTATTATAAAGGTGTTTCCCTTATCTAACTAATTCAGAGTCAAGTAGAGTGACAGAATCCCTTATATTGAGGTAGTTAGTTCAATGATGGATCTCTTATATTGAGGTAGTTAGTTCAATGATGGTAGAGGAAACCAGAGTGTCTGAATGTGACTACATCAATCAGTGTTGTATAATAAAGACATGTCAAACCTTATTATAAAGGTGTTTCCCTTATCTAACTTATTTAAAGAGAGGAGTGACAGAATCCCTTATATTGAGGTATTTAGTTCAATGATGGATCTCTTATATTGAGGTAGTTAGTTCAAGGATGGTAGGGGAAACCAGAGTGTCTGAATGTGACTACATCAATCAGTGTTGTATATAGTAGACATGTCAAACCTTATTATAAAGGTGTTCACCTTATATAACTAAATCAGAGAAGAGTGGAGTGATGGAATCAACCTCCCAGTCAAGATTCATTTATATTGAGGTAGTCAGGAAACCAGAGTGTCTGAATGTGGCTACAGTGTGGTATAATGAAAACATGTACACTTTTATTATAAAGGTGTTTACCTTATCTAACTAAATAAGAAAAGAGTGGAGTGACAGAATCCCTTATATTGAGGTGGTCAGTTAAGGGATGGTGGAGGAAACCAGAGTGTCAGAATGTGACTACATCAATCAGTAATGTATAATGAAGACATGTCAAACCTTATTATAAAGGTGTTTCCCTTTAACTAATTAAGAGTGATGGAATCAGCCTAATAGTCAAGATTCTTTCAGCTTAACTGGAGGCAATCAGTTCAGGGATGGTGGAGGAAATGAGAGTGTCTGGAGAAACCCACTGATCTTTGATATAAAGGTGCTTCCTTATCTTAATTCAGAGAAGAGTGATGGAATCAACCTCCAAGTCAAGATTGTTCAGCTTATATCATCATAGCCAGTTCAGGGATGGTGGAGGAAACCAGAGTGTCTTAGAAGCCCACAGAACTTCCCTGTGATAGAATCAACCTCCAAGTTAAGATTCTTTCAGTGTTTATTCTGTCTACACCAAGTGTCTACAAAATGTGCATTGTTTATTACAAACTGCAAATACTAGCAGTGCCCATGAATTTGGTGGACCATCGTATATGACTATTCCTCATGAAAGGTCAAGCAGACAGGTCAATGTTGTTTCCCTATAAATGTATTTATATAAATTGTGTGTTTTTGCATTATGAATCACTAATATTTGAGCAAGTTTGGAGTGGTTTAATACATTTGTGCCCCAGTCAAGATAAATTGGTCAATTCTGGGATGGTGAAGGAAAGCAGAGTGACTATAGAGAGAAACTACTGACCTTCCGCAAATGAACTGACAAATGTTCTTAAAGTAGGATCTGCGAAAGTGAGGTACAAACCTAGATGATGAAAGGCACTGTTAAGCATGCACTTTAGATCACTCGGCCACCAAGGCCCCCTGAGTGACTTCAGGGGGACTTCAAGAATCTAATTCAATCAAGAAAGACAAAAATGGTGCATTAATTAGCATGCATGAAGTTGTGGTGATAATTGCTGTTAATTCTTAGTCAGACTGAAAACAAATGATTTCAGAAATAGACATGTCAAACTAACAAGGTGTCAGGTATTTAATGAAAAAACATACAATTACAAAATACAGTATAACTAGATATTATAAGAGATTAATTCATATAGATTAATAAAGTAGTTCTCGTTACGAATAACTGAACCATTGCTGTTGCAACGTTAAGAAACATTCAACAACAACATACATTTGGTGGACCATTGTATATGACTATTCCTCATGAAAGGTCAAGCAGACAGGTCAATGTTAGCCTTAACTGGTTCACCTCTTCCGGTGTCAGTATATTGTGACCTGGGGAGTGGTATGCTTGTCTGTGGTGTGCTGACTTGGTGAGCTAGCACCTTAAAGTCCATCTGAGTGCATGCTGGTACAAGGCAGACCATGAAACACACTCACACTTCACAAGCATACACAAACTTGTTTATAGATTAATCCATTCACTGTTAAGCTTGCACTTTAGAACACTTGTTCACCGAGGCCCCCTGAGCGACTTCAGGTATCTAAGTCAATCAAAAAAGACACAGATGGTGTATTAATTAGCATGCATGAAGCTGTGGTGATAACTGCTGTTGATTCTTAGTCAGACTGAAAATAAAATGATTTCAGAAATAGACATGTCAAACTAACAAGGTGTCAGGTATTTAATGAAAAAAAACATACAACTATAAAGTACAGTTTAACTAGATTTTTTAAGGAATAACGATAGTGTTTTTTAAAATTAGTGAAAAAATAAACATATTTAGCATGTTTAGTGAGACAGACTTTAACAGGTTTTATACATCAAAGCAGCTATTTATAAACCACACAAAACAAGCACCTTGTAATTCTTGTAATAATTATGTAATATTTAAATTTCAAACATACGGAATTATCTCTTTAACAACTCATCAAAACATCTTTACATAGTCCAAAGGTCATTTTATTTCAGGGGTTGTTGTGCTGGCTCAGGGATAATCAGTGCTGTATTCAGGGGCAATCATTCATTTATTCAGTGGGCACCAGTATTAAGGAGGTCAAGTGGGTATGATACATGCACCAGGTGATAAAACATGGACACATTTGATATCAATCCCTATATAACAGTTATAACATGAGGTGAAACTCAGCAAACAGCTTTACCTCATCCCGCAATGAGGTTACGTCAGTAAAAACATGAGGTAAACCTCAGCGAGGAGTGGGGCTACATCACTTATTACATTATATGAACCTCAGCCAGCAGTAGGGATATATCAGTGATTTCTGTGAAGTAATAACATTTGAGACAGAGAATTGGGGATTACCAGCTTTCTCACACAGACTCACAGCTAGAGCACTACATGTATAATTTTACCACCACATCACTTGTAATGAAACTCTATAACATTGTTATAAGAGCATTACCTACATGTGGAAACATGATGTTTATCCTATCACATTCCTCTAAACACAGGAACTTATGTGGCCAAGAAGTCTAAAACATGTGCTTACAGTGCCTTTCAACATTTAAGTTCCAACAGTTTAAGAAAGTTTGTCAGTTCACTTGCTAAAGGTCAGTGTTTTTCTCTGGGCACTCTAGTTTTCCACAATCTGACAAATGACTGCCTTTATATATGACAAAATAACCTTAAATGGGGCATAAAAACACCTTTTACAATATATGTATATACCACCCTCCATTCTAAAACCTCTTACAATTCTATGCAATATTTTTGATGATATAAGCTTTCTAATGCAATTTTCAGAAAATTGAGCCTATAATAACAGTATATCTGGGTTATAGAAAAATAAAGACACCCATAGTCTAAGCAAATATAAACAAGCAAGTTCAGTGAATTAGGATCCCCCGCCAGTAAGTACTTCTTTGTGATTTGCACTTATGTACAAAGGGCCATAACTCCTAGGAAAATTAGCAAACCAACTCAGTTTAGGTAATTTGCATCTCCTATCAATGTTGATGCTTTGCACCAAGTTTCTTAAATCAGTGCTTCATAGTTTTGGAGAACGAATGCAAACAAAACATGTCTGGATGAGTGGAATAACAAAGATGCGTCTGGATGAGTGAAAGAACAGAAGCCATTGACCTTTTCTTTGAAACCAAAATCAAACATACCAATCCATGTCTATACCAAAATCCAAAAGCAAAGTAAATACTTTGAAGCTGACAAACTAAGTTAAACATGTGAAATCTACCAGGAAAGTGAGGCTGGGTGCTCCGCAAGGGTGAGCACTTCCTGTCTAGCTAGCTTCACCCGTCATGTTGGTTATCAAAATTGGAAACGAAAGGAACAGGGGAAGGCAGTGGATAATGAGGACACATACAGCTATTATAACAGTGCTGTTATATATGATGTTGTTAATCATTATATACTTTATACACATCTTTACATACAGCTCAATCCTCATAATGTTTTGATTTATACACTTAACCTATTATTGATCATAAATTAGGTTATGTAGTCGGCCATCTGTAAAATGTAGACCTGATATCAAGCATCTTTCTACAGAGTTATTCATTCTAAAGCACCAGGCCCAAGATTCACAATCATTCCTTAAATAAGATTTTCTTTAACTTAAATATGACAAATTTGAAATCTTGCTTAAGGTCAGTGGTTATATCCAATCACAGTAATTACATCTGGGAACTCAGATTTCATTAGACCACATAAGTATAAGTGAAAGATTTTGACTGTAATTACCCCATTCCACTACCAACACAAACATTCTTAGTTCAGCAGTCATCCTTAAGTTAATAATTAAGTAATCAAATAAATAAAAGGACATCTACAAGCAAAATGCAACTATTAACTGTTGAAATATGTCACCAAATTTTTTAACAATCATTCGTTTTCATACCCGAGTTCAACTGAAAAAAAAAAACTTTTCAATTGACCTCAATATATTAAGAGTCATCTGTCTATAAAAGGCAGGAAAATTTGATCCAATAACTTTTGCAACTATGGTATCTCAACCTGTACATAAAATAGTCACATCTGCTTATAAATAACTTATGACTCCGACTTCTTAAGAAATCCATTTTTTTTTCATGGTGTCAAAATTACTGTGTTTCCACAGATTATCCGATACTTTAAATAGCCTATATTACGAAGGTATCTTAAACAGAATCCACAAACAACGTATTCAGCACCTTACAATATGGTATTTGTTCTTAGAACCATGAAATTGGACACCTGCATGAACATATATGACTCCACAGTATGAACAGGTTGAAGTCATTAAGTAAGAACATTAGTCTATAATTTACACTATGCCATCAACATTTGCTGTCCATTTAGATAATAGACATGCTTTACATTACAGGTGTCTCATATAAAAGTTAATTATCTTACCCTAACTCACTGTATTCTCAATATTTATTATCTCTTCATACATAATTAAACATCTGAAAGCATTCATTCATCTATCAATGTATTTATCAGAATTACCCTGCCTCCATCCCTAGGTTACATGTTAAGGAATGTTTTATCGCCATGGAGATCTGTAATCTTAAGATAATGAAGCCATCACATTCTGAACCATCAACAGGTGATGTGAACTAAACCCCTAGGTCAAGGTCATACCTCTATAACATAGAAACTGACTACATGGCATTGGAAGCATGGTGTGACTGTTATAATGAGTTTATCATTGCAAAAGGAAGACCAGTAAAGTGGAGTTATGTCTGCAATTTTGTAAATTATATTGAGTTGGTCAGTTCTGGAATAGTGAAAGAAACTGTGATATCAAGAGTAAATCACCCATCTTTGACAAGCAAACATAGAAACTTTCTCAAACTAGTAGGACCTGCTGAAGTGACAATCCTTTTTACTCCCCATCCCTACCCAAAATGTCTTTGAAGTGACAATCTTTGTCTATTCCACACTCTTCTATCAATAAAGTCCTCACCTTAAATGAGGACCACCTGAGATACGAATTACCTTGCAATGACAATCATGATAACAAAATGGTGAATATAGATATCTAGATCTGATAGTTGTTTGGATGTCATAATGTTTAAAATTTCATCAGCAATTTTTCAGCTGATATTAATCTCTAAAGGCTGACCTAAGAACAAGTTTGTGTATGAGTGAGATGTGTAAGTATTTTATAATCTGCCTTGTACTAACATACTCTCAGGGCAACTGTAAAGTGCTACCTCAAAATATACCATGGACAAACATACTACTACCCTAGTCATATTATCCCGACACTGAATGAATTAGTAAATACTCTATCCTCTTCATACCAAGCACCTGGTGAGGAAGCAGTATCTAAAATCTTAAAACAGGGATTTTTCTGACTTTTTTGGGAAAAGGACCTTGGGATGAAATTGGGAAAATGCTCAACAAAAATGTAATTTTGTGAAAAATCACAACAACATATTAGAAATTCTAGACCTCTAGAATACTGGTAATTGAACAAATTATATCGGTGTTCACAGCAAAATAGCGCTGCCTCTTTTGTCTCTATATAAATCATCCAGCAAAATGTGGGCTAATATAGATTGAAATCGTTATCAGAACGAGATATGATGTTGATGATCTTGTGAAATTTTTTTTCTCAAAAAATTAATAAACATAGCTACTTGGCAATTTTTTACTACAGAATTGGGAAAAATGTATATTTTTTGCATTGGGAATGGGTCCCTTTACCAGACCCTGTGGATACCCAGAAAAATCCCTGTAAAATCTCATGTATGTCCCCGGGTTCACTATACCACTGAGCCACCAAGGTGGTAAATTCTGATATAAAAGCCTGTATAGACAAAACTTATTCAGTGTAGACTGATTGACTGAATAGGGATTTACGTCCCAGTCAACAATATATCACTTATATTAAGACAGCTATAGGTGGATTTGTAGAATTTTTTACCGTTTGCAGTCAGCTCATGGCAATGGAAGGGAGGGTTTTTTAACATGCCATGCATGCAGTGAAACAGGGCATTAGTTTTTAAGATTTCTTCCAAAGAACCATAAATTTTATTTCTAAATGCTGAGTGCATAGTGAAAGGACAGCCACCACTTTTTTTCAAGTACTTGGTCAGACATTGGCCAGTGTTCAAACTCAACCTCCCACATATCAAGCTAGTACTCTACAAATTGAGCTAGAGTCAAACATGTCTATATGCAGGTTCAAATTATATAAATAAAGAAAAATTTGAATACAATTTTACTGGCCTTTATAAGCATGTAGCCCTTATATAGAGGTGAACATAAAGGCAAGTTGGACTGTATCTAAATGATGAACTTACATGTGTGATTATTAATCTGAGAATACTGGTAGTATTATCATCATCATTATATAGTGGTATAGGGAAACAAGACTGACCTGTCCGTTTGACCTAAAGGGATGATCCATCTGGTACATAGGTAGTGTTAGAACTCACAGTTAATACACATGCAATGTATGTTTCTCATGATGTTGGTAAAAGCAAACACCTGTGTTTTCCTGTAGGTAAATGGACTGGTCCATATTTATTATTTAAATTAAAGGTGAAGTTGACAGGTCAAAGTTGTTTGCCTAGAGATAATTTGTACCTGATAATAAACATGATGATGTAATTACTAATCCCCTCTATATCATCACTGCTACATAGATAGCAGATACAAAATCAATTATAACGTCATTACATGACATATAGTATATGTGAGTATCATATAGATGCATATTAAGGTCACTGTATAATTTTTGACAGGGGTGAGTTGTTCGAAGCCTGATTAGTTTAATCAATTAATTATTCAAAATTTAAATAATGCATAATTTCAAATTTGTTGAGAAATTAATGTTGAAAACGCTGTAAGTGAAAAGAACTTCAACAAATTGAAGCACATGGCTATAAATCTATGGATTTGATGATGATATGATGATTTTGATTGATATTTTAAATCTTTGTTAATTATTGATTAAGCTAATCAAGCTTTGAACAACTAGGACGGGTATTTTTGAGTTCTTACAAAAGTTACAAAAAATTAGTTATGTATGAAGTTTCTGTAAAATTCAAAATGAAAACAAATAATTTCATTTTAAAATCAAATTCCATTTTGAATTTTTGTAACAATTCCATCAACATCATTCTGAAGCTATATGGAAAGGGAGATAACCTCTATTACAATATTGCAATAATTAATACCATATTTCATTGCAATTTTGCCTAAAATATCTAAAAACTACAGTAAAACCTTGTTATAATGCCCCTCAATAACTTTGCCACCTCACTTATCGCCACACTATTTTAAAGTCCCAAAATCCATTTTGTTTATGTTTTTCTTTATCTGCATCCCCCAATTTATCCCCAAACCCCTTTATAACGCCAAAGTTTGACTGAACAAATGATGGGGATGAATCCAGGTTTTATTGTATTAGGGTTAATAAAGCAAAGCTTCACCATACATTCGATTTGCGCCTGACCAACTGAAAGTATCAACCAATAAATCAAAATTAAATCTTTATAGTTACAATCTTTTAACCCTGGGAATGTCACAGGGTCCAAAATAGGCCCTATCAGGGATGCATTCAGTGTCACAGGGCCTATTCAGCCTATAAAGCTTCAACTTTTAACTTTAATGATCACAAATGAAAAACTGCCCACTTGTTAACACCAAAAGAAACAAACAAGTGACTTCATGGATGAAAAGTTGCATGTGTCCAACCAAATTTATAGGTAAATACATGTATCTTCAGTTAATCTAAAAAGGTTTATTGAAAGGATATTTAGTATGACTATAAAATTTTTACTAATATACAAGAGTGATTGCTGATGTGAAGGCTGTTGTCTATGTACATGATTGTACATTTGTAAGCCCCTGGATCCGGAAACTTCAAATAATTCATCTATTATGCAGAGTAACATGTCAAAACTGAAACCTGGGTAAAACAAACATAAGGTCCTTTGTCTCGGGTAAGCTAAAACAGCAGACTGTATACAATGAATTATTGTATCAGAACACACCATTATTGATAAATAGATAAAACCATGTAAGCCAATCTATAATCCAGGGATTAAGATTAGCAAGGGCCCAATAGCCTCATAAAGATAGCAAGAGGCCCAGTAGTTCATGGCTCATAAAAATAGCAAGGGCCCAGTAGCCCATGGCTCATAAAAATAAGTATGAGCCCCTAAATTTTACATATTTTAGCTATCATTAACATTACAATTTTTTGATAGAATAAGCTGGCCCCTTACTCCAAATTCTGAAGCTGGAACCCTGTAATCTAAAATCTTCATTCCCAAAGGGCTTTAAATTAATATCTTGACTTTCAATGTTGATGTTATTTGTTGATCTAAATTAGAATTAACAGACACCAACAGCCATTTAAACATGAAAATGGTTAATGAACTAATTAATAATTAATCTACACAAAACCACTTTGTGTTTGTTGGCAAAGATTGTGACATTTGAAGCACTAGCACATTTGCCAACAGTGTGTGTGTTTGTGTGTGTGTGTGTGTGTGTGTGTGTGTGTGTGTGTGCGACTCACTTGTTCCAAATGCATATTTTTGGTAAGCGTTTCTTCTAGCATTCTCTGTAATTTTCTATTCATTTCTTTAATACCATGGATATCATCGCCTTTATTTACTAGATCTAACACTTTCTTCAATGATAACTTATCATCTTGAGGATGATGGGGTTTTGGATCTGAAAAGAAAAACAATTCAACATTACAATGGTACAAAACATATCAGAGTATGTATAAAAAAAACTTTAAATTATTATGTTGATATTGTAAAATCATTATTTCCCGTGGTGTTCCAATTTCCGATGTTTTGGTGGATTTATGTTTTATGTCCCAGTCAATAACATTTCATTTATATTGAGATGTCACCAAATAAAGGTGAAGTGGTAGATATTTTAACTTTTGCAATGCACTCAGGGCAATACATAGGGAGGGTTCTTTTATGTGACATCAGTTACACAGGGCATCAGTTTTTAACATCTTTTCCCGATGAACTCTGATTACTTTCATTTTTAAAATGCACCGCGAAAAACAAGTCACTTGTTATTTAGAAGTCTTGGTCAGATCCTCGCCAGGGTTCCAACCCACAATCTCCCACATACGTAGCAAGCACTCTACCAATGAGCTGCTGTAGTGGTGTTATATAGAAGTATCTATACAAAAACTTAAGTTATGGTTTATGCTGTGAAACCATTGATTTTGTGGCATCCCAATTTAGTTGTTTTTGCAGATACATGTACCTGGATTCATGAATTTACATGTTCATGAAATAGTATACAGTATATTATTAAACAAATTTCCCAAACCACAAATAATCATCTCTACAAAATTATATTTTTTAGAACAATGGAAATTGGACACCACATGGGGCAAAACATGAAAAATCAATGATTATACAGTGGCTACATTCTGTACCTCATAATTCTACTTTATGACTAGATGTTAAAGGACATTCAGTACTTTTGGCAAGGGTAAGGTCTTTAAGAGGTTTGTTATGGATTACTAAATGGATATATCTTATACATATTGTAATCAGAAGTCCTAAGACCTCATTTATTCAAAAGTTCAAAGTCAACTTGATTAAGAATGGTAAAAATCAAAGGGATTTCCCATACTTCTTATTCAGATAATATTTTAGCAGTTTTGTGACCAAGTATTGTGACGTATTTATTTTCACAATACATGTATAAATAAAAAAACAGTATGACATATAAAACTAGAAATTGAGGTGTCAAAAATTGTGTATATATACATTTTTATTTGAGATAGACAATATCTTATTTACCTTTTTTACTTTCCATCACATAATGTTCTATAATTTTTGTTTTTTGTATTAAATCATCGGCCATAGCTGAGGTACTTGTCTCTAAATGTGAAAGCTGTAATATATAAAAATAAAACATTCATGTAATGATAGTAAAAACGGGTAAATGTTGATTACTTAAATTCTAACATGACTTAAATCAAAAGTATTGACATAAACACTGCAAAAGTAAAGAGGATGGTTATGATCTGAAAACTTGTTCTTTAGACCACACTGCTACTACAGACAATAAAACTGTTTCACTACGCAATTGACCATTTTAGAAATAACTTTCAATTTCTTGTGGTTTATGGGGTATAAACAAGATTTAGAAAGTGGCAATTCTTATAAAATCACGAAGCAATTTATGATATAATTGTCAATTCCAAAAATTTTTTTATATCCCCATAAACCACAACAATTGAAAGTTGTTTCTTATACATGTATTTACAATATTAATCATTGACATTTCTGCTTAGAATTTGCAAAAGGACAAACATTTATTATTACAAAACTGGTTTATATTTCTTATCCGCCGGGTTTTGCAAGTGAATGGAATACCATCATTCATCATTTCAGAGCATTAAGCCCTGCCTTCTTTGACGTCATTTCATCATTTCAGAGCATTTAGCCCTGCCTTCTTTGACATCACAATACAGAAAGAAGGGCAAAATCAGACTTGACGAGAGGTTGACAGGTCATGCTAGTTTACTGAAATGTAAATGTTATTCTTGTCAATAAGTTTATGTAAGAAAAAAATCAGTGATTGTAAATAAATGTATATGTACAAAAAGGCTTGAATTTAAATTTTTTATTTCATACATGAACACGATAAACATACCTTTTCTTCTAAGTTCCATTTTTGTTGTTGTAATTCTGTTACTCTACCCAATAACTCATTATGTTCTTGATCATAATTATTAGGTGGTGTGTGATTTCTGTCTGGTGACTGAAATAATCAATTAATTTTAATTATAAACTGTACTCCATGTATAATACGGTAATATCGACCAAGGATGTCCTTTTTTATGTTTATCGACCTTATATTATAAGTTTACAGGGTTTTGGCAGGTTACACAGCCCCATGTACTCTGTCAAAGATTTATGTACCCTGAGCCACAGGCTCTATGTACCCGGCAAGTTAACCAATCTCTATGCGAGAAATATATTTGAAGGTAACAAATAAATAACATGTACTTACCTAAAATACATGAGTGCAAGATAATTTTAACTTAGGTCTCTATGTATAAAAACAACTAAGCACTTAGACAAGGAAAAATGTAATCCCAAAAAGTGATAATCTAAGCCCTGGATATTAACATAAGCTTTTTTTGTACTTCAAATCTGTTTAAAATAATGTATCTAGTTTTATTATGTCTCCCAAAAGTTAAGGGACTTATTGGTCTGCTGCATTTTATATTCTTCAATTTATTCTGCTTCAACTCTTGTTCTTCTCATTTGGATTGTTTCTTCTTATCTTGCTCAGTCTGTTTCAGTCGATTTCTAGTAGTAAGCATTCTCTGTAGTGGCCACAGGTGGCATACACTTTTTATAACTCTACAGAGGTGTCTTTAGTGTTCTCCTCTGTAGTGGCCACAGGTGGCCTACTCTTTTTATAACTCTACAGAGGTGTCTTTAGTGTTCTCCTCTAAAGTGGCCACAGGTGGCCTACCCTTTTTATAACTCTACAGAGGTGTCTTTAGTGTTCTCCTCTGTAGTGGCCACAGGTGGCCTACTCTTTTTATAACTCTACAGAGGTGTCTTTAGTGTTCTCCTCTGTAGTGGCCACAGGTGGCCTACACTTTTTATAACTCTACAGAGGTGTCTTTAGTGTTCTCCTCTGTAGTGGCCACAGGTGGCCTACACTTTTTAAAACTCTACAGAGGTGTCTTTAGTGTTCTCCTCTGTAGTGGCCACAGGTGGCCTACTCTTTTTATAACTCTACAGAGGTGTCTTTAGTGTTCTCCTCTGTAGTGGCCACAGGTGGCCTACACTTTTTATAACTCTACAGAGATGCCTTTAGTGTTCTCCTCTGTAGTGGCCACAGGTGGCCTACACTTTTTATAACTCTACAGAGGTGTCTTTAGTGTTCTCCTCTGTAGTGGCCACAGGTGGCCTACTCTTTTTGTAACTCTACAGAGGTGTCTTTAGTGTTCTCCTCTGTAGTAGCCACAGGTGGCCTACTCTTTTTATAACTCTACAGAGGTGTCTTTAGTGTTCTCCTCTGTAGTGGCCACAGGTGGCCTACTCTTTTTATAACTCTACAGAGGTGTCTTTAGTGTTCTCCTCTGTAGTGCCCACAGGTGGCCTACTCTTTTTATAACTCTACAGAGGTGTCTTTAGTGTTCTCCTCTGTAGTGGCCACAGGTGGCCTACTCTTTTTATAACTCTACAGAAGTGTCTTTAGTGTTCTCCTCTGTAGTGGCCACAGGTGGCCTACACTTTTTATAACTCTACAGAGGTGTCTTTAGTGTTCTCCTCTGTAGTGGCCACAGGTGGCCTACACTATAACTCTACAGAGGTGTCTTTAGTGTTCTCCTCTGTAGTGGCCACAGGTGGCCTACACTTTTTATAACTCTACAGAAGTGTCTTTAGTGTTGTCCTCTGTAGTGGCCACAGGTGGCCTACACTTTTTATAACTCTACAGAGATGCCTTTAGTGTTCTCCTCTGTAGTGGCCACAGGTGGCCTACACTTTTTATAACTCTACAGAGGTGTCTTTAGTGTTCTCCTCTGTAGTGGCCACAGGTGGCATACTCTTTTTATAACTCTACAGAGGTGTCTTTAGTGTTCTCCTCTGTAGTGGCCACAGGTGGCCTACTCTTTTTATAACTCTACAGAGGTGTCTTTAGTGTTCTCCTCTGTAGTGGCCACAGGTGGCCTACTCTTTTTATAACTCTACAGACGTGTCTTTAGTGTTCTCCTCTGTAGTGGCCACAGGTGGCCTACACTTTTTATAACTCTACAGAGATGCCTTTAGTGTTCTCCTCTGTAGTGGCCACAGGTGGCCTACACTTTTTATAACTCTACAGAGGTGTCTTTAGTGTTCTCCTCTGTAGTGGCCACAGGTGGCCTACACTTTTTATAACTCTACAGAGGTGTCTTTAGTGTTCTCCTCTGTAGTGGCCACAGGTGGCCTACTCTTTTTATAACTCTACAGAAGTGTCTTTAGTGTTCTCCTCTGTAGTGGCCACAGGTGGCCTACTCTTTTTATAACTCTACAGAGGTGTCTTTAGTGTTCTCCTTTGTAGTGGCCACAGGTGGCCTACTCTTTTTATAACTCTACAGAAGTGTCTTTAGTGTTCTCCTCTGTATTGGCCACAGGTGGCCTACACTTTTTATAACTCTACAGAGGTGTCTTTAGTGTTCTCTGTAGTGGCCACAGGTGGCCTACACTTTTTATAACTCTACAGAGGTGTCTTTAGTGTTCTCCTCTGTAGTGGCCACAGGTGGCCTACACTTTTTATAACTCTACAGAGGTGTCTTTAGTGTTCTCCTCTGTAGTGGCCACAGGTGGCCTACACTATAACTCTACAGAGGTGTCTTTAGTGTTCTCCTCTGTAGTGGCCACAGGTGGCCTACTCTTTTTATAACTCTACAGAAGTGTCTTTAGTGTTCTCCTCTGTAGTAGCCACAGGTGGCCTACTCTTTTTATAACTCTACAGAGGTGTCTTTAGTGTTCTCCTCTGTAGTGGCCACAGGTGGCCTACACTTTTTAACTCTACAGAGATGCCTTTACTGTTCTCCTCTGTAGTGGCCACAGGTGGCCTACACTTTTTATAACTCTACAGAGGTGTCTTTAGTGTTCTCCTCTGTAGTGGCCACAGGTGGCCTACTCTTTTTATAACTCTACAGAGGTGTCTTTAGTGTTCTCCTCTGTAGTGGCCACAGGTGGCCTACTCTTTTTATAACTCTACAGAGGTGTCTTTAGTGTTCTCCTCTGTAGTGGCCACAGGTGGCCTACTCTTTTTATAACTCTACAGAAGTGTCTTTAGTGTTCTCCTCTGTAGTGGCCACAGGTGGCCTACACTTTTTATAACTCTACAGAGGTGTCTTTAGTGTTCTCCTCTGTAGTGGCCACAGGTGGCCTACACTTTTTATAACTCTACAGAGGTGTCTTTAGTGTTCTCCTCTGTAGTGGCCACAGGTGGCCTACACTTTTATAACTCTACAGAGGTGTCTTTAGTGTTCTCCTCTGTAGTGGCCACAGGTGGCCTACACTATAACTCTACAGAGGTGTCTTTAGTGTTCTCCTCTGTAGTGGCCACAGGTGGCCTACTCTTTTTATAACTCTACAGAAGTGTCTTTAGTGTTCTCCTCTGTAGTAGCCAAAGGTGGCCTACTCTTTTTATAACTCTACAGAGGTGTCTTTAGTGTTCTCCTCTGTAGTGGCCACAGGTGGCCTACTCTTTTTATAACTCTACAGAGGTGTCTTTAGTGTTCTCCTCTGTAGTGCCCACAGGTGGCCTACTCTTTTTATAACTCTACAGAGGTGTCTTTAGTGTTCTCCTCTGTAGTGGCCACAGGTGGCCTACACTTTTTATAACTCTACAGAAGTGTCTTTAGTGTTCTCCTCTGTAGTGGCCACAGGCGGCCTACACTTTTTATAACTCTACAGAAGTGTCTTTAGTGTTCTCCTCTGTAGTGGCCACAGGTGGCCTACACTTTTTATAACTCTACAGAAGTGTCTTTAGTGTTCTCCTCTGTAGTGGCCACAGGCGGCCTACTCTTTTTATAACTCTACAGAGGTGTCTTTAGTGTTCTCCTCTGTAGTGGCCACAGGTGGCCTACACTTTTTATAACTCTACAGAGGTGTCTTTAGTGTTCTCCTCTGTAGTGGCCACAGGTGGCCTACACTATAACTCTACAGAGGTGTCTTTAGTGTTCTCCTCTGTAGTGGCCACAGGTGGCCTACACTATAACTCTACAGAGGTGTCTTTAGTGTTCTCCTCTGTAGTGGCCACAGGTGGCCTACACTATAACTCTACAGAGGTGTCTTTAGTGTTCTCCTCTGTAGTGGCCACAGGTGGCCTACACTATAACTCTACAGAGGTGTCTTTAGTGTTCTCCTCTGTAGTGGCCACAGGTGGCCTACACTTTTTATAACTGTACAGAAGTGTCTTTAATGTTCTCCTCTGTAGTGGCCACAGGTGGCCTACACTTTTTATAACTCTACAGAGGTGTCTTTAGTGTTCTCCTCTGTAGTGGCCACAGGTGGCCTACTCTTTTTATAACTGTACAGAAGTGTCTTTAATGTTCTCCTCTGTAGTGGCCACAGGTGGTCTACACTTTTTATAACTCTACAGAGGTGTCTTTAGTGTTCTTCTCTGTAGTGGCCACAGGTGGCCTACTCTTTTTATAACTCTACAGAAGTGTCTTTAGTGTTCTCCTCTGTAGTGGCCACAGGTGGCCTACTCTTTTTATAACTCTACAAAGGTGTCTTTAGTGTTCAGTGAAACAAGGGACCTCGGTTTTGAGTTTCATTCAAAAGACTATTCTAGTAATTTAAGCTTTTTACAGCTCTAGTATGGACAGGAGATGAGAATCATCTCAAAAATTTCCAAATCTGAATGAGTTTCGAACCCACAATCCTTTAATCAGAAAGCTGGTGACTGTACTACTCAGCCATGTCCATACATTCTTGTTCAGATTGCTTCTCAAAATATCTTATTTGATGTATTTTAATTTGCATTTAATACTAACTGAGTTCTAGATACAATTTACATCAACACTTACATGAGGTCCACCACTGATTATACTGGAATCTCTGGCCAGACTTGTACCATAACTCCACGATGATACAGAACTAAAATAAAACAAACAATAATTATTACCAAGGTCAGAATGTGAAAACTTACAGTAACATAACACTAAACATAAATTTATATTGACACACATGATTAAACAGTAACATATTAATAAAATCAATCACTACTTGTGACAGTTAGGGAAATCTCAACCAAAATACATGTAATATTATTACACTTCAATAAAGTTCTTAAACTACCATTGGTCGATTTCTAATCACTTGGTAAGAAACAATTCACGTTGTTTGAGCCAGCGGTCAACACTGCCATGAGATATTGCAATGTTCACTGCCAGGCACAGAAACTCACGGGAACTACCGAATAATCATACTTCTGTCTGTATATCCCTCCTTTATGACTAGGAGCACCCAAACATTTATATGCAATTTAATCAGACATTTTTATAATGAAAGGTAAAAGCCTATAGCCTGGGGAGATAATATTCCCTCTAGGAGACAATCCTCCATATTTTCTTCAATTAAGGGCTTTATATAATACTATTGGTCTAGAACCACCAGGCTTGCAGTCTAATTGTTTTAATATAAAACACCACAAAATACATCAATTCAATTACAAATCAATATCAACATTTTCTCAAACAGCCATACACCTCTGATTTCATTGACAAATCTTCATGGGATAAAGAGTGTGTAGGCTATGTTGCAAAGGATTGTACAAGATGGAGATGTCTTAACTGCTGCTTTTAATTTTTTTATAAAATTTTATGGGTTTTTTTTCAATCTGGGGTGCAAGAATAATAGAACCCCAGGGGTTGAATATTTCAGTCAGAGATGAAGCTTGAATCAATCCTAGATTGTACACTGGTTTTTATTATATAATACCTTTACCTTCTTTCATCATGTAGAGAGTCATTTCCATCACTCTGACCAAATAATTCTTCCATACCTGGACAAAATCAACATATAACAAGGTTATTAAGATATTTCATTCTACATAAAGTCACTACAGTCATTATAATGCCACTCAATAATCTTTGTCATGTCGCTTATTGCCATACCTTTTTGAAGTTGCAATATCCATTTCTTATTTCTTCTATGCTTTTCTTTACAACACCTACCTCCCCCTCCCCCTCCCCCCCCCCCCCCCCCCCCCTTCAATTTATCACCTTATCTGCTTATAGCAACAAACTTTATATGGATGCATTATTTTACAGAGGTTTTTCCATAATCTTTATTTTATAGAGGTTTTCCCATAATCTTTATTTTATAGAGGTTTTCCCATAATCTTTATTTTATAGAGGTTTTCCCATAATCTTTATTTTATAGAGGTTTTCCCATAAACTTAACATTTGACTCTAAATCAGATGTGGGACATACAGACAAAATAAAAAAGTCAAAGGTTTCATTATTTAAGTTTAAAAGTCCCATAGTTCCAGGTTTCTTTCAGTCTCTATTATTACAAACCTGGAAGGTGTAGCTAGCTAGACAGGAAGCACTTACCCTTCCCGAGGACCTGGCCTAACTTCCCAGGTGGAAGTTCATATGTTTAACCTAAATTGTCAGTTTTCAAAAAGTTTTACTTTGGTTTTTCAATTGTGATTTGGACATGGACTGAAATGATAGTTTATGATTAAATTAGTAGGTAATACTTTTGTATCGTCAGAATTTGTTGCTGGTCAAAATCTGAAAATCCACAAAAAACTAAGGTATACTCCCTCATGCAAAGTATTTCCTTAGCTAAATTTGGTAAAATATATTTTGGTCCTTTGGATATTTTTTATACCCCTTGGAAAAAACATTTTTTGTTTTACAATTTTGGCCCAAGCAATACCGAACCCAGCTGTTCGAAACTCGATGAGTTTAATCAATGATTAACAAAAATTAAAAAACATCAATAAAAATCAAAATATCATAATGAAATTGATAGTTTCATAACTATGTTTTTTAGTTTGGTGACATTTTATTCATTTTCGATAATTTCTATACATTTGAAATTTTACAAAATTAAAATTTTAACTAATCAATTAATTAATTTTTATCAGGCTTCGAACAACTGGCCCCTGATGGAGAACTGTATTCTGAAACGGTTGTCTAGTGTTGTAAAATTAAAACTGGTATAATATGTAATTATGATACATACTTCTGTTATTTTTACTATCAGATAATATTTCTTCTAATCTACTCTGTAACTTCTCAGCTCTCTTCCTTTCTGCTTGTAACTGTCTTTTCAGATCTTTAACCATAGCCATACCTTTCTTCTCGTGAAGCTTTCTATCATCTACACCATCTTTAACATTCTATATCAATCAAGAAACAGGATATAAAACTATGTGAAAATACAATTGAAAATACAATTGAAATATAGATTTACTGCTTTAAAATGTATTTGATTTTGCAAGTATTAATTTTCGAGTTATATGAAATTTAGACATATCCGCGTAGTTTACTTTTCAGGTTGTTTAAATATGCACTAAAATACAATAAGCATAATATAATTTTCACTCAGTATTAATTTTTTGCACAAAACAAATGATTACGGAATAAGCGTAAATTAGTACACCATGGAAAATAAATATGTTTCCAGTATTTACAACTTAATACTGTAAATGTGGTTATTTTCACATGGTGGAAATTTTTGCTATTTTTGCAAATTGAATAAAATGCGAAAAATTACACCCTAAAGAAATAAGACCTTGTTCATGTTGTTATCGACACAAGAATAGGTAAACATGGTAAAATTGCAAAAATAACCAATCACAAAATACCATCAATAAAAGTTCGCCAAAATTTCAACTCTCAAAAAAAACATTTTACAGTATATCAAAATATATTTAATTACATCAAGTATACATATATCTAGTTTATACATTTTTTTGTATATTTCAAGTGTATACTGAAAATGAATTTTGAGTGTATGTGTGCGTGAATGGTATAACTACAGTATAATCCTATTTTTAGCAGCAATGACGTACCTGTTTTAGACTTTGTATTTCATTTTTACATTTTTCTAATTGTTGTTTCAGAGATTCTTCAATATCACAGCACTCCTGAAATCATGATATAAATATATCAATTGTCTAGACCTATAATAATTGGACACGAGATCCATACAAGGCCACTACAGCTTCTGGCATGCAGAACAAAACAGTCACCATTTCTTAAAACAATACCAGGAAGAAATGTCCTTAAGTCAGTCATCTCAAATGTAGATACAATATTAGTTATCTGGTTTTTAGGCAGGTGATATGGAATTTTACAACCTTTCTGAATTTCTTATTTCCTGAGGCGCAGCCGAAGGAAATAAGAAATTCAGAAAGGTTGTAAAATTCCATATCACCTGCCTAAAAACCAGATAACGAATTTATCATTTTATTCAGACTTACTTTTTCAAAATTTTGTAGGTTAAAAAAAAATTACACTGATAAAAAGAAAACCAAAATCTGTATATTTGTAAAATAAAGTTTATATTTTCTTTATCAATGAACATAAAATAACAATTTTAATGAAAAATTTACAACGAATATCATAATGTCTGTTATCGGTCTGAATTCATGCTAATTACAAAAATAAATACTTCACATTTTATAGACATTTATATAGTATTTATTTTTTGAAAACTAACTGGACTGTTCCTATTGTGCAACCATGGAACATTGGTGCTGTATTTCTAGCAAAACAAGCCTGAAAATTCAACATGTTATTTGTGTTGGTAGTGTTTTCCGTTAACTGGTCAAAGTCACAAAGCAAATCGTCAATGTTTACAGTGTCTATATCGCCGCCAAGTTGTCCCCCTTGACCTTGTTGATTGGCGCTAGTAGTAGCATCCGCCGTTGTAAGGTTTGAAGTTGATGGCGCGGGGAGTGCAAGTGTCTGTTGATTACCATGTATTTCATGAGAAATAGCCTGACCCATCTGGAATTTTTCGGTGTCTGATACACGGTGATAAACGGCAAGCGAAGATACGGATTTATGACCAGTCACCGACATGATTTGTGATGGTGAAAATCTGCCTTTTGTCAGAATTGACACACCAGTGGCACGAATTGAATGATTTTTGTAGATTTGTGACAGGGAACAGGATTTACTTAGCCGAGACATGAATGTGCTTAAAGTGTCTTTCCCGATCGCCCTGTTTGCATACCAGACACGAGAGTCCTCTTCAAAACTATCGAGTGGGCGTTGCCATAATTTTTGACAATTTGGATTAAGTTTATTCAGATAATTTTCAAATGATCTGACTGGACATAAAGGTGAGTCTGGGTCATCCGGAATAAATCCAGTATTGCCTTCCTTCTCAGACGCGCGTCTGTTTTTAGTTAATTCATCTCGCGTTTTCTTGATAAATTTTCTACCACTATCTGGGTCAGTAAATACACCAAAAGTTTCTTTTGTCATTGTGTCCATATTTTCGCAGCCTCGACGACAAAAATATAGCCTAACTTCAAATTGAACTTTGTTTTGTAAACCAACTGGAGTATTTGGATTAAAATGAATACTATTATACATTTTTTTCAAATCGGATTGTGCTATGGAAGGATGATGTTGTGTTTCTCCTAAACCCTCGGATTTTAATTCATCTACAGCAGTTTTATATGATTCACGGGAACTTGTAAATTCTGTATCTTTGATAATGTCAAATTTCTTCATGTGAGGAGGCGCTTTAAGATAACGATTGAGGCCATATCTGAAGCTTTCCAAAGAGTTTGTCTTATATTTGGACCCATCACTCTTACGAGCATCCAAGTAAAATGGGTAAGTATTTCATCAAGTTGAAAAACATCAAAGTTCTCAAAATCAACGGGCTGTTGTTTTTCTTGTAAATACTCCCTGAAAATATTGGCAGCTTGATTATTAGCTCTGACAGTTGCACTTGGTATCGTTTTGGCATGTTTTTCTATTATTTCTTCTTCAGAATGTGTTGCAAATCTTTTTGCCATTTTTTTAGAATGCAGACGACAAAATTAAAATAGTCGGCAATACACTTATATTTACATATCACCAAGTAAACAAAAACAAAAACAAAATTAAGCGGGGTTTCGAGCAGGGGACCAGGTCGGACTATTATTAGAATGTAAATTTGGTGAGAGTTACTTCCCTTTCACCGTGTATCGGTTACCAGGAGTAAGCGATGTCGAGTTTAATTTATTGATAATATTGGAAATTGAAAGCGCAAAATTTAACTAGAATATTAAGATAATACACAATAAAATATACATGTGTCAAATTGACTGATGCGTACAAACTAAGCGTAAATTTGACTCTGTTTATTGCCCAATTGAACTGTATGGTGGCGGCCATTACCGCTCTATTCACTCTTTCTTATTACCCGTGTAATTTTTATTTATTACCCGAGTGAAATATTTATCACCCTTGTAAAATTGTAATATCGGTATTTACAAGGACCTTATTATCCAATCAGATCGTAAAGAAATTATCTGAAAAATGATAACTAGACTTATTGAAGTCTGTAGTGTCCAGACATCACTTATTTTATTTCATGGATTTCAATTAAGGATTGAACTTTGTACTGAATTTCTTGGGTGATAATTTCATATGGTCATGTAAAAGTTGAATGTATGGCATCATGGCATGTAGAGACTCCAGTAGAATAATAAATATTAATCATGAACCTGCTCATACTACTTATACACGTACACCTCTTCATAATAATAGTTCATGTATCTTCAGTCTGTTGTAGGGGATTATTACCCGGATTAAAAAGAGTGTACAGAATTTTTAATATACAGTAAAACTAAGATAACACTCAGTATGCCAGACTTCAATACTGACTTTATATTGTCAAATCTGAATGATGATGAAAAAAATCAAAGCACTGAGAGTGCTCATCGTAGGAGAGTAGTGATGAAACAGTCAGGTAAACCCAGTCGATGTTCTATACTTAACTCTTGTCTGAGGACTAGAGGTTTTATATAAAGGAAAACAAATACTATCAAATCTAAAGGATGATGAAAGAAACATAACATATGGAATTAGGTATTGAGTATTGAGTTATCTATCATGGTTTTTCACAAAATAAGACTATTGATGTTCATCTGCAGTTATACAGACACAGTTGCCTGTTTTATCATTTAATTCATGTATTTATTCACTATCCAACTCATTAATTGATGATTTCATTCATTTATCACCTGATTCAATGACTGACTGATAAAGATGTCTATATCAAGATTTTCTTGACAAAATATTCATAAACTTACTTGTAGTTTTTGTTGATGTTTTTCCCTGAGTGAATCCAGCTCTGTTTTATGTTCATCTTTGAGATTACAAACTGTAGATTCATGTTTTGTTGTTATAGATGATATATGACTCTCTTTCTCTTCTTTATAATTTGTAAACGATTCCTGAAATATACAGAAGAATAATTTTTATGTATATATATAAATATACATGCCTCATTATTGAGTTGAGTAATGGTGTTTAAAGTCCCAGTCAAGAATATTTCACTTATATCAAGACGTCGCTAGCTATAGGCGAAGGTGAAGAAATTTTGCCTGTGCGTTGTGCTGATGGCATTATACAGCAGGGTTCTTTATTGTGCTGAGCCTACCAAGACACGGGACCTCATTTAGTTTAAGTTCCTATGTTTCCATTCCTGGTAGCCAAAATCGCCATTGGCTACTCATTTCTGAGGAATTCTTTCAAAAAGTAACCTATTTTTGCAAATTTTATGGAAAAATACTTTAAAAAGGACTATATTTTCACAAATTTTGAAAATTTGGCTACTAATTATTTTAAATTTGTAGAAACCTAGAGTTCCCATCCGAAAGAACCGTGACTTTCATTTCGTAATGCCGAGTTCTTGGCGAAAGAACAGTCACTACCCACTTTTAAGTCTTGGGTTAGACCCGGCCGGGGTTTGAACCCATGACCTCCCACTTACGGAGCGAGCACTCTACCAACTGAGCTACTGCAGTGGTCTGCCTCACCATTGCCACCTTGTTCATAAGTTATGGTAATCAGAGGGTGGCAAATGCTTGACTGTGTGGATGCATAGATGTTGCCATTAAACTTAACATTGGAGGCTGACACAAGATGCTGTTGGTATTGGGATAGCTTCATGCAGTTGAGAATTTTAATTATTTAATATAAATTGTTAACTGCAACAGAAGATCCTTCATTGTATCTGGCAAACAGTAACATCATTCATAAAAGACAATACAGTAACACCTTGTTTCATCACCACCATTTGTTCAGTCAAATTTTGGCATTACAAAAGGGTTTTGGTGATGAAATTAACAAGATGTTATTTTCAAATACTGATAGACATTTATTTTGCATCTACATGTATAATGTATTTCATGCAATAAAATTATTAAATTATTGGATTTGAATGTTTTAGTTATAGAACTATATTTTTGGCGTAACGTTGATAGATCTGTACTTGAAATAAAGTCTAGCTGGAACAGCAGGAACCTTCATCAATTCAAATTGATTTTTATAGTTAGTTTATTTGATGTGCATTAGAATGGAGATAAACACTTAGAATTTGAAGAGTTCAAACTGTAAAACATAGATTTTACTGTAGTAAATACTGGTTATCTTGCTCCGCAATCGTCATCAGGTAGACCTCAATTTGCAACAGTAAAATCCAATTTTACAGTCAGAACTCTTCAAAGGCAAAACAGATATCTCCTAAACCTTATCTGATAGTTTGAGTCATTAAAATGCTATTGAAGCTACAAAGATACCTCAACTTCCTTCAAGTGCCTTTCCAGCCAACCTTTTGTTTCTTCTAATGATTGTAATTGTTCTTTTAGTTCTTCATTCTGTAGTTTTATTTTCTCCAATTCTGTACTTCTTTTCTAAAATTTTAAACAAAATATTATGTAATATCACATTAGTTTATTTAAAATAAATTCAATTCGATGACAAATTGTTCTTTTACTTTACACAATATGTAACATCTATTAGACAGTAGCGATTTCATACAATCTAGTTGAAAAAATTAATCTGTTTAACCACGGTAAATATGAATGATGATTGTGGTAAATGTTGACCTGTCTGCTTGACCTTTCATTATGAATATTCATATGTGATTATCCATCCAATATATGGGTAGTAATAGGATTGCCAGTTAATACCTAAGCAATACATGTTTTAAGTGATGCATGCAAAATAAACACCTGAGTGACCTATACACAAATGCACTGGTCTATGATAAATATTCAAATTTAAGGTCAAGCTGACAGGTCAATATTGTTTGTCTAAACATTGTTATTCATAATTCATCAACTTTTTACACGTTATAATTATTAATTTTACTTTTTCACTTTCACACTGTGTCTGTAGAGCCTGTATTTCAGCTTCATGTTCCTCTTCCAGTTTTCTAACTTTATCTTGGTGATTAGCGTTTTCTCTCTGATATGTGTTGGCAAGTTCATCTAGCATACTTTTCCGCTTTTCAGCAACCTTTAAAAAAAAACAAATACAAGTTTTTTTATTAAAACACATGTAATATATCCAAACTGATGTTTTTGTTTAATTGATAGCTCTAAAGGTGCTTGACCAAAAAATACTCAACATCCAAGATGCAGCCACCTACACCAAACACGCCAAGAAAGACTGTCACAGCCACGGATGTCAAAAATCAAGACTTAGTCTGTATTACATAAATATATATAGAAAATGAAAATTCCAAGCATAAATAAAGTTGTTTATCAATCAATTACAACAATAAACTAACTTCTACAAGTCCTAGTTGTAATAGTTACCTTATTGGCTTCCTGGCAGTCTTGTATTAGTTTATCTCTATCTTTCTGTACGGCATACAGCTGATCTAAAGTTTCCTGACTAGCATTTTTACATTCCTGTTAAATGATAAATAAATTAATATTTATTCATTTTACATGCATAATAACTCTCTCTCTCTCTCTCTCTCTCTCTCTCTCTCTCTCTCTCTCTCTCTCTGATTTCATTTGATAATTAATCTAAATGTATAGGTGAATGTATCATGTTGATAATATGGGCCTTGAATATTTAATATGTTAGCAAGTTTTCTTAGTGGGATTTTCTTGAGGCATCTGAGCTCTGACCTGTAATTGGACTGATAAATAAAAAAAATATCAAAAGTTACTGGGTAAATTTGGATTTCAAGCCTTGACATGGGAATTTAATTAAATTTCAAAGATTAGTTAAAACAAGATTTTTTAACCCCCAACATGAAATTTGAACTCTGACCTGTAACTGGACTGACAAATCATCTTTTTCCTGTCTTAAATTTCCGTACTGTTGTTTTAATTCTGATAACTGTTGTTGATATTTGGAATTTTGTTCCTGAAGTTGTTGATTACCAACAATACTTTGAGCATCAACCTAAAAATGAAACACAATTATTGTATAATCTGTCTAAAAATCCAAGTAATATTGCCATGAAGCAGAAATCATCATACATTAGTGTAATTGTAACAGAATATTTATGTTCTACCAGTAAAATTGTTCAAGAGGATAGTTTTCACTAGTTATTTAGTTTCAAACCCAATAGTCACTAGTGATTTCTACTCTGTTTATCATGTTTACTTGTTGTTATATTTTAAATCACTAAGAATTCTATGTTATCTGGAACAAAACTATTTTTACATTACATAATCTCCGATCTTTAAGGTTACAGACATAGTCCTATTGTTGTAATGTAGACAGTGTCATCTTTTGTATATGACATGGTTGTAATGCCTTTTGATTGTTTTCCTATATGAAGAACAAATTTTCTGTACAAAAAGGAAATTTTTCCAGAGTTATAAAATACATGTACTTGTTCATGTTGTTAACCTTTGATGAAGAAATGTTTATGCATCAGTGTTCACCGTTGTCTTACATGATATCCCATAACGTTTGTATGGAATACATATTTCCATTGGATATGGAGCCTTATCAATTTTCTTTTTCCGTAAAAACAACATTACCCTGGCAATTCCCAAGTAAATGTTTTCCAAAATGTAACACACAAACGCATAAAGGGTGTTGATTATGTGGTACAGCAGCAAATCTCTCTCTCACAAAGCTCAATGAACAAAGATTTGTTTAATAAATTCAATGCTATATAATACTCATTTATGATCCTCTATGCTAAAATCTCAAATATTTGTATAGTTTTTTATCCTGTACAAAGGATTCTGTCTTCTATTGAACTTAAATTAATCAGTTTTGTTTTATAGGGTTACCAATGAAAACACAAAAGGACAGTTTGATGAAAAATCCCTTAACCAAAGAGTTCATAAAGTTGTTTATTATTAATTTTTTTTCTTAATCTAGAAATATGACAGATCTTTTGTCTTAAGGGCCATAACTCCCAGGAAAATGAGCAAACAAACGTTAATGATATTCACATCACCTATCAATGTTGATGCTTTGCACCAAGTTTCCTAAAACAGTGCTTCATAATTTTGGAGAATTGCTAACTCAAGAAAAGATGTGTCTGGACGAACAGAAGGTAGTTTGAATTTAATATCCTCCCCTTTCTTTGAAAGGATGGGGATAATAATACCAACTCAAGTTAATGATATGCACATCTTCTATCAATGTTAATATACATGTATTGCACCAAGTTTCCTAAAATAGTACTTCATAATTTTGGAGTATTGCTCCAGACATTCCCTGTCTGGACAGAGGGAAGTTCAAATTTAATATCCCCAACTTTCTTTGAAAGGTAGGGGATAATAATGTCAGTAAGTATTACCTGTTGTTTAAGATTAATATTACTGGCTTCTAAATCCTTTATTCTTTGATTATTTGTTGACAAGATTTCTTCTTCATTCTGAAAGAAAATTATCACAAAATGAATGTATCTATACTACTTCATCTGCTTCAGAAACTTAGCTCAATTTGGATGAAAATGAGTTAGATTAACATAGATAATAGACTCTCAAGTTTTCCTTATGTACATGTTTTTTGTAACAGTTTTATTATTTGTCAGTTTAAGGGGCTTGGGGATCTTGATATCAAATTGTGTAACAAGAGAGAGAGAGAGAGAGAGAGAGAGAGAGAGAGAGAAAAGAGGAATTGATTAGTTTTTGATTTGTTTTTATGCCTGACAAGTTTTTCAGTCATTCACATTATATCAAGACCATCAGTTTAAGGATGGTGGAGGAAACTGGAGTACCCAGAGAAAACAACCAAGCTCCGGCAAACTAAGTGATAAACTTTCTGACACTAGTATCTCTCCCAATTGTAGCATGAATTGACAGATCGCCAGCCAAACCCACAATGTTCCGTCAAAGGCCCGACATGCTTGAATTACATGCAAATAGAATGAACATTCTGTGCTGTTTAATGATGCACTGACACTAGTATGTCATTAATTGCAGTGAAGCTGCTTTGCTGCCGTGATGGCGGCCAGTGATGGAAGCTAATAGGCATGGTTGGCAATATGTCAATTGAGGCAGTAAGAAGGGTTATGATTAGTGAGTATGGTTAGATCACTTGGTCAATAAAGATCCAGGAGAGAGAGAGAGAGAGAGAGAGAGAGAGGTGCCTACTTTTTTATGTCTCTCTAACTCATGTTGTAATTTGTTTATTTGATCTGTGTAATATTTCTGGTCTCTGTCCCGAGCTGACTGTAATTCCTCTACTTTTTTACTGAAATATCAAAACATTCCAAAATTAACTAGATACCATAAAGTAAGTTGTTAGAACAACAGTATTACTAGCCTGTTGAAAATATACCCCAGTATACATTTTTACTATTAAACTTTAGGTGAAGATTGCAATAAACAAGATTGAAATTTCAAAGAGGCATAACTTTTGAGAAATTTCATAAAAAAAGCATGATTTGATTTTCAAAGGGCCATAAATTTACACAGAGATACCTCCTCTTCTAGTGTGCACAATGTCATATCTTGGTAATCATGTATACTCAGTTTAGTTTAAATATTCTTAAAAATGTTGGAGCAGTATGCCTGACAAATGGTCACTTTCATGGATATACAAATGGAAGGCAACATCTTACAATAATACATAACTTCATAGAAATGTCTGTAACAAAAACTATTAAGCTTGATATGTGTTCCTACTACTATGTATGTTAACAAAATGATTACTATATGAAAGAAAATTAAGCTACATTTGTCTACTAAGTTTAATTCAGAGTCAATGTTAATACAATGTTCTCTTGAAAATAAAAACTTCAATCTGGTTTTTTTACTTACTTGCTTTCAGCAAATAGATTCTCCTTTTCTTCTTGTAAATGTATAAAGCTGAAAAATTCCAACAATACAAACATGAATACAACTAAAAAGCTGTTGAACAAGTAAATTCAGTGAATTAGGATCCCCCATCATCAGGTTCTTTGTAATTTGCAATTGTACTCAAAGGGCTATAACTCCTGGGAGAATGAGGAAACCAACTCCTGTTAACAATATGCATCTTCTATCAATGTTGATGCTTTGCACCAAGTTTCATGAAACATGTGAAATAGTGCTTCATATTTTTGGAGAATTTTCACAGACAAGAAAATTTGAATGACAGAAGGGAGAAAGGACGGATGGAAACTTTAAATTTAATATATCCCTCTTTCTTCAAAAGGCTGGGGATAAAAACTATTGATGCTTGGTCAGTGAACATGTCAATGACAGAATAGTGTTGTGACGAGATGCTTTTTACAGATAAATTCTACATTTAACCTAAATTAATTGTCAGCGTGGAAAAGTATTAATTCTGTTGTAAAAAGGAGGAAAAACATGGTAAAAATGTTGTAAGGATAACCAACATATATAAAGAGGGTTTTTTGTATTTGTCTGTCAATATGGTCAAGTTTAATACAACTGAAAACAACTAAAACAGTGTTGAACTTCTATGAATGCTTTTGTCGATAAGCATGTCTTTGTAGTAATGAAATTTTAAAGCAATGTTGATATATAAATATATCATAAAATCATTTGTTTCACAATCAAATAATCTTTTAACATATTTTTCACAAAACAACAATGTTTATGAAAGAAATAAGCCCGCCTTAATTACTTATAAATCAGAAAATTATAATTATCAATATTTACGTAAAAATACTAAAATTCATTTTTTTTAAAATTACCTTATTTTTGTTTTGTTGCCAGTGCAAGTGAATATTATTTACTTTCATCATGTTGATATACTTAAAATTAATAAATTTGTCTAAAAAACAGAGTGCCAGCATTTGGCATTCAGTTACCAGGAAACAGTTTGAAAAATTTATACCTTTCTTGTTTTTTCTTTAACTTTTCAGAAATCTGCAAAACAAAATTGTTATCAAATATTTCTATAACAGTCAGTTCTGTGGTGATGGAAAAAAATGGAATAACTGGAGACCACAAATATTTCTATAACAATCAGTTCTGGGGTGATGGAAAAAAATGGAATAACTGGAGAGACCACAAATACAAACACTACTTTCAGAAATTAATGTTTAATGAATATGTGCTTGCTTCATTCGATTGATTGATTGAATGGGGTTTTATGTCCCAGTCAAGAATATTTCACTTATATCAAGATCAGCTACAGGTAAAGTAGCAAAAATTTTTACCTTTGCATTGTGCTCAGAGCAATGTGCAAGGAGGGTTCTTTAACATACAAAGCCTTCCATGACAGTTAGCATTGTTTTTTAAGGTCTCTTCTGAAAAACCGTGTAACTTTCATTTCTAACTGCCGAATGCTTAATGAAAGAACAGTCAATACCTTTTTTCAAGTTTTGGTCACACCCTGGCAGGGGGTCCAACCCATGACCTCTCCAATATGAAGCAAGCACTCTACCAATTAAGCTACCATAGTGGTTTGCTTCATAGGAAAACAACAAACAATTACTAGTATTCTCAGACTACATGTACATGATGTAGTATGTTGTAAGACTTCACTGTCTGTGAATACCAAACACAAACATACTAATCCATGTACAAATCACAATCAAAAACTTTGAAAACTGACAAATTAGGTTAAACATTCGAATTTGAGGACTGATGCTCTAGAAGAGTAAGCACCTACTGTTTAGCTAGCTACACCTGCTACTTGTATAGTGAAAATTGAGAGTGACAGAAACATGGATCTATGGGATGTCAAATATATCTAGGGCAATCCTTGACACAGAGACACTAAACTTATCAACAAACCTGTGATGATGTTATATGTTGAACATGTTGAATGTCCTCCAAAGATTATACATAATAAACAACATATATATATATACCTTTTCATTTTCATCTTGTAGAGTTGATATTTGGTCTTTGTAGCCTTTCTACAAATAAAACACAACTAACTGATAAATTTATATTCAAAGAACAGTTCCAGATACTATAAATCTGGTCATTTCTGTGTTTTATTTTTCACATAAATTCACAAGAGCAACAAGACATAAAAATAAACTATCATGAACATTTTGAATTTTATAATATAAGTTAATATACAGAATCATGGCAGATGTTACACAGCTCTATGTACACAATCAAAGATTTACATGCAAGTTGATCTTTGACACAGTACATGGTGTCACCTTCAAAGCTATTGTTTGGTCTTTTTAATTTTGATTAAATATACTGTGTGACTTGTGAATTTTTGTAAACTTTAGTTTGCATAATGTAACTAGATTTTCACCATATACAAGTTACTCCCCAAATATCGCTTAACTTTATGTGCATTTATGTATCTAGGCATATTACTGAATATAATTCAATGTACCCCAGCAAGTTAACCAATCAAATATCTAAATATAAATGCATAGTCAAACTGATCTGTAAAAGCCACCCAATAGAACCAAAAAAGTGGCCTTTAGGGGCAGGTGGCCCTTATATGCAGGTTCAAATATCATGAATAAAGAGCAAATGTGACAAAACTTCTTTGGCCTTTAGAAGAAGGTGGCTCTTATATAGAGATGGTCTTTTAAGGCAGGCTCGACTTTATGCAATTATACAATGTAATTATAATGTTGTTCTTACTGAAACTGTAAAATTTACCTCAAAGTTGGTTAACTGTTTTTTGAGAATCTTCTTCTCTTCAAGTTCTGTTTCAAGGCTTAAGTTAAGAGCTGAAATAATCAAAATTTAAAATTAATAAATTCAGATGCCCAAAATACCCGGCGAGTTGTTTTATACAAAGAAACAAGCTACTAACAAATAAATTGTTGATTTGGGGATATTGCATCCCTACGCTTATCAAGGCCATCAAAAAGTGTTACTGACTTCATCACAATGTTGTTGATAAGTATGATGCCTTTGTATCTAAAATTACCCTGGATATGTTTGACGTCCCATAGTTCAATGTTCCTTTTATTTTTAATTTTGATTACACACATGATGGATGTAGCTAGCTAAACAAGAGGTGCTTACCCTTCTGGAGCATCCAACCTCACATCCAATGTGGAAGTTCATGTGTTTAACTTAATTAGCCATTTTTCAAAGATTATACTTTGCTTTGGCCTGGGAATTTGTCTATGGATTGGTATGTTTTACTTTGTTTTTGATTGCTAATCTGCAAATGCACACTAGCTGAATATCATACAAATCTGAAATTATTCCAGTTTATAAAGACTTTACCATTAATTTCTTTATTTAAATCATCCACAGATACATCGTGTTCTCCCACTTCACTGGTATCTATAACAACAAACATAAAAGACTCATTAAATAGCCATTATATTTAGTGGTTTTCAATCCAATTAATCAGGTTTTCTATAACTAGTAGTTGTGATCACTGTTATCAATCTAATACCAGTTTATGATTGTTCAAACATCTACATCTATAGTTGTATATGTCACTTATCATCTATTCTACTGAAATGAAATAAATTTCAATTCTAATTTATGCTTCAAGTGTATTGCAATCTTTTCATCTCATTCACTCACTCACCCACTCAAACTCATTTGCTCACTCACTCACTCACTTACACTTGCTCATACTCACATCATTCACCCTCTCACTCACTTACACTTGCTCACAATCACATCACTCACTCACTAACACTTGCTTCACTCATCCACTACCTCACTTGCACCTGGTCACACTCACTCTCTCACCCACTCTCATTTGCTCACTCACTCACTCACTTACAAGTACACTTGCTCACTCACTCACTTACAAGTACACTTGCTCACTCACTCACTTACAAGTACACTTGCTCACTCACTCACTTACATGTACACTTGCTCACTCACTCACTTACAAGTACACTTGCTCACTCACTCACTTACAAGTACACTTGCTCACTCACTCACTTACAAGTACACTTGCTCACTCACTCACTTACAAGTACACTTGCTCACTCACTCACTTACAAGTACACTTGCTCACTCACTCACTTACAAGTACACTTGCTCACTCACTCACTTACAAGTACACTTGCTCACTCACTCACTTACAAGTACACTTGCTCACTCACTCACAAGTACACTTGCTCACTCACTCACTTACAAGTACACTTGCTCACTCACTCACTCACACTGCTTGCAAAAAGCAGACAGTAGGACTGGTATTAATGATTAGAGTATAAAACAAAGAGTTATCTACCTTGATCTGATATAAAACTATCTTCATTATCAGCATTTAGTTCATCAGAACTGAAAATACATTATTATCACTCTGGTTAAACAGATTTACTCACCACAAAATACTCAATAATACCAATATAGCAGATGAATGTAGTAACAAGTTATTTTGTTTTGTTGAGAAAATCACAAAAAACAAGTCAGAACTTGACAAATTTCATATCACTGAGAAACAGCAATCAACAAGATTTAATTTTTACATCTAAGGAAAATCTATGGTAAATGTTTTTTAAAGGTATTCATATTATACTTTAAATATATTGCCTTTATACTTGGAGAGGGGACCTCAGTGGCCAAATGATCTGAATGCCTTTGTACTGGGGGGTAAAAGGCCAAGTGGTCTGGTCTAAAATACCAGATTATGTATCAAAGCATCTCTCACTCTTTATGTTCAAAAGCCATTTAGACAGATCTTGAGGATGAAAGATTTAATTTATTTTGCTAGTCAAATGTCTTTGGTTTTCTCTGGATTCAATGGCTTACTCCATCTCAATACTGACTATCTCAATATAAATGAATGAAATATTACAAATCCACTACATTCCTTTATATGATAATTCTAATGACTTTTTTTTAATTTCAACACTCTATAACATTTTTGCAGATTTACAAGTGAATTTATAATATACCTTTTATCTAAATGAGCTTCTTGTCCTGTTCTATGCTGATGTTCTTTGTCAATTTTTTCTTGACAAGCTAAAATGATAAAATTAATAAAATATTCAAAAGTAACTTCCTTAGTTTTAACACATTAGCGGATTTTTCATAAAACTGGACTAACTTTTTCTCATGCATGCCACTTCCACCATAAAAAAAACCTCTTTTTCTCATGTGACACCAATCAAAAACAGAAATTTCATTTTCTCATGCCACACCCACCATAAAATGGGTATTTCTTGTTAAATATACATTACATGTTATAATTACCTGTTAAGTTTTTCTGTAAAGCTGTATTCTGTGCCTGTAACCTCCTAACTTCATCCTCTAACTGTGTATTAACTACAACAGACTCTACTGGTTTGTTATCTCCTAATTCTGATACCTGTTTTTCAAGTTCTTCATTTCTAGCCACCAGCTGTAATTAGAAGACATCAATATTAAAAATTCATCCCTGTTCTGAGTCTTCTAAGGTCTGGGCTTTTTCTTCTTTGGGCCAAAATTAGGTCTTATTCCCAATAGCAAAAATTATAATTTTCCAAATGTGTGAGTTACTTTTCCAAGTACCTGGGTACTTTACTTTATACAGCTCATCCAAAATACTAGTACATGTATTAGTTCAAATACACAGTATAAACATGATGTTTTAAATTATACTCTCTTATTTACAACTGAGATTATATAAATATGCAATTCTTTATATGAAATATCTTAAAATTTAATTTTCAAATTCTCAATTTGCATGGAAAAAGTCATGGTCCCGGCCACTTTTTTAAAAAGTCAGAAAAAGCCTTGAGGACACAGCTAACCCTAGTTTTATTGATGTGAAGAGAGAGAGTACAAAACTCAGCCCATAAATCTGTCAATTTAAAGTACCCAAAACACTGCCCATTTCAAATTTTATTGAATAGAATATAGGGGTTGAAATTTTTTTCAGATAAGGGAAAGCCCCAGACTTTTTGATAAAGAAAATCAAAAGCCCGCAATTTTTTTAATCAAGTCCAGAGTTTGGTTAATGAGAAAATCGAAGGAAAAAACCAGAAATCGATATGTTATTTCTATCGGCAGTTAAATGGTATTTTTGGCAGTATTTACAACCCACGTGACGGCTGTTGAAACAATCAGACACACTTCTCTGATCATATTTGGTGTCTTATTTTCATGTGAGTTTCTTTTCTCACCACTGTAGTCTGCTTGTTGGTGTGAAATTTAAATTAAACAGCTACATCATCGGACAAGACAGAAAATTGGTAGCGATTACAAGCGCCTACCTAATGACTAGCATTTCTTACAAGAGCTGTAATGATCAAGAATGAATGTAAACAACAACAGGGCAATGTGACTACGGATGGTTTTGCAAGATTTTATCAAGACACCAGGTTACAGTCGAAAATAAAATTCATTGGTCTTCTGAGTGTTTAAGCCCGAAGGGCTTTTCGGTTAAATTTTTGCAAAGTCCTGCTTGCCAAATTTCTAGTCCCGGGCTTCGGGCTTGAAGAATTTTCAACCCCTGGAATATGACTAATAAAATCTGTTTCACATTTTTCTGTCCCTTAAAGTCTATTACCAGAACATTTTTACAATAAAGATGTCCGAAAATTATGAAAACTAAATCTTAAGATATTTTCAAAACCTTCCTAACTTTGTAAGATGCTTAAAGTTTGAATTCTCCTAGATTTGTTTGATTGGTTGCTATGTATACCTAGGACTCAGATTTTACTTCCTTTTTGTTTCAAGTATGTTTTTATGTTAAAATAAAGTCTTCTTACCGTGGATAACTCCTGCATTAGTGTTTGATTCTGTAGTCTAAATTCATCTTCTTGACTTTGTAGTTTACGCTGAAGTCCATCATTTTCTTGAAATAATAACTCCAACTCCTACAAAATTACCCAATAACAAAAACTGCTGTAAATTCCGAAATGATCATGTTCATTTTATTTTTGCTTAAATTTGCAAGTGTAAGAAACCATGAAAACAAGCATTCTGAGAGTATTGCAAAACAATACATAGTCCCCTACCGTTGGTAGGGGACTAATAAGTCTTTCACGAACGTTTTATTTTGATCTAAATTCACCTTCATTTGCACTGGGTATCATCCAACAACCTAAAAATAATAGTACATGAATATCTTAAAACGACTATTCTTGCCAGAATTAACTGATACAGAAATTTTATGATTTACAGTGCTATGTGTGATCTTTAGAAAAGAACTACCATCTACTTTTACACACATGTGCTGCTTGGTGCCAAATCATGATTAAATTGGTGATCAACAGGAGACTAAGAGAACAGACCTGTCGAAAGTTTAACAGTGAACTAACAAAAAGAATCAAAGTTAAAGCTCAGCTGCCTAGCGGCTGTAATATGGATATGTTGGTGAAAAGCTGCTGAGGCAGCTGCCGGAAAAACTGTCAAGATGTAGATAACAAACGGCTAAATGAGCTGCCAATGAACTTTTGTCTGTATTGATACTGCATTAACTGTATCAAATGAGCTGCCAATGAAGTTTTGTCTGTATTGATACTGTATTAACTGTATCAAATGAGCTGCCAATCAACTTTTGTCTGTATTGATACTGTATTAACTGTATCAAATGAGCTGCCAATCAACTTTTGTCTGTATTGATACTGTATTAACTGTATCAAATGAGCTGCCAATGAACTTTTGTCTGTATTGATACTGTATTAACTGTATCAAATGAGCTGCCAATGAACTTTTGTCTGTATTGATACTGTATTAACTGTATTAAATGAGCTGCCAATGAACTTTTGTCTGTATTGATACTGCATTAACTGTATCAAATGAGCTGCCAATCAACTTTTGTCTGTATTGATACTGTATTAACTGTATCAAATGAGCTGCCAATCAACTTTTGTCTGTATTGATACTGTATTAACTGTATCAAATGAGCTGCCAATGAACTTTTGTCTGTATTGATACTGCATTAACTGTATCAAATGAGCTGCCAATCAACTTTTGTCTGTATTGATACTGTATTAACTGTATCAAATGAGCTGCCAATCAACTTTTGTCTGTATTGATACTGCATTAACTGTATCAAATGAGCTGCCAATCAACTTTTGTCTGTATTGATACTGTATTAACTGTATCAAATGAGCTGCCAATGAACTTTTGTCTGTATTGATACTGTATTAACTGTATCAAATGAGCTGCCAATCAACTTTTGTCTGTACTGATACTGTATTAACTGTATCAAATGAGCTGCCAATGAACTTTTGTCTGTATTGATACTGCATTAACTGTATCAAATGAGCTGCCAATCAACTTTTGTCTGTACTGATACTGCATTAACTGTATCAAATGAGCTGTCAATGAACTTTTGTCTGTATTGATACTGTATTAACTGTATCAAATGAGCTGCCAATCAACTTTTGTCTGTATTGATACTGTATTAACTGTATCAAATGAGCTGCCAATCAACTTTTGTCTGTACTGATACTGCATTAACTGTATCAAATGAGCTGCCAATGAACTTTTGTCTGTATTGATACTGTATTAACTGTATCAAATGAGCTGCCAATCAACTTTTGTCTGTACTGATACTGTATTAACTGTATCAAATGAGCTGTCAATGAACTTTTGTCTGTATTGATACTGTATTAACTGTATCAAATGAGCTGCCAATGAACTTTTGTCTGTATTGATACTGCATTAACTGTATCAAATGAGACTGTTGCCATACAACAGCAATGACCTGGCAACCAGAAGGAAAGAGAAAAGTTGGACCACCAAAGATAACATGGAGAATGGAGAACATGCATTACCAAAGACTGGGCTGGAGCTGTTCTGCATCAGCAAGGATGGAAACCAAGGACAGACAAAGACAGAGATGGTGTATCTGGCCCTTATGTGACAGCAGACACAAAGAGGATAGATGAAGTGAGTATTACATCTTCTATTTCAGGCTCATGAGGTTGTACCTGCTATATGTTTATATGTATACTAATAAGCTAGTGTACACTTGTGTTATTATCATACAAATTTATATATATACCACTGTGGTAGCTCAGCTGGTAGCATGCTCGCTCTGTATGTGGGAGGTCGTGGGTTCGCACCAGGACCAGGTCTGACCCAAGACTTGACAGTGGGTAGTGATTGTTCTTTCACCAAGCACTCAAAATTACAAATGAAAGTTAAGAGTTCTTTCTGATTGGAACTTGAAATAAACAAGGTCTTGTGTCATGGTAGGCATGGATCAATATAAAACCCTGCTGTATGATGCCATCAGCGCAACGCACAGGCAAATATTTCTGCACCTTGGCCTATAGCTGGCGACGTCTGGATATAAGTGAAATTTTCTCGGATGTTAAATACCAATTCTCAACTCAATACAAATTTATACAAACCTGAGCCTTTTTACTTTTCTGAATCGCCTGAAAAATAGTAATTTATTCATCTTAATAAAATGAATTAATATAGTAATAAAAACAGTAAATCCCCAAATCTAGGGCAAGAGAGAATAGGATGGGGTGGGGTAAAATAGTGTTCAGTTTAGTCAGGATTATTCATTTATATCAAGATTGTTCTAAATGGTGGAGAAACTGAAGAAACCAAAGGAAAAATATAATGTGTTTCAGAGAAAGCAAGCCGATGATCTCAAGAACAGATTGAAGTTATAAGGTTTTATACCCCAGTCAAGATAATATTTCACTTATATTGAGGCAGTTAGTTCTGATATGGTGGAAAAAAATTAGAGTGTCAAGAGAAAAACCACCAACCTATGGAAAGTGAACTGACAAACTTTCACACCAGGATCTTTGCAGGATTCAAACCTAGGCAGTGAGAAGTGCTGTGGTCTGTAAGTGGATAATATAGACCACTCAGCCAGTGAACCTCCCCCTCATATATCTTAGTTTGTAAGGTTTCCAATGACAATCATGAATGAATACCTGAGCTTCTATTTACATGTAACAATAGATATTGCTACAGGTGAAGTCTCAACACTTAAAATACCAGTACTGCTAGACAACTGCACCCACAGGACCTAAGTAATATGGACACTACTGACAGGTGGTATTTATTTAGAGATTCATGCTAGTGAATTATGAAGCACTATGAAACTCAAGACACTGGTATTAATGAACAGTTGGTTAATATATAAAATCTCTTTTGGTTGATCTATAAAAAAGGGGCATTAAAACAATGGTCTTAAGCATGTTGTGTGGAAGGGCGTGGCCTAGTGGTTAAGGCGTTGGACTCATGATTCGAAGGTCGTGGGTTCGATCCCTGGACCGGGCGATGTGTTGTGTCCTTGAGCAAGACACTTAATTTCACGTTGTTCCATTCACTCAGCTGAAAAATAAATGAGTACCAGCAAAATGCTGGGGGTTAACCCTGCGATGGACCGGCGTCCCATTCAGGGGAGAGTCTTGTACTCTCAGTCGCTTAACGCCACCGAAACCCGGATAAGCTCCGGCCTGATGGGCCTAATGGCTCGGGACAGACTTTAACTAACTTTAACTTAATCATGTTAATGGGCAGTCCTTATATATCAGGTTTTACTATAATTTTACCATGACACTGGAAGACCATCAAATGTTATTTTAAAACATATATACCTTATTTGCTTTTTGTAAATCTTTTTCTACAGACTCAGACTTTTCTTTCCACAAAGATATTTCTAAAACAAAAAGAAGATACAAGTTAAATGTATTCTGTTTATCAATGATTAGAGATGATGTTAAAGTTACTTCCCTTCAAACAAAAAAAAGACAGGTACTGTGCTAGTTATAAAATCTAACTTAACAGTTACAGGCATATAACTTGACAATAAAAATTTAAGTTATTTTACTTGGGTATGTTTTAACACATAATTTGAAAGAGCAAATCAAAACAAGTAATTGACTTTGTATGGTGACATTTTATTGTCAGACTTTGTATGGTGACATTTTATTGTCAGACTTTGTATAGTGACATTTTATTGTCAGACTCTGTATGGTGACATTTTACTGTCAAACTTTGTATGGTGACATTTTATTGTCAAACTTTGTATGGTGACATTTTACTGTCAGACTTTGTATGGTGACATTTTACTGTCAGACTTTGTATGGTGACATTTTATTGTCAGACTCTGTATGGTGACATTTTATTGTCAAACTTTGTATACATTTTATTGTCAAACTTCGTATGGTGACATTTTATTGTCAAACTTTGTATGGTGACATTTTATTGTCAGACTTTATATGGTGACATTTTATTGTCAGACTTTGTATGGTGACATTTTATTGTCAAACTTTGTATACATTTTATTGTCAAACTTCGTATGGTGACATTTTATTGTCAAACTTTGTATGGTGACATTTTATTGTCAGACTCTGTATGTTGACATTTTATTGTCAAACTTTGTATGGTGACATTTTATTGTCAAACTTTGTATGGTGACATTTTATTGTCAAACTTATAACAACAATATATTGAAGAACATGAATTGTTCTTCTATATAACAACTATCTTAGCTTAGTCCAATATTTAGTCTAGTACAGAAAAACCTTAGATTTCTTAATTGTCACCATTTTTATTTATTATTTCATTTATGTAATGATAATGATTTCATACCTCTTTCCTTTTTAATTATTTATTAATTTATTTATTTATTTATTTATTTATTTATTTATTTATTTTTTTATTCGGGTAATGATATCATACCTCTTTCTTGTTTTTTACATTTTCCATCTAGTTCATAATTGGCTGTTCTTAATTCAAGCAGCTGCAGCTATATAAAAAACAAATACAATATTAGAAAGTCAAAGCAGCTTTTCATGACCACAGATGTGCAAAGTTTTCACAATATATAATGTGTGTACATAATTCAGGGATTTATCAAGGGCCTATTTGGGGCCGAAATTCGGCCCCATTCCCAACGGAAAAACATTGATTTTTTTTCCAATATGGGATGAAAAAATTCCCAATTAGAAAATCGTACCAGATACATAGCTGAAGTCTGGCCATAAATGTGGCTGCTTTTCTCAATCTTCAATCATCTCAATACACTAAAAGCATTAGATTTAATCATTAATGGCATCAAAAATGATGTCAAAAGTTTTCCCAAAATGAGCACAAAGTTGATAGTTTTTCCCAATTTTTAGTTTAGGTCCTTTTCCCAAAAGACCCTAATACATCCCTGTAATTCTAAAACCAATCAAACTACAAAGAGTCTATTACTTCAACACAACAGTCTGTATACTGGTATTTTGTGTCAAATTCAAGTTGGATTTCTAATAATATATCACCATTTTAACCACAACCATAAAGGGATCTCACAATATCTTGAGATATTTCAGAACAAATCATTTCAAAGGAATTCTGAATTTTCCCCCTAATAAATATAGAAAAAATACATTAGGGTTTCAAAAGATTTGACCTAGTACATTTAAGAAATAACATTCTATTTGAGTGTATTCATTCGTTATTATGAATGAGAGTCAGGAATAGCATATTCAATGAACTGCAAAGCAGTTCATGTAAAATATGCTATTCCTGACTCTCATTCATAATACAGAATGAATACACTCAAATAGAATGTTATTTCTTATATTTACAATCATAAAAAATATTGATAGCATGTCCGAAATATACAATTTATTATTATCGCTACAATAATTTATTTCATTCAAGATTCCGACAAACATACAGTATTGATGGAACAGCCTTGCTCCAAATAAGGAAAGTTACGTTGGGGCGTAGATTTGGATGCTGACCAATCAAAAAATGCATGACGTAATAGATGTCATTCTGTGACGTAATTGAATAGTAAAACGTTATGCAATCAGAGGTCATGACCCCACACTGTATTTAAGAGCAATTGAATGCCAGTAAAACAATAGGTTCATCTAAAGAAGGTCAATTCCAATTGTAAATATATCTGCACAAGGCCTAGGCTAAAATTAGAATAAAATTTGTGTCACAGTGGTCTGCTGGGCTTTCTTATTTAAGTGGTCATACTGTCAGTCAACTCGTATTATAAATGTTGCTAAAATCTTTGGAACAATTAATCAACTAACGAGGCCTACATGTCGTTTGATCCCTGTTAAAACATTGCCATAATAAAATAATTTTGAAGTAGCAGATATGATTATTCTTCCAGCCATTCTGGAGAGTGAGGTATTTAGGATCAACCTCTCATGTCAGTACTAGTCCAATGCCAAGTTTGTTAAAATGTACATTACATACAGCACCTAAACAACTAAAACGCCATCTCTGGGATACAAGATACAAGGAGCTTTATTTAGAGTCGAATGAAATTACAAATAACATAAGTTCTGTAGAGTAAAAACACAAAGCTAAAATTTAATCATAAGCTGCTAACTATTGGTTTAGTAAAAATAGACATATACGTGATTAAATTACAGAGACATGCAAAGTAAGCAAGAAGACATACACCATGAAGCACAACTATAACAAAATAGAAAATATATAAATAACCTGATAACATGCACGCAAAAAATAAAGGATGAATAACTATAAAAGGAATATGCATAAAGCACTAAAAGTACATAGAGCACATGAAAGCAAATAAAAAAAATTATTAAAAAATAAAAACTTAAAAAATTATTTTTTTAGGAAAATAATGCTACAGTTAAAAACTCGATCCTATGAATTAGGTTCAAACATGTTTAACATCCAACATTAACAGTTTAAATGACTGCATAAATAATTTCAGTAAAGCATTCCCTTTAAAGATGTTCTTTAAGACATAAAATAGGCCTATACCTGCATCCGATGAAACTCCTCTTCTGACAAGGAGGATGCCATTTTGACATTTCTTTAAACGAGGCTTCCTATGTTTTGGTAGTTGTCGCCCTTAGTCATGTTAACTACCGATGTAAAAAGGTTGGGCACTTTCAACTATTTTCAATGTTAGCCAGGTGCCCGGTGTAATCGCGTGACGTAAGTTATGTCGTACCATGTTTTATCTCGTACTTAAGAAACATGTACCACACTTTGGATATGAAGATTTAATCATATTCATAGATTTACAGTGTTCGAATTTCGGCACCGGCATACTGGTAAAATGCCAGCGTTTTTCACAACTTGCGAGTTGAAAATCTACTTACATGCAAAAAAAAGAAAGAAAAAGAACAGGAAAAAAGAAAGAAAGGAAAAAAAGCGAGTGCCTTTTTCCGATGATGAAAAAAATAATCTCATTATCAAAAAATATCTGGCTTTGAATTTCAAATTCCAAAGCATCATAGCCGATATCAACAAGTATACATAAAACATGTTGTGCCTAGTGTAAGGCAATAGCCATAAGTATATAAAAGATTAAATGGGAACAACGAAGAAGATTTTTTCACTTGTGGGTGCCCGACAAATTTCTACATCACTTTTTATTCCATGTCCAATCATCGTGATCTTGGTGTCATTTTGTTCCTAGATAAATATCCTATGAACTGACACTTAATTCTAATACATAATTTTAAATTTCATCAAATGTAATCACGGAAAATGCAGAAAAACTTTGTAATTTTACTCAATGTAGCCAAGCCTGTCACCATATAAAAGTAGCTTCAAATTCACATTACGATCATGTTTTTCACTATCAGTGTCCATATCACCTACAAATGCTGAATTGAATCGAAGAACTAAATCAAAAGCAAGAAATTCCAAAAGTAACTGTTACTCGCTATAGAATTTTTTTGCCAGTTGAAAACTAAGAATGCAAGTTAAAAAAATTGTACTGGCAAATTTTTGCCAGCGGGGAGAATAATTAAATTCTACCAGAGACATATAAAACCCTATATGTCTCTGATTCTACCACTGATTTATAGAGTATAAACAGAGGCATACAATATGGCTAAGGCGCACTCTTTATTTTCTTGGTCGATATATTTAAATTTGTTCGTAGGAAGCCGATTTGTCTATTTGCTTTCATGATGATGTTTGAGGCGTGTTTCTCCCGTTTAGGTCTGATGTTATGGTTATCCCTAAATATTTTGATGATGTTTCATGTTCAAGGATGTGTCCATGTAGTTTGTACTGGTGTTTTATTGGGATTTTCTTCCTACTAATGGTCAAAACTGTGCACTTGTTTGGGTGAAACTCCTTCCATTTCATTTCCCAGTCTGCCAGCTTATCAAAATCTTGTTGTAGATTCAAACAGTCGTTATCGGAGGAAACGGTGAGATACACTATGGTGTCATCAGCAAAGAGGCGGACAGTTGCATTGATTATTTTGTATGTCGTTTATGATAGATCAGAAAAAGAGCTTCCGGTCCTATTATTTATCCTTGAGGTGCACCATTATTTATTTTTCAGTTCCAGAGATGTCACCATCAACCACAACTGTCTGTGTTCTGTTCTTTTTGACAGGAATGTCGGATCGAATCCATCTATTTGTTGTCACGCGGCCCGAAATGCCATAGCGCCGGGGTTTGTGGAGAAGTAGATTGTGACTAACTTATGTCAAATGCCTTTGAAAAGTCTAGTACATGTATTAACATACCCGTCTGTTTGCCGTTTTCTATATTTCTGCTGACGTCGTTCACACATTCTAGGACATGGTTGTGTTCACGAGAACGTTTTCCACGAAATCCATGCTGCAGGAGATATAGAGTGCTATGGTTCTCTGCATGTCTCATTATGTGGCTTATAAAAATGTGTTCCATTACTGCTGCAGACACATGTCAGGGATATGGGACGGTAATTTACAGCATCATACATGTTCCCCGGGCTTCAAGGGTTGAAAGCTGGTGTTATAAGAGCTCTTAGCCAGTCTTTTGGTACAGCTGTATTTAGTATTACTAATTAACGTCATCTACTGATACTACCTGATTTCTTTCATGCTCAGCGATCAGGTAAATAACATTATCACCCGAAGACTGGTCAGTACTACCTCGGGATTCTTTCATGCCTCAGCGAACTGGTAAATTACATCATCACCTGATTGCAATTTTTTTACCTGTACACGAATTAATTAACCAGTACCATAATTAACTGGTCAATCGTTGCGCTGGTTGATTAACAGTTATAGCGGCGAGAGAGAGGGTAAAAAGTCGGGGCAAATGGGGTGGGGGCACGAGCCCTTGTGCGCCCCCGCTGGATCCGAAACTGATAATTATATCCTCACAATCTTCATAGTGTCTGTTTTTCACCCATTTAGTTTTCATCCTGGAATTGCTTGAATATTGTCCGATTTTGAGAAGCCTGATTTAAATTCAGTGATTTGGGCGTTAAGGATGTTTCCTTTTTGGATGGCCTGCCTGTTTCTAGTTTACCATTGCATCTTAGTGGTGCCACATCCTATTTATCATTTTCCATATAATTACATATTATACCAGTTTTAATTTTACAGCACTAGACGGCCGTTTCGGAATACAATTCCTCATCAGTAGTGTTTGGACCAAAATTATGAAACCAAAATTATTTTGAAGATGGTGAAAAGCTACCCAAAGGACCAAAATATATTTTACCAAATTAAGCTAAGGAAATACTTTGCATGAGGGAGTATTCCTTAGTTTTTGAGAAATTTCAAATTTTAACTTGCAGGAAATTTAGACAATTAAAGTATATTTCTGACAATAATACGAAATTATTGCCTACTGAGTTGGTGATATCCTCGGGGCACCAGCCACCAGCAGAGATATCGGCTCAGGGGTTTTAATTACATATTATACCAGTTTTAATTTTACAGCACTAGACGGCCGTTTCGGAATACAATTCCTCATCAGTAGTGTTTGGACCAAAATTATGAAACCAAAATTATTTTGAAGATGGTGAAAAGCTACCCAAAGGACCAAAATATATTTTACCAAATTAAGCTAAGGAAATACTTTGCATGAGGGAGTATTCCTTAGTTTTTGAGAAATTTCAAATTTTAACTTGCAGGAAATTTAGACAATTAAAGTATATTTCTGACAATAATACGAAATTATTGCCTACTGAGTTGGTGATATCCTCGGGGCACCAGCCACCAGCAGAGATATCGGCTCAGGGGTTTTAATTACATATTATACCAGTTTTAATTTTACAGCACTAGACGGCCGTTTCGGAATACAATTCCTCATCAGTAGTGTTTGGACCAAAATTATGAAACCAAAATTATTTTGAAGATGGTGAAAAGCTACCCAAAGGACCAAAATATATTTTACCAAATTAAGCTAAGGAAATACTTTGCCGTGATGAGGGAGTATTCCTTAGTTTTTGAGAAATTTCAAATTTTAACTTGCAGGAAATTTAGACAATTAAAGTATATTTCTGACAATAATACGAAATTATTGCCTACTGAGTTGGTGATATCCTCGGGGCACCAGCCACCAGCAGAGATATCGGCTCAGGGGTTTTAATTACATATTATACCAGTTTTAATTTTACAGCACTAGACGGCCGTTTCGGAATACAATTCCTCATCAGTAGTGTTTGGACCAAAATTATGAAACCAAAATTATTTTGAAGATGGTGAAAAGCTACCCAAAGGACCAAAATATATTTTACCAAATTAAGCTAAGGAAATACTTTGCCGTGATGAGGGAGTATTCCTTAGTTTTTGAGAAATTTCAAATTTTAACTTGCAGGAAATTTAGACAATTAAAGTATATTTCTTATGTAGGTCCAAAATTACTTTGATGGGAATTTTAATTCTTATTTGTTTGATTCGGAGCTCAGTATTCCTTAAATATACTTCCAGTAAGCTTATCTGGTCTTCTTTTGAACAAGGTGTTTTATTTCATTATATGCTATACTACTAGTAGTATGCATTCAGATGTCTTATTGGTGCTGTGATTTTTCTCCTTTTTGTGCCCTCTCTCTCTCTCTCTCTCTCTCTCTCTCTCTCTCTCTCTCTCTCTCTCTCTCTCTTGCATCTTAGGGGTTTAATCTCCATTGTTATCCATGACATTTGTCTCCGTTTTTTAACTTCAGTATGAACTTCAGGGTCAGGGTTAGGGTATATAGTAGGGAAGTTGTAGACGGATTAACTATTACCAGAAGATTGGTGGACATACTCCATGTATTCATGTTTTGCAATTTACAAAAAAAAGAAAGAAAGAAAGGGGGAGGTGTGGTATAAAAACGTAGGTATTTTACCACCACCACCCCCTCCTTATGAGCTGGTGAGCACGTAAGTAAGTGGTCTGAAATAGAGGTTTAAATAGATGGGTAAACGTAATTATGGTACGTTTGATATATGACAAAATTTTCTAAATATAGAGACCTGGGAATCCCCATCATAACTATGACACTTTCCAGACCGAAAGATTTAACCATAAAAAATAAACAGGTACGCTTTATTTTCATAAATTTCTACCAAATTAACATATAAACCATTACTGTAAAGACTCGGATTTTCAGACATAGAAACTATTTCAGTGTTTGTATCATGTAAGCCTGATAAATATCTTGATACATGTGATAGCTAAATGACCAAAAAGGTGTGGCTGTGACTAGTTGATCTGGTACTCAAATATTAAATTTGTAAGTTTATCAACATTTTTTAATGTGTAACATCTAAAATAATGACAAAGAATAATCTAGTTTGTAGAGATTTGATTTGATTTCTTTAATTTTTATAGCCTATTGCTCCCATACACAAAAAGACAGGTAACACAGTTGTATTACATAGAACACACAGAAGTAAAGGGGGTCGGTGGGACCAAGTATATGGTCTGACAGACCTCCCTATACTGATAGAAGCAAGTGCTTGTGATATAACACCAGGGAATGGCACGTATACCATTTTTGTCTGCATATTGTTTAGAGCCAGGGTCGAAATAACACTGCAATGATTTGACTTTGTACAATATGTAGATAGCTTGTTTTACACACACACACACACACACACACACACACACACACACACACACACACACACACACATGTCAGACCTATAAGATATTACAGTCTGATATTCTTTTTTCTTTTGTAGGATAACTCTGTGTTGTAATAGTATCAGCAAAATAAAAGAGAGTTTCCAGAATACCAAATATAATACCACTAAATTGAAGCTATATACACTAATATTAAAGGCTAACTGTTTATCTATTTAGAATATTATGATCAAATGAAATCACAAACATGGCGCTTGTTAGAGAAACAGATTCAAGCAATAAACACCAAATTTTGCCTTCACCTAATGGTACTGATATTGAGATTGATGCACAGCCATTATCATTACCAAACATAAATAATCTACCTAAAGTCTCTGGTTCTGAATACAGTGGAAATCAACAACCACCTCAAGGTGAAGAACTGATAGATGTCACAGTTGTGTATGCTAAAAATGATTATGACAAAGCAATAAGGTTTATTGAATGGCTTAAGTCATTGTTTAATGAACATGAAATTTCTGATGTTAGAATTAAGCTGTTTGATGACGAGTTCTTTTGTCCAGATAAGGTAAAGAATGTGGAGACTGTCGTCGCAAAAACTATGTATGCCTTCATGTTACTGACAAAAGAATTTGAAAGGGATATAGATTCAGAATTCTTTAATTCAGAAGCCTTAGGTCAGACTAGGTTAGCTGAAGGGGAGGATTTAAGACGATTTGCTGGCAGCTTTTTGAAGAAAGATAAATATGCTGTCCGTCCGGTGCACACACAGAAATCAGCAGGCAGAAATTACAGAATACCATCTGGTCTTCATTCCTTGAGAAGTATAGATTATTATGATAAAGACTCCTCACATACCAGGGCAAAAACAAAACAAATACTCACTGACGCAATTAGGAAGCGTAAAAAACAAGAAGCTGATTTACATCATCATAATTATGAGTATGAAGCTGGAGATAGTAAAGGAAATATGTATCATGGGGCATCAGCTTCAGATGAGCCGTTATCAAAACATAATATATTTAACTCCAACTTGGGATCATTGCAATCTGATTTGGATAGTATGGCAGCCTCATCAAGACAAAACAATTTCAAACAAAAAGGGAATAATGAAGAAAACTTACAAAACAGACCACATGCAAATGGTGGATTAGAGGTTAATAGAGAACAGAACAGAGCCTTAGGAAATTCCTCACAAACAGATAATAGCAACCTCTCTATATCTGACTCGGACTATGGTTCAGCGAATACAGCATCGGACAATAACCCAGAGTCACCAGCAGGAAGAATACTATCCAGTAATGCTTCAGATCGATCCATATCTGATGTAGTTGATACTAGATATCCTGAACTACGGAGTATGAACAGTACAACTAGTGTAAATAACTTTTCCAGCACTGCATCAATGAATCCAGTATGTAAGCCTGAAGAAGACATAAGTTCTATTGAAAGTTCTGAAGGCTTTAGCTACAATAGAACTGCATCTGGCTCAAAAACCTCTTCTTCCTCTAATACTGCTTTAACTGACAGCTCCTCTGAAAATGACATGAAAGATTTACAACAGGATGGAAAAACATCGCTAGAGTCAAGAGAACATAGACATTCTAATAATCAGTCACCATTAAATGAATTGAGAAAGGATGCTGATACTACTGGTGGGGATGTAGGGGGTGAAGTCAGGGAGAACACTTTATATTTCGTAGCTGAAGGTCACTCAAAAAATGCCGGAGTTATGGCGGGTGCTAGTTATAATGACTATGCATTTTCTAGACCACCACATGCTCAACAAGCCAATCAGATGACGAGACCAGTCCATATTCCAATGCCACCAGACAATCCAAGATTTCCACAAGGCCAAATGCCAAGACAAGCAGTCCCGAGTCATAGTCAAGGACCCCATCTGCCATACTCGTATGGAGACTTACCTAGTGATGGCAGCTGGCAGGAAGATGGTAGGTTGTTTATATTATTAGAATTCACTGTAAATTTTTTCTCTCCCATATCCTCTAATCCCAAAATAAACTCTATTTTGTAAAGCTTTAATGGTAAAAGTTATCATAAAACTACGTAAAAAGTACATTGTTTGCATTGCAAACAACATGACCAATAGCATCACAATCTAAATAATCTGACATAATTTGTAATCAAAGTGAATTTTTGACAGAGTAAGAGAAAAATCTCACCCTATTTAAAACCAGGATTTCCTTGGCCGATATGGTAGACCATTGATAACACATTGATTATCACATGATAATGAATCTTTCATCATGAGCATTTTAGCTGGGATAAGCATGTGGTATTTGGGTGGTAAGTATACCGGTACTTTACTGCAACAACACACTTTATTCAATCATTCATTCATTCATTCATGCAACAGCTGGTTATGAACATTCATTAATTTGCTACAGGTGGCAGCTCATTACCAGCGGGACAGACTCATCAACCACACCTACCACCAGGGTATTATGAGAGAGGAGATGGACAGCCTTATCAGCCACACCCACCAAGGTATTATGAAGGAGTTGAGAGAGTTACTCACATACATTACCATTATAATGAACCTGCTGAGGGCCGTCAACATACCAGGGAGAATACACCCCCACCCCCACCACCACCACCACCTGGACCACAGTACAATATATCAGGTTGTAACATAGTACAGATTGGTTCTGATAATGCTGTTCAGCAGTCTGATAGTGCAGGTCAGATAAACGACCAAGTCAACGTCATCCCAAGTACGGCCACAGAGAGAAGAGGAGAAGCTACCAGGTACTAATACATTCTTTGTTTTGATCAAAAATAAGAAATTTAATCTCATCAAAATTTTTAATTACAGAACGATGAAATTTTATCCCAATAAATGTTATATGATTTTACAGTATATTTACACATATTCATATTTAGAAAACTCACAAATTGCCAAAATGAATTGTTCTGTTAAATATTATGTTGATTTCGGAATACTATGTTTCCATTCTTGGTAGCCAAAATAGCCACTGGCTACTAATTTTTGAAAAATTCTTTCAATATGTAATATATGTTAGCAAATTTGTGAAAAATACCTGTACCTTAAAAAGACTATAATTTCACAATGTTTTGGAAGTTTGGCAATTAATTATTTTAAAATTGTGTGGACCTAGCTAATGTGTTCATATTTTCTGCATGAAATAACTTCCTTTGTTAGGCCTCAAAAGTACATGATAAATACATTTTGATGTTATATTTAGTATGTCATAATGATCATGATGTCATTAGGGTGTCATAACGATGTCATTACAATGTCATAATGATATCTTTACGAGGTCACAATGATGTCATTATGATGTCATTACGATGTCATAATAATGTCTTTACGATGCCATAATGATGTCATTATGATGTCATAATGATGTCATTATGATGTCATAATCTTATTTTGAACATTTGAATTTTAGATTCTTTATGGCTAAACTTATTTTTATTCATATTTAAATCACAAACTCAACCTCAAATTAAATTTTTATATTACATTGCAGAGGTCAATTAAGACCTATGGCCTTGGGGGGAGTGGGGGAATAATGTTAATTTGCTTGACAATACTCATTAATGCCTTCAAAAAGACGCTATTTATAAAATGTTCTTTTATGGATTTTAAATCTTATAATTTCTGTATTCTAGTGCAAATAATCGTTCAAATGAAGATGATGATGATGATGAATATGATGAGTTAGATGATGATGATGATGATAATGATGACGATGATGACGACGACGATGAAACAAGTAGACATGTTGGAGACTCGTGGAATAATTTGAGCCAGGATCAGTATCCAAGTAATTCAGTGAGTCATATTTCTACTATAAACATGTATGTAGTCTTTCTTGATTTAAAATTTCGGTACTATATTCTTAAATTGAAGTATCACCGGCCATGCCTTTTATGTTCCATTTCTGCTCTATTACCTTTGTATAAAAAGAGGTATGAAAGTGATATTAACAAGCGATATACAGTATGGAAAGAGGATGTGTTGTGTACCAACAGAGGTCATCCTGGACAATGTAACAAGATCGTAAAAACTTTGAAAATTTGAACCTTTTCACTGTGTCCGCTTTATAACTTTTGTTTCAAAAGAGGTATTAAAGTGATAATAACTGGAGATATAGATGTGTCCCATACCAAATTCAGTTCATCAAGGCCAATGGCAAGGTCATAGGACCAAGGACCATAAAAATGTTGTGAAAAATTGCACTTTTTCACTGTTTCCACTCTATAACTTTTGTTTAAAAACAGATATAAATGTGATTTTAACAAGAGATATATAATATGGAAAGAGGATGTGTCACATATCAAATTGAGGTCATAAAGCTCGAGGTCATAGGGCCATAAGGTTGAGTAAACCCAATTCAATCAATGTAAATGAAGTCAGGCATATGTGTCATATTGACACTTTACTCTTGTTACTTTATTATGATGTCATAGTAACACTGTACATAGTAACGTATATCACATTTACCTGATGATTACCAGTATATAGGGGTTGAGTTTAGTTGAGTAATGGTGTTTAATGTTCCTGTCAAGAATATTTTGCCTGTGCATTGCACTGATGGCATTATACAGCAGGGTTCTTTTATCATGACACACCTATCGTAGCAAGGGACCTCAATTATTTTAAGTTCCCATCTGAAAGAATCATGACTTTTATTTCCTAATGCCAAGTGCTTGGAGAAAGAACAGTTACTACCCACTTTCAATCTTGAGTCAGACCAGATCAGGGTTCCAACCATGACCCCCCACTTATGGAGCGAGCACTCTACCAACTGAGCTACCACAGTTGATTGCCAGCAGGCATGAAACTGCTAGTGAATATGAATTTTAATGTGATTCCTTAATTAACTACGGTACTAGTGAGTGATGGATTTTTAATTTATATATACTGTAAACATATATATTTACATTTATGATGTTTGATTGTATTAAACTCTGTTTTAGACCAAATGAAGTTATAGGACTATAATTACATTTGCTAATGTGACGTCACTCATTTCTTGCTGACACCTATGCTCGTGACGTCATTGATAGGCTGTTTCAGGAATTGGAATTGCATGTTGTACACGACAGTGTTTTAAATTTATTTCAGGATCCAAAAACAAAAATAAGATTTTCAAAAAATTTGAAATGTAAATATAACCATTGAACTGTCTAGCGAGCGTTAATCAGTTTGCTTTGCACGGCAATGGAAGTTATAGCACTATAAATGCCATCTCTAGACAGTTTAATGGTTAAATATTTTCATGGTCTACTAATGTTTGTTTATTTTGCCTTTTTTTCTGTTTTGTGTTAAAATCAATACAGAGCGAAAATTAAATTATGCTTATTGTGTTAAAGCATATTTAAAAAACATGAAAACATGCAAATTTAACTTCATGAAAATGTCTAAACTTCATATACCTTGAAAATAAATACATGCAAAATTAAATATGTTTACAGTATTCTGTACACGAGGCTAAATCTGAGAACTTGATAAATATGTGTTAAAGCTCATAATTGTTATGATTTTATAGCTCCCAGACCAAAACACACTTACAGAATCAGTCAGAGAACAACAAGATACAGAGGAGGAGGAGGAGGAGGAGGAGGAGTCAGATGAAAATAATGATGACAGAGAAACAGAAGAACAAACAGTCAGAGGACAACAGGCAACAGGGGGACAAACAATCGAAGGACAACGACAGACAGGAGGACAAACACAGGAAGGACAACAAGGGACAGGAGGACAAACACAGGGAGGACAACAGACTGGGGAGGAGGAAGAATCTGCTGAAGATAACGAGACAAATGATGAAATGTCAGAATTTCTAGGTAAATTAACTTTATCATGTTTAAAACTGGAGACATGAGAGATGTCGACTTGGATGAAAATCACGAACCAGTTACTTGAACCTCTTTCTGACCGAGTACTCGTTAAACAGAATGATGACTGTAGTGATAAAATTAAGATTTATAATTAAGGAAAGGAAATAAATTTATGTAATTAAATGGACAACCAATGAACATTTAGAAAATGTGACATTAAACAAATTTACAGTCCAGAACAAAAATACGGTAAATTTTCTTAGTTACAAAGTTACAGTTTGTTAGAAAAACTTAAACTCTAACTTATCATAAGGTAAACATTGTATCAAAGTTGAACTGTCAAGATGTATCAAGCTAACTACTGCAAATCAACTTTTATATGCGTGGAATTAACTTTCACGTGTTTCTCGAGGGCGAAATAATCACAAAAGTTAAACCACACAAACTTGGTTTTGAAAATACTACTATTCATACCAAAGTTAATACAAACATGTAGTTGCAAAATGGTTTTAATTTGGCAAGAGAATCATGATTGTTAATATCCGCAAATGAAAATTGGTTTATAGTAATAGTTCCTATTCAATTATTTTAGACAGATATAGTCTGTTCCTCAGCTTGGTAACTTCATAACGACTATTTCCACCCAAAACATATTCTTCCTTATGAAGGAACAGATGTCTCCGATACTGATAGATATTCTAAGAAGAAGAGCTATCATGCTTGTAGGGAACAATGCTTGGTTTGCTGGACTTTAGGTTTATTAGTTGTATGTTTGTCAGTTTCTGTAACTGGTTTCCTGGTAATTTACGGAATGCTTTCCAGAGCAGTTTCCATTACATTTTCAATGACGTTAGTAATAATTTGCAGAAACACTTTATATAAAACATTTGAGGTTTTCTTCATCAGTTTATGTACATTTGAAAACAGCTAAAATATCTTAAGATTAATGTTTACTTTAATTACAGACAAACATTTGAATGATACAGAAACTTTAGATCTGGAATCTACAGTTGACATGAATCTACACATAGGAGCTCATAGCAGTAAGTTGTATATCTTATGTCCAGGTCAGAATCAAACTCAAACATACCAGTACATTTTCAAATCACACTCAAAAAGCAATGTAAACCATTTAAAAACTGACAAGTTAAACACATGAACGTCCAGCAGGAGAGGATAGAGGGAACTCCGGAAATGGTCCAGGTAAAATCCTCCTTTCTAGCTAGCTTTACCTGCGACATGGAGAATGAAAGGAACGTAGAACTATGAGACGTCAAATATATCCAGGGTAATTTTGAATACAGAGACATCATACCTATTAACAATATTGTGATGAAGGTAACTGATATAAAAATTTTGAATGGATAGGCAGTGGACATTATTTCATTTAGATGCACCATGGTTCACCAAAAAACATGTTGTAAACATATACCTCAGATACAACCTCAATAATAACAACCAGCTGTCAGACAGGTGTAAAGGTCATTGTATTACATAAAAGAAGATTTACATCTCAAAAACAAACATTTATTGTATTTTTTAGGAACTTTAGTAGCATCTTCCAAAGAGAGTGATGAAACTTTCTGTAAAACCCCAGTGGCAATGACGGAGTCCAGAACTTGTGAACAAACAACAGCTACATCACATACGGAAGCTATGTCATCTAACCGAGCAAGCACTGATGTCAACCATACAACAATCAACAACGTCACATCAATTACTCCATCAGAACAGACAACACTAACCAATGATTTAGCACAAGCAGTGGATAAAGAAACAAGCCCAGGAGCAATAGCACAGGTGCTCTCTGATGGAAACAGCAGAAATCAAGATGAAAATACTGGTAATTTAACACAAGCAAGGTTACAACCAATTGGTGCTTTATTTGAAGTACAAAGACAGTATGTCCCAGGTGGCAGAGTGAAGCGAGAAATTAGAACATGTCCACCTTGTCAGAATAAGATTACAGAAAGTATCATCCACCATGATGATGATGATGATCTTGATTAAGTGATAACTAACAGTGATTCAAACTGATTGAATAAGATAATTATACAGCAAGTTAAGATAGAATAAGATACTGTAAATGTATTTATTTTTGCGTGTATTTATTTTTGCAGTATAGGAAATTTAGACATGTCCTCATAGTTAAATTTTTGCGTTTTTGAAATATGCACCATAACACAATAAGCATAATATAAATTTTGTATGGTATTAATTTTCGCGCGGAACAAACAGACGCGAAATAAGTGAAAATTAGTACACCGCGAAAATAAATATGTTTACAGTAACTATACAGCCAGTTATATTGATGATAATACAGTCCAGACCTGTCAAAAGTTTAAAATAAGTGTTATGCTGAATCAGCAACTCGTCTCGGCACCCTAAAATGGCAGCTGCCATCTATCTCTCAGAAGCTATTCAGCCACTAGCTATCCATGTCCTCCACTTGGCAGCCAAGCTTTGATACCTTTTTATTAGCTCAGGATTAAACATTTGACAGGTTTAAAGTGTATTTTCCAAAATTTGTTGAGGCATTAAAAAGTATTTTTAAGCATTGAATGGTTTGTGCTTTATTGGATTTTTTCATTGGAATCCTAGTCAGATTTTCAGATTCATAAACAGAAAAGATTATTAAGGTTTGAAACCGACTCTACATGAAATGTTATGAGTGAATAGTTCTGGCTGTGTCACATGATCTGGCATGTGTCACATGATCTAGATGTGTCATATGATCTGGATGTGTCACATGATCTGGATGTGTCACATGATCTGGCATGTGTCACATGATCTGGCATGTGTCACATGATCTAGATGTGTCATATGATCTGGATGTGTCACATGATCTGGATGTGTCACATGATCTGGATGTGTCATATGATCTGGATGTGTCACATGATCTAGATGTGTCATGTGATCTGGATGTGTCACATGATCTGGATGTGTCACATGATGTATTGTTATGTTTGACTTATTTTTAAAATATATATACATGTATGTATAAAATAGGAAAAAGTATTTTTAAAATAGTTAAATCAATGTGATCTCTTAGAATTATAACATCCATATTGAGTGGAAACAATGATTCAATTGTCAGATTGTTGTGTGTGTGTGTGTGTGTAAAATGGATAATGTTAATTAACCTATAATAATAATAATAATAATAATAATAATAATAATTGTATCACAAAAACATTTCCTCCTTGTCATCATACTCTAATATTCTGTCTACAGAGACCAATTGAAAACTGTATTTTTATGCAAATGGGGATATTTGGCGCAACTCAGTCCCAGGACCCGATTGTTTAGTTGCGACAGAGTTTGGCTTATATTCCCTAATAAATGCTGAATCCATAGAAATTATGATGTGATTATGCCAAATTTCTGAAGAATCTAAATTTTAGTTGGTTACCTTGGTAATTGAATGACTTTGTCTTGTTGTTCTCCCACTCCAAATGCTTCTCCTAATCTTTTGAAAGTACAGATTACCAGCAAATTACATAGATGAAATAAAAAATGGGGAAATTGACCGGCCTTGCTTGCCAAAAACCAAACAACCATATATTATCATAATAATATTCTCTTTGTAGTTTTGAAATCTGCCACATTTTATACTTCTTCTGAGATGTATTTCTTTGTGTAGTGATCTATAGCCAGCACAACATGGGGTTTGAACCTATGAGGGGCGAGAGGTGCAGTGATCCACAAGTGAGCACATCACTTTTATATCCACTTGGTCACCAAGGCTCCTGTAAGTGAATAGTGCTGAAATGTTCTGTACATAAAAATCAGAATGGTTGTTTGACATGAAAAAAAGCTTTTGTAGTTGTTTTAATTTTATTGTTACAGTTATGGGCATTTTTAAAAATAAAAAAATTAAGACTGTTTATTATAACGCAAATTAAATCATTTTAATGATATTCTTGCTTACCGGCCATAATCTAAAAGTTTATTAATTATAATTAAAATGTTCATGTAAGTATGTTTTTAATTATAGTGACAGTTGCATATTTACCAAATGCATTATTATTACAATATAATACTAGAAAAGCTGTGAGCCACAAGCTCACAACAACTACCCCCCCCCCCCCCCCATAAAAAAAATCCATCGGATCAAATTTTTAAATAGGTGCACATCTACATTATATCACAAAGATTGTGTTAAAGTTTCATGAAAATCCATTGAAGGGTTTAAGAGGAGTTGCGGATAAGAGATAGGTACCCTAAGGTGTAACGGAAGGACGGACGGACACCCCTATCACTATATACCCCCCCCCCCCACACACACACACACACACTTTTTAAGCATGGGGTATAATAAAACATACATGAATGGTACTTGAATGCACCTGGCCTAGAGGACCTATCACTCACCTGCATATAAATATATGTATTTCATTTATGTTTGAGATTGAGGACAGGGTAACTGATGAAAGCGCTGTAATCTATTGTACAGTGGAACATGTTGTGGTTTATTCATGTAGACGTATAAAAATTGGAATGACAGAGATTTGTTGTCTAAATCTTACTAGTCACAAAGTGAGTCTAAGATACTGGTACCAATAGGCCCTGTTTTTACAATTATTCCTTAACTAAAATTTTACTTAACTTAAATTTTGCAAAACTTCAAATCTATGATTTTGTTATTTTCAATATATTTAAGGTGTAATTTTGTAGATCACTATGAGATTAAAATATTTGTGTTTAATTTTTCCACAAATATTTATTAGTAATTAAAAAAAAAGATTACAGAAATTTACGAAATTTAAGGAAAATCTTAGTTAAGGAAATGATTGTGAAACTGGCCCCGGGTTTCACAATCATTTCTTAACTAAGATTTTCCTTAACTTAAATCTGGCAAATTTGATACGGTAATAATTCTATTAATTTTATAAGATATTCGGGAATTTCAGGTGTCATTTTGAAGATCATTCAAAGCTTATCTCAGCTATAATTCAATTCTGTTTGAACTTTTTTTATAGTACCATTAAATGTTGCCAAAATTTACCAGAAAATCTTAGTTAAGCAATGATTGTGAAACCTGTGCCAGGGGTCACAGAACTTGTTAATTACACAGTGTTGCCATGGTTACAGGAATATTAAGTTTCAGAAATAATTAATTGTGTAGTTGAGTAATAATTGGGGTAAAACAAAGAATAGAGTTTTGTTAGTGTTAAAAATTTACTGTTTAACAAATATATACTACCATTATCATGTTCAATTTATTGTGTGAAACCATTGCGGTATGAATTGTATTGTTGATAGTGTGAAGTATTAAATTATCTTTTAAAAGAAGGCAAAAAAGTATTTATAAATGCAGACAAAGTATACATGGTCATGAATGTAAGAAATGAATGTAAAGCTGATTTAAACACTGTAAACTGCGAATTTTGATGTCAGATATTTCGTTAAGAATCTTCATTTCAAAACATACATTTACTCTTATTTTATTGCCATTGGATGGGTTTCAGCAGAAGTACAAATAAATTACAGTCAAACCTGCTTTAAAAGTAATCTCTATACAAGGGAAACCTATGTTTAAAGGCAACTAAAATTTTTCAAATTGCCATTTATTCATATGATTTGAACCTGTATAGAAGGGCCACTTGTCCATAAAGGCCACTTTTACTGGTTCTTGTGGGTGGCCTTTATAGACAGGTTTGAGTGTATATCAAAATAAAATTTAAGAAATTTTTTATTGAAAATTCAAATTTGATGAATACTTTATTATATTTTCACTGCAAATTTTGTGTATATGAAAAAAAAAAATTCCTCAAGTTACAGTAAATGAAGTTAATACACAAATATGAGAGTTGTGATACTCAATAATTATAATTGTTTCAGAACTATTTTGCTCACATTGGATATTCAGTCTTTTAATTTGTTTTTGTTATTCTTTTTAATAATACTGTGTGGATCGGTAATATTGTGTGGATCAGTAATACTGTGTTAATGGGTGATTGAACAACTTCCAGTAAATATTATGCAATGCAGTAAAACCTGCTGCAAAGGACATGTATGAATAAACTCCACGGTTGACAGAAATAATTCTTGTCTCAGTTTTATACATTTTAACTTTTACTTTAATTCTCAAAACATTTTTTTCCATTTTTGAAATGTAAGTGCTTTTTATATAGATGTTGTACTGCACATGGATGAATCCCAATGACAGAAGGTAATAACATAGAATACACTATACAATCATTGACTTTTGATGAGGTAGACATGAGGATTTATCAACCTCAAAAATATTATATTCACCGAGGCCGTAGGCAGAGGGAAATGCTATGTTCTTGAGGTTGATAAATCCTTATGTCTACCAAATTGAAGTTCAATAATTGTTTTATTATATGACCAATGATTTTTATCACCATGTTATTATGTTTTAAATTACAAAAAGTAATTAAGTTTCTTCATAAGAAATGTCCTTTGTTTTTTCAATGTTATATCACATAACAGTGGACATTGCCCATTGTGATGTCACATAACGTTGCAAGCATTTTTGCATGATGGACATTGCCCATTGTTACGTCATGTAAACGGCTCGTGCGTTATTGCTTGGTGAACATCTTGATTTATCAGGCTCACCAAAGGCCTTCTCAGCCAATCAGAAAAGGGCAAAATCATTGGTCATATAATAAAACAGTTTATAGTGTGATTTTTAGAGAATTATAGCGTTAGGCAATATAGAAATATCCAACAATACAGACTATTTACCCTATAGAGGGTTCTCAGTACGCTATAGGGGTTTGCCATGTCAATACCCTGCAAGAGGGTTGCCAATTTCCCATGTTAATAACCTATTGGGGGGTTTGCCAGTTTACCATGTCAGTACCCTATATGGAGTTTGCCAGTATACCATGTCAGTTTCCCATAGGGAATTTGCCAATTTGCTGTGTCAGTGTTCTATAAGGGGTTCACCAGTTTGCCTTGTCAGTACCCTATAGGGAGTTTGCCAGTTTACCATTTTAATACCAAATAAGGAGTTTGCCAGTTTACCATGTCAGTACCCTATAAGGAGTTTGTCAGTTCACCATGTCAATACACAGTAAGGTGTTTGTCAGTTCACCATGTCAATACACAGTAAGGTGTTTGTCAGTTCACCATGTCAGAATCCTATAACAGCTTTGTCAGTTAACCATGCCATTAACCTATAAGTGATTCGCCAGTTTACCATATATGTGCTCTATAAGGGTTTTGCCAGTTTACCATATAATTAACCATTGAAGGTTTTGCCAGTTTACCATGTCAATACCCTGTAAGGGATTTGCAAGTTCACCATGCCAGTTTGCGGCGTCAGTGCCCTATAAGAGGTTGGTCAGTTTACCATTTCAATATCAAAAAAGAGGTTTGCCAGCTTGCCATGTCAGCACCCTATAAGAGATTCGCCAGTTTACTATGTCAATACCCTATAAGTGGTTTATCAGTTTACTGTTTCAATACCCTATAAGTGGTTTGTCAGATTGCAATGTCAGTGCCCTATAAGAGATCCGCCAGTTTACTATGCCAATACACTATAAGTGGTTTATCAGATTGCAATGTCAGTGCCCTATAAGGGGTTTGCCAGTTTACCATGCCAATACCCTATAAGTGGTTTATCAGTTTACTATTTCAATACCCTATAAGTGGTTTGTCAGATTGCAATGTCAGTGCCCTATAAGGGGTTTGACAGTTTACCATATATGTCATTAAGATAAAGGGGCTTGCCAATTTACTTTGCTATCATCCTATAAAGGATTCGTCAGTTTGTCATGTTACTACCCTATATTATGTCTAGCAATTTACAATGTCAATACCGGGAAAAATGTTAGCCAGTTTACCGCGTCAGCACCCTATTGGGGTTTCGCCGGTTTTACCCAATGTGAATAACCTATAAGGAATTCTCCTGTTTGCCACATCATTATCCTATAAAGCAAAACATTAGGTTAATCAATTGAACTTCCACTACCTAGGTGAGACCAGGTGTCCCGGAAGGGTAAGCACATTTTGCCTAGCTAGCTACACCCGCCACTTTGTGTAATCAAAATGCATAATGAAAGAATCATATGAGCGCCAAATACACGTATATCCAGGATAATTTTGGATACAGAGACATCATATCAACAGTATTGTGATGACGGCCACAAATCCTTTAGAAGGACTCGATAATGCTAGGCTTGCAATATCCTTTAGTCAACAATCTGTTTGCAAAAAGCTTGCCCCGTTATATAAAGTTCCCGTAGGCTACTGTAGAAACAAATATTTTTCAAGTGAAGGGAAACTCCTGTATATGAGCATTGGGCATCGTTTTACTATTTATTAGGTATTTTGTGCTATCATAGATTCGATGTCTGGGCGCGGATTTAATTTTAGACTTTTTAAAATCAAACACCACACCGAACCATGTCCAAATAACAATCTTTTTTTTTTTTTTTTTTTTTTTTTTTTTTTTTTTGAAACTGACAAATGAAGTCGAACACGTGAACTTTCACCAGGACAGTGAGCCTGGGTCTGGGTGATGTTGAAGGGTAAACACCTCCTGTTTAGCTAGTCGCACCCACCACGTTTGTAACAGAAATGTAGAACGAAAGGAATATGGAACTATATTCAGGACGTTTGTGGATACCGAGACATCATACTTAATAATATACTCAACAATATCGTGATAGCGGTCATAAAACTGTTTGACTTTGTGATAAACTTAAGCTCCAAATATCTCCTACTCAACGTTTTGTTAGTAGCTTGCCCATTGTATAAAGTTTCAGTAGTGGAAACAAGTTCTATCAAAATAATGAAAACTGACTAATTAAGATAAACACGCGAGCATCCACCAGGGAAGTGAGACCGGGTGCTCCAGAAGGGCTAGCACCTCCTGCTAGATGTACACACTACGTATGAATCAAAACTGAGAATGAATGTAAGGAACATGGCCTTGTGTGACGTCAAATATATCCAGGATAACCTAGGATTAAATTACAGTTTTCCGATAGTGACATTTTGTATTTGGACAACCTGTATATGTAACCAAAAACAAACATACTTATCCATTTCCGAATCACAATCCAGAAGCAAAGTAAAAACTTTGGAACTGACAAGTTAGGTTAAACACGTAAACTTCCACCAGGGAAGTGAGGCCGGGTGCTCCGGAAGGGTAAGCACCTCCTGTTTAGGTAGCTACACCCGTCACGTGTGTAATCAAAATTGTGTGAAAGGAACATGGAACTATGAGACGTCAAATATATCCAAGGCAATCCTGGACACAGAGACATCAAACTTATCAACAATACTGTGATGACGGCCATAAAACTTTTTGAGGGCCTTGATAAGCCTAGGCTTGCAATATCCCTGAGTCAACAATTTATTTGCAAGCAGCCTACTTCGTTGTACAAAGTCCCCGTAGTGGGAACAAGATCTACTATAGCGTATTAATTGGGAAACAAATACACCATAAGCAGGAGAAGCAGGTATATTGCTGCATAAAAAAGGAAAGTTGACAATAGAAAAATTGAAGTCATCACTTTTGTCATAAAGTTTCAAATATAGCCTTTCTTGTGCGTCATAAGTCAGGTATAAGTCTAAATATGAAGCAGAACTTGAGGAACCAGTCGTGTCTTTTATTTCAAGCTCACTAGGATAGATGACATTTACATAGTCTCCAAATTTAGGATTGTTAAGAGACAGAACGTCATCTATGTATCTGTATGTTGAGTTGAATGATTTGGCGACAGTTTTCTCTCCAGATTTAACAAGGTTCTGCATAAATTCTGCTTCGTAAGAATAAAGAAACAAATCAGCAAGCAATGGTGCACAGTTTGTACCCATTGGTATACCGATTGTTTGCTGAAAAACTATATTACCAAACACAACAAATATGTTATCTATCAAAAACTCCAACATTTTGTTGATGGTATCTTCAGTATATTTTTGTTTGGAATCCGTATGATGCTTGACAAAATAACCAGAATCCCTGTTCAGCACCAGATATTTGTATCTTGGCTTACCGTTTTTGTAGAAGAAAGACAAGTGAATAATTTCTTTAAGACGTTCTTTTTATTTAGAATGAGGGATTGTGGTGTATAGTGTAGAAAAATCATAATAATAATAATAATAATAATAATAATAATAATAACTAGAGATTGTAACTGGGATACCAGTTACGTATGATTCCCCACCATCCATAAATTATCTGGTGAAAAGACCCTAGCAGGGTTAGCGCTTGGTTGTAAAAGTCTGTCGTCAAAGGAAATCGCCAGTTGTAAAATTTTGTTGCCAATTTCATTACTGTGTCGCCAAAAAGGGTAAATCTTGTGATTTTCACGTCACATGCGCTGTTAATGTTGTGTATATATTGCCTTGATGAACAATTACATTTTAAAGGCAGATGTGTATAAAGAACATTTGTACCGCGCCGACCTGGTAAACAAAAAAAATCATACCTTGATTGTTTTTTTAAATTTCTTTGAAAGTTAAAGTAGATTTGAATTAAAGTTTTCGGTTGAGAAAAATCGTACATTGGAAGGCCTTCTCGGCATAGGAAGTGACGTTTTCAATGAATTTTATTGAATAAGAAAACTCGTAGAACCCCTCTCAGGCCTCTGATTTGGCGTCGCCGCGTGTTACAATGAATGAACACGTATGGGAGGGTTTGCGCTGGGAATCGCTTACAGCGATTTTTTCTTTAACTAGCGACAAAACACGGCGCTTTGCGATTTTTCTGGCCACAAGTTTTCAAAGTTCACCGGTATCTTGTCACCAGTAATTAACAGGTGGATACACATTGAAGCCAGTGACGGATTGGCGAGTGTCACTGAATAAACACAGTAATTAACGACTGAGTTAAGATCATTGTCTTAGGTCCGAATATAAGACCTTCTAATGATGGGCAGGTAGATCCAAGTAATATTGGAGCGTGTCGACACTGCCTGAGGATATACCCAGGTGCCCTCCCGATGTCGTCAGACAGTATAAACACCCATGGACTCGGAATTATTGTAAAATCCAAAATAAAGTATAATAAAAGTTACCCTTTGTGATGTTTATTTAATATTTTTTCTAAAAAGTTTATTGATTAATAATCGTGATTCAATGCGCAATACACATCATAGGAGGCCATCTGTTTGTATTTTAATTACGAGACTTATATCGGTTATTCCTATATGTTTGAGGTTCATGATCATAACGATACATCTACTCAGCGAAAATAGTAAAAGACGGACTTTTTATATGAAGCATGTATGTTAACTCTGTGTATAGTGTGTTGAAATAGATCGACGCTGTATATATAGTCCGATTTAAAAGACCCCCTCTATTGAAAAAAACGTACTTTTCAACACGTTGAGGTACATATTAGTTTAGGTGTATTATACGGAATAAATCTCATATTGTTATTTGCAGCATCTAAAAGACTCAGATCTTCATTGCTCTATAGATTATAAATTTACGTGTTTTGGATGCAAAAGAAATAAAGTCGACTCTCGTTAATTCGAAATCGGTTGAATCGAAATTTCGCTTAAATCGAAATGATATAAATGGTCCCGTCAGATCGCTATGTATTTCTATGTAAATTTGTTAGTTAATTCGATATGCCGAATTTGAAGCAAAATTTCAGTCCAAATTACGAAATATTACGAAAATTCCCATGTTTAAATCGAAGTGAACTTTCAGTCCAAATTACGAAACTTCCAATGTTTAAATCGAATAAAAAAGACACAAAAATATTTTATCTTAAACTTGAACAATACCTGAAATAATTGTCCATATCTTATTTGAAAAGTGTTAATAGTAACAGAGTGGCGGCTTACTCGGAAGATTCATTTCCGACTAAAACTACAAATTTTTGTACTCGACATACCGGTCATTAGGAAAGTGTCAGTCAGTAAAAGGAGACATTTCAATGGTGTAAACTTAAAAAAGTGGGCAGTCTTCTACTTCCACAGTCAGTGATTAACAGAAAACCCCAAGCCATTTGATCTATCAAGGCAAATTGTATACACCATTCATCTCATTGTGTAAGATTTTATGTACAGGCGTGTGACGTGACAAGCTGTGGTTTTAAAAATCCCCAAGTTTTTAACGGTCACTAATCGGATTAACTCCTAGGTGAAAGCATTGGCTTTGTATAATCAAGGTGTCGTAACCAGCTTATGTCCATTCAGAATTGGTTTCCCCGGGTATTTAACTACGTATTGATTTACACCCACCCACCCACCTTCAAGACAACGAAAATGAAAGCGTCTTGATTATCTACACAGACAACAGATTATTGGTAGCAAATTTCATCTAAGTCCATCAAGCCGTTCCCGAGATATGCTGCAGCATATAGTATTGAGAAGAAGAATAATAAGAATAAAAAAAAAATAATAAGAAGAAGAAGAAACAGAACGAAAACAATATGATTCCCCACCTTCGGTGGTGGGGAATCATAATAATCTTTATTGGTATCCTGGATTACAGTGTTCACAATACATATAATAAAACATAATCATACATATATATATATATATATATATATATATATATATATATATATATATATATATATATATAATGTACAGAGTAATATTATGAATTGGTTTAAATACTTTATATACAACCATCGAGTACTAACTTTATTCAACATTACGGTTGTTAGATTACATCTATAATAAATATCAGGAGATAAAATATGCTAGGCCTATAGTTTACAAATCTTATTGGTCTCTCATTTTTATAGCAGTTGTAAAATATTTAAACAATGCTTGACATTCTGATGAGGTAGTAGGATTTAAAATTCTAAAAATTAGTTTTTCAAGAAGTAGTTCAGATGATCCATCTATTTGATCTATTTTGATATTAAATGAAGTTAAAAGTGAGTGTCTAATAATATAATATTTTGGACAAAGTAGGATAAAATGTATTTCAGTTTCTATAAAAGGGCAAAATTTGCAAAGTTTCTGTTCTCTTGGGATTTTCGGTTTTGTATATATTAATTTCTCTATATTTTATGGATGGGAACTTATTCTTAATTTAGTTGCGGTAGCTTTTACATATTTTGGCAAATCAAAAGATAAGTAGGAAGGAAGTCCGTCAATTTTAACTAAACTGTATAACTTTAATTTACTGTCGATAGCCTCATTTTAGTTATTTATACATTACTGGCTGTAAAATATATGGATAGGTTACAACAAGTGCATATCAATAGTACCATATCCACAACACTAGCGATGTACGTTTTTAAAGTTTTACATAGTGAAATGAAAATACATCCTGGTAGTAAATGCTTATAAAGATTAAGTAAACATCCGAGTTCCATTATAATTTATGTAACTGCATTAAGTGACAAGGTTCAAAAGCATACACTACCATGACTACGCCACGTAACAAACCGTATCTGATACAAACACGGACATACCTGTCCATGTTAAAAATACATATCTTAGATAATTCACACCTTTACAAATACCTTCTATGAAAAAATAACCGAAGTCAGGAATGCTTAGTTTCTCGCGAGATCGATATACACATCTATATTACATGTCGCTGGTTTTAATGCATTGATGACGTATAGTCTAAAAATAGAATGGGTATTTCCATTTTTTGTTTTGTACAGAAAATTAACTCCGCCATTTTAGGCAATATAAGACGTGGCCCACAAAAGTAAGTCAAATAACATTTTAAAAATTGCATATATATTGCGTCTTTTTTAACACAGAACTTGCAGACTTAACATTTAGTTTTATCTATTTTAACGGGTTCCCTCCAAATCTACCGAAAAGAAGAAATTACTGGTCTTTATATTTTTAATAGTTTCGTTTAAATTATTAGATCATTAATAGTATTAAATTTATCTACAATTTTTAGCGCGTCCAAAATATGCGGTAAGTCACCATTTTTCAACTTTAACACCTTTTTATTACGATCGCGAGTTTGCCGTTGAATGTATAGTAAGAATGTTTTCAATTATAACCCCACACCAATCAGTTTAATTCTTTTTAAAAATTTTGAAAAATTATTATTCAGATAAATGTTTAAAATGAGTTTGGTTCTGTCATTCTCCGTCATAAATAAAATTTAAGCAAATTAATTGTTTTTTTTTTCAAAATTATCTATAATTAAATTAAACATTTTTAAAACATAGAACATCAGTACACTAGGCTAATTTGTTCCGTTTCGGTTTCATTGTTATAAGAGTACCAATTACAAACCTCTCTATAAAGGCCATCTTGGGGACAAGTAACTGGTCTTTATTGTTAGGTGACCCATGTAATATGCAGGTTCAAATATCACGAATAAATAACAATTTAGAAAAAAAAAATGACTGACCATTAAAAGCATCCAGGTGGCCCTAATATAGAGACCCTTAAGGCAATTTGACTGTAGTCGTTGATTATATTATTCCCATGGTTTTGCACAATTCACAAAGAATACAAATATTTGGATTTTTTTTTAAAAGTGAATAAATAAAAAAATAAATAAAAATAAATAAAACAAATACTTCCCTGTTAATTCATTTTTAAAAAATCAAAATCCCCTGTATGTATACACGTTGTTTAGGTAAACAATATTGACCTGTACGCTTGACCTTTAAATTAAAATATTTACCACGGACCAGTGTATAGTGAACGCACGTTACTGTTTGTTTCGTTTATGTCATGGGAACACTAATTGTAAAACATATCAGAGTTTGACCTGGCCGTTCGACATTTAATTTTAATATTAGATTGGACTAAAACATGGTGTAATTTAGGGAAGACAGCAAGTTTCATTGCCATATATATCGGTACCAACAGTGCTTTCATCTATCCTTACATATCAATTTTATTTAGTCTAAATGGTTTCCAACATATCAAGGTGTCAAACAAGGTGGTGTACTATCCACATTTCTATATCTGGTATTCATAGATGATTTACTGAGGTTGCTAGAAAACAATCCCTACGGGGCCTGTGTTGGTAATTTAAATAGCAGCAGCCCATCTTTTGCTGACGATATAGCATGTATAAGTAATTCACCTAATGGTCTGCAAACCATGTTGGATATAGCACATAGTTACGCTACAAAATGGCGTTATATTTATAATGTTAGTAAATCCAATATCCTTGCGTTTGGATCCTCTAAATGTTCATATGACAAAATAAAGTTTCAGTGGAAGCTTGGGAATGATCCACTTCCTATAGCCACACAATGTACTCATCTTGGTATCGAACTCAATGCTTTTAATCGACCCAACAAACGTACCAGAGAAAGGTGTAATAGAACACGGAAGTCGTACTTTGCTATAGCTGGAATGGACAATAGTGACTTGAATCCTATAGTTTTAACTGATTTATTACCGACTGTATGTTATGGATGTGAAGTATGGTCTGATATTAAAGAAAGTGACTATAACATTTTAAATACGTTCCAGCACTTTGTTGCTAAACACATTCAAAACTTTCCACAAAGAACCCGGTCAGATATATCTGAAAGTATGCTTGGACTATCCCGTATTCAAACTGAAATAGAAAAAAGGAAGCTTTTCTTCTTACAAAAGCTCTGTGATTTAAATGGAGAAACACTGACTAAAAAGATTTATATATAGATTGTACACATATTGCACCGAACCACGACCAACTCAATTTGGATTCATTCCTGATATCATAGAAATTATCTTAAAATATCAGCTGGACCAGTACCTCCATGGATATATGATCACGCAGCATTTTCCCGACAAGAGGGCATGGAAGGCAACAGTCAATGAAACAATAGCTGAACTTGAAGCTACTAAATGGAGAGACAGATTATCACAGAGTCCGGACTTTATACGTTTCACCGAATTGCATCACAAAATTGCTTATGCTTCTATATGGTCATTACCATCTACAAGTAGCCAGTTAAGACTTGTCCGATTTATTGCCAAATTATGGGCACTACCTACTTGCTTAGTCAATAATACTTGTTCTTTGTGGGCAACAATTACACAGACTTATACGTCCATATAGCATGCTGTTGTGTTCTTTTAAGTGATCTGCGTAATAGTTTTTGGAACGATATTACAGATGTGTTTGGTGTCTCTCTTAACGCAGAAATCAATAACATCAGCGATGAAAAACTGTACCAAACTCTCTTAGGCAACACACAATGGATAACCACCGAAATAGACCACAAGTGTTTTATGTTTCACAGCTTTATCTATATACAAGCTGTATCTGCAGAATACTACAGACAGTTACAAGTTGACTCTGCATGATAACATTCAGAGGGTCCAAACACAAGCTTAGCCCCAAACTAGACTGTCCTAACTACATGTATATATAGTATATATCTGTATATATATTTATTACCTACTTTATATTGCATGTGTTTAATTAAGTTTACACACGTTTAATTATTTTTCTATTTATTTGTAACATATAATTAATAATTATTTGTTAAAATCTCTTATAGAGGAAATAAAGTTTTGAATGAATATGTAACTGCATTTAAGTGACAAGATTCAAAAGCATACACTACCATGACTACGCCACGTAACAAACCGTATCTGATACAAACACGGACATACCTGTCCATGCTAAAAATACATATTTTAGATAATTCACACCTTTACAAATACCTTCTATGAAAAAATAACCTTAGTCAGGAATGCTTTGTTTCTCGCGAGATCGATATACACATCTATATTACATGTCGCTGGTTTTAATGCATTGATGACGTATAGTCTAAAATAGAATGGGTATTTCCATTTTTTGTTTTGATATCTACAAAAAATTAACTCCGCCATTTTAGGCAATATAAGACGTGGCCCACAAAAGTAAGTCAAATAACTTTTTAAAAATTGCATATATATTGCGTCTTTTTTAACAAAGAACTTGCAGACTTAACATTTAGCTTTATCTATTTTAACGGGTTCCTCCAAATCAACTACTGGTCTTATATTGTTACTGAATAGTTTCGTTTAAATTATTAAATCATTAATAGTATTAAATTTATCTACAATTTTTAGCGCGTCTAAAATATGCGGTAAGTCACCATTTTTCAACTTAAACATCTTTTTATTACGATCGCGAGTTTGCCGTTGAATGTATAGTAAGAATGTTTTCAATTATAACCCCACACCAATCAGTTTAATTCTTTTAAAAATTTTGAAAAATTATTATTCAGATAAATGTTTAAAAGAGTTTGGTTCTGTCATTCTCCGTCAAAAATAAAATTTAAGCAAATTAATTGGTTTTTTCCAAAATTATCTATAATTACATTAAACATTTTTAAAACATAGAACATCAGTACACTAGGCTAATTTGTTCCGTTTCGGTTTCATTGTTATAAGAGTACCAATTACAAACCTCTCTATAAAGGCCATCTTGGGGACAAGTAACTGGTCTTTATTGTTAGGTGACCCATGTAATATGCAGGTACAAATATCACGAATAAATAACAATTTAGATTAAAAAAATTACTGACCATTAAAGCATCCAGGTGGCCCTAATATAGAGACCCTTAAGGCAATTTGACTGTAGTCGTTGATTATATTATTCCATGGTTTTGCACAATTCACAAAGAATACAAATATTTGGATTTTTTTTTAAAATGAATAAATAAAAAATAAATAAAAAAATAAATAAAACAAATACTTCCCTGTTAATTCATTTTTAAAAAATCAAAATCCCCTGTATGTATACACGTTGTTTAGGTAAACAATATTGACCTGTACGCTTGACCTTTAAATTAAAATATTTACCACGGACCAGTGTATAGGGAACGCACGTTACTGTTTGTTTCGTTTATGTCATGGGAACACTAATTGTAAAACATATCAGAGTTTGACCTGGCCGTTCGACATTTAATTTTAATATTAGATTGGACTAAAACATGGTGTAATTTAGGGAAGACAGCAAGTTTCATTGCCATATATATCGGTACCAACAGTGCTTTCATCTATCCTTACATATCAATTTTATTTAGTCTAAATGGTTTCCAACATATCAAGGTGTCAAACAAGGTGGTGTACTATCCACATTTCTATATCTGGTATTCATAGATGATTTACTGAGGTTGCTAGAAAACAATCCCTACGGGGCCTGTGTTGGTAATTTAAATAGCAGCAGCCCATCTTTTGCTGACGATATAGCATGTATAAGTAATTCACCTAATGGTCTGCAAACCATGTTGGATATAGCACATAGTTACGCTACAAAATGGCGTTATATTTATAATGTTAGTAAATCCAATATCCTTGCGTTTGGATCCTCTAAATGTTCATATGACAAAATAAAGTTTCAGTGGAAGCTTGGGAATGATCCACTTCCTATAGCTACACAATGTACTCATCTTGGTATCGAACTCAATGCTTTTAATCGACCCAACAAACGTACCAGAGAAAGGTGTAATAGAACACGGAAGTCGTACTTTGCTATAGCTGGAATGGACAATAGTGACTTGAATCCTATAGTTTTAACTGATTTATTACCGACTGTATGTTATGGATGTGAAGTATGGTCTGATATTAAAGAAAGTGACTATAACATTTTAAATACGTTCCAGCACTTTGTTGCTAAACACATTCAAAACTTTCCACAAAGAACCCGGTCAGATATATCTGAAAGTATGCTTGGACTATCCCGTATTCAAACTGAAATAGAAAAAAGGAAGCTTTTCTTCTTACAAAAGCTCTGTGATTTAAATGGAGAAACACTGACTAAAAAATATTTATATATCGATTGTACACATATTGCACCGAACCACGACCAACTCAATTTGGATTCATTCCTGATATCATAGAAATTATCTTAAAATATCAGCTGGACCAGTACCTCCATGGATATATGATCACGCAGCATTTTCCCGACAAGAGGGCATGGAAGGCAACAGTCAATGAAACAATAGCTGAACTTGAAGCTACTAAATGGAGAGACAGATTATCACAGAGTCCGGACTTTATACGTTTCACCGAATTGCATCACAAAATTGCTTATGCTTCTATATGGTCATTACCATCTACAAGTAGCCAGTTAAGACTTGTCCGATTTATTGCCAAATTATGGGCACTACCTACTTGCTTAGTCAATAATACTTGTTCTTTGTGTGGCAACAATTACACAGACTTATACGTCCATATAGCATGCTGTTGTGTTCTTTTAAGTGATCTGCGTAATAGTTTTTGGAACGATATTACAGATGTGTTTGGTGTCTCTCTTAACGCAGAAATCAATAACATCAGCGATGAAAAACTGTACCAAACTCTCTTAGGCAACACACAATGGATAACCACCGAAATAGACCACAAGTGTTTTATGTTTCACAGCTTTATCTATATACAAGCTGTATCTGCAGAATACTACAGACAGTTACAAGTTGACTCTGCATGATAACATTCAGAGGGTCCAAACACAAGCTTAGCCCCAAACTAGACTGTCCTAACTACATGTATATATAGTATATATCTGTATATATATTTATTACCTACTTTATATTGCATGTGTTTAATTAAGTTTACACACGTTTAATTATTTTTCTATTTATTTGTAACATATAATTAATAATTATTTGTTAAAATCTCTTATAGAGGAAATAAAGTTTTGAATGAATATGTAACTGCATTTAAGTGACAAGATTCAAAAGCATACACTACCATGACTACGCCACGTAACAAACCGTATCTGATACAAACACGGACATACCTGTCCATGTTAAAAATAGATAATTCACACCTTTACAAATACCTTCTATGAAAAAATAACCTTAGTCAGGAATGCTTTGTTTCTCGCGAGATCGATATACACATCTATATTACATGTCGCTGGTTTTAATGCATTGATGACGTATAGTCTAAAATAGAATGGGTATTTCCATTTTTTGTTTTGATATCTACAAAAAATTAACTCCGCCATTTTAGGCAATATAAGACGTGGCCCACAAAAGTAAGTCAAATAACTTTTTAAAAATTGCATATATATTGCGTCTTTTTTAACACAGAACTTGCAGACTTAACATTTAGCTTTATCTATTTTAACGGGTTCCCTCCAAATCAACTACTGGTCTTTATATTGTTACTGAATAGTTTCGTTTAAATTATTAAATCATTAATAGTATTAAATTTATCTACAATTTTTAGCGCGTCTAAAATATGCGGTAAGTCACCATTTTTCAACTTTAACACCTTTTTATTACGATCGCGAGTTTGCCGTTGAATGTATAGTAAGAATGTTTTCAATTATAACCCCACACCAATCAGTTTAATTCTTTTTAAAATTTTTGAAAAATTATTATTCAGATAAATGTTTAAAATGAGTTTGGTTCTGTCATTCTCCGTCATAAACAAAATTTGAGCAAATTAATTGTTTTTTCCCCCAAAATTATCTATAATTAAATTAAACATTTTTAAAACATAGAACATCAGTACACTAGGCTAATTTGTTCCGTTTCGGTTTCATTGTTATAAGAGTACCAATTACAAACCTCTCTATAAAGTACCATCTTGGGGACAAGTAACTGGTCTTTATTGTTAGGTGACCCATGTAATATGCAGGTTCAAATATCACGAATAAAGATCAATTTAGAAAAAAAAAATTACTGACCATTAAAAGCATGCAGGTGGCCCTAATATAGAGACCCTTAAGACAATTTGACTGTAGTCGTTGATTATATTATTCCCATGGTTTTGAACAATTCATAAAGAATACAAATATTTGGATTTTCAAAAAAAAAAAATCAAAATCCCCTGTATGTACACGTTGTATAAGTAAACAATATTGACCTGTACGCTTGACCTTTAAATTAAAATATTTACCACGGACCAGTGTATAGTGAACGCACGTTAGTGTTTGTTTCGTTTATGTCATGGAAACACTAATTGTAAAATATATCAGAGTTTGACCTGGCCGTTCGACATTTAATTTTGATATTAGATTGGACTAAAACATTGTGTAATTTAGGGAAGACAGCAAGTTTCATTGCCATATATATCGGTACCAGCAGTACTATCATCTATCCTTACATATCAACTTTATTTAGTACCTAAATCAGTAAATTTCACAATGTATGTGTCAAATTCAAATTAATGGTCAAACTTGACGCACTATAGAATCAATGATCGGGGTTTTAAGGCAGTAAGGAAAATATTAACCTATATATATGAGCTATAGATATAGATCGTCAAGTTTAACCATGCCGCTTGACCTTTAATTTGAATATTTACCAAGGACGATCAATTATAAATATAAGGGTATCTATAAATGTCGCCAATGCATTAAATAACCGTATAGGAAAGTATATACCACGATAGCCGTGTGGTTAAGGTAAATTGTCGCGAAATCAATTACATTTGTATTCAGAACGTTCATGGTTCGGACCACACGTTTACGCTTTATTTTTACAGTACGTGTACACTTCCCCCTTTTATGCACTTTGTATTGTATAGATGGATTTAAAGAATTAATATCGGCACTAACGCGCCTCTATTTATTCTTTCTCTCACAGAATGAAGTGTGTTACTAGCTTCTCTCTATAACATATGTACAACCTGCGAGTCCTACACTAACCATATACTGTGTGGACCCTCCTATATGAGTGTTACTAATGATAGGCCAAGCAGACAAATCAATGCTGTTTGCCTATACATGGAGATGAATTCTAATGACATATATCATCACGATGACGATGTGGACCTTAGATGTTAAAGTTGGTATGTTTGTAACTAGTAAGTTTACTTGGTAACAGCCATCACGACCAAGAACACGACACAATAAAAACATGTACTTGGTAACAGCCATCACGACCAAGAACACGACACAATAAAAACATGTACTTGGTAACAGCCATCACGACCAAGAACACGACACAATAAAAACATGTACTTGGTAACAGCCATCACGACCAAGTACACGACACAATAAAATCATGTACTTGGTAACAGCCATCACGACCAAATAACACGACACAATAAAATCATGTACTTGGTAACAGCCATCACGACCAATAACACGACACAATAAAAACATGTACTTGGTAACAGCCATCACGACCAAGAACATGACACAATAATAACATGTACTTGGTAACAGCCATCACGACCAAGAACACGACACAATAAAAACATGTACTGGTAACAGCCATCACGACCAAAGAACACGGCACAATAAAAACATGTACTGGTAACAGCCATCACGACCAAGAACACGACACAATAAAAACATGTACTTGGTAACAGCCATCACGACCAATAACACGACACAATAAAAACATGTACTTGGTAACAGCCATCACGACCAAGAACATGACACAATAAAAACATGTACTTGGTAACAGCCATCACGACCAAGAACACGACACAATAAAAACATGTACTGGTAACAGCCATCACGACCAAAGAACACGGCACAATAAAAACATGTACTGGTAACAGCCATCACGACCAAAGAACACGGCACAATAAAAACATGTACTTGGTAACAGCCATCACGACCAAGAACACGACACAATAAAAACATGTACTTGGTAACAGCCATCACGACCAAAGAACACGGCACAATAAAAATGTACTTGGTAACAGCCATCACGACCAAGAACACGACACAATAAAAACATGTACTTGGTAACAGCCACCACGACCAAGAACACGACACAATAAAAACATGTACTGGCAACAGCCATCACGACCGAGAACACGACACAATAAAAACATGTACTTGGTAACAGCCACCACGACCAAGAACACGGCACAATAAAAACATGTACTTGGTAACAGCCATCACGACCAAGAACACGACACAATAAAAACATGTACTTGGTAACAGCCATCACGACCAAGAGCACGACAATAAAAACATGTACTTGGTAACAGCCATCACGACCAATAACACGGCACAATAAAAACATGTACTTGGTAACAGCCATCACGATCAAGAGCACGACAATAAAAACATGTACTTGGTAACAGCCATTACGACCAAGAACACGGCACAATAAAAACATGTACTTGGTAACAGCCAACATGACCAAGAACATGACACAATAAAAACATGTACTTGGTAACAGCCAAGAACACGACACAATAAAAACATGTACTTAGTAACAGCCATCACGACCAAGAGCACGACAATATAAAACATGTACTTGGTAACAGCCATCACGACCAAGAACACGGCACAATAAAATCATGTACTTGGTAACAGCCAACATGACCAAGAACACGACACAATAAAAGCATGTACTTGGTAACAGCCAAGAACACGACACAATAAAAACATGTACTTGGTAACAGCCACCACGACCAAGAACACGGCACAATAAAAACATGTACTTGGTAACAGCCATCACGACCAAGAACACGACACAATAAAAACATGTACTTGGTAACAGCCATCACGACCAAGAGCACGACAATAAAAACATGTACTTGGTAACAGCCATCACGACCAATAACACGGCACAATAAAAACATGTACTTGGTAACAGCCATCACGACCAAGAACACGACACAATAAAAACATGTACTTGGTAACAGCCATCACGACCAAGAGCACGACAATAAAAACATGTACTTGGTAACAGCCATCACGACCAAGAACACGGCACAATAAAAACATGTACTTGGTAACAGCCAACATGACCAAGAACATGACACAATAAAAACATGTACTTGGTAACAGCCAAGAACACGACACAATAAAAACATGTACTTGGTAACAGCCATTACGACCAAGAGCACGACAATAAAAACATGTACTTGGTAACAGCCATCACGACCAAGAACACGGCACAATAAAAACATGTACTTGGTAACAGCCAACATCACCAAGAACACGACACAATAAAAACATGTACTTGGTAACAGCCAAGAACACGACACAATAAAAACATGTACTTGGTAACAGCCAAGAACACGACCAAGAACATGACACAATAAAAACATGTACTTGGTAACAGCCACCACGACCAAGAACATGACACAATAAAAACATGTACTTGGTAACAGCCACCACGACCAAGAACATGACACAATAAAAACATGTACTTGGTAACAGCCAACACGACCGAGAACATGACACAATAAAAACATGTACTTGGTAACAGCCAAGAACACGACACAATAAAAACATGTACTTAGTAACAGCCACCACGACCAAGAACACGACACAATAAAACATGTACTTGGTAACAGCCACCACGACCAAGAACGTGACACAATAAAAACATGTACTTGGTAATAGCCAAGAACACGACACAATAAAAACATGTACTTGGTAACAGCCAAGAACACGACCAAGAACATGACACAATAAAAACATGTACTTGGTAACAGCCACCACGACCAAGAACATGACACAATAAAAACATGTACTTGGTAACAGCCACCACGACCAAGAACATGACACAATGAAAACATGTACTTGGTAACAGCCAAGAACACACACAATAAAAACATGTACTTGGTAACAGCCAAGAACACGACCAAGAACATGACACAATAAAACATGTACTTAGTAACAGCCACCACGACCAAGAACACGACACAATAAAAACATGTACTTGGTAACAGCCACCACGACCAAGAACATGACACAATAAAAACATGTACTTGGTAACAGCCAAGAACACGACACAATAAAAACATGTACTTGGTAACAGCCAAGAACACGACCAAGAACACGACACAATAAAAACATGTACTTGGTAACAGCCACCACGACCAAGAACATGACACAATAAAAACATGTACTTGGTAACAGCCAAGAACACGACACAATAAAAACATGTACTTGGTAACAGCCAAGAACACGACCAAGAACATGACACAACACAGACAAATAAGACAAACAAAACCGACACATATATGGAACCTAAAGCGTAAAAGTTGAATGCTAATATTGAGTAAATACCAATATACTAAAATATCTAAATTTTTGATTTTGTATTTACTAATTGTTCATTATAGGTGAAGCATTAGACTAGCGGAACCCCACGCGATATCGGAAATATTGAGATGGAGAAGTCAGGTTACCAGCCGGTTAGTTCACACAGAGGATTACCAACCTTTTATTTTGTCGAGGATAGAGACGATTTAGAAACTGATGCAGCCCCGCCAACTGAATTCGATTCAAATGAGAGAATTCCATTTCCTTCAGTCGATCAATACATGTTAAGAACCAATCAAACTGTAGCTCATATTTCAACCAACCAAGTACCAGATATGAGGATACGTCATTTCGAAGGCAATTGTTCTGGAATCATTACACAAGTTCAGCCGAGCGGACATGATTTAGTTGATGCGGTTATCGTATATGCCAAAGATGATTATGAAGATGTGATGAGTTTCATTGGTTGGTTACAGTCATTGCTAAACCATGAGGGTATATATGACTGTAGAATATTTCCGTTTGATGATGAACGTTTTTGTCAGGACAAAGTGATGAACGTGGATGATGTCGTTTCCAAAGCAACTCACGCCCTCATGTTTCTGACCCCTAACTTTGTTAGAGATGTCCATGTAGGGTTCTATAACTGTGAAGCGATAGCACAGACACGATTAGCCCAAGGTCCAGATGCAAGTAGCTTTGCTTCCATCTTTCTGATGAAAAACAAATATGCTGTACGACCAGTACACACAGAGAAAACATCCAGCAGACGATACAGAACACCTTCCGGTCTGAGCTCCTTGATGAGTATTGATTATTATGACAAACATACCAAGCATACATGTATGAAGACAACACAACTCTTGAAAAATGCAATTGCAAAACGTAAAAAGCTGGAAAACGAATTGAATTACCAACAGAGGAACAGCGAGATGCAAGAACGAGAAGCAGGAAGTCATCACGAATACGAAAATAATGAGAGATTATTTAATGTTCCATCGGCCGATTCATTCAACAGGTTACAGCAACATAAGTTGGATTTACCGAGAGGTGTAGAACGATCCATTATGGGTGGAAGTAAATCGATAAATAATATGGCATGTGGATATAGTTCAAATCAGAAAAACGTTGATAAACCTATGACTGATGACTCTGACTACAACAGTTTTAGACCTTCAACTAACTATCCCATGTTACCGCCATCGCCAACAGGAATACAACAAGCAGTTACTCACCAACAACAACATCAACAGCAACAGCAACAACATCAACATCAGCAGCAACAGCAACAGCAACAACATCAACATCAGCAGCAACAACAACAACATCAACAGCAACAGCAACAGCAACAACATCAACAGCAGCCGCAACAAAGTCTTCCAGAATACAGTAGACCAAAAAGTCCTACAAATTTTAAAAGTTTGCCTGCAACAAGAACACCCGACCTTCAGGAAACATGGCCAACTTTCATGAGTCATCCTCCACTCCAATATTCTAGTTCCAAAAACAACCAAACAAAATGGTCGTTCGATGGCCCATCCATTTCTACTGGTTTTAGACGTCCATTGGATAAAGTTCAAAGGTCAAATCAAAATCAGGCTCAGGGTAGAGACTCGAACAACGCTACCATTGTGCCTACAAACGAAAATGAATTACCAAGTCACTGTGACGGAATCAGATTCACTGGCGACAATGGAATAAACAGATCTGATAGCAAATTAAGCTATCCATCCCACAGTTCAGTTCTTACTGGAAGTTCAGATAGACTTAAGGCAGATTACATGCACCGTGGCAGTGGACAATATTGGACAGACAAGCCTGTAACAGTTGTTAAAAGCTGCCAGTCAATAGCAAGAGACAAATTTCAAATAAAGGAAGATATAATGTTTACCAGTGGCCCTTCATACAAAAGAAATGCCGGAAACATGGCTGCTCCAAGTTTCATCGACTACAACCGGGCTCATCTTCCTTGCAATCATACTGAAAATGAGCCATTGATGCCACATGCTATCACGGGGTTTAACAGCCAAAGTCAAATGACACAACAGAATTATGAACTACCAGATACAAGACACAGAGATTTACCCAGTAACGACAGCTGGCAGGAAGATGGTATATAATTCTTACTAAAGCATATAAGTCTCAAAACAGATAGTATTATTTAATTTGTAGTAGTATTTCAATTATTCGTTACCATGGTGACACGCTTTAAGTAAATGATAGAGAAAATCTGTTAAGAACAAGTCCAAAGCTAAGATAGTTGTTTTTAAATTTGCGATCAGTCAAGGACGCGCGCGCGCGCGCGTGTGTGTGTGTGTGTGTGTGTGTGTGTGTGTGTGTGAAATGAGGCATAGAATAAAACATATTAAAATCAATTTGAACAAGTAAAACCGATTACAATTAAGTGACTTTCAATAAAACGATAATTTCCAAATTTTAATTAACAAATCTATACGGGGAGATACACGGCAATATAAATATATACACTTTGATAGTCGATGACCACGGAAGCCTGAAACTGTAATCACTTCTCGATTTATGGTCGCTGAGAACCTACAATGTCACGAACATCTCACTGAAGTCCTCTAGACATCCGGCAATCGAAGTTCTGTCATTAATGATCACATATGCAATTTGTTTTTAAGGCGGTTTTTCTGGTTCGTTTCCTGGCGATGTTCCCCGGATTCAGACTCATACAAGACATGGGGGTGATAAAAAGACGGTTCATATACATCACTTCCATAATGATCCCCTGATGGCTACAGGCGACCTTATCAGAGACGACAGGTTTCTACCGGCTAAAACTGGCACGTCGAGAGACGTCGGGAATCCAACATCACCACATTATAATCTCATTGGCTGTAACATAGTGCAGATTGGGTCGTCAAATGCTGCTCAACAACCGGATACTGCTGGCAGTACACATGGTCAAATCAATACAGATCTCCGAGTTTTGAGGACAAAAGAATCGACCAGGTAAGGTTTTTTTAATAATCTTGAAATTGACATTTTAACCGAATCGAATTCGTTAAATTAAATTACATATAATACCAGTTTTAATTTTACAACACTAGACGACCGTTTCGGAATACAATTCCTTTTCAGTAGTGCTGGGACCAAACTTGGCTAAGGAAATACTTTGCGTGAGGAAGTATACCTTAGTTTTTGAGGAATTTTAAATAGTATTTTCTTAGCTTAATTTAGTTATATATTTGGTACTATGAATCTTTTTCAACCCTATGGAAAACGCAAGTTTCACAATTTTAGTCTAAGCACTACTGATGAGGAATTGTATTTCGAAACGACCGAAAATACCTATTCAATGTCCATTCTACGCAAGTAGCATCTCGTATTATATTATGAATGTTTTAACATTCGGTCTAATACCCGTCTTGGTGCTTTAAAACTATAGTTTTGTTATGTTTACTATTTATTATAGAATAAATCTTGGTTGTTTTGGTGCACTAGCTAATGTCATCTGAAACACACGCACACATACACACACGAACAGATACACACACACGCGCGCGCGCGCGCGTACACACACATGCAGACACACGCATAACACACATACACTATTGGATACGTCAATTGAATCAAAGATAGTCATTTCACGATATAAGAGTATTTATTCTAACACCGTTGCATTATGACGAATACACATTATTTCTAATTTTATTATTTGCAAAACATTTATTTTTCGTGTCTTTTATTTTGTTGCGAATTTTTCCCGATTTATAGTGAAATGTTGATGGATTTGTTACATATCTTTGCAGTCACTATTCCACCACCGACGATGATGACGACGATGACGACATTGAAGAGGAGGACAACAGAGATGATACTAGTTGTACTAAATCTGGAGGTTATAGAAATAACCAGGATGTAAATCGGAGAAATATTCAGAATATAGAATTCGGAATGAAGAACAATTTAAGTCTGGATCAGCAGCCAAGTGACTCGGTAAGTGAACAGGAGGTAATTATTGATTGGTGGTGCAAGTTGTGTTTATATTAAATCGCTATACTGGTATTTACACTTGTGTTTATTTGCTCATTTAAGATTCTACAACAATGACTAGTTGTATAGGTAAACAACATTGACCTGTCCGTTTGACCTTTCATTAGAAATATTCATATAGGAGGGTCCATCCAATAAATGGGTAGAGTAAAGATCCAAGTTAATACATACACAGTGCACATGTGTACTCTACGAGGTGAGTATATCTCATGATGTTTACAAAATAAACACCTGTGCTCCCTATAGATAGATGTAACTGGTCTGTGATAAATATTTAAATGAAAGGTCAAACGGACAGGTCAAAGTTGTTTGCCTATATGTACAAGCTGTATACAAATAAATTGTTGACTTTGGGATAAGCCTAGGCTCATCAAGAAAGTTTTATTTCTATCATCACAATACTGCTGTTAAGTATTGTGTCTCTGGGTCCAAAATTACCCTCGATATTTTGACGTCACATAATTTTTTTTTCAATATCAATTTTGATTGGCGGGTGTAGCTAGCTAAGGAGGAAGTGCTTACTCTTCTGGAGCACCTCTATTTCTCTGGTTTGCCAGTTTTCAAAATTTTGGATTGTGGCTTTTTGGATTGTAATTTGAACATATATCGATATCGAAAGTGTTTTTTTTTACAATATGTACATACTTATCCATGTCCAAATCACAATCCAGAAGCAAGGAAAAACTTTGGAACTGACAAGTCAGGTTAGACACGTGAATTTCCGCCAGGAAGGTGCTCTATATAATTATAAGTATACATATGGCTAAACAGAAGGTGCGTATCCTTCCATCGCATCCGGCCTCGCTTTCCTGATGGAAATTCGAGTATTATACCTAACTTGTCAGTTTCAAAGTTTTTACTCTGATTCTGGATTGTGATTCGGACAAGGATCAGTATGTTTGTTTTTGATATATATTGTGGGGTTTTCTGATGACATTTTTTTAACATTATGTTTTTCAGTCTTATACAAGTGGCACATTGGCATCAGATTTTAACATACAGCATCAAGATGTCAGCAAACTGAAAAATGATGAAGACTTTAATGATAATAATCAAATAAGCGAAGGAAAATTAGGAACTTTTGGTGAGCCAATGTTAGGAATATTGCTCTCTTTAACTAACCTCCTTAAATAAATGTTATTGTATGCATAACAGATTGAAATTTTGTTGTTCGCTTTATTGGAATTTCTTGGAATAATGTAACGGTTTTTAGGTCTCAAAGGTTTAGATTTTGATCTTCATTTAATCTCACACGTGTTTGGTTTAGCTAGCTTAATAGGGGTGCTGCTAACCCTTCCGGAGCACCTAGCCTCACATACCTGGTTGATGTTTTAACTTAATTTGCCAGTTCCAAAGGTTTAACTTTGCTTTGGAATTATGGTATGGGCATGTTTTGTTTTTTGTTTTTTTTCGGTAATATATTACATTTTTTAGTGCGGAAAGTATGAATCAAAACGAACTTCATAGTATGATAAGTGACTTTTACAAGACACAATAATTGTAAAATTAAGGTCTTTACTTTATTGCGTTCTATATTTCAAGAATGAAAAACTGTGACAAAAATTGAATCAAAATATTACAATCACTGACATCTTTACTCACTTAAAACACAAAAATTGTCATAAAACTAATTTTGTTATAATTCTTTAACAATAATAAAGATTATATTGCAATTATTTCGGTACCAATTTAATTTTGGGGACCACAATTGGGTCCTTATATAAACCCTTTCTGCTATAGAGATGTGTTTTTAATATGATCTTGTTTATTTATCTATTCAAGCGTCAAAGTTATTTTCCAAATAAAAATAATATTGTTTTAATCAATATTGTAGATACTTCCAACTTTGAGTCCAGTACACCTTTCAAATGGTATTCATCTTCTGAAAAACACATTCAAGATGAAACCACTTGCACACTGAATGATAGTATCAACAATTTCAATGAATTATATACCAAATTAAGCTCGGAACAACCCGGTGGTAAGACTCAGAAAACTGAAAGCTTCGATAAGGATAAAGACGGGGTGTATAAGGATAAAGACGGGGTGTATAAGGATAAAGACGAGGTGTATAAGGATAAAGACGAGGTGTATAAGGATAAAGATTTTACATCAAGTTTGCAATGTCAGTCAGATTTCACATGCGAGGAGAAACAGAAACAAGTTAGTTACACAACTCGGACGAAAGGGGAATGCGGTTACGACATGGAAAACGTCTATGAGGACCATAAAGAGAAGTACAACTCTATTCTGCAATGTGAAACCGATACTATAAGTTATGAACAACTCTTTACTAACAGTAACACAGACAATGGCAATGACAAAGAATTGATGCAATGTGAATCAGATAATTTAGACAAGAAAGAACAGTACGGCAGTAAAATGGAGACGGGTGATGACGATATGCTCAGCATCTTGAAAGATCATAATTTAAAACAATCCACTCTGCAAGGTATTGAAGAACAACCACTGCGCAACATGGTTAACAATGATAGTGTTGAAAGGAATAATTTCAAAGTTGGCTTCATCTTTCAAGTGGACCAGAAATATACACCGGGCTGTAAAGTACGAAGACATATTAGTACTTGCCTTCCAGTTTATACTGAGAAAAGTAGAGGCACAGCAGATAACAATGACAGTGATGATTTAGATTAATAACCCAGGCCTATGTAGTACCACACTTGTCTTAAACGGATTTTTTTATGATTTGTTATTTAAATATATGTACATATATTTGACAATAGAAATGCAAACACGAATGCAAAACATTAAATCACCAAAGAAATCAAAAACAAACATACCAATCCATATCCAAATCACTTTCCCAAAGCAAAGTCAAAACTTTGAAACTGACACATAACCACGTGAAATTCCAGCACGGAAGTGAGGTCGATATAAACAAATAAGAAAAAGTAAATACTTATTTGTTTGAAATATACTTGCTTATCCTGCTTATGATGTATTTGTTTTTCAGTTAATACGCTATGATAGATCTTTTCCCTACTACAATATTTCCATACAACGAAGCAAGCTGCTTACAAATTAACTTTTAACGAAGAGATATTGCAAGACTTTGCTTATCAATGCCTTCAATAGTTTTATGGCCGTCATCACACTATTGTTGATAAGTGCGATGTCTTTGTATCCATATTTATCCTGGAAGTTAGCGTTCAGTCTAATTTTCACGGTTTTAATAATTTTGGGATTCATTTGCAAGTTGATCGGTGTTTTGTTTTTATATGGATGATTTAACATAAACAGCCATTGCCATTTTAGTTGACGTCTTAAATGCCTAATCCAAAAGTTTTCATGTAGTTGATAACCTGTAAATTATAAAAACTAAAACGAGTCTTTCAATTATGCATTTAATATAAGATGGAAAACTCTTGAATCTGGGAGCAATTTTTTGGCGAACAGCAATTTATACAAAGAAACAATTATCTCCCTCCCTTTATACAATTCAGAAAACAGAAGTCCTGTGTCCTGTTTTAGAGACTGGGAAAAGAGTAAATGTCTTCAAAATAGTTTAAATGGCGTGCTACCATTGAGTAAGATAACGAGTTTATCATAAATATAAATGCTTATCAAAGATTTTTTGTCATTTTTTTATTTTTAGTATTTTCATTTAACAACGAATTTCTTACGATTAAATGTCAAATTAAAAAACCAATTAAAAAAATATGATTTGTTCTTTAATCAACATCACGTAAAGGGAAATTCAAAACATTTTTGAAGCGTTCCAAGTCCTGAAACGGCTATTTTGGGTAACATAAAGTGACTCTAGCAATTGCTGTAAATAAAAATTATGTATCCTAGATCTATAGGTTATGATTTAAATATTATTTTATTTTCCATTGTTGATAAACTTTGCCCAGTTATAAACTACATGTATATATTTAAAATGGACCTTAAACCCTAGTAATCTATGAAGTTTTAAAATATTTTTGCAGTGTTTCAGTAGTTGTTCAAATATGCTTCTTGTCAGCATGCGGTTACTATTGTCTTTTGAGCTTTATACAATGTTTTTTTTTAATTTTACACAAATGTATTACTTTTTATATTTGTTTGTATCGTGGTTTTGACATTTCTTTGTAATTGCCAGTGCCATGTAAAATTTTTTTTTTACTTTCCGGTTGCCGTTCTAGCATCTAGATCTAATATGATATTAAAAATATTTGTTTTAAATTTATTTTGTTTTTGTCTTATACGTTAAAATGCGTTACTGTGATTAAACAGGTTGTTCACAAAAACCAAAATAAATTTGAATGTAGTTTCCTATCCTGTAATATACTTGACCCAATTGTAAACGAATAAAATCGCTTTGTGTATCCTCGATTATCATAGAATATGTCTGTAGTGAAAGTAGTACCCTGGTTGGGATAAAGTACATACAACTTACAAAAAATTACTTCCGTTGAAAGTTTCGGTGTCTCTGTATACAAAATAACCCTTGATAAATTTGATGTCTCACATTTAATATTTCTTTCATTCCTAATTTTGATAACACACGTGGAGGTATACCTAGCCAAACAAGAGGTTCTCGCTCTTCCGAAACACCTGGCCTCACTCCCATCGTAGAAGTAAACGTATTTAACCTGATTTGCCAGCTTCAACTTTTTACATTGCTTTTGGATTTTGTATTAAACATGGATTGATATTTTGGTTTTTGATTTGTGTTATCAAATACCCATAGTGGAAAGCTTTATTTCCCTTATAGATATTCTATGCCATCAAAAACTAAGGTATACTCCCTCATGCAAAGTATTTCCTTGGCTAAATTTGATACAATATATTATGGTACTTTGAGTTTCTCTTTAACATCTTGAAAAAAGTTTTTATTTCATAATTTTGGTCCAAGCGCTACTGATAAGGAATCGTATTCCGAAACGTCTAGTGTTGTAAAATTAAAACTGGTATACTGTGAAATCATTAATTTTCGTTGGGGCTCAATTTTTCGTGGTTTTCGTGGACAGTCTGAACCACGAATTTACGACCACCACGAAATATTAACCACAAGTAAAAAGACAAGATAACTACCCGGCAATGGACATGTACCATATTTAATCGCATTCATAAATTACAACTAGCGTAACTCACATTTTCACACCAATAAAAACTTTTTAGGTGAAGATGTTTGGATGTCTTAATTAATTGTGAAAATTATTTAAGTAAATATATCATGTTTAATAAAAAAAATATTTATATTTAAAAAAAGTTTATTTTTAATTGGGAACTGGTCGGGATGAATAGGGACAAACAGGTTTCTAGCCGTAGCTTTCATCATCAATTATGGCCTGTTTCATTTAAATTCAAATTTGAATAACTAAATAAACATTTCAACAATCTATCAACTAACCTCCATTATATTTAATATAACTAAATCAGTTTGTCTTGTAAAAACCTCACCTTCTTTCAACATTATACAGTATCGGTAAGAGCCGCCATTGTTACTCTCGTAAACAGCTGATTGGGTCATCAGAGGTCAATAATTAGAATTTTTAAAAAGTTGCCGATATCAAAGAAAAAAACAACTAAATTGCTTAAAGGGAATATGAACCATATTATGATTGATGCGATATGAGTGAACTTATAAATCTGAATTAATTGCCACTTAATTATCTAATGTAACAGGTAGATTTACTCAGGCCAGGTGTCACGTCGTGTATGAAGTCAATTGTTACTGATATACTAATCACAGGTAATTAACGCCTACCCTTGACTTGGTCATTAATCCGCGTCTCTAGATCTGTCACGGTCTATGGCGTTGGTAATCCCTAATTACATCCTATAACTGCCGATTAACAAACAAATCATCACTTTCTACCCGTTGTCAATGTTCAAAGGACAAACTGTTTTTGACATTTCAGTAAAACCACGAATTTACGTCCCAACGAAATGTTATTTTTTACCGATTCCACGAAAATTGGGCCCCACGAAAATAAAACCATTCACAGTAATATGTAATTATCAAGTGAATAATCTTAACTTCAATACAACAATTTATTGTATTTATGTGCAAAAAATCTTAAAAAACATTCATGGTTGTAAAAAGGAAAATTATGTTATATATTACTAGTATATATAATCTGAAGGATGCTTGTTTGTAGCTGATGTCACCAGTTAATAGTAGGATATGTATTTATAATAACCTATAATAGCTAATCCTAACCCTTACCCTTCCGGAGCACCCGGCCCCACTTCCCAAGTAGAAATTCACGTACCAGTTCCAAAGGTTTTGCTTTGGTTCTTGATTGTAATGAGGACATGGATTAGTATGTTTGTTTTTTAATTATCACTTATTATTATATCACTCTATATTTCGATATTGCCATTGTATATACAAGTTCTGAAAGGCATACACAGTATTTTTAAATACTGTAAATAAAGAGTTTTTATTTATATTAGTTATACAATCATTATCATTTTAACAGCTATGCTATTGGTGTTCAATTAGTCAAATGGTTATTAATCACAAAACACACCATACAAACGAACGAAATCGCTTCAGTGATCACACCTGAATAGAGAACAAATTAAAATATTTTATGTTCACAAAATGTAGTATGCACTTACATACAAAAGTGAAAACGGAATGTTAGGTTTTGTCAAAGTAAGGTTTGTCTTAGAGAGATTTTCTCAGTACATTGTGATTAAAAGTGTTCTACAAATATACAATGTTCTTGAAGATTATTTTTTGCAATTTTGTCATTCTTTTGGTCTACCTTCAGTCAGGTGTTCAAGATTTAGTGACCTCAATAACTGTTCTTCTCTACATTCCTCAATAGTTTGTTTTTAATTACTTCTAAACGTGCTTCGTGTTTTAAAAATGTTTATATTAGAAAAAACAAAACTTGAATCAAAGGTACGGAATTTTCTTTATCAACACCTTATTCCATTGCTTTAAAAGCAGAATTTCATTTACTGTATATTTAAAGTGGGTAAAGCTTCCGTGCATTGTTGCTTGTACTTGTTAGAACTGTGCTCATACTGCTGATCATGTACGGGTTACCCAGGTTCAATCACACATTATAACTGCTTCATATTGTAAAGACAAATGTACTCCAGTCATGAAGAATGCTGTTAGTTTACACTGCTGAAGGAAACTGATATACTACTAAGGGTAATTGTTTTAGCGAGTTGTTGCTTGGTATCAATAGTTATTTCCATAGATAACAACCCTCCCTGACTGCTAGTGTCTACACTTTTTACATTTCGTCCTCTCTGCCTTTATTCTCCAATAAACCAATTACACAATCTGGTATGCGTATGAATTATCAGAATCGTTCATCACTCAAAAAACTTATAAATTTAATTTAATTCAATTCAAATATCTAATTGTTATTTTCAAACATATGGCACTAATATACTTCATATCCCTTTTGTTGTCTCGGATTATGTGCTGAAGTTTAAAAATCCAATTCGCCATCGCCACTTTTCAGTCATATTATTTCAATAGTAATACTAGGAATTCTAATACTGTCATCTCAGTTATAGAATGGAAGATCAAATTGCATCGGGACTGAAGTTTCAGCTTTACCACAGTGTGTGTGTGTGTGTGATAAATCAAACATACATCTAACTTTCTCTTCTCTCGCTCTTTGGACCTTAACTTACATTATTATACACTGAGAAGGTATAATCATTAAATTATCATAAATATCACAGATACTGACATAATAAGTGATAAATAATTGTTGTTAAAACAAATTAAATAACTCTTTAACCATACACATGTCTAATTTGGTATTATAAATCCGATCAATAAGCAATGTATTGAGGTTAGATTAACCCCACCACAGAAATGTCACACTCTTCAGAACAAAAACGAAATTATAATGTCCTGCTCTGGTTTATATAAAGATTCTCAGGAATTGTCATGTTTTAATACACTACGTAGTCGTATCACAGGTTAATGGGACTGGCATGTCTTGTAATAATGAAGATAAACTGTAATAAATTAAAACAAACAAAATTAGATAAATATGTAAACGTCTTTATGAAACATAATAGTGTCAATTTGTTAAAACGGCACAGGCCGATACTTATGTACATTTAACACACAGAAATGGGTCAAATGTAAAAAAAAACAAGCTTTTATATTAAAATAAGTATTCACCTTAAACAGTATATATGTTTGACTGCTAAATGATTTTTGTATTGATTACAGAAAACCACTATTACTGATTATGGATGGTATCAAATTTTACAGAACAAAACATTCCTTTTTTAACCTCATTGTAGACAAAAACATATATGATGTGTTAAAATGATTACAACAATGGTGATCATTAATCACTTAAAATAAAACATATTAAAAGAAATTATAGAAATAAAAACACAATTTGTATATTTAGTATAATAGTTTAAACTTTCGTTGTTTTACCTTTGAATCTGGTCCCTTGTTTCCATAGCTAAGCTTCTGGACTCCGAAATTTCCCTCTTTATTCCACCAACGCTACAATTATCATAAACAGCAGTATTTACTCAATGGTTCGATTAAAATGATAAATATATACTCAAAAAATTAAGAAAAGAATTTTTTCATCTGAAAAACATGTACCTGAAAACAGCAAAGAAATTGATTCAAACAACACAGGTTAATTTAAAAAAACAAGACAATACAAAGAAAAAGAAAAACATATTGCGAACATCACTGATACAATTCCAGACCTTGGATGGACATTGATGTAAATCTCAAGTGACGTGTTCAAAGTTCTAAAAGAAAGTTCTGAAAAGAGACCTTAAACAGAGCATCCCACACAAAAACATATAGATCAAATCCTTTATTACCTCTGGTTTGATTGGGAGTAACAGACATAATGAAGTCTTCAACGTGGCACTTAGCACTGCAGTTAAAGTAGTATTTAAAAAGGACAAAATTAAACTGCTTTACGAACTACAGCCAATTAAAAGAACCTGTTAGCAAGGCAAACCTTTTCAGAAATTTGTAACTTTCCATATAAGTGTTTTACGCATACTAAGACATACATGTATGTAATGACCAAACTTCTAAAAACAATTCAAAATGTCAATGTTTCTATAAGACAGATGTTGTTACAGATCAGACTTAACCATAACAGCCCCCATGTAGTCTATGGACTGTCAAAAATTCCAACTCGTGTTACACAGTAAATAAATAAGTCTATATATATATAATAAGTGATACCTGTCCGACACGTTTTGTGCCAACTGTCTGTGTTTAGATGAACTAAATGGTGAAGACTTTGCTTCTAAAGTAGGCATAACATCGGTTTCCTAAATATAAAATATTGCTTTATAATAGTTTTGACGGTTATATGAAAATAATGTTTTAGATGAAACAAGAAAATGCCACAAACACCAAAACTTGACTCAAATGTGAAACATTGTTAAAATGAATATCAATACGTTTATTCGAAAATATTTTACAATGAAAGTATAATATACAACTTTAACGTACATCATCTGATTTAAAAGTTGATGGTTAAGGTATCCTTATTATGAAACTGTACTAGACGGCAACTTTGAAATAACAATTCCTCATCAGTAGTACTCGGGACAAAAATTGTAGAAATCGAAATATTTAAAGATATTGAAATGAGAACAAATATTTTACCAAATAAACAATGAAGATATACGATTTTATTGTAAAACAATACATGAAGAATTGATAATACCCTGTGTTTTAAAGGAGTTGTTATTGTGTTACTATTGCAAAATTGACTAGCAAACCCTTACGCGGGTGAAATCAAAACATGTTGTTGTAATTAATGTTACCAAATCACCAACTTCAATGTAATTACAAATTATACCAGTTTTAATTTTACAGTACTAGACGGCCGTTTCGGAATACAATTCCTCATCAGTAGTGCTTGGACCATTTTTTTCAAAATGTTGGAAGACCGAAATATATTTTACCAAATTTCGCTTAGGAAATACTATTCATGAGGGAGTAGAATTTTTTGAGGAATTTCTAACAAATTAACCAATGTTATGAAACTCAAAACATTATGATATGAGAAATGTCAAATAATGCTAATTACTTTGTATGTCTGCAAATGTTGTTGTATTTCACCCCTTATTTCCTGGATTTTGGTCTGTGTATCTTCAACTATCTTCTCGATTTCAAAATATTGTCTAAAATAAACAATGGTATAGTCGTAAATGATTGGATAAAGATATAATAATTTTAACAATGATTTCACTGAAACACAACAACATATTGTATTTACTTTAGTAATTCATGCAGACCGTCTGTACATTTCAATGTTACTAGAAGGTTAAAATATCTTCATAATCAGAGAGTGTATATCTAATTAAAAATGCCATATTTAAAGAGCGTATACAATAAAATACCCCTATAATCAGATAGCAGTTAGTGTTATTGCATAATAAAATGCCTCGGAATTGTCAGAATTGTTCTACTGATATTGCTTACAGCTTTATCATGAACTCTACATTTGGTAAATACTTGCCAATACTAGTAATTGACATGATGTTGTTTTAAGTACTAGTACTAATATTGTCTTCTAATAAACAATGGTATTACATATTACATATATTGATGTTTTCACTAGACGTACGCATGTGATCAAAAACATTAAAGACGGTGCTTCCATTGTATAACTTGCTGTTTGATTAAGTCAGTTTTAATAAACAGATCATAACAGGAGGTGCTTACGCTTGAGAAGCACCCGGCCTGAATTCCCTGGTGTAAGTTCACATGTTTAACTTGACTACTCAGTTTCACTCTGCTTTTTACTTATCTTCTGGATTTTGATTCAGACATGGATTAGTATGTTTGTTTTTGATTGTTTTGATTGTATACCTTTATGTCTTATTAGGTCAGTTGCAATATACAAGACACCTATATAGGTAACTCAAAATTAAGCATGGTTTACAAAATAGGGTTGGTAACACAAACACTTACGTCTGCCACTGTAGAAAGTTATTATGGACTGTCTCCAGCTTTTTTAAACAACAGGATTTTAAAATTTCACTACCTCTTGTGTAAAATCTTGTCATTGATTGTCTAAAAAGAAAATGAAGTAAAATTGACATATTAAATAATCAAGGATTGTTCTTTTTAAAAGAAATCAATTCTCATTGAACATCATATACTTGGCAATAACAAATGTAGCCAACAATATAAAACAATAAACAAAACTAAAGAGCAAACACAGAATGGGACAACTGATGATAAACCGCAGATAAAGACTGATTAATAACAAAGTGGGGTTTGGTTATAAGATTTTTAATATATAGAGGATCTTGCATGAGTGCTTATGTAATATTGAATTTATTAAACGAGTTGAATAATGTTTTATGCAACGAGCCTTGGCGAGTTGCATAAAACATTATTCAACGAGTTTAATAAATTCAATATTGCATAAACACGAATGCAAGATTCTATTTATTATATAATCCCATAAAACGGGTTTTTCGTAGATTTAAAACTTGTCTTCTCATTATAAGAAAACAGCTGATTGACCGAAACACAACAAGCTCACGTAAATGTGTACATGCGCCAAAAGTAATCCTGCTGAAATATTAAAAGTAAACAATAGTCTGTCCGCAGGATACAAAAACAAAACAAACATTTTCAAATTTAAATACAATGTATCGAAAAGCACAAAAGTATCAGCTTAAATTAGAATCAACAAACAGTGTCAAATGAAACAAACAACTGTGAACTAGGTCAATTACGTGACGTCACTCTGGAATGACTTTTATGCTTTTATGACGTCACACTCATTCAATACGATTTTATTGTATGACCGTATTACATGGATTATTGAGTAGATTATATAATAAAATTTCATATTACATATGAATTATTCACATGATGTTGTAAATTGAACTGTATGAAATTAGCAAATAGAATAATAATAATAATAATAAACAAAATTGAGATTTCGTGATCTGTAGGATCCCGATTAGAAGCCTGTGTTGGGTTTGGTTATAACATTACTAGAAGATCCCAAACACTCTATTTATTTTACAACTACGCACGTTAACATATTTTAAACAGGTCCTACTTACTAAACAATTAATAGACAATAAACAATCAACAAGACATTCCATGTACAACAGCTGAAAAATCATAGCATATTTTTATTTGTGTTTTACTCACTTGTCAAACTTAACAAATTGCTCTTCATGAAAACTCAACCTTGCTCTGGCTCTATTTTCTCTGAATTTGAAAAGAAGGTCTTTTGATCGTTCAAATAACTGTTCAAGTTTTTGTTCACTGAAAAATAAACAAAATTAACAGAATGATAAATTAAACAAAACAGAACTGTATTCTTGTATGATTAGTAGGATATTACAAGCAGCAAAATTAAAATCAAATACAATAAAAACAAACATACTAATCCATGTCCAAATCACAAAATAAAGAAACAACTTTGAAACTGGCAAATTAGGTTAGACAGGTGAAGTAAGGGCGGGTGCTCCAGCAAGGTAAGCACTTCCTGTTCAGCTAGCTACATCCGCCATGTGTGAAATCAAAATTGAGCATTAAACTATGAGACGTCACACATATCAAAGGTAAGACACAGCCACATCACTCTTATCTACAAAATTCAAATGCAAATGATTCAACAAAGTTAAAATGGAAAAGCAGAATAATTAACTTGTGTTTTAAGCTTTTATTATTGTCGATATTGGATTGATCATACATCATTTTAATATTTCAAATATGACATAAATTGTAAATAAATTGGGATTTATTATTTGTCTATGAAAACAAACATAAAACTAGTAAAAAACAAATACTGCATTAATATAACAGACAAAAATAGTTGTACATAAAATGTGTTTGTTACGCTAGCCATGAAAATGTATTAACTTTTTTAAAATTCAAAAAATGAAATACAATTGTTGCTTTATCAGAGATTTGTGTAGCTGTTATATTGTCCTATTACTTACCATTTAGATTCAGAGCAGGATTCTTCCATCCCACTATTAAACGTACAATGTGATTTTATACATGTCTCTGTTGATTTCTCTATGCTATATTTGTACGACATTAATCGTGATATCATTTGTCCACAAAACTTGGCCTAAAACAAAGAAAAAGAATTAAAATAGTTTATTAAGAACCAAGACACGAATCTTTGAAAGCCAAATTCATGCAAGTGTTAGTCTGTATGTTTGAACTTTAATTCAAATATTTATTTTGGACCCGTACATTTATGTATAGGGAACACAGGTGTTTATTTCTTCAACGTCATCAGAAACATGCATTGTTAATATATAAAATGTCAATTCTTACCATACCCATGTACTGGGTATGTGTATATTGTATAAGATATTCTTAACGAAAGGTCAAGCGGTTTTCCAATATTACCACTCCAACATAAATCTCTAGTATCAGTTAAGCTTACTGTATCATTGTCATCTATTTCACCATTATCTGTGACTGTCGTAAAGAATAGTGTAGGATTGTTATTTACTCCTTTAGTCAGTAAGTTTATGTCTTCACATCGTTCCACAAGGAGTTCTAAGTCTTGACAACAATGTGTCAACTGCTGCGATATATTTTTGCTGTTAAGAAAACAAAAACGGCCAATTATTACAAATATTAATTTACAACGGCAGAAATTGCAATAGTAAATCAAACACAAACAAAATGATCCGTGTTCAACATGTTTATATAAAAATCCCAAAACAAAAAATTAGCCTTGAAAACTAACATGAGAATTTTCGCCAGTGGAGTGAGGAGGTCAGATGTTCCGGGAGGGTAAGTACCTCTTGTGTAGCTCGCTACCACCGCAAATTGTTTAATCAAAATAAAAAAATAAAAAAAAAAACATGGAACGTCAAATTTATCCACAATAATTTTGGATATAGAGGCCTCATACTTAAGATAATTACAACTCTATTATAAAAACAATGTCCTATGATACCACGTTAGATGCGACTGAAAATAATAGAATCATACTCACTGACAAGCCGTCACATTTTGAAGTAAGAGTTTCTGTGATAGTGTACACATTGACACACTCTTCAGAAGTACAGATATTCCATGACTTATCCGTACAGCCGTTCTGTAGTCGTCATGTACACTGATTACGTCATCAAATCCCGGTACATCACCCACTGTCAGAATAAAGTAAAAATAAAAACATAAATAAACACATTTTATCTCATTAAATATTTCATCAGCATTTGTTACTTGTCGACAAGTTTTATGTTTCAACTTTAATTGATTACATCATCAAATACCAGTACGTCACCCACTGTCACTTGTTTTAAATGAGAAGACGAAATTAGTATTTAAAATTATACATTTTTTGTCATCAACGTTTTCATCAGCATTTATTATTTTTCGACATTTTACGTTTATATTTTGTTTGAAGATGCCTCTATGTGCCTGATGTTTTAATTAAAATTTATAACATCTGCAAAGTTTATGTTCAAATCACAAATTAAACTAAACAAATTTGAAACTGGCAAATAAAGTTAAACACGTAAACCAGGGAAGTGTTTAGCTTGCTACACCCAAAATTGAGAATGAAAGAAACGTCGAACGTCAAATATATCCAGAATAATTTTGGGTAGAGACATATCATCCACAATACTAACGATGTTAACGATCATAAAACTATTTCAGGGCCTTCATAAACCTAGGCCTGTTGTAAGCAGCTTGCTTCGTTTTTAAAAGTGTTTGTATTGCAAACAAGCACCTGTTGTGAGCAACAAATGAATAACAACATACCCTTTACTGTAGAACTGGAATTCAACTTACCATCTAAGAATTCACTGAATGAGTCAGGCTGTTGGTCTTCTTGTCTAGTGTTCATTAGTATAAATGGATTAGAGCTGGAGGTTTTAGGGTATGTAGACACAGGTTCTTCTTTTGACACAGTCGTTTGTAAGTTTGTTATATCATAAAGATGTCCACCTCTTCTATAGTCCTTTACGTTGTTTGACTGGAACATTATCAGTTGGTCCTCTGGTTGTACATCTGTATACTGCTTTATCAATTCCTGGAATTCTGGATATCTATAAAGACAAAATCCTATTTATGTCCACATCACAATCCCAAATCAAAGTAAAAACTTTCAAAAATGGCAAATTAAGTTGAACTTCCAACAGGGAAGTAAAGCCGGTGCTTTATCAATTCCTGAGATTTCAAAATTTGCCAGAAAATATGTTTGATAAAAAGAAAGCAATTTTATTTGAACAACATGAATCTGACAATGTAGCCATCAATAATTTTATCAATTTCTAGAATTCTGAAATCCTAATATCTATAAAGGTAAAATCCAGTGATTTACGAATTCTTACAAAAAAACATAAAAACTTTGAAAATTGTACTTTAAACCATCTCAGCTCATTAAATTTAAGTATACAAAGAGGTATCAAAGTGATATTAACAAAAGATATATAATGTGGAGAATTCTGAAATTCGGGATAGCTATAAAATACCTAATCTAGTGCTTTATTAATTCCTAGAATACTGAAATTTGGGATAACTTTGAAGCAACAACATTTTGCTTTATCATTTCTTTGAGTGCTAAAATAATACCTTTACAAAACAATTATCAGTAGTCACTGAACATATGAAGGTTTAAAGTTAAAAACTCTTTGCCAAATCAATGATTCCCCATTTAAATGAATGGCATCAAATATTTTCAAAGAAACACAAAATCCGGTTAATTAACTCTGTTATCTCTCAATGCTGCAAATTTCTTGTCATTAATTTCTCTAAAATTATTGCTTTATGATTATATCGTTTCATTATTCTATTGTTTCATTGCTTGTTTGATTTGTTTCTTTGTCATACCTTGTTGTACTGTCCGTATACACGGTGTGGTAATGCATGCATGATGCATGGAATAAATGCACGATTCTTTTCTTCAATATTTCCTCTGCAGCAGCAAAGAACTGATCAAAACTCCATATCAAATCTGTGTCTGCTTCTAAAATCTTGGCTAAAATTTGTGTAATTGCTTCTTTTAGTGGTCTGCAATAGAACATATAAAGAACATTTGGTTGTGTAGGCTACTTTCACTTTCAATACTAGATATTGTGGTGCAAGGTACTAGCATTAATATTAGCAATATTGTTTACTTAAAACACAAACATACTTGTCCATGTCCAAACAACAATCCTAAAAGCAAATACAAATCATTGAAAACTGGCAAATTAAGTTAAATATTTGAACTTCAATAAGGTAAGTGAGGACATGTGTTTCGGAAAAGTAGGCACAACCTGTCTAGATAGCTATGTGTGAAATTAAATCATTTTAAACTCTTGATTGTAAAAACACCATACCTGGACAATCTACATGTGTGTGGTAATTGTTTGCTCCATTCTATTGGTCCGTCTGCTCGAGTCTGTAGACCGGAAATGACTCCATGTTCTTTGGCGGTAATAATTTCAAACCTATAAGTGAGATAATTTAATGATGATGAATGTACGTCTGAATTAATCAGGAATGCGTAGTGATAACCTTAATGGTATCTCCAATCATATAAAAGATTGTAAACATATCGGCCTATATTATTAGCTATGACTCTGGTCTATTATACATCATTAACTATGTCTAACCACGTAAATGTAGATACTGGACAAAGGTTTTTACTTACACTTTATTTACAAACAAATGCTTAAAGTGTTTTGTATTCATCCCAATACAAGAAAAGTAAATGAATTACTTTTTTATACTGTACATAAAAAATGTCGTAAATAAACAACAAATACGTGTCCTTATCACAATCAAAAAGAAAAATTAACATCTTGAAAATGGTAAATTAATTCAAACAAGTAACTTCCACCAGGGAGGTGTGGATGGTTTCTCCAAAAGGGTAGGCACCGCCTGTTTAGTTATCTTCACTTGCCACGCGTGTAATAAATCAAAATTGAGAACGAAAAGAAAATGGAACTATGGGACGTCAAATATATCCAGTAAAATTTTGGATACAGAGTTATCATATTATCAACAATATTGTGATGATGGCCATAAAAAGTAAAGGGTCGTGATAAGCCTAGACTTGCAATATCACTGGGTCAACAATTTATTTGTACATGTTGTAAGCAGCTTTCTTTGTTGTATAAACAATGCAAATAACAACACGTACATTGTTTTTCTGTCATAACGGCCTTGGAATGGCTGGAAAGGAACTCGTCCAGTAGCTGTGTGGAACAACGTAGCTCCCAGACTCCAGAGGTCGGCAGCAATACTAAACTGTCTACCTTTCCTGTTATCAATAAAAGCAGCTCTGAAAATGTCAGGATGCTAAAAACAAAACAATATAGTTATTATTTCATTAATGCGGTCTGTAAGGTATAGGCAAACACCTTTGACTATAGGAAACATTGGTACTTATTTCGTCTACTTGATGAGAAACATGTTGCGTTTATCACTGTGCATTCTATCACTTCCTATTTATCGAGTGGATCATCGTATATGAATATTCGTAATGAAAGGTCAAGTAGACAGGTTAATGTTATTTGTCAATAAAAAGTTCGTTAGTATCCGATTCTAAATAAATAACAACAAGTTACCTAATCATACCGAAAATTCTTTTTTTTTTTTTGGAAAATTGTAGATAAACTTAGACGCTCATGAAAACTCTCTCTCTCTCAATCCGTAATACTGAAGCTATTACGATATATATATACTTGCCAGATATTCTTCAGTGCCAACGAGAGACTGAAACATACCATCATCAGTGAGCTGCTTAGCTGTCCCAAAATCTGACAGTTTGTACACAAAGCTAAATAAAATGCAAAACAACAATACGGTCAACGATTGTTTTTATTTTAAGATTAAACAATTCAGAAACTTCACATTTTCCAAGTTATATGTATACAACAATGATTCAAGCCTTGTTTACGTAGAACGAAGTTGAGTAATTGCTTAGTTTTACAACCAAGTACTAAAGATTCTTTCACTTATATTGACTGGTCAGTTCATGAATGATGGTGTGGAAGAACAGCTTCGTCACCAGTGTATCTAAAAGACAACCTTACACAAAATATATTATATTGGAGACAATTGCCATTAAATACCGATAACTTCTCAAAAACGAAACACACAAAAGGAATGAATTGTTTCTATTTTAGAGGAAAACTGTCTTGGTACGAATCGTCAGCATTCTAATAAAGGTAACAGAAACGAGAGGGTACATAAAAAATGTGCATTAAAATGTTCTGCCACATAATTTGTTAAGTATGTTCTCTTCAATGGCGAATTTGATTTGGTTTGGTTAGTTATAATGATAACATTTGTGTGTCAATACTGGTTTTGGTTTCCAAATAGCATTCTACCATTTCCTTGTGGTGTAGTAGTAGTGTAGTCTACTGTAGTTTGTTCTGTACCTATATTATCAATAGTCTGATAGTAGAACAAGTAAATCATTCAGTTTTATAGGTCTTATTATCTTTGGTCAGATATGAGTTATTGAATTACTAGACAACAAGTAGAACAACATCTGATCATCACTTACTTGCCAGCTTCGTCTATAAACACCAGTATGTTTCCTGGTTTGATGTCCCTATGTGAGAACCCATTGTCACGCTGATGTTGGACTCCAGCAACTGAAGATAACAATACCAAACTTATACAATCCGTCATTAAATATAAATTATTTTATTGGTATATTACAGACCTGTCGAAAGTTTAAAGCTAAGCCAATGAATCAGCACCGAATCGACGACTCAACTCGACACTTAGTTACCTACATCTCGACAGCTTTTCGGAAACTGTTATCTCTTGGCAAACATTCGACTATTGTACTAGCTATTCATATCTCCAACACTCGGTAGCAGAGCTGAGCTTCGATTACTTTTCCTTTGTTCGTTCAATACAATTTTTTTTTCTTAAATATGTCATAAATGAAGCATTTTTATTCAATAAATGGTGTCTCGACAAAATGCTAAATAATTCAGCAAATTTGTATAACCACCTATAATTACGCACGTCTTACCTAAATCTCGGAAAACACGGAGATATTGTTCCTCTTCCAAGCCATATAAATTTTCGGGTTCTTTCAAGAAGTCCAATAAACTGCCTCTTTCACATAATTCCATAACAAGTACTGTCTTCTTTGTGTCCGTCTGAAAGGTATAATTCAAATTAAAACAATGAAATGAAATAGGTAATGCGTAGATATTGGCTCTCTCTCTCTCTCTCTCTCTCTCTCTCTCTCTCTCTCTCTCTCAAAACCATGTAATAGATATCGTACTTTTCGTCAACACGTGTTTCAAAATATTTTTAAGTCTGCTCGTGACTGATATATTTATATGAAAAACGAGTTGCTATTACATCTATCAAATGAACAATGCATACTTGTACCTTAAATGGAAGATAGAGTATTCATATAAGTAAAAGCTGGTTCGTTCACCACGCTTAAATTGGTTGAACAATTTTCGGTTATGCTGAATTCAAATAAATTTGACATTAATTTCATTCAGAACACACAAGTCTTAACACTAGATACTTACGTCGGTTTCCACGGAGAAGAAGGTTACTATATTTGGGTGTTTTAGTTTCCTGAGCGCTCCGATCTCTCTTCCCACCTGGAATCCACATTTTGGGTCAAATATCTTTAGGGCTACTATCTGTCCAGTTTTCTAAAACAGAATACGATACCCATATCATTGTTAAATGTTGACATAACTGCAGTCAACCCAGCTTTAAATGCCACTTCTATATAAGGGGTACTTGCTTATAAAAGCCAGTAGAATTGTATCCCAATTGTTCTATATTCGTATTAAAGGCCACTTTTGCTGGTTCCCTTGGGTGGCCTTTATAGACAGGTTTGACTGTATAGTACTCAACCTATATCAAATGGTCAAAACGAAAAATGGATAATATGGAAATATTACAACAACAAAAATACAAACAAATACAGTAAATTACCAATCCCCGCTAGAAGGTACTATTTGTGATTCGCACTTAATTTCAAAGGGCCATAACTCCCAAGAAAATGAACACGCCAACTCGGGTTTATGATAAACGCATTTCCTATCAATCTTGTTGTTTTCTACCAAGTTTCGTAAAAGTGCTTCAAAGTTTTGAAGTATAACTGCAGACTAAAAGTGGCTTAAAGTTGAGAACATGATAATGGTCAATAATAATCCGAAATCTAAAGACGTGTTTGACACATTTTGATAAACCATGTATGTACGGAAGCTGGTTTTACACTGCCACAATAAGGGTAAAGCACTATCAACTTGGCAGCTCGCGTGCCCCGGAAAATGTTTCAAATTCTCTTTTGCAGTGTTCCTTCCTGTCATATTGTCCCTCCCCCTCAATATCATATATACTAGTAGTTGCGTTACGGCAATTGTTTGTCCGCATAACTACTTCTGCATATTTGAATCTACATGCACAACTATTTGTTTTCACAGGCTTTGTTTGTATATACAAAATAATATATTGCTAACTTTAAATATGAAAAGTAAGCTCAGCAGAAACTGGAATATAATTTAATAATGTAATGAATACACGCATTCTGCACATAAGAATCGCAACATCAAGCAGTTACTGATGTCTTTATTTAATGTACATGCAAGTCTGATGTAAATTACCTATAAAGAGGTTGACAATTTGAAAACTTTCAGGTAAGTGTTTGAGGTTTTAAAGTCGCTGGTTGAATTGTCATAAATTATCTGAGTATTTAAGATAAAATAGTCCTGACGGATTTATACTGTGTATACACTAAGGTACCCCCTCCTTTATATTGTATTTCTTTGTTGCCTAGTAATCATCAAAAACAAACATACCGGTCAATCTTCGAATTTGAAAACTTGCAAATTCAGTTAAACACATGAACTTCCACCAGGGAAGTGAGGTCAGGTGCTCCAGAAGGGTAAGCACCTCCTATTTTGTAAGCTACATCCGCCACGTATCGTTTTGTATCAGGGAAGTGAGGTCGGGTCTTCTGGAAGGGTAAGCTTCTCCGGCTCCTGTATAAGTATCTGGCTACACTCGCCACGTGTGTATTCAAAATTGAGAATGAAAGGTCAGTAGAACTATGCCAAATATATCCAAAGTAATTTTGGATATATACAGAGACATAATACTTATCAACAATATGTTATGACATAATTATTTGAGGGGTTTAATAAGCCAAAGCTTGCCATATCCTTGTTCTGACGGCCATAAAATATGAGCAATATACAAAATTAATAAGTTCAATGTCCATTCTAGAAGGAGCTATTGCAATGGCCTTAGTAGACCATATATAACATTATATTAATACAAAAAAATTATGTTATGATGCTTATGATTAGAGTAAAGTTTTGAAAATGACCCACTCTGGAAAATTCTAGAAAGAACACTGAATAAGTTAAATTACATGAAGATGTGTCACTAAATACTTATATTAAATTCAAGATAAGGTTTTAATGTTGCTGTTAATATTTTACATACACAAACTTATATACAGTATAGCCTCTATGTAGAACACGACCTATGACCAGTACTTATGGAGCCTTCGAGACAACTGATTGTGGAATTTAGCCAGGCAGGTCATTTAGTCCTTTCTGTTGATCAATAATCAAACTACCTTATTCTTCATCGATCAGTTCATGTCTACATTGCACAATAACACATCTTTCTTATCAACACTGATAAGTTTTACACTGAACATAATGAATGTATGTATGTCAGTATATATATCTTAGCTGTTAAAACGAAAGTTAAAAGTATAATTTTATTGAGATTAGCGTAATTTTTATACTAAAATCAATCATTCTCGTTGTCAACATTCGTTTCACGATATATTTGTTTTTACTAAATGCAGCCAAGTCCAGTTATCAAACTCAACCCGGAAATGAGATCGGATACCCATATATTATATAGTCATGACCTATATAGACACGTCGTAGTTGTAACATACGTGACTATTTATGTTATTATTACCTTGTGTATTCCTTTGTAGACGTCCCCTGTCGCTCCCTGACCAAGTCGCTCCTCTAAACTATATACATAATTATCCGTAGCTCTGAAACTTCTCATCATTATGTATCATGTCACTGAAAAGTGTAAACTTTGTATATATAAAATGGTTGTCCGTAAATAGAGGGGAGATAACTCATGTATACAAACTGAAAATAAAACGTCATTGGAAAATCCAGTACTCCGTGATGATAGGCAGGTTGGTTATTCCATAAACACGTAGTTAACCTGTTCTGACCCTTGGTTTCATCTAGGGGCTATGACACCTGATGAATTAATTTGAGTTAATCAAGATAGACTAATCTAGATAGCTATAATATAGATGTATATGTTTACTGTAATGTAGGTAATATTATTAATATTGATTTATCTAATACGCTTGATCATACTGATCACATTTCAGACAGCATTATATCTGTATATGCTGTAGCGATTTTAGCTCTGTCACTTTTAAAAAATATACATGTCATTTTTTAAATCTACAATTTATATTACGTGAGGAGTCACTAATTTTTTTTTTTTTTTTTTTTATGAAAATATGTCCTTTAAACCTGTTAATTATTGAAATAAGTGGGGAAAATAAGAATTTTTTTTAGGTTATACTTTCTGTCATTAATTGCTTTGAGAATTCTAATTGGTTATCTAAACTGGAAATTTGCATTCGCAATGATTAATAATTATGAAAACAATCTCCAGTTACGCAATTTAAGATTTTCTATACTTAAATCTAATAAAATTAAACTTAATAATTTTGTTCTTCTTCAAGAAACATAATGTAAACTGATATAATATATTACGATTAGTTAATAAAGTTCAGACTTGTCGAACGTTTTAAAACTGCGCTGACGATATATAGCTACAGTTCTGGTCGCATTGCATTTCCGCATTTTTTTCACAAAATAATGTTTTTATTTCCGCAAATTTTTATTTTCATTTTCGCAATATTTTTTTTTTACCTTACAGGTTAGTATTACGTGTTTCAGGGAAGTTAAGAAGTATTGGCTATAAGTATGCTGCGAAAACGGACATTTAGTAATCATTTTAGCTGTTTAGCTTTAGTGCTTTAAATACTAGATTTTTATAGACATTTAGTTTTTTACTAGTTTAAATAACAAGATTATCTTACTCACGTGGTGAGCAAAGGGCAACAGATTAAAATCTGGCTAACGGAAGGGGGTAATTTATTGTAAACTACCGGTTTATATTTATCTTTTCTATCAAACTCTGCATATTTAAAACATCTACAACTGATTTAAGCAAGGCGCAATCCGTCTGTGAAGCGTAGCCACCTTGTACAATCCTTATCATGTAAGAATCACAAGAGCGACCGCGAGAATAGCAAATCGGTCATGTGAGAATCGCAAAGCCCGATTCAAATCCAAACACGGGGTAGGTTGTCATTTTGTACGTAGTTTCCCACTTTAAACATAAGCATGCAAATTATTATAAACCTCACGGAACAAAAGACACTCGAGCAATCTACCTCGTGAGGCTTTACAATTGTCACATGCCTGATCTGCTATTTTTAGTCTTTTTTGCGATTCTCACTTGGTAAGTATTATACACAGTGGTAACGGAGCCAGATATTTATTGGTCAGTAGATTGACCAGACCCAGACTTGGAGTAAGTACTACATCATTGCTACTGGTCAGTATTATATGTAATTTATACCGCAACATCGTGTTCACATACAAAGTAATGATTCGTTGGACATTAAGTTTAGCTGTTAGTCTCCAAATGACCACATGGCATTCTAGTACAATACAGACTTGAATAGAGTAATTTATGGAGTTTTACGCCTCAGTCAAGATTATTTCACTTATACCGAATCTGTCATTTCTTTAATACAGGTCGAAACTCGAGTGTCCTGGAAAAAACACCAACTTCGATAAGCGAACTGACAAACTTCAATTTCTCAGACTAGGATCTGCCCAAGTTGGATTCGAACCTATAGCTAGGCAATGAGAGGCGCTTTGGTCAGTAAATGCGCGCTTCAGATCTAGACCACCCGGTCACAGAGACTCTTCTTGTTACAATGCAGATCACAACCACCTGCACAAATTCTCTTACCATAATAACAGTCCTTGATGCCATTGTCTCCATAATACATACGACGTAATAAAGCATAGTGTGTGGAACTAAAGGTCAAGTGTTACGTTAAACAGATTTAAGGCTAGTTGATACACTTTTTGTTACATTTTGTAATATTATAAAAGAGTTTCACAACATTCAAACCATTATATGTTTGAAGATTTTAACAAATAAATACGTTATAAAGAAGCATCATAGAAGCAGAACTGCTTACAACGATGTCGATCAACGTAAGAAACGTTTAATGGGGTTCGTCGCTATGCCACATGATCATCTGACGATCTGTTATTCCTGAGATTGGATCATTGATACAAGATTAAACATTTGTGATTAGCTCAGATATTGAACCAACCACTATCCCCTTTTTGGACTGAATTAAAACACAAAAAACATCGGCCCATGTTTTAACCACGATCCAAAAAGCAAAGTAAAAACTGGCAAATAAAGTTAAACACGTGAATGCAGTCAACCAGGGAAGTGAGACCGGGTGCTCCGGAGAGATAAGCACCTCCTGTTCAGTTAGCCGAGACAAATATCAACAAGCTTTTGCAATGAAAGCAAGAACCCCGTCGAAAGGTATTTGTTTCATGAAGACAACTACAACTGAACTTGAAACTGTAATTGAAACTGATGTTTCATAGTAAGTTTAACTGAATTCCATCCAGTAGTTATAGAGATATTGTCTGGACATAAGTGTGACGAACGGCCGAACGGACAAACAAACATTATTACTATTTTCCCCACCGATTTTCGGCAGGGGTATAACAACAGAGTAACAAATGCAACACATTGATGAACTAAAATTTAATTGTAAGGAATACATTGGAAATGATAATGATAAAAATGTTAAAAGTAATCCGGTATTGGGAAGAGTAACGTGTCGATCACGTGTACGACGCCATTTGTAACAGGTATGTCCACCTCTTCTACAGGGATATGATTAACAGTCACGTTACCTGAAATATACGAAGCAGATAGTTTTTAAAATGATTTATGCCCGATACATATGTTAATACGTCAAAGGTACAGTGATTGATTGATTGATTGATTGATTTCTTCATTTGGATTAACATTACGTCCCAGTCGAAAATATTTCACATATATATCGAGACGTCACCGTGACAAACTATTGGTGAAATGTCAGAAAATTTTATTTACCTTTGCAGTGTTCTTAGGTCAATATGAAGGAAGGGTCGTTTAGTGTGCCACGCCTACCATGAAGGACAATGACTTTCATTTTAAAATGTTGAGTGATTGGCGACTGAAAACAGTAACTTTTGATAAGATCAGCCGGTGTGCGAGCTCTGACTTTACAAATACGAATCGAACACCCTCCCGACTGAGCTCTAGTTTGGTATAAAAGACATAATTAAACAAGACAAGAAAAATATTAAAACATAATGGGACTACTGATTATATAACTACCGACTTTGTATAGACATTAGCTTTAATTATAAAAGACTTAGTTCCGTGGTTGAAGTACTGTTAAACTACTTTTTATTTTATAATCAGTGGTCCACACTGAGTACGTTTCCTTAAAGATTACAAATAAACTTTTTTTCTTCCTTCAACCCGGAATGTATATGACATCCATGAAAATAAAAGTAATAATGATTTATTTTTATTATATGCAAAAATATATAGTACATGTAATTATGTTTTATACCTACAAAAACATATTTGTTGTAAGTACTTGTTACCTGGTGTTGGTACTACTCGATACCGACAGGTACTTCGTAATTTACACATTTATATGTTATGCTGACCGACATGTCAATGGCTTCTTTTTGTATAGTTAGTCAATTGAATTGAATTGAATAGTATTGATATCTTGAAAACTAACAAAATTTTATGATTTCAAATCTGCTAGATTTAAGGTAAGGAGATTTTAGCTAAGATTGTGAAACCGGGGGAGCGATTTATTTGGCATTATAGAGGACTAATAAAACACAAACATGAATCACAATTCAGAAGCAGAGTAAAAAAAACTTTGGTACCGACAAGTCAGGTTAGACACGTGAACTTCCACCAAGGAAGTGAGGCCGGGTGCTCCGGAAGGGTAAGTAATACTATCCTTACCTTTATTGACATTGATAGTCAGTGTATTGCTGGCCACAGTGGCAATGGTCTATGTATCATACAGACCCTCTGTGTACAGTGTAGAATTTACATGGGGAGTGGATTATCACAATGGTCGACTATAACCAACCCTATCCTTACCTTTATTGACATTGATAGTCAGTGTATTATTGGCCACCGTGGTAATAGTCTGTGTATCATACAGAGACCCTCTGTGTACAGTGTAGAGTTTACATGGGAAGTGGATTATCACAATGGCCGACTATAACCAACCCTATCCTTACCTTTATTGACATTGATAGTCAGTGTATTGTTGGCCACGGTGGTAATTGTCTGTGTATCATACAGACCCCCTGTGTACAGTGTAGAGTTTACTAGATGGTAACCAAGTATCTCTGTAAAGAAAATAATAAAATTGTATAAAGATGAACAACGTGAATAAAAGTTGTGACAAAATTTGATTCCTTGGTCCCCATTCATATATAGATGAACAACTTAAACTAGAGTAGTATTATAAGAGACAAACACCCCCATTCCCAACATTGTTGAGTTGTTATTTTAAGATTTGACCTTGTGTCCTTAACTGATAACCCATCCACCTAAATTTGGCATGTGGCACATCTTCTCGTGTTTACATTTGTACCAGGTTTGATTGAAATCCATCAGTAGACATGGAAGATATGGAGCAGCTTTATAGAGACAGTTTATATGTGATGTCGATAATGAAAAGATGTTATTATATTAGGATCAGGTAAAATGCTCTTAATTTTAAGATTCAGGCTCTATGGTTGCATGCCGAAGGTTTGGGCATTCTCTTGGTACTCCGGTTTCCTCCACTATCCAAGCACTGACTGCATTAATATAAGCGAGAGAATCTTGATGTAAAACGCCATTACTTAAGGCCAAGCGGTACAAATGGATGTTGACGTTACGCACGGCGTGTACAAATCTATGCACTTTGATGGTATTATTCTAAGTCCTAACTTAAAGGGACTGTTATAATTTTGATAAATATCTTGCAGGGAATAAAATACATAATATCTATCGCTTAAAAATATTAATGAAAATATACAAGAAAAGTATCATAAATACGATACATTGATAAATAAAAAACAGATCTAGATACCAGTGATTCACTGAAGATTTGCCTTTTTATACCTTCAATTGATAAAGACGTTTTTTCACAAAATTTAATTGATGATATCTTTTTTAATATTGTATCGATTTGCAAAAATTCTTTCAGATTTTAAAAATTGAAGATTTGCATATTTTTCATACACTATGAATTTTAAAATTTATTTGCAATGACGTCATGAAAATTTATACCGAAATACGGGTGTCTCTGCAGAATTGCGTACGGAGTTTCTGAGTGACGAATTATCGAGCTCGGTGGTTTTTGAACAGTAACTCACTTTGGCCAAGTAAAATGATTTGAATTACAATGATTTCTTCACTCTAGTCAAGATTTTGTCTCAATAGTTCAATATCTTTCTCATGTTTCAAATGTAGCCATTGATAATATTTCCTTGACTATGAATGGCCCTTGTTCTTGCATCATTGACTCTTATTTCGGATGATAAGGCCATGTTCTTCTGCTATTCGAAGTAATAAATGTTTCTGGATATTATTATTTCTATCATAATTATTATTCCATAGTGACTGGGAATATAAAATATAAAATAATCAAATTGATGAAGTAACTTGTATACAAATAATAAAATTAATTTATTTACTATAACAGCGAGTAGCACAAACACAACACTCCTAGTTTACGACACGATAACGTTAAATTTTGCAAGATTGCCGATCCTTCATCAATATCGTCAAAAATCATGACGTTATTGTTAATTTTGGTCAATATTTTCGCATCAAATTTCGTCTTTAAAGTTTTATACCGAAAAATCAAGCAAGGTGACATATGTATTTCTTTACATTTTCAGAAAATTTAAATTCAAAACTACATTATGTTAGTTTTTCAAAAACTTGTAGGACAATCTGTTATTTTTCTACACTTTTCCCAATTTTTCAGAGCTTGAAAAAATGCAATTTCCCATTAATCCTATGTTAAAATCCCGACATTTTTTAGATTTTTGACGCTTTATAGCTAAAAAAGTAAAAAGGTGACCCCTATATTTTTTTACATTTTCAGATGCGCCTCAAAAAGTTTTACATATATGGAAAAAATCAGAAACTTGTAGGATATTGCCCATTTGTACCACTTGGCCTTAATTCCACTGGCGTCATTTAGATAGTTTGGTAATGTTAGTCAACTTACCGTTAATCAGTTTGGTATCATTAAATGCCGATTTCCAGAATTCTTCGGTCAAGTTGGCAAACGCTGTATCCAAAGGTGCAAAAAATGTCATATTACCACCTACAAAAATAACAATAAATACAAATATAATAATAATAAAAAATAATAATAATAATAAATCAACAGGGAGAGCTATGAACCAGAAATTATCAGTTAACAGTATTTTTCACGGAGCCAGGCAAACATCAGAGAGCGTAAAGGCAAAGCACCAGTTTCACAATTATTTCTTAACAAAGGTTTTCCATTGATTGTATAAAAGCCCCATTGCTCTTTCTATAATTGTACAACATCACACTTTGTACTCGCTATAATCAATATTTAGACCTTTTGTGCTTTTATTGACAATTGTACTGGCTTGTTCTGGCGATTCTGCCAATTGTAAAATACATATTTAATTTCCTATATCTCCCTAATATAAAAGCTCACATGTTTAAAATTTAACTTAATTTGCCAGTTTTATAGTTTTTACATACTTTCGGATTGTGATTTGGACATGGATTGATATGTTTGCTTTTACTTTGCTTTGGGATTGTGATTTGGACATGGATTGATATGTTTGCTTTTTACATACTTTCGGATTGTGATTAGACATGGATTGATATGTTTGTATTTTACTTTGCTTTGGGATTGTGATTTAGACATGGATTGATATGTTTGCTTTTTACATACTTTCGGATTGTGATTAGACATGGATTGATATGTTTGCTTTTTACATGCTTTCGGATTGTGATTTGGACATGGATTGATATGTTTGCTTTTTACATACTTTCGGATTGTGATTTGGACATGGATTGATATGTTTGTTTTTTACTTTGCTTTGGGATTGTGATTTGGACATGGATTGATATGTTTGCTTTTTACATACTTTCGGATTGTGATTAGACATGGATTGATATGTTTGCTTTTTACATACTTTCGGATTGTGATTTGGACATGGATTGATTGATATGTTTGCTTTTTACATACTTTCGGATTGTGATTTGGACATGGATTGATATGTTTGCTTTTTACTTGCTTTCGGATTGTGATTTGGACATGGATTGATATTTGCTTTTTACTTACCCTTTAACATAGATTGCACCCCAGCCACTTTCATTAACAAATCTAGGCTCCTCATATCCGATCTCTCATTTATAAATCTATGTAGATCTACCACTGGCCACTGGTACATGACTTTGTCTATTATGTGTATTATACCATTGGTGGCATTCTGGTTTGGTGTGATAATGTTACTCCCGGTGGCTGTTATCTTCTGGAGAAAGAGAAAACACAAGTGTTAATCTGGTTCGACAATGTACCACGTGATACCCCATAACGTTTCTGCGGAACAATTACGTTACTTATGGAAATATTTACGTAAATATTTTCCAAAACGTTCCTCACAAACGTTAAAGGGGTATTGGTCACGTGGTACGCTGGCGAACTGTTTTAATTCGATTCAAACTTTATTGTCATATAAGTTCAATATAACTTGTGACAAACAGGCATTTAAAAAAAAACAATAATCTGAAACACAATGTACGAAATATAACACAATTAGAAATAACTAAGAGTCTCCTGTCCTCAGTTTCCAAAACCATTTTATAAAGAATCCTATTACAGAGGTAGCATGTAGACGTGTCTCAAGCAGCTCCCGAAATTTTTTATCAAAAAGGCCTTAAAGCTATTCAAAAACGACAAAACTCAATAGGTATGATATATTGTGACTTTTTTCAATTCCATTGCTGAACAAAATTTGAATTCTGAACCGTTTTTTTAAGTATTTAGTCGTAATTTTCACTTAGAGTGCCACGCCCTTGTGTGCCGGTCAACCGGTCCTTTGTTTATTTACCATAATGGCACAGAATATGGACACTTCCAACATTGATGGCAGCATTCAAAAAATGTTTGAAAACAAAGACATGAGTCAGTGCTTTGCTATGCTATACGCTAAATTAGAAAAAGTCGAGGCGAGTGTTGATATGTGTCAAAGCTGACGTAAAGGCTCTGAGTGGCAGAGTGGATAATCTGGAAAGTTACAGGGGCTTTGTGGAAGATTCGCTAACCACAATAAATGAAAAAACTGTTCCAGCTTTGGAGGAAACAATAAACGGTGAGTCCAGGGAAAGACTGAAACTCGAGTTGTGGGGACGAAAGTGGAATCTCGTCATAAGGGGGGTACCATGTGAGACAAATGAACGCCCCCGTGTTACAGACGGAAAAGTGCGTGATTTCTTAAAAGAAGTACTGCAATTGCCTGCCCAAACTGTTGATAATATACAATTTCAGGCGGTACACAGGCTATCTAGTGGTGCCAAATCCAAAAAGAATATTATTGTTCGGTTCAATAACCTAATTGAGAGATATGAGGTGTTGCATTTGGCAACAAAATTAAAACCTGGTTCAGGATATGGCGTAAGTCCCGATCTTCCACCAGAAATTAGCAAAATGAGATCATCCCTTCTACATGAACGCGCACAGATGCAGCCAAATGTTAAACGCAAAACAAAATTAGTATACTTAAAAGAATATCCCTTTGTGCGACTCTGGACCAAACATTAAAGATACAATGTAATATACGTACTTTTATACCACCCCTATTATATAGGGTAACGGACTCGCTCTATGGCGTAATTGACAATTTAGGTCATATTTATGATTGCTGGCTAGTAGCTCTTATAGCTAGATGGTCGTTATACACAAGTGTGTAGATAGATCTACATAATATACTGTCATGTGCTTTTTTTTTGAATTTCTATTAAAATAATACATTCAAAAACAGCACATGACAACAGTTGTCATGTGCTGTTTTTGAATGCATTATTTTAATAGAAAGTCAAAAACAGCACATGACAATACTAATACTATGATTATTTTGTATAGATCGACCAGGGTGTGTTGGCGCACTGTTTGCATATACACAAAATATCAATGTCTATCATTAATCAAAGTATTATATATTTAATATGTGTCTGCATATTAAAAAAAACAACTACAAACAGAAATAGCACGATTTCTTGTGTTTTGTGTTTGATGAAACAGTGCGCTAATTTATCTCGGTCATAAAACATGCATAAAATGTATATCAAAACTAGTTATCTAAGCTGGTCTAACATGTACCCGTCAATTCACACAGATATATTTATATGGTCAGTTTGCACAGTTTATATTAATATCTAATGTAGATAGGTGCCTCATATGTGTATCTTATAATTAGGAAATTTATTTGAATTAATTTCAGAAACAAATACCAAAGTTTATTTTAAAGGCGAAGATAATATTTTATCAAATTTTTTCCCGTGTTGTATAGAATATAATGGCAGAAAATATACAAGTGCTGAACATTTATATCAGTTTATTAAAGCAAAGGAACATGGTAAAAATTATATCGCGGAACAAATATTTCTTTCAAAAAATGCTAGAGTAGCGAAAAAATTATCTAAATCAATAATTACAAATGTGTCTTGGCATAGCAAGAAAGAACAGGTCATGAAAACGATTATTTCTCTTAAATTTGAACAGGTAGAATATTTTCGAAAAACACTTTTATCATCACAAATAAAAAGTAAAATACTAATTCACAATGTGTCAGATAAATTTTGGGGTTTTGTAAATGGAGATGGTAAAAATAAAATGGGATACTTACTAATGGAGTTGAGAGACACATTCTGAAACGTTCCAACTCATTATAACGACACACTACAACTCCCAGTGTATACTACACTGTAGCTCCTAATTTAGGTCACAATGTAGGTCTAAATATAGGACGTCTGGACACCGGGGTTTCATACCCGTGATCTATTTACTATATATACTGCGGGACTGTATCAAAATCATTGATGATCTCGGTACTTATTTTCAGAAATAAAAGATTACACAGGTATTTATTTATATACATTTTTTGTGCGTTTAAGTTATTGTGTGTAATTTTGTTAAAATCTCCAAAGCATGGAGATTTTTTTTTCTTTTTTATTTATGTTGTGTTATCTTTTGAGTTAAGTTATTACATTTGATATGCATGTTAATTAGTTGATTGTATAAATGATGGTATTTCTAATTTATTTTAAGTTTATGCTGCTCAAGGAATGGGCTAGCTTTTTCCTTTCAATTTTGAACACTGCAAAGACAAGTGCAAACGTGTCTTTTATGTCAGATGTCCGCTGTTTTTATCGGAGTCTAAAAAACTGTTACTGATTTTAATTTTTGAGTGGTGGATACATTCGGAAATAGTTTTGTCGTGTGCTATTTCCTTTTTGGGGTGGGGGTTACATGGGGGCTCGGAAGTATCACGTGACGCTATCGCACCTCTATGTAAAGAATGTTTAAGCACACTTGCGCGATACCGAGTAACACTTGTGTTTTGCAGTGCATGTATATACGTTGTCTACATGGCACTGTTGATTCTGAGGTCTGATATTTGATTAAGCTACAATTATGTAACTCGCCCTATATTTAGACTTTAGTGTTGGCGGTGCGCGTGGTTATTTAATTTTAAATGAATGTTAGAGGCAATGTGACCTAATAATTATAAGGCTTTTCAATATAAATGTCAAGAAAGTTAAGTCGGGAGAAAATGTATAGAAAATGTATTGGAAGTATTTAGAAAATCTTTGGGGAGGGTTTTGGCTGGGGAGGGATAATATATGTCACAAAAATGATCCTGTATCTTGGTTAATTTTCCATACATTTGTCGATGCCACACTTACATTTAGAATATTTCTTATAGCCACAATACTTTTACGATATGATGAATAATCTGTCTATTGGAAGTGTAAATTGCCGTGGGCTCTCTTCTGACAATGTTAAAAGAAGAGATATCTTCTCTCGTTGCAGAAGAGATTATGATATCACATTTTTAATTGATAGTCATTGCAAAAAGGAATTAGAAGCTTATTGGAAAAATGAATGGGGATACAATGCCTATTTTAGCTCTCACACCAGTAACAGTCGAGGTGTAATTATCTTATTTAAAAATAATTTTGAATATAAAGTACATAGAAAGATAATTGATAATGATGGGAACTTTCTACTTTTAGATGTTACAATAGGAGGAAATAGGATGACCCTTGCCGCTATCTACGGGCCTAACGAAGACTGCCCACCTTTCTTTATAAATTTGCAAAAGCAACTAGAGATAATTGGAAATACGTCAATAATAATGGGTGGGGATTTTAACGTACCGTTGGAATATGATATAGATACATTAAATTACCTACACAAAAATAATATAAAATCTAACGAACAAATCCATAATATGATTCATGAATTAGACTTAATAGATGTTTGGAGAGTTCTGTATCCAGATAGCACCCGATTTACTTGGAGGGGACCACATAGAAAACAATCAAGACTAGATTACTTCCTAATTTCATCTAATCTTCAAATGTATGTCGTAGACTCAGATATTGGTACCAGTTACAGGTCAGATCATTCTCCAGTCAAAATTGAACTAAAATTTATACAAAGTGAAAGGGGAAGGGGGGTATGGAAATTTAATAATAGCTTGCTACATGATGAAGAGTATATTTATAATAAAAAACTGTATAAGGGAAACACTCGATCAATATATTATTAACGAAAAAGATGGAAAGGCACATTACTCGATAGATGATCAATTGTTATGGGATACCATTAAATTAATGATTAGAGGCAAAACTATTTCTTATTCTTCATATAAAAAAAGGGAAAGGGATAAAAAAGAAAAACAATTAGAAAATGATTTAACTCGTCTTTATTCACAAAATAAGTATGATGAACTGAAAGATGATATAGGAAAAATTGAATCCGAGCTCAGGGAATTAAGAGAGAAAAAAATTAAAGGGGTAATTATGAGAGCAAAGGCAAAATGGAGTGTTGAAGGCGAAAAAAGTACAAAATATTTTTGCAACTTGGAAAAAAGACATTTTACTGAAAAAATTATCCCTAAAATAATTCTGGACGACGGTACGGAAATAACTGACCAAACTGACATATTGCTGAAACAGAAGGAATATTATGAACATCTCTATAAAACAAAAAACAATACAATATCTCCTGAGCAAGAAAAAACTTTCTTTGATCCAAAAAACCCTTTTTTAAATTTTTTAAATAAAGAAACATGTGACCCCCTGGAAGGAGAGCTTGAGTACAACGAATGTCTTAAAACACTTAAAAATATGAAAAATGGTAAATCTCCGGGCCTTGACGGTTTTACTGTAGAGTTCTATAAGTTCTTTTGGACGGATATTCATGAATATTTAATAAAAGCATTAAACTGTGCTTATGAAAAAGGTTCCTTATCTATTACCCAGAAACAAGGTATTATTACTTGTCTACCAAAGGAAGGAAAATCAAAATTTTACTTTAAAAATTGGCGACCTATTACCCTACTTAATGTAGATTATAAAATAGCTTCTGCTTCAATTGCAAATAGAATAAAAACAGTTTTGGATGACTTGATTAGTGAAACCCAAACTGGCTTTTTAAAGAATAGATATATTGGCGAATGTTCCCGTTTAACTATGGACATACTTGAAAAAAGTGAAAATGAAAAAATATCAGGGATTTTGTTGCTTTTAGACTTTGAAAAAGCATTTGACTCGATTGAATGGTCTTTTATCAAACAAACATTACGTTTCTTCGGTTTTGGAAACTCCATCATATGCTGGTTTGAAACGTTTTATAATGGGGCAGTCAGTCTTGTTCAAAACAATGGTTACATTTCAAACTTTTTCTCTGTTGAACGTGGTGTGCGGCAGGGTGATCCTCTATCTCCCTATCTTTTTATACTATGTGTAGAATTGTTGAGTGCTGCTGTTAAAAATGATCCCAATATAAAAGGTATAACTTTGAATGGATCAGAGTATCTGATTAGTCAGTACGCTGACGACACATCGCTTACATTAGACGATAATGAACATTCTTTAAATAGAGCTTTGTTCCTAATTGAAGATTTCGCCGACTGTTCTGGTCTGAGAGCTAATTTTGATAAAACTGAGGCTATATGGTTTGGATCAAAAAGAGGGTTTAAAGAAAAATATAACACTGATATACCAATTTCTTGGAATTTTGAAGGGAAATTTAAATTGTTAGGAATAAAATATAATCTCAGTAGGGAAGGGGGAGACTTTTATTTAGAAAATTACACTGAAAAAATCAATTCTTTCAAAAAACTTTTGAACGATTGGTCCTTTAGAAATTTATCACTATTAGGCAAAATAACTGTAGTAAAAACCCTAGCTATGCCAATACTTATACAGATATTAACAGTCCTACCTGATCCACCAGAATATCTAGTGAAAGACGTTGAAACATCCATTTTTAGATTTATTTGGAATGGAAAGGGAGAAAAGGTAAAAAGAAACATCATGTTTAGCGATTACAGCTATGGTGGGTTGAGGGTACCTCATATTAGATCTTTTGTTCGCGCACTAAAAATATCATGGTTGAAGAAACTTATTGACCCACTCATAGGTTCAGCATGGAAACGTCTCTTACTGGATGATCTGGAGGATGTAGGTGGCGACAAGTTCTTAATGCTAAATGAACAAAGTTATAATATTTGTATAGGCAAATTCAATGTGTTCTGGCAACATGTATTCACAAGTTGGGCATCTATACAAAAACAAGGAACCGCAAATACTTGTGAAATAGTATCTCAATCCCTGTGGTTTAACCCACACATTAACATTGGTAACAAACATGTCTTCTATACGGCTTGGTGTGAAAAGGGTATATTCTTCATAAAAGACCTAATAGATGATACAGGTTCTTTCTTGGCTATTGCCGACTTGATGAAAAAATATGATTTGAAAGTAAATTTTCTAGAATATTATAGCTTAATCAGAGCAATTCCTAAGCAATGGAAAAGTATCATAAAAAACGCATGTCCAATACCGCAGGTACACCATCCGCTAATACAATCATTAAAAACTTCGGAAAATATAGCAAAACATTTCTACCGTCTTTTTATAAACAAAATATACCAAAAGCCTAATTCTCAAGAAAGGTGGAGAGTTAAACTGAATATAGAGTTTACAGATGAACATTGGAATAATATATATATTACACCATTTAAAATAACAGAAGATACAAAACTAAGGTCATTTCAATTCAAACTCAACCACGGTATTTACTTTACAAACATCAAACTTATGCAAAGTAAATTATACGAAACTGAATTGTGTACATTTTGTTCAGAAACGAAGGAAACAATTACTCATCTCTTTATTGAATGTTCATGTGTAAAGTCTATATGGTATCAACTCTTAGAAGACATTAGATTACAAACCAATATAAAAATTGAAAATACCACTGAAAATCTGCTATTTGGTATAAAAAGTAATGACTCTAATTTAAATGTTGTAAACTTATGTTTACTTATAGCAAAATATTATATCCATACATGCAGAATGAAAAATATACAACCTTCTTACCAAGCCTGTATAGAAACTATAAGATTTTATCGAAAAATAGAACTTTTTTCTTTGTATATGCATACCCCGGCAAAAGCACAACTTATTAAGCAAAAGTGGCAATTTTTACGATTATAATATACATGTTTTTCATATGATAATATTTGCATCTATGTTAAGAAAATGTACGTGTATATGTGATTTGGATTTAAATGTATATCTGTATCTGATTTTAAGGATCGAATAAAAACTTTACAAGACAAAAAAAGAATCCTATTACATTTTTTTTAATTACATAACATAATACAATCTATATGTTTTGGTACCGTAACGTTGTCACAATACTGACTGTCTATGGTAGACAAAGTAACTAAAATAATACTATTGTGTTTACAACTTGTGTTACAACAGGAAATACAGTTTTCGGGAGTTTTCGATAAACATCGTAAGTTTTAAAATTGGTTTAAGTGCGTGTTATATAATACTATTTTCAGTAGCAATATACTTTGTGACAGATCTTTTCTATTACCTTGGTATTGAGAAAATCAACAAGAGGTCCAGGGGCCACATCGCTCACCTGAGCAACTTGCTAGGTAGAAGCCGAAATGAGTTCAGTATTGAAGTGAGTGCAGGGGAGGGAGGTTTTGTACAAACTGAAATCTATACTTCCTACCGATGCTTTTCACTAAACAATTTGTAAGTATTTCTATGTACCGTAAAAGGTTGATGTTTCGACAAGCCTCGGCTTATTCCGTTACCTTTTTCTTACAGCATTTCAACCAATGAAATAATTTAAAAAAAAATTTTCATCATGCAATCTACCAATCTCAAAAGAGAGAAAATGCATAGGCCGAATACTGTAATCGGGAAATGGCAAATAGAAATTATAGAATACAGCAGGATTTACATTAAAAATTAGCTTTTAAATACAAGTACAATTAATATATTTCTCATGAACAATATATTTAACTTTATATCAAAATACTTATATAAAAGAATACAGCATGGAAAATACACTATTATTTAACCATGATTTGAACAAACTTGAATCTACACTACCTGAGGATGCTTCCATTTTAATTTGAGCTTTCCTGGCCTAATAGTTTTTGAGGAGAAGATTTTTAAAGATTCTCTCTATATATTCCTGTGTAAAACTTGACCCCCCTCTTGTGGCCCCACCCTACCCCAGGGACTATGATTTGAACAAACTTGAATCTACACTACCTGAGGATGCTTCCATTTTAATTTGAGCTTTTCTGGCCTAATAGTTTTTGAGAAAAAGATTTTAAAAAATTTTCTTTATATATTCCTATGTAAAACTTGATCCCCCTCTTGTGACCCCTCCCTACCCCCGGGGACCATGATTTGAACAAACTTGAATCTACACTACCTGAGGATGCTTCCATTTTAATTTGAGCTTTTCAGGCCTAATAGTTTTTGAGAAGAAGATTTTTAAAGATTTTCTCTATATACTCCTATGTAAAACTTGATCCCCCTCTTGTGGCCCCTCCCTACCCCCGGGGACCATGATTTGAACAAACTTGAATCTACACTACCTGAGGATGCTTCCATTTTAATTTGAGCTTTCCTGGCCTAATAGTTTTTGAGGAGAAGATTTTTAAAGATTCTCTCTATATATTCCTGTGTAAAACTTGACCCCCTCTTGTGGCCCCACCCTACCCCCAGGGACTATGATTTGAACAAACTTGAATCTACACTACCTGAGGATGCTTCCATTTTAATTTGAGCTTTTCTGGCCTAATAGTTTTTGAGAAAAAGATTTTTAAAAATTTTCTTTATATATTCCTATGTAAAACTTGATCCCCCTCTTGTGACCCCTCCCTACCCCCGGGGACCATGATTTGAACAAACTTGAATCTACACTACCTCAGGATGCTTCCATTTTAATTTGAGCTTTTCAGGCCTAATAGTTTTTGAGAAGAAGATTTTTAAAGATTTTCTCTATATACTCCTATGTAAAACTTGATCCCCCTCTTGTGGCCCCTCCCTACCCCCGGGGACCATGATTTGAACAAACTTGAATCTACACTTCCTAAGGATGCCTCCACAAAAGTTTAAGCTTTACAGGCCGAATAGTTTTTGAGAAGAAGATTTTTGAAAAATACCAACAAAGTTTCAATAATTCTCAATTATCTCCCCTTTAAAGAGGGTGTGGCCCTTCATTTGAACAAACTTGAATCCCCTTCACCTAGTGGTGCTTTGTGCCAAATTTGGTTGAAATCTGCCCAGTGGTTCGTGAGAAGAAGATGAAAATGTGAAAAGTTTACGACGACAACGACGACGACGACGACGACGACAGACAACGGACAAATTGTGATCAGAAAAGCTCACTTGAGCCTTTGGCTCAGGTGAGCTAAAAACATACCAATTCATTGGCAAATATTTGTTATTCGTACAAGAAAATATAGTATTGTTAATAAAGCTATAAAATCAATTTTAAATTATTGAAAATTTTAACACAATAGACATTTTTCGAAATTCAAAGTTAGAGGTTTCTCTGTATTTTCATTCTATATGCTATTCCCGACTCATTCAAAACACCGAATGAATACACCCAAGTAGAATGTTATTTCTTAAATAACTTGCATGTCAGTGTTTTATATATGAACAAACCTTTCCACCATGATCGTATATATTAATCCTGATGTCTGATCCTTTCAGCATTGTATGAAGCTGTCTGTTATCTGTCAGCTGTGAAGCGTAAATATTTCCTTTGACAATGTGGAAGGCAATCATTTCAAAATACATCTGCCAGTTATTGTTAAGTCGCTTAGCTATGTGAGCTGGTATGGCATTGAATGCGGCGTCATTAGGCACAAACACAGTGTAGTTTCCTGTTATCAAATAATCAACAAGTAAATTCAGTGAATTAGGATCCCCTGTCAGCAGGTTCTTTTTGTGATTTGCACTTATGCTCAAAGGGCAAAACCTCCCATGAAAATGAGCAAACCAACTCGGGTTGACGATATGCCCATCTCCTGGCAATGTTAATGCTTTGCACCAAGTTTCATGAAATGTTTTGGAGAATTTGCGCAGGCAAGAATTTCGGACTACTAGAACTATAAAGTTTTACGAACAATTTCGTATCCATAATAGTAAAAACAATCATACCAACCCATGTTCGAATTGCAATCCAAAAATCAAAGTAAAAGCTGGCAAATTAAATAAAATACGTTAATTTTTACCAGATTAGTGAGACCGGTTGCCCCGGAAGGCCAACCAATATAAATCTGATCTCAGAAGTTCTCAATCAAGACGTTTACTCTTATTTTACAGCCAATGCAATATAGTAGTACAGAGAATGAAAGAAGGCGACCATGTTCATAAAGTTTTCTAGTCAATTGAATCAGAATAGCATAATGTTACTATTCTGTATGCAACGAGCCTGGGGATTGAACCAAACAAATAAGAAAACAAAACAATGTAGAAAACACAAACCAAGACTGTAAAACTCTCAATTCTACACGTACATTGAATAGATTATGGCAATTGCATACCCTGTGGTTAAAGAGGGTTTTAGCAATTTGAGTAAATTGCATTGAATTCAAGGAGCCCGGTACAACAAGATGCTTCCTTAAGTAAAATCAAACACCTAGACACAATTTTGAAATTGTGGCCAAAGTCTAGGGGTTTAATAACCAGTGGTCTCAAACATGTATACATAATAGAATATGGCAGATTTGTTTATTGACCAAGAACAAACTACATGTACAATAGGCGAAAAAAAACTTTGACAAGAATAATTACATACCGAGACAAAATTCTCGAATTTGGTAGTGTTCGCTTTATATGTGGAAGATCGTAGGTTCGAATCCTAGCCGATAATAAATGCTAAACATAGGTTTAGTGTCCGTATAGACACCACCGTTATACGATAGCTCTATTGGTATAATGCTCACTTTGTATGTGGGAGGTTGGGTTTTAAACACTGGCTAAATCTGACCAAGACTTGAAAATAGGTAGGGACTGTTCTACCGCCAAGCTATGAAATTCGTTAGAAGAGTCAGCATTAATATTCCGGGGCGCATGGAGTACGATTAAAGATGAGTCGTTGTTATTGCAGGGCTTAATTACAAGTGTGCATTGAAACTTAATCTTACCATGTCCCCCTCCGAGGGGATACTGCCAGCCAGTAGACTGTAACACTCCAGTAAAGTCATGACATCCTAACGATTCTGCTAAATCAACTATATCCCACTGATCAGATTTACAGGATGAAATAATCCCAAACACAAAAATAATTACAAACCCCCTCATTTTGTGACGACTTTATGGTATAAACAATCGATACAGTACCGACCTGTCGAAAGTTTAACACTAAGCAAAATTAGTGTTAGCTCACCCGGCCCCTCGTGAGCTTTGTAATGACAACATTTTGACAGGCGTTATCTATCTCTACGCAGCATTTATACCACTAGCTATCTATGCCTAGGCCACTCGACCGTAGACCCCCAGGCTACTTTTCGTTGTTTCAGTGTTAAACTTTAGACAGGTCTGTACTGTATGTGATTTTATCGCTGTTTACAACTCTATAGATATCAACAAAGATACTGTGATTAAATAAGATATAAACTGGGGTATGATGACTTATCAATATCTAACTGTCGATGTATGTATGCCAAGTGCAGTTTTTAATGCATTTAATTTAATTTTTATCTTGGTGTCTATTGGTACAAATGAGAAAGAGAGAGAGAGAGAGAGAGGAGAGAGAGAGAGAGAGAGAGAGAGATCTTATGTAGCCGAAACTATGTACCTGATCAGAATCAGATATCATCGGTAGTACATTTGTAGTTATAAATCGAGAACTTTGAACAGACACCAGCTATTGAGAGGTGGTGCTTAAGTATAAACAGGGAGCATGACAGAATACAAGCCATTTTACATTATTTTAAAGTCAAGTGCAAAAACGTGTATGCCATTTTTCACCAGAATTTCATAAAATAAACCAAGAGGCCCATTGGCCCCAATACCTCACCTGATAAATAATGGCTAGTCGATTCATTTCAAGAAAACATAAATACCAACAATATTCAAACATACATGCTTAGACAAAACGTTTATATATAGTTTTCTAGAAAATAAATATCAGAAAGGTTAAAAATAAAGTCATGACCTTAACAATTGACCTTGACCCCATTTTAAAGGTAATTACAAGGGTATGTCAAAATTGAAAACCCAATTTCATTATCTGATCAAATAGTCAAGTTATAACTTATTTGAAGCTACTGTATTTTATGATTTTTTTAAAAATTAAACGTAAAAACGTGTAACCTATTTTTTGTCTGAATTTCACGAAATGAATGAACTAAGACTAGCTTAATATCACATTAGATTTTTTTCTCCTCCAATCATTGGTTTTGGAGAAGATTTTTTAAGATTTTTGCACCCCTAGGTCACCTTGATCTAGTTACGGTAGCAACGGCAACAAAACGAACAAATCTGAATTGCACTGACCCATACATAATTCTGACCAACTTTCATTGAAATCTGTCCAGTAGTTTCAGAGGAGAAGTCAAAAAATAGGTGTTAACAACGTATGCACATACATGCCCTATGTCATAAGCTCACTTGACCTTTGGTCAGGTGAGCTAACATACTACAGACTGAATGCTATAGAAGAGTCAAATATCGTATCAAAAATTGTCTCCAAATCTTGCTTTCTGGGACCATTTTCCAATATTTTTTGCAATCTAGTCTTCCTGACCTAATTTCAATAACCATGGCAACGCAACAGATAAATATGAATTGCACTGGCCAATGGATACTTTTGAACAAGTTCCATCAAAATTTGTCCATAAGTTTCAGCAAATAGATTTTAAAAATTAACACACACAAACATACACACGCTGCACTATGCCATAAGCTCACATAACCTTTGTTCAGGTGAGCTAAAAACAACAAAACATTTATTAAACAGAGAAAACAATATTGGTTTAATTAATACTGTATTTTTTGACTAGTACAAATATCAATGTTTTAATTACAAAAGAAATTCAAGTGGATTACATGAAATTAGGAAAATCTGAAACTGTAAAAATTTTACAAAATTTGTAATTAAAGAAATATCATCCAATGTTGTTTAATTTCATGTGTTTTATATGCATGTCTTGCATACCTAATGAATTGATAAAATGTGTAAAATAAGCAAAAACTGGTTATAAACATTGTGTGTTGGAATTTTTCAAAAAAAATAGCAATTTTGCTCACAATTTGTGGATTGCTTGGTTTATTTTAATATGAGAATATTTTCTGTTTTTCCCACAGAATTAAAATGTACAAAATGAGTATTTATGTTTTAACCATGCTTGTTATTTTGATAATTTGTTAAGTTTTGGAAGACATCATGACTTGGGACTAAAATTAAATTGATTAAAATGTCAAATTACATAGTAGTATTAAATATTTGTTGTTTTTACAAAGTCAAGGTGTATTATTTTGAACTGAGTTTGTCTCCAGGATTTTGTTCTATAAAATCAACTCTTGTTTTAATGCTTTATTGGTTTGTAACTTTTATTTATAAAGCATTATAATTGTTTTCAAAATTTTTTCTAGGAAACAATTGCTAAAAACAAAAGTTTTATGCAAAATTTATGATTTTCGTTAGCACTAGCTTAAATAACAGAGGAAAAACCAGTGTTCAATATTTCTGAAACACACTTTCATGGTAAGGTGGTCAGTTTCAGCATTTAAAGTGACAGCACTATAACATTTCGCTCACACTTACACCATACAAATACATTTACAACAAAGTTTTACCATCCTAACCATACATTTGTCACCGATAGCTATGTAAAGTGGTATTCAAAAAGACAACTAGAATTTGAAAATTCAGCAGCACTATATTAAATGACAATTATATGCACTGATGGTGGTATTTTTACTCTGACAAGAAATCAGAAAGGAATGGAATGGAATGTTAATTTTTACTTGGTTCATTTGTTTAAATATGCAAACAAAAATGTTGATTATATGTTAAGTAGAAAAGAAATTAAAATAGAATGGAATGTTAATTTTTATCCGTTTCATCTGTATAAATATTCAAACAAAAATGTTGATTACGTATATCAAAATATGGAATAGGATGTTAATTTTTACTTGGTTCATTTCTATAAATATGCAAACCAAAACATTGATCAAGAATATTTTTAACAAGAAATCAAAATGGAATGGAATGTTTCATTTTTATCGGTATCATTTGTATAAATATGCAAACAAAAACTTCTTAAGGAAATTTACATTTTTTTGAATATTAAAGTGTTCTTCCTGAATCTGACAACATAACATAAACATAAAATTCTACCACAATGATACGGCAGATAAATATGACTCAATATGTATTAATTAATATTAATTTGTCCTCATATACAATTATGTCTATGTAACAAATTCACCAAGAAAACATGTCTATGTAACAAATTCACCAAGAAAAAGCCTAATATGCCCAACATATATGTAGCTCAAACAGCACCCAAAACATAAGGTCAACATTATGGTAATTCTTAAAAATCTCCATTGAAAGTCAACTAAAACTTATCATGGTTGTTATATGGAATTTAGAGGTATATTTCCTGAGAATAAGGTCAACAATATCATAGTTGTTAAGATATCCACAGTGAATACCCCACTAATACTTTTGATATTTCTAGTAATGATTGTCATATAATATGGATCTTGAAGTCTTAGAGGGAGAAGCTGGATTAATTTTCAAGGATGCTAATTTTAGTTGAAATTATACACATTAAGAGGAGCCAATCAAGTTGATTATTGAACACAGACTTATCATACCATCAGCAAAGATACCAATAGCAGAGTTACAACAAGAGGGACATGAAGGTGTTGTATGCTCACCTGAAAACAATTAGCATCGAACTTAATTTTGTAAAAGCTTTAGTGAGAAGGTTTTCTATAATTTGACTAAATGGTCTTCATTTTGACTAATGTCATGTATATTTAACCTTTTGTCTAGAATATCATTCAGTTAAGATTGTCAAGGACCATTTTCAGGTAAGCTAGGCTTTAAAAAATATCTGGTTACTAAAATTGAAATGTCTAAAATTTCCGATTTTTAAATCTAAATATTCCAGTTTTTACAGTATGAACATTTCCATTCCCAGTACCAACATATTTTCACAAGTTACCAAAATATACATTTTTTTCATAAAAATAATACAAAATGTCCTTTTTCTCAGTGAAATAAGGATTATTTTCATCTTTCCTCCTCAAACACAGGGGTTAGTTGTTCAGATGTCAGTTAGCTTCTTAATTTATAACTCTTGTGCATTTTTTTTCTCAGTAGATTTATGCTGAATCCATATTAAAATTTCAAAAGAGAATAGACATAATAGACCAACATAAGTAGTAAAACAAGGCATGTTATAATTTTTTTCTTACAAGCGAGTTGAGTAATGGTGTTAAACATTCCAGCCAAGAGTATTATATTGAAACATAGCCAGCTATAAGTGAAGGTGCAGAAATTTTGCCCATGTGTTGCTCTGATGGTATTATACAGGTTCTTTATTGTCCCACGCCTTCCATGACACAGAAACTTGTTTATTTTATGTTCCCATCGGAAAGAACCGTGACTTCATTTTGTAATGCAGAGTGCTTGGCGAAACTACACTGGACACTGTTGTATTACATGTGTCAAGTTTGGACAGGTTTCTTACAAAGAATAGGTTCCAGGCAGTAATCATTTGACATAGATAGTTAATCTGATAAAGCTAAAAAAGATTTAAACAACCAACCCCTGTCCAACAAATACAAAAATACTACATTATCAACAATAAACCATGTTAATTAACCATCTCTAGCACTAGACTATATAAAAGGCACTACTGTAATCATATATACAACACACTAAATCATTGGCCGTATCTCACTGATATTTTTCAGTTGAACAAGAAGCCCTTCCATGAATTGCTATATCCCCACCTTTATTTTTGACCAATCAGATCACATACAACTTTACATTTGTTATTTGACTGGAAAAGTGTTCTTATTTTCATGAACAAAATTCGTTTTAGGGGCAATAGTTGTGCACTTTACCTTTCGATGAACAAAAAGAAAATTGCATACTGTAATCTGTGATAGGACAAAAATAAAGGTGGGAAAACATAAGTACATTGAAGAGCCTCTTGCTCAAGGGAAAACTACCAATCGAAAAAATATAGCTTTGTGTAATAAAACTTTAAACCTATATTAATACTATATAATTTTCAATGGTTCTGAAGACAATATCTGAATAATGTTCATCCAAGGGAGGCACAGTACAACACACGAGAACTTTCAATCTTTATATCACAAATATTTTACATGGGTGTTTAATGACAATGTATTAAATATAAAGAGTATTAACACTGGGCTACAATTGGCACTATGGATCTATACACCATACATGTTTCTAGTATTCTAACAACAGTGTCTACAACTGACTACCATTGGCAATACAGATCTATACATCAAACACATTTCTATTATTCTGACGACAATGTCTATCACTGAACTATTATTGGCACTATGTACTCATCTATACACCATACATGTTTCTAGTATTCTGGCGACAGTGTCTTAATACTTCAGCCACGGTACAATTCCTCAACCTAGCCACTGCTTCTGCTACTACTACTGCCATTCCTGGATGGGAATATTTCACTTCATGTTTGGGGAACTAGAAAATATATAAAGAATATTAATATTCATACAAAACGAATCAGAACTATATAGCTTGGTACCTAAATGAGAAGGCATGAAAAGTATACAATAGAACATTAATCTGAATACATAGACAGCAGTGGTATGTTCACAAAGTCTAACTTTATTATTCAATGTTCTACATAAAAATAAATGTGACTGTTTGAATGAATATACCTAACTTTGATTTATACAGAATGTATATTGTACAAATTTAAAGAAAAGAAAACAATCATTCTTTTGAAACTCCCAGAATTAACATTTGAAATGCACTTAAAACTTTGAAGATTGATGATGTTATGTAATGTTCCCCACAGGATGACATTTTATTATTGTCCTCTTGATCAGGATGAAAAGTGAGCTCACATAGTCATCCATAACTCTGGCTACTAAAACACAAACTTGAATACTAGTAGTATAGTTTCTCTATCAATATGTTTTAACTTAACTTTTCAATCTGAAATCCTGCTTAAACTACACTGGACACTGTGTCATATTTCTGACCTCTCAATGGGTCATTTTTTGGGCTGACATTCTGTCCCATTCACAAAATTTTACATTTTTCACAATCACTATGACAATTTTTCACAATTTGGAAATTTCAGCTTTGAAAACAGAATTTTGGTGCTTTCCATCAATTTAGTGGTATTTTATTTAAGAAATGACATTGTTTTGGGGTCACTTCATGCTAGTATGATACCGGGTGTTCCGGGTACAAATTGCATGAAGAGCTTTGTCATGTTAAATTTGTACCCAGAACACTCGGTATCAAAATAGCATGAAGTGACCCAAAAACAATGTCATTTCTTATATTTACAATTCATTTTTATATCTAATCTGCTATGTGGACTTAAAACTATCACTGCATTTCATTTTTGTTAATTTACTTCCTCCTTTGGTTTTAGTGCATTGTGGAACCTGTCTAACGCATCTCAATGAAGGAACATGTCATCCATGAGTGGGATGACAGGTGACCCCGCCTACTTCCATTGATGAAAAAATCATCAGTTCAAAAAGGTCAAACATACGTTTTCATAGACGTATGAAGCAAATTTACGATAATGTTGAGAAATAGCTTTCACAGACAGAAAATGGGTGCTATTGTAAATATTTGCCAATATGGTGCTTATTTTTACAAATGCAAAGGCCCCGCCCTATTCACAAAAGGGTGAGAGAGCCCTGTATTTCGGTGTTCATTTTGGACAGGTTTCTCTTCATATTTTAATCACTGTAATCTACTCACAGATCTAGGTATAAAATAAGGAGCATCAGTCTCCAGAAGTAATCTCTCTAGTGGTATAAATCTGGCTACATTATGTGTAGGTACAGCCGTCCTGTAGGTTACTACCGGTGTAAGTCCTATATAGAGATTTGGAAACAAATTCAACCATTTCTGTGCAGATTCAAAATTACCCATGAAACAATGGCAGTGAATCTTGTAGTTCTTAGGTACCATCTAGAAAAAGAAAATGAAAATACATATACTGTATATTTTTATTTTAGCTATGTCAAATTTCCCAGTGTATTCCTATGTCAATTTTTTGTGGTCTTATCTGATTAAAGGGAGGGAAGTGCGTGAGAACCTGAAATGTTTACTGGGAATACACTGGGCCATAAATATAGCTAAAATAAAACTACAGGGAAATAAAAGCATTATACATTACTAAATGTGATTGCCTCTGTATATATTATATGAACATGTGTCTCCATGTCTGCATCTAGGACACTATGGCTGTGTGGTCTAAAATGTCTCCTTACTGATCACAACACCTCTTACCATTTACGTTTGAATCCAATTCAAGCAGATTCTGATGTGAGAAAATTTACAAGTTTGCTTTCCAAAGGTCATTGGTTTTCTCCAAGTACTCTGGTTTCCTCCACCATCAAAGAACTGACTGTCTTAAAATAAGTGAAAGAATCTTGACAGGGGTGTACAACATAATTACTAAAGTCAACTCAATTGCTGCATCATCAATACCTGTTGATCCCTCAAGGTAGTTCAATAAAAAAAGAAGGGAAGGGGAGTGGGGTATGTGTGTGTTAGGGGGGGGGGGGGGGTGTGGCAGACTTTGACTTATTTGGCCAGGCAGGTTAGTCAGTAAAGCATCCAGTTAGTATTGGGAAGATCCTGGCTTTGAGTCCCAACCAGACCACTGCATGTTTTCCTGTTACAGAAGTTTAAGTCTAACCTTTTCTAGAATTTCTAGACATTCATCTTCAGCATCTCTACAGTGTATAACTAATGGTTTGTTATAGTCCAGTGCTATCTTTATCTGCTTACTGAATACTGCTTTCTGGATCTCTTCATGTTGCTTAAATCTGCAAACAAACAAATACTCTCGTTCACCATCATGTGTACATGAAACAGTGAATTCTTTCTGCCAGTGAATTTTTTCCAGAAAAATAAATCCCCTAGTGTTTTCTTTCCTATGAATGAATACACTAGTACATGTACTTATATTTCAATGGATTAAATATGCTAGTGGTGTGTAAATTAGATTCCAACAAAAAAGCTTCACTAGTGATTATTATCTCTTTAGAATGAATGCACTAGTAAATATATTCAAACAAAATAAACATCTTAGTGAAAAGATTCCAATGGATATGCACTAGTAATTTTTTATGAAAAAAAATCTGATATAAAAAGTGCAAATACAAATTTACACATTTGTGTTGGATACCAAGATGCATTTTCAGTAATGCTAAAAATAAAATTGAGTAATTTTAACAACAAAAATACAAATTTGAGGGCATTTTGCCAATTTTAGTCATTAATTTGTTTTTATGAAAGAAAAGTGGACCCTAGAAAACGGTTAAAAGTGCTGAACTTCCAGGATATTATTTCATCAACAAATTGATACTGCTCAATAAACATGTACATTTTTGTATGTGCATGTAACTTACATGTTGTGGAAAAATGATAAAGCAAAGTGGAGTGGAGTAACAGATTTTTACACCCCAGTTAAGAATATTTCACTTGTATCGAGGTGTTTAATTCAGAGATGGTGAGAGAACCAGTGACTGAAGAAAACTACCAACCTTAAGCAAGTGACCTGACAAACTTCCTCACATAAGGATCTGACCTCAGTTGGGTTTCATACCTAGGCAGTGAGAGGCACTATGATATCTTTATGCTGGTACTTCAACCACTCGGCCATGCAAAATAATACAGCCAGTACTTACGTTCCAGAATAATCCAAACCAATTTCTCCCAAGGCCACAAATTTTTCATGTTGTAAACACCTACGAAGTCCTTCTTCTGATTTAGGGCTGAACTCTGTAGCACTTTTAGGATGACACCCCATAGCTAACCAAACATTGTCCTCTTTCGCTACTTCTTTCCACAAACCTCCTTAATATGCAAAACAACAAATAAAACTCATGCAGGTTTTTGTGTTTGATATTTTTACTAGCTGACTTGTAAGAAGAGCATGTAATCTTATGAACAAAGTTAAAAGTTTTAGACTTGTTGTATTCCAAGTTGTTTTTGACAGCCCATGACAAGTTAATATTTATAATTCATTTGGTGTTTCCATTTTTGTGTATCCGACTTTTGGGGGAGTGAAGACATTTGACTACTTCCACTGTTTCAATGCAATCAAAGGCAAACAAATAATCAAAAACAACATACTAATCCATGTCTGAATCACAATCCAGAAGCAAAGTAAAAACTTTGATAACCTTGACCACCCAGCCAAGCAAAAAACTTTTGATAAATATAAAAGTGAAGGGACGATCACTTCTTTGAAAATATAATACAAAAACTTAATTAAAAATAAAATTTCATTTTTACAAAGCTGGAGAGACATAGTTACCCGACTAAAATTTGACCTTGTAACCTCGACTTTTAAACTACTCCTAAATGTGGTGTACTTTGTCACATGTTTGCATACATTTGTGCCTAACTAAGATCGTGGGAAGTATATGTAACAAATTATGACTCACCTTCAGGTCTAAAACTGTTAGGAGCACAGAACACAGCCACACAACCTTCATAATTATCAGGTACAGTGTCTTTATTATCCTGTATGTACTGACTCCATGAACCACCGTAACCTTGTCTGTTTAACAAGAAGTCTATATGACAGTGAGAATCTACATAATTCACTCCGTATCTCCTACATCTGTCCTTAAATCTTTGTTTCCAATCTATTTGATTTATAGAAGTTTGACTTATAGATGAAGTACCATCAGAATCTGTACTACAGTTTTTGTTTTTCTCAGCTCTCGGATTTCTCCAATCTAAGGGACTGGTAGATACATTGGGTTTAGAGTAAGGCTGGTATCCACATAGTGGTGATGATTCACGTGAAGAACTAAAGCTGGCCCAGAATGGTAATGAACTATTAGCACTAGTATTAGAAGTTGATGTTTGGGATTTTTTCTTCATTACATTACTAGATTCGACATTACTATCCTCCTGAGAAGCTATACTGAAAGACACGTCAGAGCTGTCCTCTCCGTCAAAATCTGAACTCTCGCTGTCTAACTTAACAACCTGCTTTCTTCTATACGGTGGAACATAAGGACCAACTTTATTATTGTCATTCTGTAACTCTTGTAAAAATTTATTTTTGTGATACATCTGCGAGTCACTTAATCTTCGCTCTTTAGACACGTTATTATTATTTGCATTACTTGGAGTGTAGTTCCACCAATCCTCCATTCTGCCCGTACTTCTACGATGGAAGACATTACTGCTGTCAAGTTTTCTTCTTTTGTCCATTAAATTATTGTTGTTCTCATCATTTATTTCCGATGTATCAGTTAAGATCTTACCATCAGTTGGACTACAACACAATTTCTTTCCCTCATCAGAATCCTCTGTCTCGCTGGATTCATAGTCCACTAATTGTTGCGGAGAATGTCTCAACTTTGCGACACGTTTATGTTTTATTCGGTTTTTCTCCATTTTGTTTTGTAGTTCATTAAGTCGACTAGTAATTAACCTCCCTCTGCCCATCATATTCTTTTCATCTACATTCATTTTCATCTGATCATGTTCCCGTGGCGACAAGCTTACATCATACGAAGATAAATCTACATCTTCATCTGATGCCGACTCTTCCTCGTCAGCCAGGTTATTCTGAATTCTGGTACAACTTCCTGACATCTTAGAGAAGTGAGCTGGGAATGGTGGTGTGCCGTATGTAAAGCTATATGGATTATTAAACCTTCCCAGTGGTGATGATCCATTAAAATTCTGAACCTCTGGGCATTTCTGGAACAATTTCTGGTCAGAGAACATTTTTTGTTGTTTTTGCATCAATGTGAAATTTGACATCTTCTGATCAGAGTTATTTTCTTTAACATTTTTAGCATGACCTGGTATTTTCTGTGGTGTAATACTTTCTTGCTGTTTACTAGTTGTGACAGTATCAGTTTGTATATCTTCAAGTTGTGTCTTTCTCGACAAATGACCATGACCTTTATCATCTGGTGATGTCATCAGGTGATCAGAACATTTTGGTGGTGGTATATTGGGATGACTCCACTCTGTTGATGAACATAGTTTGGTTTCCGGTGGACCATGGTGCTCTTCTCTAATCCTGGGATTAGATGTCATAAAATGTGCATGCATGGGGGATCCCACAGGAGGACCATCTATCATTGAACTCCAGCGTGCTCTTGGTAATGACCTCGGTCCAGGTGAATGTAGAGACATCAGAGGAGGGGGGCACCTTGACCAGTAATTCATCCTAGCCCACAATGCCCTGTTAGGTAGGTGTGGGACATGTGGTGGTGGGGGTGGTGGTGTAAACATCCATGGTGGTACTCTGAATGGTCTACCCATATTCTCTGGCGCGTGTCGTTTATGTGGTGGTGATGTATAGTCAGTGTTGTTCAAATTTTCATCTGAAAAAATACAATAATTTTAACTACAATATTAAGTTTAAATCTAAATCCTTAATAAAATATTGGAAAAACAAAACATGTGGGATTAAAGTTGATAAAATATGTGTAATGGGTATTTTCAATTAGGCAGATGGAGGAAGCTTTTGCAGACAAACAGAATTGATTTGGTGATTTTGATCCAATATTTTCTATGTTCCTTATAAATTTTCAATGTGGCACCTGAAACATTTATGTTTTCCTTACCCCATTCATTGATTGAATGGGTTTTTTTTCTTCCCAGTCAAGAATATTTCACTTATATCAAGATATCACAAACTATAGTGAAGAGCCCCCCCCCCTTTACTGTGAACTACCAATGAACACTAAATAATCTATCCACCTGTGGTATATCACTAATGTTTACATAAACAATTTTACATTACAGGTACTGCACTAACACCTGTGTATATCGGGTGTACATAGCCATAAAATTAAAAATAAACTATATAAGCCATAGAGTATTGCATACAAGTAACATAACTTATATATTGCACCTGGATTTTACTTAAAAAAAACTTTAATGATATAACAGACTCACTTAGAATGTCCTTTGTTCATGAAATAATCCATAAATAAAAGAATTATCTTACTGTATATATTAAATATTGAGAATTATTACTGGACAGTGCCAGGGAAGTTACTGTCAAAATTCATGTGTTTACAAAAGGGGGATAACTCAAAGCATGAAAATATAACTGGTGTATCTATTTTTAGAAACATTTAATTCTCACTGTTTAGTATATGGGATTTTTCACTTTATTCATTGCAGTATAAACAAGAATATTATTTGAAAAACTGGTATTTTTCTAAAATTTTATTTTATTTTCAAAACATTATACACATCATAGGCGTAGAAGGGTTTTTAATATTGGGGGGGGGGGCCAAACCAAAGCTATGTCTATGTCGTGCCGCAGGGACGACCTCGTGCCTATGGCACGAGGCGGGGAGAGTATTAGAGGGGTGCTAAACCCCTCGCATAGGTGGGGGTCAAAACTAAGTCCTGTCTAGACGCATTTTCAATGTATTGTGCATCGTTTTGATAGGTTTAAAACACTGTGATATCAAGGCAAGTTAAATAAAATAATCGTATGACACAAGTTCCATAATCACCCTCCCATTGGAGATGGATATAAGAGGCTGATCCAGAATTTTAGAAAGGGGTCGTATAATGCGAGATTTGAAGGCTCGAACCTTCTAGGGGGTTCGGGGGCATGCTCCCCCGGAAAATTTTGAAAAATTGGCGCAAAAATCCTGCATTCTGGTGCAATCTGAGCTGAACAATATGTATTATTAGTGACATAAGGGGGGGGGGGGGGTGCGTATTCCCCCTACGCCCCCCGCTGAATCCGCCACTGGATATGGGGTACCCCGGAAAATTTTGACGCCCTTCTACAAGTATAATGATGAAATTGATAATTGATTGGTTACCAAATGGACATTTCCTGTTAAAGCTTTTGTTTTTTTGTTTTTGTTTTTTTTTTCTTTTTTTTTAGCATGATACAAAATTTCACACAATATATTGCGGGGGCCTGGCCCCCCCTTCTCTGACATTGGGGGGCCCGGCCCCCGCTGGCCCCCCCCTGCTCCTACGCCTATGCACATAAAGAAAAAAAAAGAACCATGTCCATCTCAATGATGAAATATCAAACGCTTATTATACAAGTACATGTATTTATAAACTTTTGACATTGTGTAATAACATAAAAAACATTTTGTGAAACATGCAGCCAGTGGATATAGTTTTTAAATTTATGACTATTTTGGAAATTTCATTTATAACTTTGAGAAACATAATGCAGCATAACATGATTGTTCAGATTATTGAACCTTGATAAAGATTAAATTGAATACTAGACTTGAGAGCATAAATTGTATTTTTACTTTAATTTTACACAGAATAATCTCGCCTGAGCAGCAGTGTCAAAGCTTGGAACTATCACTTTGTAGTCTCCATGACTAAAAGTAGTTTTTTATTTAAGTACCGTGCCTGTCATGACACTGGACATCAGTTTTCAAGGTCTTTTTCAAAGGAACCCACAACTTCCATTTCTAAATCCCAAGTGCTTGATGAAAGAACAGTCACTATATCTATTTTCAAGTCATGGTCAGATCCCAGCCAGGGTTCAAACCTCAAACTCCCACAAAAAATTCAGACACTAAACCTACTTAGCATTTATTTTCTACATGAAAAGCACATGAAAATATTGCTGCTTTTTACTAAAAGACCTTTCTAAACCAGAAAATGTACAATAACATTTTTACCAGTGCCTTTAACTTGGTCGTTACTGTATACATTTCCGTTATTCATATTAAGGTCTGTATTACATGCGTCATCTTGTACCTCAGCTCCATCTATACCTGGTCTCATCTTGTAATTAGTAGCATCTTGTGATGTTTCTAAAAATATAAGAATTTTGTAAAATCTAAATTTATATGGGTTTTTTTTTTTTGTCATTTATGATAAATTTCTAAGAAACATTTTCATTCTTCAAATACAGTCATGATTTTTTTTTAATATCGAAATCGAATTACCTTTTTAACCAGATATTGGTTAAAATTTTAGGGGTATAAAAATGTATGGCTCAATTTCAATGAGTCTTGTCATTTGTATGGCATATTGATCATTGATGAAATTTCCTTTTCTTAGCAAGGAAATTACATTGACGTAAAAAAATGGATATAAAGGGGGAAATTTACATTAGAGGGGGTTTTACTGACACCTTAGCATGTATAAACATACATGTAATTACATCAAAACATGCTACAATGAAAATAAACTTAACAAAAACCAAGTGAACAAAATAATAGTGTTTTGTTTTGAAAGATTTAAACACAAATGCAGTAAAATCTAAGAAATATGGACCGTATAGACATGCACTAATGTAGAGGTTCCTTCTGGTTGAAATATGAAGAAATGGGGCCTTAAAACAGTTTTCTTTATGGACAGGTGGTCCCTATAGCAGGATCAACTGTTAATGGAATCTAGAGTAAGGAATGTGTTATTGATACAAATACATCACCACAATCTGTAAAGAAAGCCTTTAATGTACTTGTATGTGCTTATGACAAATCAATTAAGGGTTCCTTATTGTGCATGTAAACCTGCTATAGCAACCACTTGTACATAAAGACCAAAGACCACCTTCCATTAGAATTTATGCTTTAACCCCCCCCCCCTTTACCTCAATTTCAATCAAAAAGAACTTTATATAGAGACAACTAGTATATAAAGTCCATTTATATATAATTTCTAAGTTCCATGGATGGTCTTTATAGGTGCTACTTTAAGCTCACTTATTGCAGGCTTCACTGTTTGATTACATATTTTGGAAAATTGTCAGAGAAAATCCAATTAATTTGAACAAATTTTGGTACTTTTCAGTTACTTCAGCCTAGAGAAAAAAGATTGAATTTTTTTTTTACTTTACTACAACAGTTACCGTAATTGTCTTAATTGAAAATCAATATGCACATCCTCATTTTAATCTGATTATATTTTCTATCAAACTTTTCCAAAATAGACTTACACATACAGTGACAATGACAGTGGATGCAAAATACAAGTTCTTCTCCTGATAGAGAGTTGGCAGATCATTCACTTCATGATAGATTGTGATGATATTGTCGTTTAAATGCTCAACGAGAAAATTCTTGTTTGGAAGTTCATTATTTCATAATCTTGACATGAATTATATTGAATAATTTAACATTCATGTCACATAAGTTAACATAACCTAAAGAATTAATACATGTATTATTTTGTAATGTTCAATCTACAATTATATGTAACAAATACCACTCAGTCAGATCATAGTATGAAAAAAGGTTTTTCAGTTTGCTTGTCGATGGTCAGTGTTTTCATCAGTACCAGTGTCTACTGTCCAAGAACTGATAGTTTCAATAAAAGTGAAAGAATCCTTACTGGGATATAAAACACTATACATGTAATCTATTACTTCACTCAACACCATAAATACATGCAGCTTATACATTGGCTATTTTTTTATAAAAAAATTTAATCTGACTTGAGTTAAGGAGAGTACCGGTAATGATGTTTGGCATGGTTGTTTCACTTTTATCAAGGTGGTCAGTTCTAGGATAGTAAAGGTAACTATCCTAATTGTCCAAAGAAGATAACAACCTTCACCATGCAAGTTGAAATACTTTCTCACAATGGAACCTGTCTGAATGAATTTTGAACCTTGGCTGTAAGCGAAGCTGCGATCCGTTTCCTTGCACTTTAGATCACTCAGCCACCAAGACACAGGCACTTGATATGGTAAAAAAAACACCTTAGTCTCTATCCAACCCCTTACCCTAACGCTGTGAAAGGATTATAGAGATAAAAGATGTTTTTTTTACTAGTGTGGCTACACCTTTAGGGGTTTCGCGGGAAAGAATGGAACAATCTAGAGGATTTCTATTAGTAGAGCTCATCCACAGAACTTGCCACTCAAAAGTTTAACACAGACCTAACGGATAAGTGCCAAACCTACCAATAATTTGGTAAAGAATTGGTTACTTTATTATGGGTACGAATTCAAAACGGTACGTTAAATTTATTTTGGATGATAGGGTCGACTTTAAACACTTATTGTGGATTTTGTGTACAAGATAGAAAAAATATAAAAATACCGTTTTTTTCCACAAGATCTTAAACTTTTTTCGGTCTATGGACGACTTTTTCGTACAATGAACGGTTATTGAACAGGAGTGTGTTAAACTTAATTTTTTTCTGAAAAATCCAATTTTTGCATTTTTGGCCCCAAAAATAAGTATGATCCGGACTTTTCCAAAAAAAATCGCCAATTTAGATAGCTAGATCGCATCAGACTCCATAACCTCTGAAAGTTTTATCAAAATCGTATGAAGCTTTCTCATCGTTCCCAAAAGTGCTGTAATACGCGGCAAAAAATGGGAAAGTTGTCGCCTTTATCATTTCACATCCAGAGGATGTTCCGAATGAATTCGTCACTAATCCTCTAGATTGTTCAATTCTTTACAGTATCAAGCACCTGTGCACCAAGGTCACCAATTCAAAATATGATTATACATGCACATTAAACTAATCAACAATCAACCAATCACCAGCTATCAAACAAAATAGACTAATACAGGGTGTTTCAAAATACAATATATTACACTTTCTACTCCAATTTACTCCTAAAAAGTTTTAAACTATTTACTTTGTGATGACACTGCAAACCACAATTACTGTTTAAAACATGGAATCTTCACAACCTTGTGAACTACACATTATAAATCATATTGTGAACAATGGTGTCAAACAAGAAACTAAAAAGGACTGAAATTGTCTGAGAATCCTAATTTACACATCAGGACAACATTGTGCATAAAAACAGCACATTCTATAAACATTTACCAACAGTGTTTAAAAAAGTCAAAATTTTCAACCAGCCCTTGTCTTGATAATTTCAAAATTATCTGTTGTGGTTTATAGGAAACTATTGAAAAAGTAACAAGTCCTTCAAAAAAGTTACAAGTCTGTGGGACTGTCTTATTTGATGAAGCCCATTTATTTTCTTTGTTTTCCTGTTTGAAAGCGATACATGCACATCATAAATACTAGTATTTTGAAACACAGCCTGTCAATCATCACTACCATAAAACTAGTAAACAAGACGTATAACACTGTCATTGGTACATAATGTATAAATTTCACTAACAATGTCAGTACATAAGCTGGTGATTGGCAAATTGCCATGGAAACAGAAAATAAAAATTTCATAAAACCATCAAGGACAGAGGGTAAAATTACTTCGTATCTCAACAGCCATTCTATTATTTAGATTAATACAAAATGTATGCTTATAAATAATCTTATAGCAAACTTTCTGCTACATCACATAACACGAAACTTTTTTTTTCAAATTTTAATCAAGTTTTAACAAATTGAAGTCAGTCGTTTTGTAAAGTAATTTCTTCTCCCTGTCCTTAATTTTACATTTACAAATCAATCACACACTGTCCATAATTTGTTCTAATTATTGATTTAATACTGATCAGTTTATTTGTCACATTGTCTCCATGGCAACATGTTCATCAAATCAGCTAGTCACAATCACAACATTTTCTGTCAGTTTTTATCAATAATTTTACCCTCTGTCAAGATATTTTGATTCACTAAACAATCACTAAATCAGTCATGCAACACCATGCACATGCATCATGCAAACATTACCTCTGATGTTACTACTGTAGTACATATGTGGTGATACATATGGTGGGAAATACCAGTTAGTAGCAGCTCTTATATCACAGAGGGTTGGTCTATGTCCTATATAACAGCCACAAGTTCTCCAAATCCAGAAAAACACATCATATGGAGGACAAACACAGCCCGAGTACTGACATTGACCGTTATCTTCTGTATCCCCCGCCTGGTCTGAAACACCATTAACAGGGGGTTCCGAGCGATTCTCAGCATCCATCTGTATGCTAGTCTCGTACACTCCATCTTCAATAACTAGTTGTTCAGTTTGTGATACAGATTCTTCCCTATTGTTGAACAAGTTTTTCATCCTGTTAACCGTTTTGTGATGCCCAACTGGATTAATCCCGCTAACTTTTTCATTAGAATGAGGTGGATTAACTACTAGTGATTCTGATAATACTGGATTATTTTTAAATCCATAAAGATATCCAGGCCATGGATCAAATGGATCAGATACAGGATTACCCATAGACATTTTGTCTTCACCGATCACACTAGTGTCAAGATTTTCAGACACTTTGTTTTTGTCATTTTCACTGTTTCCATCAATTGGAAGGTCGATGTCATCACCTGCAGCACTGGTTTCAAAGTCTGATATAGTTAGCACCTCACTAAGTGTATTTTCTGACAAGGGATAATAAGCATCTCTGTTGTTATCAGATTCTGTGCTTAGTTCAGTATTAACAGAAGCAATTTCACCAGTTCTTAACAAATTTACTTCTGGGTTGGCAACTTCTATATCTAGCTTCTCTCCAACATGTGAGTGATAAATCTCGGGTCCACATGATTCAGCCATATTCCCTGTTGAGTGCCCATTGCCATGATTGTCTGTATCTTTCACTGTTATGTATTGTTCAACATCAATTAGACTGTTTTCCCAGTTTTCCTGCACCGCTGGCAGGTCACAGGTGAAATACTCACTTGTGTCGGTCAAGCTATGGTTGTTGTTTTCAGTATTTCCTGTTGTCAATTGTGATTTCTTTTGCAACTTACGACTGCTATAATCACTTTTCAAAGATGTTAATCCACCTTCCAAATTAGAACACAAATTTTGATTCACATCTTGTTTGCTGTTGTAGGATGAAGCTTGTTCACCTTCAGGAAGAGTCTTTCCTGCATTTTCTCCGATCAGACTTGATACAGGTGCGGGTACATGATTACGAACTGAATTATCATTGTCACTCTTGTCAACATTCAGACTTACAGCGTGTTTTCCTCTTGCACTTTTGGCTACACCTGAACGGAACTTTCTAAATCCCCCACCTCCAAGTGTACCCCTCTGTACACACAGTGACTTAAGTTGCTCCTCCCAACTGTTGCTAAATGTGCTGTTTCTGTATCCCTCCTCTTCCTCATATGTTATTTTCTTTGTTTCAGAATTATTTCCTACAGGTCCGTCCAAGTTGACATTCTGTTCACCACCACCTACAGTAGCATCATACACTGTCTTATATTCAGAAGTCTGGCCTATTGTTTCTTCTACATCTTTGCTTTCTTCACAACTAAAGAAATTCTCTGACTCTGTTGTATTAAGTGTGTCATTATTTTCAGATGAAACCATAGAAATATTGCTTTCTTTTTTCTCCAGCATGTCCCGGTCTGGGGCGTGGTTTAGCAACATCAGTTCATGTTCCCAATTTTCTGCCATCTGAAGCCACTGTTTATCATCTTTGAATGGTTTTGGAGAACTTTGATGTGTTGGTTGTAGGTTTAACAAATCGTTCACTTCCTGCTCCGAAATCTCAAATTCTGTTCCTAATTTAGAACCACTTCTCTTCTGCAATGCAGACATTAAATCTATAAATAGACTTGCTGCTGTTCCACTTTTGTCTGACTTTTTGTTATCTATTTCCTTATTTTTCCTTTTCTTCTGAGCATTGATCCTGATGTCTGTCACTGTCTTAGTACTTCTCTCTTTTTCCAGAGCTTTTAGTTTATTTTTCACAAGTTTCTCGTAATCTGTTTCTCCAATGTCTACAACTTCCGGTTCCTCACTTACGGATACATGAAGATGTGACAGGGTTTGACAAGGAGGTATCTTCTTTTTAACTTTTGATTTCTTTTTCTTTTTTGTTTTGTGTTTCTTCTTACTCACATAAGCCAACATATCAGTTTCTGGTGTGTCAATTGTACAATTATCACTCTCCTCACTCATAAACAATTTTTCTATTAAACATTTTTCCTCATTTTCTGATTCAGATATATTTCTTCTATCAAAACCATTACATCCATGTTCTTCTAGTTCCGTAAATATTTCAGCTTTATCGCCATGTTGACTTTGTCTTATGTCATCTTCTGGATGTTTATTTGCACAAACCTGACCTTCATTACAATACAGTTCATTCAGTTCATCATTTGATATCAGTGTATCTGACACAATGTAAACATCTTTATCATGGGCCTCATCAATATTCTCGCCAACAACATTTCCTTCACTTAGTGATTTTTCAATCCCTTCATTTCCAGTAAAACTGCCTTTTAACAATGGTGCAACATCTGTTTTTCCTTGATGTGTTTGTTGGTCCCTATTATCTTCCACAATATTTATTTGTAGGTTATAATCCATGTTGAAATCTTGATCTACATTTCCTCTATCCCTTTTAAAATTATCTAATTCAGAATCCAGACCCATTTCATCAACTAAGACATCACATTGAGGACCACTATCTAGTACATCCATTTTGTTGGCATCATGCTGTTTCTTTGAGCTGTCTATGTAGTTTCCATCAATGTGGTCTTCTGTACACTCTAGTACACATTGACTTTGTTCACATTCAGTGTTTGTATCCAGCCCATCCAGTTTTTCTGAAGTCATCGCCCACTTATTCTCTCTGTCTGAATGATATCCATCTTTGTTTTCATCAGAGCACTTCTCCCCATCACTGACAGCATCTATCCGTAACTTCTCTCTATTATCATCAGCAGTACTGTCTGTCACTATTTCATCACAGATAACATCTTTGTCTCCTTCTCTATTATATTCTTGTTTAACCCCACCCTGTGTCCTGTATACATCCACTCCAGTTTCCATTACATCAATCACGACATTCCTATCCGTAGTTTCTTCCTGCCTTAAATCTTCCTCATCCAATAAAGTCTTTATCCCAGACACTTCAGGAAAATTAACCTCTTCTCTTTTACTTTCAACTAAATCATTACTGGGAACCTCTTGATCATGACAAATATCCAGACACCTTACATCAAAACTTCCACTTTTCTTATCATATAAAATATCCAACATTTCCGATTTATTATTTGAAATTTCCTGCTCAATGTGTCCGGATTTGATTGGTACAGATGCCACAATTTCATCAAAGTCACATGACCAATCTTCGACACCAGATATAGCTATTTTGTCAGATATACTCGGCTCCAGTACTTTACCGTTTTCAAACAACTCCTCTGTTATAGAGTATAATTTCCTATTACTGTCTCTATCCACTTCAACAGAATCTCCATGGTGATCTATAATTTCTGACACATCCATCAAGTCATTCATCCAGTTCTCTTCCTGGTCACTTTGTAATGATGATTTTTTAAATGTTGTACAGTCCATACCAATTCTGTTATAACAGTGTTGAAAGCCCTGGCTGAATCTAGGAATAAAATTATTGCTGAATTTTTGTTTAGGTGTATCATTCTTATGAGAAAACTTATTTTCAGATATACTGCAGGTCTTGAATTTATCAAGTCCTTTTCTTTCAAATTGTCTGTTGGACAGGTCATGTCTTTGGGAGCTGTGAGGTAAATCCCTATTGTCATGTGACCATCTGTTGTCATGTGATGAACGAATATGATGTGCCCACCTGTTGTCATGTGATGACCTGTTATCATGTGACCATCTGTTGTCATGTGATCTATTGTTATGCAGAGCTCTGTCATGTGACAGCTTGTTATCATGTGAGAATCTTGAGGGGATAGAATCTCTTCTGTATGACCTTGCTTGTTCTGGTGCCTGGTGGTCATGTGATCTATTTTTACAACTCTGAGAGACCTGTCTGGATTTGCCATATGTTTGATGGTGGCACCCATCTTGTTCTGAAGATTTTCTAGATTCAGTGTGATGATTTGCATTCATGTTCCGATTTCCTCCACCAGATATATTACTATCTCTGTTATCTTGATTAATCCTAGATGTATTGTAGCTCCGGCTTGTCCTCGTTAAATTACTATTTTCGGAGTTTTTATACTTTGTCCTTGCATTCTGATTTTGATTGTTTCTTGAAGAATTAAAATCATTGTGCTTTTCTGACTTGTCATCATCTTGATTTGTCCTTGATGTATTGCACTCATCGTTGGTCCCTGTATGTTGATCTCCAGTTGTCCTTGACTCACTATCAGATTGAATTATTCCTGACTCGCTATGATCTTGATTTGTCCTTGACTCACTATGATCTTGATCTTGATTTGTCCTCAACTCACTATGATCTTGTTTTGTCCTTGACTCAATATGATCTTGAGTAGCCCTTGACTCACTTAGATCTTCATTTGTCCTTGACTCACTATGATTTTGACTTGTCTTTGACTCACTCTGACCTTGATCTGTTCTTGACTCACTATGAACTTGACTTATCTTTGACTCATTATTATCCTGATTTGTCCTTGACTCACTTTGATCTTGATTTGTGCTTGACTCACTATGATCTTGATTTGTCCTTGCCTCACTATGATTTTGGCTTGTCTTTGACTCATTCTGACCTTGATCTGTTCTTGACATTTCATTATTTGGATCCACACTCATTCTTGAACTTTCATGATCAGATAACGTCAGTGATGCACTGTCATTTTGATGGATTTCATTTGTGTGTTGGTCATCATTTTCCATACTTATACACACCTCTTTCCTTGTTCCTCCTACATCACAATCTTGACTCTTTATACATGTACTGTTGTTATACTTTGCCTCAACAGAACTTTGACCTTCATTGCCACCTTGAAATGTAATCAAATTGCTGTTACCAATGTCTTTATCACAGTCTCTGTCTTCGGTATGTTTGATTTCATCAGATTTGGACGACTGGGTAAATTTGTCCATGTCAGAATTATCTCCCTTTACTTCTATTGGATTATCCTCCTTAACTTCTATTAATTTACCATTCTGACTTGTACTGGTAGTTCCAATATCATCTGATTCCACCTTTATACAACCAGATGGTGTGGTTGTAATTCTTGTATCGTTATCATCATTATTTGTCCTACTTTCAGTAACAAATGGTTTTGTATTAGTTTTTACTTTAGAAGGATGTAAGCGATGACTTATACTGCCTAACGACCGTGCAAATATTCTAACGGAGCCCTCACCACATATTTTGATCCTCTTTGGCTTTACCAGCGGAACTGAAGAAGTTAATGATGTCATGGTTTCTCTTCTATCTAACCCAAGACTCTGAAAATAAAAAATATATATATTAAAAACTGAATATTTATTTCATAAAATTTGAGATTCTTATAAACAACATCTGCTTTGTATAAGAGTAGCAAACTTGTTCCAGAATCCAATATTGTCTATATATTAGCATTGGGAATTGGTTGCAATTTCACAATTGATGATTGGTTCAATTCAACCAATCTCTTATCGGTTATAATTGATTAGCAGCATTTTATCTCATTTTTTTCAACATCAGCCATTATTTTATCAGTTGTTTCATTTCCAGTAACCCAATAATTGATTAGCTAGGAAAATGAGCAGCAACCAATGAATGAGAAGGAGGCTTTCAAATGTATATTGGTTACTAGAAATGACAATTTCCTTTGATCATGCTTTTTTCAATATAGGCTATTAGCCATATATATTGGACAAAAACTTGGGTTACAATATTGTGTTGGGATGCCAATTTTTTCATTTTTTTTTTCATAATCATGTATTCAATTTTATGATTGTCTCATAATTTCAATGTTTCTTTTTGAACAAACAAAAGAGCAAAAGTAACTGGGCCAATTCTCTCAAATCTAAATGGACCACAGTCCATAAGATGAGTCATATTGAACTGTAAATCACTATTATATTGGGACAACTAGTGATATTAGCATTTTCAAGATTGTCTAGATTGTCAGTCGACTTGGACCATCACATTTTGACAACCAAAATCTATTATCCACTGGGTATCACTATAGGGAAGCAAGTTTTGCTGTCCTGGAACACTACCAGAAGTACCACATGCAAATGTTGATGGTAAATTATTTCTTTTTACAAATTAAGATGTAACTCAGTTCTATATATAGATTTTTAGTACCCGATAAATGTTATTTTTGTTATTCTTTATTATTTTATTATCTGACAGCTTATTAGGTATTTATAATAATTAAAACAGTACAAGTTCATTACTTTCATCTTAAATACTGATTATTAATCAATTAATCAACAATTGAAAGCTGTCAATTACAAAGATTGATTCCATTTTCAAACAATGTCTGGACATCAAAAATGAAAACTATTTTTACAAAGTTAGACAACACCTGTACATTTCTTAGTTGTACCAAAATCTATTCTTCCACATGATTTATGACCTGTCATTGACGTCTTAACAATCAAGATATTTTTACAGACTAGAAAACTGTTACCTGATAAACAACTATTTCAGTGATTGATTGAATGAGAATTTACCCCCAATCAAAAATATTTCACTTAAATCTGGATGTTCCAAGTCACAGATGAACATGATGAAGTGCCAGAAAGTTTTGAACTTTGTCAGGTGCTCAGAGCAATGTGCAGGGTTTTGCTATATAAGATCAATGTGTCCTTTGCAAACTTGGTAGGGTTTTATACACTCATACTGTATATGAAAATTCAAGCTTAAAGTGTAAGTTAAACGATTTTCGATAATTTGAGTATAAATAGTAAATGCCGTAATTAAAACAATGTTGAAAACCCCGTGATCGTACATGGTCTCCTTTTCGAGATATACGTGGTGAAACCTCCAATTTTGCACCTGGAAAAATTTGTAATCAAGCCTGTACAGGCAACTTCCGGTTTTCGACGATCACACTTGTGACGTCATCAATAAGTACATGTAGCGCGAAAGTGCGCGTGATGCACTAACAACTGTCTGGGTTACAACGACTGAAAGGTGCGCTTCAGCTCTCCAATCAACGGCGGAATTAACGGGAATACGAAATACTGACAGACTTCAAGGTGTAAACATGACAGAACATTCAGTAAATTTTACGAGCCATACGAAACTGTGAGGTGGAAAATGTATCAGATTCATCAGAAGAAACTGTCTGACAGGGTTAATGCTGTACATGGTAGTGTATATTGTAATTTTTACGAACTATTTTCTCTTTTTTTTTACAGCACATCTACAGTGTATTGTCATTTTTTTATTTCCTTGCGTTTGAGGGTCAATGTTTAATGAAAGTAGGTGTCTATGTGTCACAACCACACCACATGCACGTTTTAGTACAGGCTACCGGTTCCACATACCACAATCATGACAATGACCAGCTGACAATCCTATTATTTTGCCTTATACGGGTACAAATTCCAATGCATTCTGGGGTTTTAGGTTTACATTTGCATAGGTTGTTATAACCACTATCTTGGCACTGCTTGTTAAAAATATAATATAGTGCGATATGAAGTTACTGGTTGGCTACTTGCCTTAGGTTTGAACCCCATAATCCTTACTTTCACAACTTGAGCTGATCAGTTAGTGTCAGTTTCAACATGTCAAAACATCATTTCTTAATAATAATAAAAATAATAATAATTATAAAGTTTTAAAACATCACCACTCATGATTATATTTATTGTAAATTGAAAAAAAATGTATTTGATTATTCTTTTCTGTTACATGGGTATCTAAGGAAGACATTCAACATATCAATCATTAATCAGTTTGTGCTGTTTAATAGGTATACAGTGGGGAGGATGTACAATTTTGTATCAGGCAGATGAATTGAAATATCCATAATCTGTGAATACCCAACCTCATGTGTGTATGCAAATCACTTGTTTTAATCCTGACTGGAAAATAGCTGTTATCCAATTTGTGGTCAAGACAGTCTAATGACCATCTTGTTCTCTGGTAAATATGACATTGTCAAACTTTCTTAAGAAAAACTCATTACACATGTATATGGTTAATCTGCTGTTGTGTCTATCTGTTTTACCCTACCATACACTCTTGATAGCATGTCCTACCCCAGGTACCAATTATGTGTCTAATTATGTTGGGTTAGATTTAAATGTAAAACAAGAGGCCCATGGGCCTTATACGCTCACCTGATAACTAATGGCTAGCTGATAGATTTAAAGAAAACATAAATACTAAACCCCAATGAATTTTTTCTTTACATCAAAATGATCATTGCATCAATACCTACAACATTCTAATATACATGCCTATACAAAACTTTTATAGTTTTCAAGATAATTAACCATTTCAGTATTGTTTTCGCATCTGTGACCTTGACCTTTGAACCCATGACTTTTTTCTATACGTCAAAATGATCATTGTATCAATACCTACAACATTCTAATATACATGCCTATACAAAAAATTTATAGTTTTCGGGATAATTAACCATTTCGGTATTGATTCGCATCTGTGACCTTGACCTTTGAACCCATGACCTTTTTCTATACATCAAAATTATTGTTGTATCAATACCTACAACATTCTAATATACATGCCTATACAAAAAGTTTATAGTTTTCGAGATAATTAACCATTTCGGTATTGTCTCGCATCTGTGACCTTGACCTTTGAACCCATGACCTTTTTCTATACATCAAAATGATCGTTGTATCAATACCTACAACATTCTAATATACATGCCTATACAAAAAGTTTATAGTTTTCGAGATAATTAAACATTTCCGTATTGTTTCGCATCTGTGACCTTGACCTTTGAACCCATGACCTCTTTCTGTACATCAAAATGATCGTTATATCAATACCTACAGCATTCTAATATACATGCCTATACAAAAAGTTTATAGTTTTCGAGATAATTAAACATTTCCGTATTGTTTCGCATCTGTGACCTTGACCTTTGAACCCATGACCTTTTTCTATATATCAAAATGATCGTTGTATCAATACCTACAACATTCTAATATAAATGCCTATACAAAAAGTTTATAGTTTTCGAGATAAGTAACCATTTTGGTATTGTTTTACATCTGTGACCTTGACCTTTGAACCCATGACCTTTTTCTATACACCAAAATGATTGTTGTATCAATACCTACAACATTCTAATATACATGCCTATACAAAAAGTTTATAGTTTTCGAGATAATAATTATAATCAGAGGTAAAAAAAATTAGGTCACGACCTCCACAATTGACCTTGACCTCAATTTGAAGATACTAACAAGAAGATGTCAAAACTGAAAACCCCATGTCATTATCTGGCCAAATAGTCAAGTTATAACAATTTGAAGCTATTTTACGATTTTTTCAAAATTAAACGCAAAAACGCGTAACCTATTTTTTGTCCGAATTTCACAAAATGAACAAACTATAGGCTAAAGACCCTAGAGAAGCCAAATATCACATCAGATTTTTTCTCTAATCAATACTTTCGGAGAAGAAGATTTTTTAAGATTTTTGCACCCCTAGGTCACCTTGACCTAGTTATGGTAGCCATGGCAACACCACGAACAAATTTGAATTGCACTGACCAAGACATGCATCTGACCAAGTCTCGTTGAAATCTGCCCAGTGGTTCGTGAGAAGAAGATGAAAATGTGAAAAGTTTACGACGACGACAACGACGACGACGACGACGACGACAGACAACGGACAAATTGTGATCAGAAAAGCTCACTTGAGCCTTTGGCTCAGGTGAGCTAAAAATGTTTTCAAACAATCAAAATTCATTGCACTTTAAATAACTTGGTATACATAATTATGATATAGCAGAAATTAATGGTTAATTATTTTATTGTTTTCAATGAAGCCTCTTTAATACTTAAAATATTTCTCTTTTCAGATATAACAAATTGCATATAAAAAGATAATGAAGGCTTAACAAATACAGTATAGCAGTCACATGATGGAATTTACATTGATCTGTCATGATAACAGTGGGGTTCAAAATTGACAAGATTTTGACAGTCCTTGTAATTAATGTTATTGTTTATTTAACTACTTCAGTAGATTTGGGACATATCCTCAGGTGAGTGTTAATTAAGGTATATGTGACTCTTGTTTAATATATATAAATAAGGGGTTCAAAATTTCAAAACATATTTTTTTAATTAAAGGTCCAGGACCTTTTGCCTTTTTTCATGGGTTCAACATAATTTTTTGAAAGACAAATATCACTGAAAGTCTCATGTGCAATTGAGTTAACATTTGAAAATATGTAATCATTTAAAAAAAAGTAGTATTTTCTTGTTAAGAGAAAAATTTTGGGTCCATCAGACTTTTCAAGGGTCCCAACACCCAATATATCCCAGACCAAGACAATTTTGAACCTCTGTATATTCATAGGTCTGACAGGCCAAATATGGCCAAGTTCTATTTTTCATTATATTGAATAATTCAGAGTTGTATATTTATACTCAGTGCAAACAAAGTTGGGGCCCACTGGGGTATATGGGAATCACCCTGTCCATCTGTCCAAATATAATGTACACTCCATATCTTCTATGTCTATGGATCAATTTTAATGAAACTTGCAACAAATGAAAACAACATGAGACAATGTATTGCATACCAAATTAAGGTGAATATAACAAGGAATAAATCTTACAAATAACAACTAGCAAGATGGGGGGGGGGGGGGCTGTCTAAAGAGCTGCTCTAGTTATGTGAAGTAAACTTAATATATTGTGTGATTATTATCTTACATTCATGACAAATTCTTGTTTATTTTGGCTATTGTGTGATTTGTATGATCAAATTCAATAGAAAAGACGGTGTATTCATTTATATTTCGATAGGTACACATTCATTGCAATACAGATTCAACATGATATTGATAGAGAATTCAAAATTCAGAGAGGAAGTGAAATATCCGAGACAAGTTTAAAGGAAAAGAAACTATGTATAATATTTCATTTTGTACTAGTCAGCATGCATTTAATTATTTAAATTTTTTGTAGTGGTTTAATTACGTCAATATACACAGCTTAGCATTTAAAGATGACATACTGGACATGAAACAGCTGAACATCAAGTGCAAGGTCTAGATTCTCAACTACAGTTTTGCAACCACTTGACCAGATTGTTCAATAACTTTACCAAAATGCAAATAAGATAAATTATATTTTAGCACAAATTTGTCTAATTGAAGAGTAGCAAGGTATTTTTATTACATGAATTTGTTTATGTATCATACATGTATTAAAATTATTGTTGAGAAATAGTTTGTTTTTACTACCAGTACTCAGAGTTTTTCATAGATCTTACTCAAAAACTATCTGATTGAAATTAATTTGGAAGGGGGGGGGGGGGGGGGGGGGGGGGGGGGGGGGGGGGGGGGGGGGGGGGGGGGGGGTTATTCAGATTTTATGGCACAGGTTCACTGCCACAAGTACATGTAACAGGTACCCACAATATTGGTACTGGCTAACTTCATCTACACAGCTATCCATAAATACTATACAATTTTATGTCAAATTCCATCCATATTACCAATATATCAGAGGTTTTGCAGTATTTTGAAATGGTAATAATGATCTAAATTTTCATGTCATTTTTTTAAAACCAGTTTTCATGGAATTATTTTTTTAATTTGAGAAAAAATATAAAAATCTGTGAAAAATATATTTTCAAGTTAAAAACAATATTTTACCTAAAACAACACTCAGATTTACAAACATGATATTTTGATAATGTAATTTTGTGGAGATTTTCTGCCTATAATGAAATGACCAATTGAAATGTGTATAATTTATGGATAGCAGTGTATATGTAGACCTATTCCAAGGGGGTTGTGGCACATTGGTCTCTATTACACCTTTTAATTTCAAGTTTTGAATCCCACTTGGACTGATCCTAGTGTAAAAAAAATTGTCAATCTGTCTGTTTATGTCAGTGGTTATCTCTAGACACTCCAGATTCCTCTCATTTTGAAATCATCACCTTGATTTAAGTAAAATGATTTTGGTTGGATGTAAACTTTACTCCAACACTTATATTTAGAAAGAGGTATCTATGGCCTGACTTTGATATGTACAAAATGATCCCATAGAAGCTTGGCTCTGTGCATGTAGGTACTTAGTGCAAGCATATATAAGAGTGGCTTTAATTGATAGCTAACAACATTTGTATAGGTTGCTGCCATATTACCACATTATCTTTGCACTGAAGCCAGTTACCACTCAGTCCATTATACCTGAACTAACACAACCAGTAGGAGTCTATGACTTCCAGATGCAGTCAACTGAATTTCTCAAAGCTGCAGGAGCAGGCACACAGGAAAATTGCAGTTTCCTTTTTCTGTGGATAATTTAAGGTTGACTAAATAAATAAGGTGTTCTTATATTTTACATCATGAGAGGCAGACAGTATAACATTTGATCCTTTCCATATGCTGGTGCATTGACACTTGTGTTGATTCAAAGCAAACCAGAAACACATGAATTTCACACAACATAGACTTGTGTTTCCATCAACAAGAAAAAGTTTCTGGTGTGATGTAGCTTGCATTCATTCATCCCCTTGCACCTTCTAGTTATGATGTAAGCCATTTTGTAACCAGTACTTACATTTGTGACCCTACCCCCTCCCCGGCATCCTGAAAAGCAAGTATGGTTGACCGAACCCGGTAGTTACGACGTAGTATATCCCGCTAGTATTGTTGGGAAGGTCTTGGGGTTCGAGTCTCGGTTTGGTCGCTGTATTTTTCTTTCCTATTGCATTTGAGGCTCGCCCAACCTGGTCTTGGAAGTGACCGACAACAGATAGCTATATCGCAACATACACGTTATACTGCAACGATTGTTTTGTTAGAAAAGGATTTAAGGATTATTAGGTCAGTCGTGATAATTAAATTCCGCTATGAACTCAACATCAACAACAGGGAGGAGGGGTCATGTGCATGTGTTATGGAACGGTTGTGGCTATTTACAGGCTAATTTCACCACCAAACCTCATCATAATGCATTAACAGATCACTTGCGATTTATTCGTCTTCTTCTTACTAAACCTATGTAAAGTTGTCCTCATTGGAGATCCTTTAATGCGGTTTGACTGAACATTTTAAGTTTCGGCGGGCGCCATACTTGTTTATGTTGTAAACAAGTGGGTGCTTATGCGCATGTCTGCAAACATTGGCTGTCACACTTGTGACGTCACGAGTCATCAGAGAGAAATTCAAGTTTCCATTCAGGTGTGCAAAAGGGGTTATTTCAAAATTTCTCCGTAATTAGTGATTCGATTTTTGAAAGAAATACGGCGTTCGTCTCAGGGAAAGGAGTTTATTAAAATATGTTAATATCGTTTTTCATTGTACTTACACTTTAACTTATCCTTTCAGTACATAACAAGAATATCTTTATATTTGAATAAAGGTCAAGGTCAACCAGCTTCCCCAACATTGTAGATACATTTGCTGATGCTATATAACCGAATTTTGAGTGAGTGAGTAATGGTGTTTAACGTCCCAGTCAAGAATATTTCACTTATCAAGACGTCGCCAGCTATAGGCGAAGGTGCAGAAATTTTGCCTGCGCGTTCCACTGATGGCAGTGGTTAAAGTTGAAAGTGCTTGTGCTTTCAGTTGGTTACAAGATCTTTGTTCCTTAAAAACGGGGAGGGTCTAAGACCACATGGAGGAGGTCAACAGAAATGGAAAGAAACACTGCTGGATGGCCCAACTAGAACAGTCAAAGCAGCAGCGAAGGACAGACAGAAATGGAATGATAGCATTGCGGCCTTATGTGCCTTTTGACGAGGAGAGCTTTAAAGTTAAAGTATTAGGTCCTTGTATGAAAATCAAGGTCAACCAACTTGACAAATGATAGGGCTTCATACACGGATATATATATATTTTTCAAGCTTCTATGTCTTTCAGTTTGTGAAAATGTTTTTACTATTTAAAGTCAGCAGTGTTTTGTTATATATATTAATTAAGTACTACTTTCTATATATTACATTCTAAAAAATTCCTTAAATAAATAGCAAACTGTACTTATCATGTGACACACTGAGGTCTTCATTGCAAAAAGGCATATGACAATATTTTGTTTTTGTGGGTCAGGACAATATTGGACAATTAGATTTCTGGATTTAATCCATGAATGTAAATATTTTACTCTTAGTCAAATATAGAAATTTGCATCATTTTCCCCATAGGATTAGGATTGATTGAATGGGGTTTTATGTCCCAGTCAAGAATGTATTTCACTTATATCGAGATATCACAAGATATAGGCAAAGTGGCAAAATTATAACCTTTGCAATGCACTCACAGCAATGTGGAGGGAGAGTTCTTTTAAATAATAATTGCCACAACTGCCGTGACATAGGGCATCAGTTTTTCAGGTCTCTTCTGAAAGACCTTATTTCTAACTTTCATTTCTAAATGCCAAGTGCTTTGCGAAAAAGAGTCACTTCCTATTTTTAAGTCTTGGTCAGACCCCAGCCAGGGTTTGAACACATAACCTCCCACATATAAAGTGAGCATTCTACTAATCTAGTAATCTACTAGTATAATCAGTGGTAATGTTTGAAAAACAAAATCACTTATCATTGTGACTTTGAATGAAGGTCAATGTTAAATACAGAACTCAAATCAAGGAACATATCAGCCAAGTTTCAAGAACATTGGTTTGCTGACTCTAAAGCAGTCATTTAAGTGATATGTTGACAGATGAAATGTAATAGAGGAAAGAGCATTGGAATAGCTCACCTAGAAGTGTCAGGTGAGCTAAAAATATCAAACTGAAAACCCTATCTCAATCTCTTTGCAAATGGTTGCTATTGGGTTGCTATTGTGACTTTGAAATGCATCTCCATAGATATTCTACTGATCAAGTTACATGAAGGAAAAGTCTCAGGGTAATCATACGAATGGTAATGTAACCCAGGATGACGCGACACAACACAAAATTTCATCTCTAGACTTTGATGAATATCATTCTTATAGAAGGCTGGTTTTGCTTTTAACCTACTACAACAACTTCATGGGTCCTTCCAAACCTTATTCCAATTAATTTAGTAAAATTAACTGACAGAGGTACAGATTGGTGATACACCCTTTACACTGTCATAAGTTTTGGTGCTTATATAGATGACAGATAATCAAGCGTAAAAAAGTTCAACTTATAATATTTACTATTTGTTCACTGATTGCCTACAATGAACTCTGTATAGAAAATAATTAATTGACGACCAGTTGCTCACTGTATGTCATGTGTGTGGTGAATAAGTACTAGTAGGAAATCCCTCATTTCTTTAGTCCTTGTACAAAATGATGCATAAAAACGTTTTCTATGACGTCAAAATGTAAAATGATTTTCGACTCAAAATCAGTATCAATTTGGTTTTATGGTAATTATTATTTTTTCATTATGTAGGAAATGTTTAGTAAGGTAGATGTTGAGCACTGAATTCATCATGCAATTAATTAATTGTTTCTTAGATGTATACAAAATTTCAGAAAATTGTAGGTTTGTTGGATCAGCTGTTGCCAGTATTGGATTTACAATATACATAATTTCAAAGCAAGAAAATGGGTCAAAGACTCAATGGCCCAGGTTGCCATTAAGTCAGGTGCACATCTTTGATAATCTTTTGATATATACAGTACAAAGTAACTAAGTTTCAAAGTCTGGAAAAATGGGAAAAAAATCCTGAAATATTTCCAAAAAGTCAGGTGCACATTTTTAATATTTATAGAAACATTCTGTGAAGTTTCAAGGTTTTCGATTGAAAACTGTAGGAGGAGTTGAGTTCACAAAGCAGGTACCCCCAGTTCAAATACTAAAGTGACTAAGTTTCAAAGTCTGAAAAAATGGGGGGAAAAAATCTTGAAATATTTCCATAAAGTCAGGTGCACATTTTCAATATATATAGAAACATTCTGTGAAGTTTCAAGGCTTTTGATTGAAAATTATAAGAGGAGTTGAGTTTACAAAGTAGGTATCCCCATTAAAAAAACTTGCTAAAAAGTGACTAAGTTTCAAAGTCTGGAAAAATGGGGAAAAAAATCTTGAAATATTCCCATAAAGTGAGGTGCACATCATCAATATATAAAAACATTCTGTGAAGTTTCAAGGTTTTTGGTTGAAAACTGTAGATGGAGTTGAGTTCACAAAGTTGGTACCCTATTTTCACCGTCCGCCCGCCCAACCGCCCGACATTTACCATACTATAAACCGGATTTGCACTCCGTGCAACCCAGCCAAAAAGAGTATCTATTTTACCAAGATCTTAAAATTTCAGAAAATTTTTTAAATAATATTCTTACTATGAGAGTTGACTTTCATTTTTCACTGGGTCATCAAGTAATGAACCTGATTTTAAAAATAGAAAATAGAAAACGAACTGATTTGTAGTTCATCAGATTTGCTAATTTTAAAATTCATTACTTGATGAACTTGGGGAAAAAAAGACACTGGATATACCGTAGGCCTACTCAAATCAGCTTCAAACTAAAGATTTTTGAACCACTGAATTCAGGTTACAGAAATGAAAAAATACTTCAGTTTTTGGGTTTTTTTGTTTTTCTTTCTAAAACATGTTTCAAAATTTCAAAATAAAATTGAATGTTACAATTTTAAATTTTTTGGAAATTTCGTAAGCATTTTTTTCGTTCCGACTTACAAGTACCCGGGGGCCCAAAATGATTACGAAATGCTAATTTGTTACCAAAATATAAATATTTCTTCTTACAAAAATTAATCCAGTACTACATTATTCATTATCTAATTATCAGATTCAAATTTCAAATGCGACCCAAGGGGAAACTGCCATTTCATCATTTCCAGTTTTATCCTAGCATCATGAGAAGTCGATCGGGTCCGCTTCCAAGATCATTATTGCATTACCTTATCATTCATGATAAATTGACATATTGGGTTTAAGATTTATGCTATCTAATGGTGCATTACCTATTATGTCTTAATCTTTGTCATATCTTGATGGAACAATCTCTTCTCTCTCAATCTTTCTCAGAAACATAATTCGCGCGCACGTGTCATTACGATATCTACCTCCAGTGACTGAAGAGCACCGGGTGCTGAAACAGTATCAAAACCTAGAGAACATACGAAAACAAAAGAAATTAACAAAACTGTAGCTTAAAATAAAATAAAATAAAATAAATAAAATAAAATAAAATAAAATAAAATAAAATAAAATAAAATATTCATTTACTCAAATGTGTTTATGCAGCTTACTCTGATGATTTTTGCAGCCTTTAAATATATCCATGAGAGAAAACCCGTTAAAAGGGGTTATACGACAACATCACATAACCCCTTTTAATGCATTAATGAAATATTTTTTAAAAGGGCATATATGGCAGAATAATTAAATCTAACAAGTGTTGCATCTCTCTCTCTCTCTCTCTCTCTCTCTCTCAATATCATTTAATTTTTAACAACAAAATAATATAATGTAATATCTTCAACTTGCTTCCCTGGTCTTATAACTAAAAATGAATGAATGAATGAATGAATGAATGAATGAATGAATGAATGAATGAATGAATGAATGAAATGGGAAAACTAAAAAATCTCACGATGTAGGAAAATAAAAAAAATAATATGTCAAATGCGATTCTTTTATTTTTTTAAATTGAAATTTATACTGATATTTTGTGGGGAAAATCTGGTATTTTTCGACGATTTTTGAAACCATAGCAAAAGACATTTCCCCCCGGAAAATTTCGTTCGTTTCCAAGTCCCAAGCGAAGAGGCGGCAATTTCAAAGGGTGATAAAGTGGGGGGTAATCGGAATGGGCGTGGGCTTAAAACATCTCACCACGTGTTCCTAATTGAAGGAGCTGTTTTAACCCCTTAGATTTGTCCCTTGTTGGGTAATCAGAATATTGTACTATCGTTAAAAGTTACGATAAGGCTTGTGTTTACGATAGTTAAGTAAAACAAAATCTTTATATTTTTACACATCTTTGCGGAATTCTTTCTATGCTAATAGTTTGGTTTCCGAAATTTATAAACATTCGGTATGAGATTAAAGGGGGATTAACCAAACAGATATGTATATTGTTTTCACAATTAACATTATAAGTCAAGTGCACTGAAAACAAATTTTATTCGTCAAGAAACATTGTCCTAGTTTGGTTGTGAATTTTTCTCAGAATTTGTTGTATCAAGAATTTAGGTAAGTCTGATTTCTGTTAAAATATTTGATTAGTAAGACTTCCGTTTGTACACCCCAAATAAAATTCTAATTTTGACAGAAATCTTAAAAATTAAAATATCTTAACAAAATAGATTGTAACATTTCTGTTAAAAAAAACTTTTAAATATATATACATATATATATTGGTCAAACTAACTTAACTAATGGGGTGCAAAAGGAAGTCTTGCTAATTTGTTTTAATTTTCTTGATTTAGTTGAATAAATTTGTTCATTTGTTTTTGCAAAATGTATTTCCGTGAACACATTACATTTTTTAAAATCGGTGTGAAAGTGTAAATTTTAAATTTTATATTTTAAAGAATTGGCAAAAAAGTATAAGGCCCCGGTTTCACAATCATCCCTAACTAACACTGACTAAGATATTCTTTAAATTAAATCATACAAATTTCAAATCTTAATAATTTTTGTAAAGTTCTAAGATATTCAGGATTTAAGATGCCATTATAAAGATCCATACAGACTTATGGCATTTATTTTAGGTTTTAGTTTCAATTCAATTCCAATTTATTCGTCAAAACAGCTCAGCCATTCACATTGAGTGTACATGAGGGCATACTATACAATACATAATGCTGATGTTAATTTGTGGTCCGAAAAAGATTGTTCAACTCATCTTAAGAAATGATTGTGAAACTGGGGAGTGACTTGTCATCATATATAGATTTTAGCGTTGTCATTTTAAAAGATAATGATTTAAAAGTTTTTTCGTATTGAAAGAAAATGAAATTCCATAACATTATGCATTATGTTAAATTCCAATGAATTGAATGTAACTTCCAAATATCAAAATTAATTTTTCGATCCATTTATCCAGAGACATATATGTGTGTTTTATATGTCTCTGATTTATCTAAATAAAAATACTTCATTGACAGACATCAAAAGCAATAAGACAATCCATACATTTTACATATGGCTTCACTATGGACATTGTCAATATCCAAATGTTAATTTCTAAAACATTTTGTAACTATTGAGAATCAAAATTAAATTAGTATTCAGAGACTTTTTTCTATTCGAATTTCTAGTCGCCTTTTTATTTTCATTTTTAACCATATTTTTTCTTTGAATTATGCATTTATCTAAATACATATTTGTTTTGGAAGCATTTTACGGCTTTCTTTGATTTTCTGAAAACTTTAGAACGTTAGACACACAATATTATCATGTGTTTATTTTTCTGATTTGATATAGAAATTCAAATCTCGGTAATTTCCAAATATTTTTTATTACGTCTATATTATTTCAAATATCTTTTTAGATTTTTTTATTTTTGTCAAAATGTGTCTATTTCAATAAAATTGTGCATCTGTTGATGTCAATATACCGACACGTGTATGTCAAATTCTTCGATTTAAAAATATGCAATCAATCTTTAAATATTAAAAGTTAAAGGATTTTGAATTTCAAATCATTTGAAATTGATTAGAATATAGTTATTTATACTATTTTAGTAACTGAAAACACGTGTAAAATATTGTGTTTTGCTTATTCTCTCTCTCTCTCTCTCTATCATTGTAACTTTTATTTATTTTTCCTTATTTTAAATTATCATTAAAACATTTTAAATGGAACCTGTCAATGACCGTATTTCATGTTTTATCCAATATATAGTGCCGTTGTGATATTTATTTATTTATAAAACTTGAATTATAAATTATAACTGCAAGGATAACGATGGCAGTGAATAACTGCAATAATGCTGATGTGCCGTTAAACAAAAAACGACACTTATTGGATTTCGAGCAAACAAATCATATCATATATATGATATGTATATTTTTCGAAAGTTTATGAAATCAGACATTTTTTTCAGACAAGTTATAATTTTCCGGCATGCGGTAACTATAACGTTTCAATTAATTTTTTTTTAATTTAGCCATAATACACGTATATATTTTGCTTTACGTAATTTTTACTTCCATGCATATCCAGATAAAATGCTTGTTACAATAGAACACACTGTAGAAATGAGAATCAAACATTAGGGTTACATTTGACTGGGATTTAATGTATTCATGAAGTACTTTTTAGGGAATGATTGAATTCATTGAATGAGATTATGAGAAATTATTGTCACGTGCTGCTTTTTTCACTTTTATGATGGTCATGTTACTTTGTTGAATACATTACTTCATAACTTAGCAAAAGCTAAATCAGCAAAAGAAAAAAAATGAAATAATAAACAAGACCGACTTAGCACATATCTCATGAAACACTGACTCCCAACTTTGGACAAAAATAACTGGAAAAGACAAAACATTCACAAGCTTTTTCATATGAAGGAGATAACTCCTTTCACAAGACCGTTTTTCAAGTAAAAATGTAATAATGTGCAAAACATTAAATGCAGTACTTAGAATATAGCATCTTAAATAAAGAGTAAATGCTTGTTCTAGTCACCATACATGTACATGGTTAAAACTTATAGCTCTAGTTCAATACTTAATAAATAAATAAATAAAGCGAATGTATTGTAATTGCTGTAACATTGTACCCTGAAATTTCTGAATATGTTATTCAGACTTGTTTTTATGACAAGACTTTCCATTCAGTGCTACTTACAGTTTGTTTTGATATTCACTTTGCTTTACAACATACTACAAACATCTTCTAGAAAGTGTAGAAATTTTTTAACACCCTATCTGTTTTTCTGTCAATGTTTCCTCAAAATAGTACATGAAACTATGTTCCGAGGCTAAAATCCGATGATAAATCTTATAGATAAAATATTAAAGATACGACCATCATATAGATATTTTCAATTTAAAGTTTTTGAATTAAACACAATTTTATCAATGAATCTTTTATATAATAATATAAGTGTGATATAAGACATCAACGAAAAATAATTGTGTTTATATAAATAGAAGGAAATAAAATATTATTGGCCTATATTTCAAATAAATCACTAGTTGGATTGCTATGCTTGTTGTTGATTTCATTAATATTGCTGAAGTTAAAATGCGGGTAGCTTCATCAACAAAGACCTATTGTTTCTATTTACGAGTATAAGAAGGGGTAAGTATCTTGATCTAGCTTTACGGGGGGGTGCTGACCATCCTGGAGCACGCGACTTCACATCCATGGTTTTAATATAAAACAAACACCAAACCATGTTCAAACCGCAATCCCTAAGCAAAGTAAACACTTGGAAGCTGGTAAATTAGGTCAAACACACGGGTTTCTACCAGGGTAGTGAGGCCGGGTGCTCCGGAAGGGTAAGCACCTCCTGTTAAGCTAGCTACACCCGTCACCTGTGTAGTCAAAACTGGGAACGAAAGGAACATGGCACTATGAGACGTCAAATATATCCAAAACAATTTTAGATACAGAGACATCAAACTTATCAACAATATTGTGACGACGATAATAAAACATTTTGAAGAAATTGATAAGCTTAGGCTTGCAATAACCTTGCGTCAACAATTTATTTGTAAAAAGTTTGCTTCGTTGTATAAAGTTCTAGTAGTGGGAACAAGCTCTTCTTTAGCGTAACAATACACCATAAGCAGAAGAAGCATTTCTTGCACCCCAGATAGAAAAATCCATAAAAAGACAGGTGCAAGATATCTCCATCTTGTACCTCCCCCTGTGCAAGATAGCCTACACGCCGTTTTTCCCGCAAAATTTTATCAACAAAATCAGAGGTGTATCGAAGATTGAAATTGATTTTAGATTGAAAAATTGTACTTTTTGATGCAAGAAATAGAATCAATCACTACTTGTAGTGCCAGATAAGTAAATCTCAACCGTCGTCCTAATATATTTCGTCCAGAACTCGGCAAGCCTCGTTCTGGACCAAATATATTAGAACTCGGGTTGATTTTTCCCTGTCTGGAACCACAAGTTGTGATAGATTCTATTAGTATATCATTGCATAGAAAAAGAACGTTGACAATAAAAATTAAAACTCATCACGTTTGCCATAGCCTTTGATTGGCGTCATAATTGAAGTATAAGTCTTAATATGAAGTAAAACTTGAAGAATTAGTCGTACTTTTTATTTCCAGCTCACTGGGATATATAGATGACATCCACATCTCCAAATTTAGAATTGTCAGTAAATAGAACGTTATTTATATATCTATATGTGAATTTGAATGATTTGTCGGGAGTTGTCTCTCCAGATTAAACAAGGTTCTGCATAAATTTTGCTTCATACGAGTAACGAAAAAATCAGCAAGCAATGGTGCACAGTTTGTACCCATTAGTATACTGATTGTTTGTTGGAAAATGTTTTACCAAACACACTAAATATGTTGTTTTTTCAAAACTCTTAACATTTTGTTGATGGTGTCTTCAATATATTGTTGTTTCGGATCCGTATGGTGCTTGACAAAATAACCAGTTTCATAGTTTTTACTTTGCTTTGGGTTTGTGATTTGGACATGGATTGGAATGTTTGTTTATGATTAAAACTGTTTTTAGTTCACTGTTAAAATATTAAATCCTTGAAAGCCCTAATGCCAAACGAAGCGAAAAGTTGTTCTTTCATGTTATTTTATTTCATCATTTTGGATTGAAATTTAAGTCCAATGATTGAAATAATCTTACAAACTGCGAGAAAAACAAAATCTCCATTTGTATATCGGGTAAAGGGATTTCCAAACTTCCTAGAGGAGCCTGCATTTTAAGTCTTACAAAGACAGGGTTGTGTTACAAGCGGTTACTAAACTGCCCAATTTGACATCGATTTGTTAGAGCTTGGTTTTTGTATACTATTTACTAAAACAGACTAGAACTTTTTGGAAATACCACATCTTATTTGGTGTTTTATGCATCAGTCAAGATGATTTCACTTGTATCCAGAGGGATTAGTTTTGGGATGGATGGGAGAAAATCTGGTGCCCGAATAAACCACATATTTTCAGGAAGTGAACTGAGGTATCTCATTTGAACATCACAATTAACGATAATTACATAAATGTATATTCCTATATATTTTTGTAATATTTGTAGAGAGATGGGGACTAGTGATAAACGTAACAGAACAAAGTACACACCAGACCAGGTACGTAAAAACTATATCTGAGTGAAAATTTTGTTGTAAAACGGAATTTAAAACTGTTGAAACAAAATGTATATCCATACACCGACAAGATCATGAATTAATAAGAAATAATAAAAATTCCCCTGAAATAAAAAGACTCTGATTGATATCTGAAAGTATAATTCTAAAATGTTTTTCAATATCCGGTTTTATTGGATATGCTCATCTAGTTTGTTACTATGTAGTTTTCAATTCGGGACAACTGCATAAAGAATAAACCACTGGCCGGCAATGTCTTTGCAATTTTAGCAATATTGTAAGCTACGAAATAAAAAAAATAAGAAACGGGAATTCAAATGTCTTGAAATGTACATGCGTGTATACGTAACAACATTCTTACCATATATTAAGTGGTGACTAAGATTGATTTTAAAGTGCTATATGACGTCTAGTCATTTGTGTTGAAGGAGATATTGTGTCATATGACGTCTTGACATTTGTATTAAAGTATACTTTGTGCTATATGACGTCTAGTCATTGTGTTGAAAAACATATTGTGCCATATGACGTCTAGTTGAAGAACGCATTGTGTCATATGACGTCCAATCAATTGTGTTGAAGGACGCATTGTATCAGGCATTGCATTTACAATTTGGATACTAACTATTTTAACGAACTGGTTAGTGGAAATTCAAAATGCTTTTAAATTACGCATCATTACCGGCATACTAAATTGCTTCTACTTGGTATTATCTATGATTTGTATGCATTTATTTCTAAAACGAAAATTCAAACTTCTACACAAGCATAAGACACTGGCACAAAATCATTGACACGGTGGTTAGGCTTAAGAAGCATTGTACCGAACCCAGGCACAAGTTTCACAACCATCATGAACCATGTGTGGATGTACGTACATTTATGACAATTAAACGCAGATGATACAAGCTTGAAGTGATTTTCAAAATGATTCCTAAATATCCAACAAGTCCCAAAATAATTAATATTTCAAATTTGCCAAATTTAAGCTGAGGAAAATTTTAGTTAAAGAACTGGAATTCTGAAACTGGGGCCTGGTGGTTAAACCAACGGAGCTTTGAACAAACGGACCTTGATTTTTATTTATAAGAATAATCTGACAGTATTATCATGATGGTATAAGTATACACCACATGGTACTATTTTACTTTCAGCTTGCAGAATTAGAGAGGGTATTTAGTCAATCACAGTACCCAGATACACTGACCATGGAAGAGTTAGCAGATAAACTCAATGTCACAATTGAGAAGATCTCAGTAAGTTATCAATAAATTATCGAAGAATGACCAATTTACAAACTACTTTACAAATATCAAAATCTGGATCTATTTTGCTAATTTGTTATTTGTATGTAAATAAAGTAAAGCTCACAGAAAACATAAAAATGAGAAATAATGATAATATATTGTGTGCCATGAACAGTGGTTTTGTTATTGTTTAAATCAGAACGTCTTGGCTTTTACTAGACATTTTGGTTCTCCAATTATTTATTTACCGAATTGAAACTGATTCGAAAGTAAGCGATTTGTTATTCATATGTATTCTACAGCTGGTACTGTCATGCGCTACTTTTGAATTTTTCTGAAATAATACATTTAAAAGTAGCACATGACAATTTCATGTGCTACTTTTGAATGTATTATTTCATAAAAATTCAAAAGTAGCGCATGACAGTACCAGCTGTAGAATACATATGAATAACAAATCGCTTACTTTCGAATCAGTTTCAATTCGGTAAATAAATAATTGGAGAACCAAAATAACTTCGCACTTCTCATATTATGGGTCTTAGAATACAGAAGGTACCATATAGAGGTTGAAACTTTTGCCTTGACTTCAATAAATCTAGAAACAAAATGTCTTCATACAACTACAGTGTACTATGATATTTCCCCATACCCTAAACGTTTTATTATAATTTTCATGGATATGTTTGAGTGTCTATGATTGTTCGGAGCAGCTCCACGGCTGGATGAAATGTAATTACAGATTAGAAGATTGGTTTTTAGTTTCTGTGCCAGTGATGAAGCCCATAATAATTGGTTGTACTATCAACATTGTTATATTTAATGATATAATCAATTCTTTATTTTAAGATTTGGTTCCAGAACAGAAGGTCCAAGTTTAAACGTCAATCAAAAGATACACATATGTTCTGGATGAGAAAACAGATATTTAATCGTGAGAATGTCCCTCAACCATGTATACCGAAGTCTGATGATAAAAGGCACGTGTTATCTGCCCCTGATCGTAATTATCACCGATACGAGTCGCCTGCAGATAAACCATCTTCAAAGTTAGTAATTATTCTATATTTCTTAATATTCTTTCATAAAATAATTTATTTATTTTGCTCGAATTCACCAACGTTCTACCATACAATCAATCAATCAATCAATGTTTCAGAAATCACTAAAATGTGTCAAATCAAACAAAAACATACCAATACATGTACAAATCATAACTAAAAGGCAAAGTAAAAGCTTTGGAAACTGGTAAATTAAGTTAAACGTACGAACTTCTAAATCTACCGGGATAGCGAAGTGAGGTCGGGTGTTCCGGAAGGATAAGCACCTCCTGTTAAGCTAGCTACACTCGCCACATTTGAAAATTAAAAAAAAAACTATATAAAGAAAGGAAAATGGAACAATTAGATGTCAAATATATCCAGTTAATTTTTGATAACAAGACGTCATACGTCATACGTCAAACAATACTTTCTTGTCAAAATTAAAACTTTTTGTCAAAACACTACATTTGTGTCAAGACTTTAAGTGCCTTGCAACTTCAATTTGGCCATTATAGTATACAAATGGTCTATTTTCCAATATTTTTCTTTTGATGTTTCCATGAAACAAAAGCATAGATTCATTTTCAAAATTGTTGGATCAGTTTGGTAAAACAAGTGCCGTATTTCAATACTGAATGACCGTTAGTCCTGTTGGTCCTCGAACCATTTCCTGTAAGCAGGCACCACAGTGGCAGTGCATTTTTTGGTTTTTTATGCAAACTATGCAGCTACATAAAGCTTTTTTCAATAAAGATTGTCTATGGTTTCCATGTATATTTAAAGTCTGCATACTTGTTTATATCATGTTTCTTATTGTTTCCCTCGTTTTGTTGTTATTCTAGATTTGGTTAGTATACGACTTATTCAGTTCTTGCTTTTAGGTGTTGAAATATGGGCCAACAGTAAGTGAAATCCCATATTATTTTCAAATATAAAACCTTTTTGAAAGCAATTAGATGGCAAGAATCGTCATATTTCATTGTACTAGGATGCCGACAATGTTGAGTTTTTGTTCTAGATCTAGATCTATTCCGTTTCCAAAAGACAGGAATTATTTTAAAGCGGATTGTTTTTCAACTCTCTGACATCGAAATAAGCCGTCGTTTGGAAATAGTTCGTTGTACATTTTTATTATACTAGGATATAAAATGGCATTAATGATTGATATTGTTTGTTTTCACAGCTTACATTATCTGCCGCCATTGCCGTCTTACATGGATTCCGTATTGGACCTCAGTGTTCTACCATCTCAGACAAATTCATGTGGTCAGCCATCTCCTCCAGGTTACATAGACAGCCAACAAGACCAACTCCGTTTCCATCCAAGTTTTCCAGCAAAGTCTCTCTTTATATCACATCTGATGGCAGAACAACAAACCGGAAGTACGCCTGCTCAGCCGACGATATTTCCCGCGCCTCAGTTCTCAAGCTGCATGTACAACAGTTCATTTCCGGGGATGTATTACTACCCACCAAACTTCAATGCGAGTCAGATGGTTAATATGGTTCCTACACAGTCAACAGTTATGTGAATTTGTGAATTATAATTACTTTGTATATACATATAGTGACATTCTGGAGAATATTTAGACTATAGCAGTGTATACCATGTAAAATGTGCTAAAGTTAAAACCAGGATGCAACCTGTAAGAAGCGAGTTGTATTTGCAATAAATGTTGTTGTTAGAATTTGGAATACATGTAGTTGTTAGAACAGATTTGTAATTGCGACACATGTCGCTTGTCGCTATTAGAACCGACCGGGTTGCATTGGGAATGTTTGAACTCATCTGTTTGCTTTGAATTAATAAACGCCATCATCAGAATTGAGGAACAGTTTGAGATGTGTGTTTGATACAAAATGTGTTATATAGTTAGTGTTACTTGTACATATAGATTATTATTGAGTGCTATGTGATTTAAATAAATCATTATTCAAATATTGTATTCTGCTGTTTGTTGCCTTTACTATTCTATAGTTCTTTTGAAAATAAAAACAGAAATCATTATTTTAGAAATAACTTTCATTTTATGTGGTTTACGGGGTATAAACAAGAATTTCGAAGCGACAATTTTAATGAAATTGCGAATTGAAAGTTATTTCTAAAGTAAACATTGTTTTTATGTATAAGTTTCAGTGATTGTACATACATTTAACCATTAACTGTCTAGAAATGGCGTTTATAGTGCTATAACTTCCATTGCCGTTCAAAGCAAACCGAGTAACGCGTGCTAGCGCGTTATGACTAGTTTGCTTTGCACGGCAATGGAAGTTATAGCACTATAAACGCCATTTCTAGACAGTTCAATGGTTATATTTACATTTCGCATTTTTTGAAAATCTTATTTTTGTTTTTGAATCCTGAATTAAATTTAAAACACTGTCGTGTACGACATGCAATTTCAATTCCTGGAACAGCCTATCAATGACGTCACGGGCATAGGTGTCAGCAAGAAATGAGTGACGTCACATTAGCAAACGTAATTATAGTCCTATAACTTCATTTGGTCTAAAACAGAGTTTAATACAATCAAACACCGTAAATGTAAATATTGAATAATAAATTCTAATATTAGTAGTACAAACAGGACACTAATGATTTGGCCTCGGTTGTTCACGGCTTCGATAGATCAATCCAGTTGTATCCATTAAAGTTACTGATGCAATGTAGATTAACCGCATATATAACGAAATGGAAGTCTCTCGGACGAGGTCCCGCGTCACAGTAAGCGTGGCACGATAAAGATCCTAACCCTAACCCTAATGCCATCAGCGCAACGCACAGGCAAAAAATTTTCACCTTCGCCTATAGCTGACGACTTTTCGATATAAGTGAAATATTCTTGACTGGGAGGTTAAACACCATTACTCAACTCAACTCGCATACATGCAGCTAAGAAAAACATGTAATTTGCAATAGCCAAGAAACATAAGGCACACCAAATTAACAAAATAGAAATACGAGACCAGATATATTCTTGCATTCAAGATTGAAAAATCCATAAAAAGCCGTAAAAGCCAACCCCATCTTGCATGCCCTCTATTTAAAAAGACAGCATACAATATTTTCCCCCGCCAAGATTTAGGCGTATCGATGGTGGAGATGTTGAAATTGATTTATATCTTAATCAATGTATTTTGTAATAAAGAAATAATAGAATTAATCACTGATAGGAAAATTTCAACTCTCGTTCTGTATATCAGAGCTCGGGTCAATGTTTACCTTCTGATAACACATTAAGTGCTAGATAATAAGACTGAATGGGGTTTGCCGTCCGAGTCAAGATTTCACTTATATGGAGACGTCACCAGTTAAAGGTGAGGTGACAGAAATTTTGAAATATAAATGTCGCCGATTTGACATCGGACGAAAACCCGGTCGGTAAACCACACACGAAAATCTAATATTTTTTTATTTTCGTGTTTAGGCTTTATTTTGGCCGTTAGACTTCTGTCTTTCGGTCAGTGTAATTCCGTCACGAAAAGCCGAAATAAAAGAAATTCGTCACTGTACAATGGGCACAGTGTTAACAAAGTACAAAATATTGATTCGAGTTATCCCCCTTACAGCTGGCCGTCACGATGTTATCGTCAGGATTTTCTATGTACAATGGCCTACATTTGTGAGTTATGGTTCGTTTCTTTAAAATTGGTGGCGCTGCTATCGATCCGGTCCAGCTACCGCCATTGTTTACATTGTAACGTTGAGCAGTTTTACCTTGCAGTCCTCTGAAAATGCCATTTACTTGCTGTTGCGTTCCTGGATGTTCAAACAGAGGTGGACATTCGTTTCCCAGGGATCCAAAGCTGCGGAAATTGTGGGTTATTGCCATTCGGCGGAACTCTTCCGAGCAAAAATTTAAATTGTGGGAACCCAAACAGAGCAGCGTTGTTTGTGGGGACCATTTTTTGCATTCCGACTATATTGGAGAAACTGTATTTGGTACATCAAACTTGAATTTAAAGCCGAATTACATTTTCAAATTTTAATTACAGCAATTGTGATCAATTTTCATTTTCCAAATGACTTGTATCGTACTACACACCACCACAAATCCCCCCCCCCCCCCCATCGACAGCATGAACATGCCTCAAATTATCTTGCGTTTCTTACGTAGATAGACATCGTTGTAAGCAGTTCTGCTTCTTTGATGTTTCTTTAAAGTTTTCTCTGGATGGAAAAATGGTATTCATTATCCACCAAATGCGATAATCCTTGGTCAGTTCGTCAGCAACACCAGGCATATTCACAAATTCAGGTCTGTGGGAGTTGGTGGTGTCAGAAATATGAAGTCGTTGTTTATAAGAATTGATTGCATTTGCTCAATTTCTAAGTGAATTTTTACTTTTAGTTTTCTTTTATGGCCTTTTAATGTTTTTACTGTTCAGTTTGATGATGACCCTGGAACATATTACATGGTAGAGAAATTATTGCCAAGTGAAAAAGTTTGTGACATAATATGTAGTCCTATCTGGTAAGTATGGAGCAGTAATAGAATCAGTAAGTATTCAGTTTTGTTTTTGATAAATATTTTGTGTATGATAATCATGTATCAAAGTATACATGGCTTATTGAATCATTTAGTCTTGGTACGTAGGTTCGATTCCTACCCAGGGCTTTTACACTGCAATTTATTGATACATCATATTTTATTTGTTCTTGTTCCTATTTGTTTTGTTGTTTTTGCATTCAATTATTTTTTATTACATATTTAATCTTCAAAGAAAAGTCCTGGAAGATAAATTTTCCAGGAATACTAACAAAACAATGATGGTATAATTTGGTATTAAAATACTCGTATCTGTTACCAGGTATTTGTTTTTTTTTAAAGAAAAAGCATTGTCATACTTTATAACCATAGTAATGAATAAAGGATTAGATGTATTATTAAATTTGCATATGCTGGTGCAAAATGGAGGGAAATGCCCTGTGCCTCCGCCAAGACTTGTTATCATTAAAATTGTAAATATTGTAAAAATGTTGTAAAGTTACATGTAATTACAAAATATGAAGTGTTAGACTAAATACATGAATAATGCAAAATTTCTGAATAATTAACATAATATTTTTAACAGGAAAATAAAATATAATTTTACAGGCACTAAACCCTCAAAAAGGCAACTCAAGGCCAATGTTGTACCCAGTGTGTTCACATGGAACTCTGGATTAGACATTACCAAAGGAGAGTTGGGGCCACTTCGTTCTGGTCGGGATTACTCTGCACCTTTTGCCACCACCATGCAGCACCCAGTCTTATATGCAGATGAGGATATAAAGGTAAAATATACAAATGTGAAACTCCAGCTATTTACATAGTGAAGTGGTTATCTGTGTTTGACCTGCATATGCAAAAGGTACAAAAAGCATCCCAGTCCTGGGGATAGTGGAGGAAACTGGAGTGTCTGAAGAAAACTACTGGGCTTCAGGAAGCAAACTAATTAATTTGAAGCAAAACAGTAAGAAACATTGATATGCAAGTGTATACTTTAGACCACTCATCCTATCAATGTAATAGAATTTAAACTTTTTTGTCTTTTTAGGTAGAAAACACTGTAGAAGTTAGGAAATGTGAAACCACAGAAGTTATGGAATGTGATATAACACCTGAAGAAGATCAGTCCACATCTTCCATCACTACTCAGACACCTGTATATCCCCTGTTAGCTGTTGAAAACTTTATAAGAGACGATGCTGGTATTTTGTTTTACACAGGTTTATCTTCTTATGTTAATTTTATTTTTGTTCTATCTACTTTAGGTGAAGCTGCATATCACTTAAATTACCAATATAATAATGTAGAGAATTTGTCAATTGCTAATCAGTTTTTTCTTACATTAATTAAGTTAAGACAACATAAGACAAATTTTGAGCTTAGTCGCCTGTTTAATATTTCTGAATTTTCTGTGTCTAATATTTGGATAACTTGGGTAAATTTTATGGCATGTCAGTGGCGAGAGCTGGATATTTGGCCAGACAGAGATTTGGTTAGATATTTCTGTCCATCTGACTTTAAACTTAAATTCCCAACAACAAGAGTTATAGTTGATGGTACAGAATGTCCCGTTAAAAAACCAAAGCCCCCCATCGCACAACAAAGCACTTTTTCTACTTATAAAAATAGAAACACTATAAAGGTACTTGCAGGTGCAACTCCAGGTGGTTTAATTTCATATTTGTCTCCAGCATATGGGGGATCTTCCAGTGATCGACAAATTGTTGAAAGAAGTAATCTTACAACAGTTTGTGATCCTGGAGACTCTATTATGGCTGACAAAGGTTTTAATGTTCAGGATATTTTTGCACCATATGATGTTGCAATCAATATCCCCACATTTTTTAGCAAGAAAAACAGGATGAGTGGTAAAGCTGTTTTACATGACCGTAAAATATCTAGTAAAAGGGTGCATATTGAACGAATTATTGGGCTTGCTAAAACTTATAAAATTTTAACAACCCCAATGAATACCACAGAAACAAAATTAGCATCAGAAATAACATTTATTTGTTTTATGCTTTGCAATTTTAGGAGTTGCATTGTATCATCTAGTGCATAGACACAAGTGCAATTTTGTTTTTGTCGTTTTCATGATATTACACACTTTGGTTCTATCACATATTTATTTCAATACCAGCAGTTTTGTATTTGATGCAATTCTTTAATGCAATGTTTACAGGCTTCAATAATTCTTTTAATATGCACCCTCATACACAAGTATTTTGTGTTAAAATATGTAGTTTGTCATCACATTAATATCAATGTTCATGTAGAATGTTTAGGAAAAATGTTTGATTAATAAGAACCAAAGCTAATGATGTAAAACAGCATACCATTTCCTGGTTGTTTTTTTTTAACATACACCAATTAGAAACATATGTATTACCAACCAACAAGTTCAAATAGCTTTTATGCCCCAAAAATATTATTTCACTTGTATTGATCACCTAATCATGTTAATAATGGGACTTCCTGAAACCGGAGTGCTTGGCAAAAGAAGTCATTACTTTTTTTCATTACTGTCAGACCTGGCCCAGTTTCAACCCCCATCTCCAACCTAACCCTTATCTCCCACATAGAGCAAGCACTATGACCTTCAAGAGTGATATGTATTGTTGTCTGTGTGCCAATGTCTCAGACCATTTTGCCATCCATGCCCTGCAAGTACTATAACTTTAACAGATTCTTTCCCCTTTCTGCCTTTACCCAAGAATAAGAAGAGTCTTGTCCACTGTAATTTCAATGACATTTTATTTGCAATGTGTACAAGTATTGAAAATATTGTTGCATTACTTGATATTAAAATAGACTCAAGTGTACACATATTTTACGTTATTGAAGTGTACACGTGTTTCACATTTTAATGAAGTGTACATTTTAATGAAGTGTATATATTTTACATGTTTTTGAAGTGTACTCAGTATTCAGGGGTCCTACCAGTTTTGGGGTCCAAAATTATAGAAAAAATAGAATATTGGGTCAAAAGTTAGGAGTTTTGTAGGAAATTATTGGAGTTTTCACTAAAATTATGAGAATATTTTTTAAAAGTTTACATATAAAATATAAATTCATGGTCTCCTTTCCTCTCCTTTAGCCATTCCCTTTCCTCATTTAACTAACAAACATAAAATATTGGCAAAGTGCAATGTACACTTATACTGTTAATCTTTCTTCAGATATGTAATAAATGTAAGAAAATGTCCCCATTCTGAATTCTTGAAGCTACCAATAACAAAAATATAGAAAAGGGTCAAAATTATAGGAAATATAGGAATGGTAGGAATTCTGAGTATTATAAAGTTATATTTAGAAAACAAGAAAGCCTTCAATTTATATGTCAGAATAAGTCTATATTTGTATGCATGTACAGTTAGACATCATTGTTTTTCAATAATTTTCATAAACTCCATACCAATACAAAATACAACATAAGTATTTTTTACATTTTTCACAGAAATATCTGAAAAATAATAGTTTTAATGTACACATGTATTTATTTGTATTTAAGGACATTTTACTCTCTTAAAAATCATTCATATTGTTATTTAAAAGATTCTTAAGACAATTTTTTTTAATTTAAAGATTTAATTCTGGTTTTTTTTCACTAAAACATTTTAGTAACTGCAGTAAAAGATGTCTAAAACACCATACAGGCATACCCTATATGTAACATGAAACTGTGACAATCCAATAATGGTAGGTACTTCAAAATGAATACTGATCATATTCCTTATAGAAAAATTTTGCAGTACAGCATATTTAAAATATTTCTCATAAAACACTGTGAGTTTTGATACCATTTCATTAATGAAAGAGTCATTTCTTTTAATATTAACAATTTTTAGATCATTGAAAGTGTACACTACTAGATCACATTCAGTTTTATTTGTACAAAAAAGCTGACCTTGAATTTGATAGTAATAATCATGTGTATTACTGAGTTGTAGGTTACCGTCTATGTTTTTAAGAAAAGGAACAGTATTTTCTGAAATAATGCTGTCTTTAGCACTATAAGGGCATTTGACTTCAACAAGTTTATCAGAATTAACTACTAAAGCATCAGGGGAAGCTGCAATATATGGATGGGTTTTGCTAACATAAATACCACAGGGTTCTGTCACTACTTCGGTTTTATTGGAGTATTCATCCAAGGCAACTGACTCATATTTTCTGCCATGAATAAGCGGTGGGGTAGTTATTTTGCATACAGTAGTTAAGGATTTTGCCAAATTTGTAAAATCTGTTCTGTCAGTTGCTTTGCAAATTTTGCCAAATTTTGAGGATTGCAAACGTTTGCATCGCTCTGAAAACCATTTATTATTTTTATTTTGCCCGGTTGTTGCAACTTGAATGTCTTCGATGTCTTTGTCAGAAATATCTGAAATCTTAGCCAGTTTGAGCCATTTTTCTGAGAGTTTTTCTTGACAGTAATCATGGTCTAGATCTAAAGCATAAGGATTAGCTGGAGGGAAAAGCTGTGCTATTGGCATACTGTTTACTGATGGATGGTTTATACATGTGTTTCTGAAAAAATGAGTGTATTGAGGTGTGTTTCTATATTGCTCTGGCCTAGGGTCAAAATTAACATCAATGCTTGCATTAGCAAGTGGTAAATTAGCTGACTTAATAGGACTACCAGTGTATGGTTTTACTTGATGAAAAGTTTGTAATCTTTGGTACAGGTCTCTTCTGTGAGCATTTCACCTGACGAACAAAATTTATATAAGGAAAGTAAAACTGCACATACATGCTTGCAGTGAGCATAAGGACCCATGCCTGCTCCACACTCGCATTGAGCTTCATGGACAGAACCAGATTTATCTAAACAGATATCAATTTTATATAACACTTTCTTTTTCATTTGTGCACGACACTGTGACTGAACATAAAATTTGTCATTTTCAGAAGAAGACCTTACAAATTTCAAAAATCTATGATTATATAAATAAGTAGCATCATTATCAATGCATTTATCATATAGTCCCAAATATGATTCAATTGAAGAGTATTTCATTTCCACGAAATTAGCATCTTTATTCAAGTCTTTGTAAGTTCTCAAATCTGGTATAATCATATTCCAATCTTCTGCCATAGTTTCTTTCCCAAAATCTTTATTCCTATCATATGCTTCTAATCTGAAACAGGACCTAACATTGTTACTAAGGTGAACATACTTTCCATATGCATTTAAAAATACTGAAGTGTAGTTATTATGAAGTAGCATTCCATCTACTGGGAAACTACTTAAGAAATAATATTTGAAATCTGATTTTTTTCCCCCAAAGAAAACACAAATTTATGGAGTCAGTGTCATACACAAATGATATTAATAAACTTATGCATTTTTAATTATAATGGGCTTTTTAGTAATACTGTGTATGATAAAAATGCATTCTGATTAAACATTTAAATCACGTAATAAATGTCAAAATGTATATAGTCTTTTTAGTCTTATTGTTATTTAATATATTGGTTATTGATTGTTCATTAATATTTCACTTATATCAAGATGTAAATAATTGCCAAGTGATCTAAAGTGCTGTTTTAAGATGCCTCTCATAGCTAGTTCAAATCCAAATCAGAAAGCTCCTTGTCCAGGAGTATGTCAGTTTGTTTGCTTGCATGCGAGGGTTTTCTCCAGGCACTCAGATTTCCCCACCATCCCAAATTTTTGACTGTCTAGATATAAGGAAAACATTCTTGACTTCCTCCCGGGCGAAAAGCGCGTTCTACCACAAGGCTAAAAAGTCTGGCAGTAAATCACTCCATCTACTACATGTATGTACAACACAATAATACCACGGCTAGCTCAGTCCCGCTACACTTGTTACTGTTATTTTTTTAACCACCAAAATATTGTGTGTAGTAGCCAAGATTACAGTTGTTATTATTTTCAATGTTTTAATCGTAACAACGTCTATAGTTCCTGTGGCATAAAGTGAAAGTAGAAAGGGGAAGCTGTATGCTATGCATCAATGCCTAGACATTGTTAATGGATTATTTTTTGTCATGTCCCGGGATATGGTAACAATCTGTCGTTTATTTGAATTATCTACCACAATGGCACATGCAACGACACACGATAATCTTGACATATCGTTTCTAGAAAAATATATTCAATTTCGTTACACGAGACCAAGCCCTGTGGCAAGGGGAGAACGTTCGACGAATCGCGAAAGTGTACCTCTCTATTAATTCCACTTTTCGACCCGAAACTCTCGCACCACGCTTTTTTAGTTCTTCTTTTAACGCAGGAAGACCCCATGACCCATAGTCGATATAATTGCTAGCCATCGCTGTATTAACGCAAGCTGAAGTGTATAAACAACAGTATACAAGGTCAATGACATTAACCTAGGACCGGATCGATTCGTACGCCACCTGGATTCAAGGGGACATAACTCGGTACGTAAAACTACAAATGTTTCCCATAGTCGTTCAGTCGATTCAGATATCAGATTTGTGTTCAACAGAAGTATGTACTGACAAGCTATACGGCAGATCAACGGTACGTACTATTTCAGAAGTATAATCATAATGTACAAACAGAAGAGATCCATAACCCATGTCCATGCTTGATGCTGATTTGTGTGCTCCAAGGGAGGTAATTCCAACAAAACCTGAAATCAGTTTCGTTTGAAAACGATCCAATATACCAATTATTTTGATTGTAAATGCAAAGTAAACCTTTTAACCATATATGACAATGATTCGGGTAATGTGCAAGTGATAGTGAGAGTATAAGTGCGGACCTAGTGGTTATGTTATTTATATTTATTCGAAAATTTGCGGTTTTTCCCCCTCAGCACTTGGTGACATTTATGTCTTTTCTTGCAAAATAACAGATACTGACCAGAGTCGGCTAAGAACTTCTTAAAGTGGAAGTAATGCAGGGTATATATATGGCATAAGACGTGTACCGTCCTAGATTTATGGGGTACGCGTATCATGGTTGCTGCATCAACACTGCACATGACGCTTATCATACTCTTTTAGAACTGCGACAATCCGTATCATACTTAGTGCAAAATATTAAAGTACCCTGACTCTTGACAATCCGTATCATGCTTACTAAAACATCCCGTATCACGCCTACCACATCCTGAATCACGCTAATTTGACACTCCGCACCACGCTACTTGACACCAGGTATCGCAGTACGCGTGATACCACGTGTCGCAGTAGGGGTGATATGCGTATACGGAATGTGGCAGTAGGTGTAATACTAAACGGTAGGCATGATGCGGGGTTTTGCACGGTAGATACAGAGTGTAGCAGAAGTCGGGATACGGGTGTTGCTGTTAGCGTGACATGGCGTGTCGCAGTACTTATAGTATGTAGCAACACTCAGGCGTGTTACCGTAGGAGTGAGTATCGCAGTAGATTATAAATGTCGCATTCAGCGGGATACTGGATGTTACTGTGAACGTGATACGGAGTGTTGCATAGAGGGACGTGTGATACTGGGTGTTGCATTGGTGGACGTCTGATACTGGGTTTCGCATTGGGGACGTCTGATACTGGGTGTCGCATTGGGGGGCGTCTGATACTGGGTGTCGCATTGGGGACGTCTGATACTGGGTGTCGCATTGGGGGCGTCTGATACTGGGTGTCGCATTGGGGACGTCTGATACTGGGTGTCGCATTTGGGGATGTGTGATACTGGGTGTTGCATTGGGGACGTGTGATACTGGTGTTGCATTGGGGGACGTGTGATACTGGGTGTTTTGCATTGGTGGACGTCTGATACTGGGTTTCGCATTGGGGCGTCTGATACTGGGTGTCGCATTGGGGGGCGTCTGATACTGGGTGTTTGCATTGGGGGACGTGTGATACTGGGTGTTGCATTGGGGGACGTGTGATACTGGGTGTTGCATTGGTGGACGTCTGATACTGGGTTTCGCATTGGGGACGTCTGATACTGGGTGTCGCATTGGGGGGCGTCTGATACTGGGTGTCGCATTGGGGGGCGTCTGATACTGGGTGTCGCATTGGGGGATGTGTGATACTGGGTGTTGCATTGGGGGACGTGTGATACTGGGTGTTGCATTGGTGGACGTCTGATACTGGGTTTCGCATTGGGGACGTCTGATACTGGGTGTCGCATTGGGGGGCGTCTGATACTGGGTGTCGCATTGGGGGGCGTCTGATACTGGGTGTCGCATTGGGGACGTTTGATACTGGGTGTCGCATTGGGGACGTTTGATACTGGGTGTCGCATTTGGGGATGTGTGATACTGGGTGTCGCATTGGGGACGTCTGATACTGGGTGTCGCATTGGGGGACGTTTGATACTGGGTGTCGCATTGGGGACGTCTGATACTGGGTGTCGCATTTGGGGATGTGTGATACTGGGTGTTGCATTGGGGGACGTCTGATACTGGGTTTCGCATTGGTGGACGTCTGATACTGGGTTTCGCATTGGTGGACGTCTGATACTGGGTGTTGCATTGGTGGACGTCTGATACTGGGTGTTGCATTGGGGGACGTCTGATACTGGGTTTCGCATTGGTGGACGTCTGATACTGGGTGTTGCATTGGTGGACGTTTGATACTGGGTGTTGCATTGGGGGACGTGTGATACTGGGTTTTGCATTGGGGGACGTCTGATACTGGGTGTTGCATTGGTGGACGTTTGATACTGGGTGTTGCATTGGTGGACGTTTGATACTGGGTGTTGCATTGGTGGACGTCTGATACTGGGTGTTGCATTGGTGGACGTTTGATACTGGGTGTTGCATTGGGGACGTGTGATACTGGGTGTTGCATTGGGGGACGTCTGATACTGGGTGTTGCATTGGTGGACGTTTGATACTGGGTGTTGCATTGGGGGACGTGTGATACTGGGTGTTGCATTGGGGGACGTGTGATACTGGGTGTTGCATTGGGGGACGTGTGATACTGGGTGTTGCATTGGGGGACGTCTGATACTGGGTGTTGCATTGGTGGACGTTTGATACTGGGTGTTGCATTGGGGGACGTGTGATACTGGGTGTTGCATTGGGGGACGTGTGATACTGGGTTTCGCATTGGGGGACGTCTGATACTGGGTGTTGCATTGGGGACGTCTGATACTGGGTGTCGCATTGGGGGCGTCTGATACTGGGTGTCGCATTGGGGGGCGTCTGATACTGGGTGTTGCATTGGGGGACGTGTGATACTGGGTTTCGCATTGGGGGACGTCTGATACTGGGTGTCGCATTGGGGGACGTGTGATATTGGGTGTCGCATTGGTGGACGTTTGATACTGGGTGTTGCATTGGTGGACGTTTGATACTGGGTGTTGCATTGGTGGACGTTTGATACTGGGTGTTGCATTGGTGGACGTTTGATACTGGGTGTTGCATTGGTGGACGTCTGATACTGGGTGTTGCATTGGGGGACGTCTGATACTGGGTGTTGCATTGGGGGACGTGTGATACTGGGTGTTGCATTGGGGGACGTCTGATACTGGGTGTTGCATTGGTGGACGTTTGATACTGGGTGTTGCATTGGTGGACGTCTGATACTGGGTGTTGCATTGGGGGACGTCTGATACTGGGTGTCGCATTGGGGACGTTTGATACTGGGTGTCGCATTTGGGGATGTGTGACACTGGGTGTTGCATTGGGGGACGTCTGATACTGGGTGTCGCATTGGGGACGTTTGATACTGGGTGTCGCATTTGGGGATGTGTGACACTGGGTGTTGCATTGGGGGACGTGTGATACTGGGTGTTGCATTGGGGTACGCGTGATACGGGGTGTCGCATTGGGGGTACACGCGATACGGGGTGTCGCACTCATCGTGATACGATATGTTGCAGTATGTGTAATACATTGTATACGTAATGTATGGTGTACTGGTAGACTTGATACGTGATGTCGCAGTGGGCGTGATACGGTATGTGACCATACTTAGGGTGTGACATATGGTGTAACGGTACGCGAAATACGGGGTGTTGCAGGAGGCATGAAACGGATTGTCGCAGTAGGCGGAATACGGGATGATGGCGCAAGCGTGACGTCATTTAATTGATCTTGACTGGAACGTAAAACCTATCCACTATATTATGTACTATATACAGTTAATAATGTAACGTGTTTTTATATTGCAGGAACATGTCTGGTCTGTAAAAATGAATTTCCCAAAAGAGCTGCGAGATTTTTTACCTGACAGGAAGGATCTGTTATCGTGCCTTGAGAACCCCGATATCATTCCGTACTTGCACACTACGCTACTAGAGAGGTGTATCGACGAATGCTTTAACTGCCGGTACACTGACGCTGTACAGGTCAGTATACCTTTACTGGACTATACCTGGGAGAAGCTAAACACCGGACACTGGAAAGATGTTGACATAAACTGGAGGTATATGTACTCTCTTGTGACTCTGATGAAGGGGTTCAGTCAGGCAGCTTTATTCTTCGGTGGGGAGGAGGTGCTTCGGGAGACCGTGATTAAAACGTGCGATATGGGACTCCTTATGGGCGCCCCTATTTTTAACAACATTTTAGCCAGGCTTATAACTCTGGTACAAGAAAACACTAAGGAGGACGCACCATTTTACGGGGCCCAAAAGGACAAAAAAGAGAGGCTAATTGGAGAAAAAGAAATATCTGATAATACAGAACTTTGGGTTCCGAAGAAACCGCGTATTGAGCCTCCATGTCCATTGACACGTGATTCAAATTGTCAGATACAAAGATGTGAATGTCCGTCACTGATGACGTTTCAAAAAGAGTTCTTTAACTGTAAATGCCCAGTTATAATTACAGGTGCTATGAACCACTGGCCAGCTAGAAGTTCAAGATATTGGTCTGTAGACTATATCAAACAGGTGGCTGGATCCAGAACCGTTCCTATTGAAATTGGTTCCAAATATACTGAAGATTCTTGGACACAGAAATTAATGACCGTTGTGGACTTTATTAACCAATTTGTCATATGTGAAAACAAAGATAATCCCGTGGGTTATCTCGCTCAACACCAACTGTTTGACCAAGTTCCGGAGTTGTCACGTGACATTATCATTCCAGATTACTGTTTTACCGGTGAGAGTGATGACGTAGATATAAACGCCTGGTTTGGACCAATGGGAACCGTGTCTCCTTTACATTTTGATCCGAAACATAACTTTTTAGCCCAGGTGCTTGGTAGGAAGTACATCCGGCTTTATTCCGACAGCTGTACGGAAAAACTGTATCCGCATCCTACAATGCTGTTACAAAACACCAGCCAGGTCGACCTGGAAAATCCGGACTATGACAAGTTTCCACTTTTTAAATCTGTAGACTTTACTGAGTGTGTCCTTGAAGAAGGAGAAATGTTATACATCCCACCAAAGTTCTGGCATTTTGTCAAATCGTTGTCAGTTAGCTTCTCTGTCAGTTTTTGGTGGCAATAGAAAAGTCAAGGTCAAATGGCCAAAATAGAGACTCCATCTGTAACGTCACATTTGTTTCAGCACGTTGTGTTATGTCACCTAGTATAGGCAACAACATTGACCTGTCTGCTTGACCTTTCATTAGGAATATTTATATAGGATAATCCACCTATTATATGGGTAGTGTTAGGATTTGCCGTTCATACATGAACCGTTAGACGAAATAAGCACGTGCATAAATAAATTCGTTCATGATAAATATTTAAATTAAAATTCAAACGGACAGGTCAGTGTTGTTTGCCTATACATACATGTAAATCATTTTTCTTGTCCATGCAAAATATTAGAACGGTGCTAAACCTTTAATCCTGATTATAACTTTTAAACTAGTTTACCCCAGGTCTCGGTTATTTTTATTCAAAGTTCCGTCAGCTTAACCAGTTGATTAGCGAAAATTGGCATCTATTGCATTAAGAAATATTTTTTTTAAATTCTTAACAACTAATTCACTAATCAGTTGGTTAAGCTAACGGGACTTTGAACAACCGGGTCCTGATTTGAAACTCTGTCACCCATTACTCAAATGCTTATATATACATTTTTGCTTGTAAATAAGGAATACAGGGATAACTTTTAATAAATAAAAAAACATTGGTTTATTCTCTAATTTTTTATTACAAAGAAGTAATCATTTAACTACAATATTGCAGTCAATGTTTGGGAATACAAAACTATCTTTAACAGCTGATGTCGTTGGGATAATTGAGTAACATGTTGTCGGTTACCATGACTACATTTTTATTTTAATATTCTTCAGAAGATGCGGGGTCATCTGCACCACCGCGACCATCCGGATTTCCTGTAAATATATTTAAAACAATTTATTACTCCCGTGACGAGTGTAGTTAGCTAGACAGGACGTATTTACCCTTCCGGAGCACCCGGCCTCACTTCCTATAGTGGGAAATCGCTTGATTAACTTACTTAACCGATTATTAAAGTTTTTATATGTACTTTGCTTTCGAGATTGTCAATTAGACATGGCCAAGTATGTTTACAAAAATACCGATATAATATTAATTTGTGTGGTTAAAGTTTGTGCATGGTATCTCAGCTACGCATTTATTTCTTTATATCATGAGGCCTACTATCTCTTGATGAATAAGTATAAAAGAAATTTATTAGTGTATAACACCAAACACCACTGGCTTAAGTGACGTACGTACGTAAGTGAGACTAATGGCACTGGATGAATAAGTGTTGAAATGTTTGCATCGACTATTTGTAGTAAGTTTTAGAACCCTACATGAGCACTGGAACCATACAACCATACATTATTTTAAAATTATGTTAGATATCATTGTAGCAAGTTATAAAATTATTAACTTCAACATGTACTTATTTATAATTTTGTTTTGTTCATGTCTTATTTCGCTTGTCGGTATTTTTCTCCGGGTTCACACATCGGTAATCCAAAACTCGATATAAGTAAAATAATTTTGGCGGGGGCGTAGTGTGTATTCCTAGTTACAGGAAAATGATATTACGATAAATATTGTGGCTTCCTAGCATGTTGAGTGTTTTATTAACCATCCAGTTGTCATGTAACTGTTTCATTGTGATAATATGATGATTGGGATTTTATGGAATCGTTTTGGCTTATGTATATAATGAAGGATGTTAAAATTAAACTTGAGATTGTCAATATACCACTTATTTTCACTAATATGAATGTAAGTTCTAGAAAGCTGGAAGAAACCGAGATACCACAAGAAAACCACATGCCTTCTACAAGTGTACTGAGATGATAAGCGTAAACAACTTGAAAAATTGCAAATCGATTTACAAAGACAAACTTGTCATCCGAGTTTTTTTAAAATCTACACAATTTACTTACCCATAACCAGAATTATATGACCAATCTCTTGAATCAGTTCTAAAATGAAAAAAGGTAATATGATTAATAACTTGTTTCAGTTATAAGCTAGTCAACAAATTCACTGGTTAAAATGAGTAACGTTGTCTCTTTTAGAAAGATGATCACTGCCAATGTGCTATTTCATTGGATAATAGGTTCTAGATGAACACCTCCAATAAATCGGAGATGGAAAAATTCTAGCTGCTTTCTGGGTAATCAATCGATTTAACACTTATAGGAGAGAATACTCACAAACTACACAGAATCGTTGTGTGTGTGTGTGTGTGTGTGTGTGTGGGTGGGTGGGTGTGTGTGTGTGTGTGTGTGTGTGTCTCCATCAGGTGCTTGTTCTAACAGTGTAACAATTGAATACATACTATAGTCCTTTCTAAGCTCATCTACTGATCGTCCTGGATCGTCTACAGACCTACTACGTCTTCTGTTAATTCCTTCCTCGGTTTTAATGTCCTACAAAACATTAGATAAGACACATAATGATTTCTATACATGTATGGTCGTAGTTAAAACATCTCCAATCAAATTGTTGGAAAAATACAATTTCGACCCCAAAATGTCTATTACAGCCTTCTTGGGCAGTTTTTCCCAGAATATTATCGCTGAAGTATTTTACCTCACCCGAACAACAATGTCTGAATTATTATTGTTAACATTCGTCCAAAAAAATGCTGTAATTGTTTGACCGTTGAATTTGCAGGAATGGTTCATTTATTAAAAAATCTCACTATAAGCTGTCCATAGTTTTCAAAGGTTACACGGCTTCATGTACCCTGTTAAAAAATTATATACCCTGAGCTACAGGCGTGCAATACTTAGTATTTAGTTTTCTCTGCACAGCAATGGAAGTAACAACGTTAGCATTATGAACGCCATTTCTAGACAGTTCAATGTTCCAGTAATTAGTTTAAGACAGTTTTAACTCTATTATGTGACTCATTGATAGACTTCACATCCTCAGAAATCCACACGTTTCATCAAAACTAGACAACAAAGTCTGGATTTAATGTCAAAATATCAATTATTTCTAAACTATACTATATTTACCCGTAGTATGTCCAACAATCCCGATAGATATTCTTTCTTTTTAAAGATGGTTTCAGTGTCTGTCGTTGGTGGTGCCGTTGGTACCTCTGTGGGTATGTCTGTAGTTGGTGGTGCCACTGTTGGGGGTTCTGTGGTACCGCCTTGTGAACCATCTATCAGGTCAAGAACTGCAATACAACATATCATAAATATTAATATTATATACAGAGTAATAAAAGACTTTACAAAGTTAGCATAGGAAATTGTTTTATTGAAGCCTGGTTTTACAATTAGTCCTTAAATAAGATTTCCTTAATTTAAATTTCGGAAAGTTTGGCAATCTCGGTTAGAACTATATGGATGTACATTTTTGCCGAAACTAAATGCATATGTTGTATGCTTGAAGTGATCTTCAAAATGAGACCTTAAATTCATAAACATCTTAACTATTCTAAAAATTATGGAATGATTGTGAAACCGGAGCCTAACCCAAGTTCCACGATCAACTAGGATTTACCTTAACTTAAATCTGGTAAATGAACATCTTATTTTATTTTAGTCGTCAAGATATTCAGGAATATACGGTCTCATATTCAAGATCATTTCAGGCTAACAACATCCGATTAGTTTTCATTATTAGTATTCACTAATATTCAAATAGAGATTGCCAAAATTTGCGAAATTTAAGTAAAGAAAACTCTTGGTCAAAGAATGGTTGTAAAATTGGGTCCATTTTGTTTTCTGGATGATTTTATTCAGAATGATTGTGAAACTCGAGTTTGAAGAGATAGGAATTTATTGTGAATTGGATAAATAAGTTGAACCGTGACGTGCCTGAGGTTTTATTATACAGTACACAAAGTTATCGATGTAATCATCAGGTTGCTAACAGTCACAGTTTAATCATAAAAATCATAAACCGTGTGAATATCATGTGCTTTTATACATTAGCCAAAGGCCATTGCTGGGACGTAAAGGCAAACATCATTGACCTGTTCGCTTGACCTTTCATTAGGAATATTATTCATGTATGATGATCCACTCGGTACATGGGTAGTGTCACATTCAATGCATTTTCTTCATAATGCAGAGGAAATAAACACCTGTGTTCCCTATACATAGATGAACCGTGTAAACCATTTTACCTCTTTGAGCTCCAATCACCAGTCTGTGTCCAACCTCGTCCGCAGCAGCTGAAAAAATATTAAAATTAAAAATCAATATAAAAACAACAGCAATAAGTCCTTATAAGAAAGTGTTAATTACACAACATATGGTAACAAATCATACAGTTACTGAAATAGGAAGGCTTTTCAAAAATGTCCCCAAACGAACCCTTATCGAGAAACCCATGTTTTGCCAAACCACTTGTATGATCGCAATACTAATAGCCAGTGACACAGCTACTTCACCTAAAGATCATTATGTAAAGTTTCATTAAGATCTAAATTATAGTTTTCGAGACACGTGACGGACATAATGTTGACTGTCCGGGAAGAAATCCGGTTAACAGTAGTAAAACACTATATTAACCCATTACGTTTATCGGACATAATTAAATTTCCCAAATATCAATAAAATGTACTGATATTAATTGAAATAAAACGGTGTGATTGACCAGAACCATTCCAGAAAGGTGTGGTGTTAATTAATCTTAGCAGTCACTTTTCGGCATCTGCACTTACACAATCTGAAATAACTATTCTAAAGTACCATCACCATGAATAAAAACTATTACCATTGACAATCTTTGGTTTAAGACCGAAGATTCTTTTCTTGGCGTAGGAGCTTCCAACCTACAAAGAGAACAGGTACAAAGTAAACACAGATAACAAGACATCAGGTTGATGATGGGGGTGGGCACTGGGTGTAAGTGTCATATACCTTTTTTTTAAATTTAATCATAAAATACATTAAAAAAATGGTATATGACAATAGACAATGTGCCATTTTTTAATGTATTTTATGCCTAAATTTTAAAAAAAAAATGGTATATGACAAAAGTGACAAAATGTTATTAAGCGACGCAGTTTCTCCATTTGTGGCTTTTGTTGTTGAATTTGATTTACATGACAGGCTCTCGTAGTCTTTCAAGATAAGTACATGTATTTATGTACACAAGGTTATTTACTAGAACTCTTCCTTTATAAGAAAATATTTGAATTGATTATGTTACACATGTGTTGTATTGGTGTGTTGCTTTTAGTTATTCGAACATTGAAGTTTTGGTTTGATTTTTAAGATACATGGGTCAAAGTTGATTTTTTCCAAAAAAAAGAGATTTTCGGGAATTTAAGGTGTCAATTTGAAGATCACACCAAGCTTATAATCTCTGAACAAGTTTTGTCGAAAATGGGTTTTTCGTAGTTTCTTAAAAGATTTCTACATTGCTTAACTTAAGTATAATAATATGACATGGTTGTGAAACTGGCCTCAATTTCTTAACAAAGATTTTTCCTAACATTAAAATCCGAGTAATTTGGCTAATTTTCAAGATATTTATGAGTTATGTAAGGCGTCATATCATTAGAATATTATTCTAATCTTATTACATTGGTATTCTAATTTTTCTGATTTTTTTATCTGTAATAACATAAAATATTGCCGCAGTAAATTTAGCCACATTTAAGTTAAGGAAAAACGTTAGTTATAAAATGATTGGTAAACCGGGGCCTGGGGTCTGTAGATTGATTCCTGTATATTATACTTACATCATGAACAAAGGATCTGTACTTTGGAGAAAGGCTTTCTTCTTTGTCTGGATGGTCAAGAGTGGCGAAAACGGAGGCCTCTGTCCACCGAAACACGGATAAAACGGTCAAAATTAATATCGGCTTCATGTTCAAGTATCCAGTCAATATATGGCCAGTTTGATAATAGGGATTCCAATTTATTAAAATCTACGACGTGGATGACTAACTTTACTGATACGGTGGTCATTATCAGTCTGTGTTCATCTGTTTGTTATGGATGGTAAACTCCAGATTTATCCCTTAAAGGCCAAAAGCTCGCTTTCTGACTATATAATTACAGGTGCGAAAACATAAATGATCAAAACAAATTGATTACAGAACTATCACGTGATCATATGCCGTAAGCATTGAAAATTTGATTAAAAACAAGTATACGAATGTTGGTTGATTTTGGCGTTTGTTTACGGCGAATTTTATTTATCACGGACAATGATGGATAGTGTAACAATGTAAATATAATAATTAAGAGATGTAAAAACATGATATTTCAGATGAAAATACACTGATTTTGAAAATGACGACGTTAATGGTCAAATGTACATGCGTATCTGAATATTTTTAATATGCCATCGCCAGCTTTATTATTGAAAATTGTAAAAGGGGGCTGAATGACTTTGTATATTCATACACTGTGTGTGAGAGTTTCATGTCTTTCACCACTTGAATTTTACAGTAATAAAGTATCATTATTACTTAAATGCCATAGAATTATTTTCTTACAAAAGCACACACTTCATAACATTGTCTCCTAAATTGAATCTCGAAATGAAACATTGACGCTGAGGAATAGTTCTTAAAGTCATGGAGAGATTTGTGTAAAAATTATGAGTAATCCTTACACACAGTTTACACACATGTAACTTTATAATGATGAAAGTTTAGCATTACAACATCAAAGATTGTAATTAGTGATTACCTAGGCTTAGTTCTGTATATAAGTTCCTTTCCGAAGTTTTTATGAATCCTTCAGAAAAGATCAGAGGACTATCCAATACAACATTACAACAGGTGTCAGTCTATTGTGCCAATAAAAAATATAGTGATTTGACCACTGACAAAGTTCCATTTTTTTTATTTCATAAAAGTTAATATTCGGATTCGCAGCACAACTATTTGAGGAAAGTATTGTTATGTGCTGATTTTGAATTTTATTAAAATAATGCATTCAAATTCAGCACATGACAGTATGTACGCATTTTGTCAGTTTTAAGTTCAAATTAATGATAGTTAGAAGTTATATGAAAACAGAAAAGTAAGCGATACAAGGAAGTTCATTATTTTAAGTAAAGGGTGTATAACTTCTTATTGTCCTTTTTAATCAGGATTTCATGTTATGTTTTGTTTTAATGTTTTGTCGTAAGAATTCAGAAGTCCGTTAGCAGCTGTTAGCTGAAATAAAATAACGTTATGTTGCCGCTTCGCAATATAGCATTTCCAAACATGTGTAATTGATCAAAACTTTATTTGTATCTTCACAAAAGATTTATTATAGCGGAAAACCATAAACTTTGAAACATCGTGTTGAAATATAAATAATATTATATTCATTTTGACTGGTTAATGGCAAACAACATTGATCTGTCCGCTTGACCTTTAATATTTACTACGGACCAGTACATTGATGTATAGGAAACACAGGAGATTATTTCGTCTCGTCATGGGAAACATGTATTGTTTACTGTGAATCTTACAATGCCCATGGTATTGGGTGGATCTTCCTATTTAAATATTCCCAGTACACACTGGTACAAGGTCAAACGGACAGGTCGATGTTGTTAATCTATACCCGATAATCTCCAAGGCCATCACAAATCTAAATTATTCGTGCGAATACATTTATTAATATTCGCCAAAGGTAATACCAATTAAGTCTTATCTCTAAAAGTAATGATTCCGATATCAGTTATAAAATTGTCTGGTTAAGAGTGATAGGTTATAGACCATACAAAGTTCCCACTGCCCAGCCGGAGGGTCCTAACTAATCGGTTGTCACATACGTATACCCGCTGTTCCAGTACGAGTCTTGGTTTAGGTTTATGTTGCTCAGTCTGTTTTAATCGCTTCAAATTGTAAGCGTCCTCTGTAGCGACCACAGGTGACCTACCGTTTCTACAGAGGTGTCTAAGTTAGCGTGTGCTTAGACACGGGACCTCGGGTTTAGTCCCATCCGAATGACTACTGGGTAACGAGCTTTTTACAGCTATGATGGGCAGGAGATGAAAATCATCAGTCAGAAAACCTCCAAGTTCCGGGTGAGGTTCGAACCTACAACCCTCGACTTCTGAAAGCCAGTGACGGTACCACTCGGCCATGCCCGCCCTTTGGCCGAATTATTAACCTTAACAAGGCTATGCTATTTTTTTTATTGCAATCGCATGCATGCAGTAGCGTAGCTAGCAAAAAATTATTGTGCAAGCCTGATGCTAGTGCGCCCACAGGATGGGGCCCAGGACCAACCCCCTTAAAAGCAAACTTTGGTGCATTTTTTTGCATTCAAGGATAATGTACACTTCGTATCATCCGAGTCGGCGAAAATATTAGCTTCTCTGAGAGCCAGATTTGCAAAAAGAATATCTGTCTACATGTAGTTTGTACACTAGGAAGACGTTTGTATTATTTTAAACGACTGTGACAATTGGCAGATTGACAAATGACAATCACAAATTGGATTAACTTTTTTAAATGTAAAAAATATATGTGCAAGCACAGGATTATATGCACGCTACGCCACTTGCATGACATGTTATTTTTTATATGGGGATAAACCAGATAATTCTTTGGTCCAAAATTTTACTTCCGGGACAGAGACAGACGCGGGTAATTTGAAACCGTACCCGTCGGCGCGACACCGTGAATATTGGCAAAACATTTAAAATATTATAAAAATGCCGGATGTGCTTCATTTTGAGATAAATATATGTTTTTAGATAGGTTTTATATGTCTCTGTTTTGACATAGTAAGTTTTTACCTCACCTCATGATGGCGGAAAGTACAAACGCGCGTCCATTTGAGAATGATGATGGATGATTATGATGACGAACACATTGTTCCTATAAAACTACCAAATCATGATAAATTTTGGACGAAATGAAATACAAAATGCAAATGTTACAAGATTGTTCAAAGTGATCCAGTGATTATCACGGGACAGTGTCCAAAGAGAAGTAACTCTTGTTTATCATGCAGTGCAAGTCAAGTATATCACAAACCAATATTTTCTCAACGTTTGAATGAATAATATCACTAATCAACATAATTACTGATGATTACTATCTTAAACATTGACTTTCAAGATCGATAATTTATTTTGTAAAATGCAAGTGCTTGTTCAGTTTCGTTTCGTTTCTTTTTGTAATTGTTAAAAACTTGTTTCGTTTTTCTTTTTGTGTTCGAATATAAGCTGTATTTTGCATAAACCTGACATGAGACGTCACGTCCTCTTTGACAAGGGTTGGCAAAATTGACGTGGCAGACACGAGTTTAATGATTTTCGTCAATAACAACGAAAAACATCGTGGATAAAACAAGACACAGATATTCCTGACACAAATACGTGTAAAATCTGAACAACATCTATTTTCCTGGTGCTTGTAATTCTTGAAAAACCAAAAATGGGATTGACAATATCAAGCCTGTTTACTCGACTTTTTGGGAAGAGAAATATGAGGATTTTGATGGGTGAGAAATTAAAAATATTGACCAGTAGATTCCATGTTCATATAGAATAAGAAAAATCCATTGATAAATGTGATGATTTCATTATTTTGTCTAGAGTTATTTCAAGTTGTATTTCTGGTTTGTTTACGAATAATTTGTGTAGAAACGCCCCTGTTCACTTGGGGTACCAGTTCACTTGACACTACCCCCAGTCACCATGATAAGTCATAACCCCCCCCCCCTCCCCTGTCCATCTCCAACTAATTTATTTGGGGACATTTTATACACTTCATCTGTAAGTTATTAAATTCAGTATTCTGAAGAAGACGAGATGGGTCGTGTAATTAGAGAAATGTTTGCTATTATCATCACCCTATCGTTATTGACACAATTCCTTAAATGTTCCCCTAGCTACTACTGTAACTTGGTAGAGTGCTAGCTCCGTATTTGGGAGGTTTGGGGCTTGAATATCATACCGGGTCTGACCAAGACTTGAAAAAAGGTAGTGACTAGTGACTGTTCTTTTGCCAAGTGCTCAGCAAAATAGAAATGTAAATCACTGGGTCCTTCTGAAGAGACCTTATAAACATGGCAGGCATGACATGTAAAACAACTCTCCCTGAACATTACCCTGAGTGCACTGCTAAAGTCATACTACTTCATTGCCCCGAGTGCACTGCGAAAGTCATACTTCTTCATCTATAGGTGTTTTGATACAAATGAATATTCTTGACAGGGATATAAAACCCCATTCAATCAATGAAACCTTAAATGTTCTGCTTTTGTTTTTTTTTTCAATCGTTCTGAATCTGTTTTTTCATCATAAAAGTTATTTTCAGAAAACCCTCTTACATCTACCTATTACACATTCTGCTAGACAGTAAGGAAGAAGTTGTCAGCTGTAGCTATACCAAATTATTTCTGTCATCATTAGCCCATTTTATTGATGATAGTAGGGGTGCAAGATGTTTCGTCCAGTTGAGACAGCAGATTCCACTCTCCTAACAAAAACATATTGGCATGGTGATCCACTAACCTGCAGTTCTTGAATTTGTAACTAAAATATGTTTTGCTCAAACTTTTGCTTTGTTTTATTTAAATCCACTGTCTGACACTTGTCAGACCAAAGATTTGGAAAAAAATTTAACATAAGTTTCAAGAAGACATATTTTAGTTACAAGAACTGCTAGTTAATTTATCACCATGATGATATTTATTTCTGAAACATTTACAACTGAAGGCAACACACATTTCCGCAATTTTACATGGGTACAGGTCCTATTGCCCAATGGCCCCATCATCCATAAAAAGGTTGTTGACGACAAATAACTTTCTGATTAGCTGGTAGGATTTTAGTCAAAATGATGTTGCAGACATTGTAACGAAAATAAAAAAAATCTGTAGATCATGAATGAAACGATATTAAAAAGGTTTTGAACACTTAATCCACTAGGTCACCAATGTCATTACATTGTCTTGTAGAAAGTAGAGGTTATCGTAAGTTTATCTTGGTGATAAGCTACGTTAATATATTCAAGTATTTTTCCACTTATTTGCTAATATGTTACTTTTTGGGGGAAAAGATTCTCAAAAATTAGTATGCAATAACAATTTTGGCTACCAGGAATAGCCATGATTAGATGACATACACATATTTAAGATATTTACTTTATTTTTCAGTTGGCTTGGATGCTGCTGGTAAAACAACTATCTTGTACAAATTAAAACTAGGTGAAATTGTAACTACTATACCAACAATAGGTATGTATGACTTAGTTTCCACAAATCTGAAATTATTAGTAGCCAAATGCCAATACCTTTATTACATATACCTCTTTTACAAGAGGCTTCTGTCTGTGTAACCAGGACTTCTTGTCATAGTTTACACTTCCCTGTGTGCATGGTGAAATACGGGGAGTGTATCTAAGATCTTTCCAGTATATATCTAATTTGTTTTTGAAACTGTTTATTGTGGTAGCACACACAATATCATCTGTTAAAGAGTTCCAATCGTTTACAATTCTTTGTGAAAAAACTGTATTTCCTGATATCTCGATTACAGTGGTGTTATTTTTTTAACTTCATACTGTTTCCCCTTGTCCCTAAATAATTCTCGGCGTATGATGGTAAAATCTTATCTCTGTCTAGTCTGTCTATACCATTTATAATCTTGAATACCTGAATCATGTCCCCTCTCCTTCTATAATGCAATGATGGTATCTTAAGTAATGTGATCTTTCTTCTTATTGTAAATGTCTGATGTTTGAGCAGAGCCTTTTCTATCATATCCAAATTCCCAACATACCTAGTAGATCTTACACAATCACCATATTCCAATATTGGTCTAACTAAGGTTGTATACAGTCTCTAAATTACTTCTGAATCATGACACTGGAATGTTCTTATAATCCCCAATACTTTGTTACCTTTGTTGACTGCATTTATAGTATGTTTGTGGAATGTGAGGTTGTCATCAACAAAAACTCCTAAATCCTTTTCCACCTTTGTTTCTTCCAATTTATCTGTTCTTCCATTTTACTCATGTTGTTTATCCTTCTTCCTTAGATGCATGACTCCACATTTACTTGTTGCCAATTATCTGACCAATCTGATAGAGAGTCGAGATCTTGTTGGAGATATTTCCTATTCTCATCATTGTCCACTGCCTGGAATAATTTGGTGTCATTTGCAAATATTTTAACTTGGCTCTTAACAACATCTGGGAGATCATTGATGAAAATTACAAATAGGAGGGGTCCAAGAACACTGCCATGTGGTATGCCGCTGGTGACTGGCGCCCAGTCTGAAAAGTTTCCACTCAGTGCCACTCTGTTTCCCATTGTGTAAAAAATCCGATATCCAGTTTGGTACTTTGCCTGATATTCCATACGCTCTCATCTTGTTGAGCAATCTTTCATGTGGTACGGTATCAAAAGCCTTTTTAAAGTCTAAGTACACAGCATCCACTGCCTTACCATTATCTAGTAATTCTGTCTAATCATATATTGTTGATATTAACTGTGTTATACATGATCTTCCATTGACAGATCCATGCTGGGCATTGTAAAACAAATTGTGGTCAGACATATGTGACATAATTCCCTTTCTAATTATATTCTCCATAGTTTCCAGCAACTTTGCGGTCTCCTTTCTTGAATAATGGGATAACTTGTCCAATCTTCCAAACTTCAATACTTTTTGTAAAAAAAAGTCTCTAAAATTAGTTGCTAATGGCAATTTTAGCTTTTAAGAATGAAAACCTAGCATGAATGTATTGTGTTTCAGAATTGAAAATACTTGATGCAGAAATATTACCAGTGGATTTGTCAACTCTGAGAATTTGTTAATGTATGGCGTTACCGACAATGAAAGCGTACATTGCTATCTCTTTCTCTAAGATCAGGCTTCTTTACTATGAAATAGTACGCATCGGAAATAGTGCAACTGGTAAATGAACGTGAAAGAAATATATCTGTTTTATCGTGAGGTATTATTCTGAGACTGGTAATGCATTTGGTTACATATGCATATTTGGAATAAATTTTCGGAATCTAGTAACATATTGCGGCGGGATGCATCCAATAATTTGTGCAGTCTGGGGAACTGATCTCATAGAATACAATAAAAAGTAGTCCGGGGAAGTTTGGTTTATCAGATACCAACTTGGTCAATAATATTAACATTGAATGTCCCACGTGATTTTCTTTTAGGTTCCCAATTTGATTTTTTATATGGAGTATGATAATTCTCTTAAATTATTCATCAGAAGTTTTTAAAACTTGGTTGAAAGTATCAACAGTGATAGGAAACGTACATATTATTGATGTGCAGTTTATTGAACACATGTAACATAATCTCTACTGTTATGGATACTAACTTACAGAATTTTCTTGTTCAGGTTTTAATGTAGAGACCGTGGAATACAAGAATATATGTTTTACTGTGTGGGATGTCGGAGGTCAGGATAAAATCAGACCATTGTGGAGACATTACTTCCAAAACACTCAAGTAAGTAGATTTTATTTTACTTAAATCTTTTAATACCGTAATTCAATTAGCAATTTACAAGGATAATACTAAGATCAAATTTGTAAAACAATAGAAAATGAGAAATTTTAAAAAATTCTTTAGAAAAAATTTAAATGTAATTATTTACTTAACCTGTTATTATCAAGTAAAATTATAATAAAATCTGTAAAAATCGAAGCTGTTTACAAAGTATTGTATTTTCTTATTGTAAATATAAGACATGTATTACTAAGAAAATGTTGTGATTCTACTGTACTGTAATGAATGGCTTTCTTGGTTTTTGAACATGGTCAGTTTCACTGTTTATTTTGATATTAAGTGATACTTTATTTTATTTATTTTCAGGGTTTAATATTTGTGGTTGATAGTAATGACAGAGAAAGAGTAAAAGAAGCTAAAGACGAACTTAACAAAATGGTAATCATTTAAGTTTTACAGTAATTTTAACCTATTATTAATTGACAGGATAAATCAATATCATGTAGCTGACAACAAATGTCAACCCACACAGGGGTTCAACAAATGTCAACCCACACAGGGGTTCAAAATCAAAATTATGTTGTAATGGAAGGTCCAGGACCTTTTAACTTTATTTTTGGCAGGTCCAATATCGGCATTGAAATTAGGTTATATAGAAAAAGTAAAATTATCTTGGTAGAAAATGGCAGGTTCATGGGACTTTGACAGTTTAAATATCAAGGGTCTCAATGTAAAGTCAGTAGATACAGGATGTTGGACCCAGGGAGTTTTAACCAATGCCACAACAATCCACTATATTTATATAAAGACAGTTCTTGCACACTGTAAACTGCATGGTTACACAGATTGAAAAGTGCTTGAATTTGTAAGACTGTCTTAAAAAGTCAGCAATTCCATTTTTACCAAGAAAAGTGCTTGAATTTGGAGGACTGTCTTGAAAAATCAGTAATTCCATTTTTACCAAGAAAAGTGCTTGGGATTTTAATGTAGTGGTGACAAAAACTGACAAGAGCTCTTTCTCACTTTTTTGTGAGTGGTGCTGGGACCGCTCTTTCTCACCCTTTTGTGAGTGGATCTGGGACTGCTCTTTCTCGCTCTTTTGTGAGTGGTGCTGGGACCGCTCTTTCTCACTATGTTGTGAGTGGTGCTGGGAATGCTCTTTCTCACCCTTTTGTGAGTGGTGCTGGGACCGCTCTTTCTCACACTTGTGAGTGGTGCTGGGACTGCTCTTTCTCACACTTTTGTGAGTGGTGTTGGGACCCCTCTTTCTCAATCTTTTGTGAGTGGTGCTGGGACCGCTCTTTCTCACTCTTTTGTGAGTGGTGCTGGGACCACTCTTTTGTGAGTGGTGCTGGGACCACTCTTTTGTTAGTGGTGCTGGGACCGCTCCTTCTCACTTTTTTGTTAGTGGTGCTGGGACCGCTCCTTCTCACTTTTTTGTGAGTGGTGCTGGGACTGCTCTTTCTCACTCTTTTGTGAGTGGTGCTGGGACTGCTCTTTATCACTCTTTTATGAGTGGTGCTGGGACCGCTCTTTCTCACTCTTTTGTGAGTGGTGCTGGTCGGACCCTTGCAATTGTGAAAATAAACATCATAAGGACGGCCAAAATTTTGAAAAAGAAAAAGTGATAGAAAACAATACCGCTTTTAAGGCTGGAATTTCCAAAGTTGTGAAAATTGACATGGTGATATTGAAAAAAAACAAAAAATTGTGAATGGGACAGAAATTTGGCCCTAAAAACTACACAGCAAAAGCCTGAGAGTAATAACCAGGCCCTAAAAACTACACAGCAAAAGCCTGAGAGTAATAACCAGGCCCTAAAAACTACACAGCAAAAGCCTGAGAGTAATAACCAGGCCCTAAAAACTACACAGCAAAAGCCTGAGAGTAATAAGCAAGGTTAACTTGACAGTAATTAGAAAAAGTCTGTGGAAACAAATAAGATACCACCTGCAATTGGTGAATTTATTTCATATCCAGTTTTTGTGTTAAATCGGATTTGAATTTGCTTTTTGTTTTAGTTAAATGAAGATGAACTAAGAGATGCTACACTTCTGGTATTTGCAAATAAACAAGATTTACCACATGCTATGAGTGCCAGTGAATTAATAGATAAATTAGAACTGAAAGGTTTAGGTAACAAAAGGGTAAGTAGCTTTAATAAAAATTGTTGGTTGTAATCAGGGCTCCAAAATAATAGGGGTGTCACGATACGCTCATAGGGTACCACAATATATTGCAATATAAGAAGAGTGTATTGCAATACGTAACACAATATATTGCCTTTACAAATCTTATCTGTTTCTATATTTTGTTATGAATAATTGTTGCTCTGCCATGTGTTTACATCACTTGGGCGCTTATCTATCTCTGGTTTACTGTCTTACAAACACCCGTGTGATAGTTACTTATTCTTGTGCGTAAAATAGGTAAACATGAATTCATAACAATCCTTTTGACATGAGGATATATTTTTCAAGATACAATCACTATTTTAGCTGAAAATGCCCAGCTTTAGCAGAATAACGTTTATAACAATCTAATTTTGTGAAAGTTACCAGTATATAATGATATGAGCGGTTTTAATCAGTTAAAATTATTTATGGATAGCAGTATATATATTTTGTTTATATAACCTTGCTGTTTTCAGTTAAACTAATTGATTTTTTTCTCTTTTTTTGCTGTTTTCAGTTAAACTAATTGATTTTTTTCTCTTTTTTTCAGTGGTACATGCAAGCTACATGTGCAACACAAGGCACTGGTCTTTATGAAGGACTTGATTGGCTTTCAAACGAGTTATCTAAATCTTAATAACTGACTTATTATATATTTAACTTGTATTGTGTTGTCTGTTATTCTCTCCCAAGGATAATATCTAGCTGTTTTGTAACTTAAAACGGGAAATATTTTATTTTTCCTATAATTGACATCTGTACATGTGTATGTTAATAGATAAACAGCTAGTTTTATTTATTTTAAGTTCACAGAAGCTTACTAAAGCTTTGTATGGTCCAAAGTTGTAATGGAACAAATGATCGGGGGTTATTTATTTCAACTTTTATTTTGTGGATTTTTATTATAAGAGTGTGGTATATCTGTGATGGTATTTATTCTGCACTCACAAAGTGAAGATAAAATGGCAGGTGGAATTCACATCTGACAGGAAAAGATTTTATTGGGAGAAAATCTAAAATAGAAACATCATATTTATTGGAAGGAGAGATGAAATATCATTCAGAATTTGACAGCACCATTTTTTATCCAGCATTTCATTTTAAATAATTGGTTCCATTAATCAAGCCATATTTTTGGCAGAGTTATCTGCCCCTTGGTATGATGACTGTATTTATGTCATTTGTTGACAGAGAATGCTTGTTTAACATAATTTGTATATGATGTATGCACATTTTTACATTTCTTCACATTTTCTTTCTTTATTATTAGTGTTGTGTCATAAATGCAGTTTCAAAGAAAAAAAAAATAATGAAGTACCGGTACATGCTTCATATTTAATGATGAAACATTTATTTTTGGAGTAGAAAGCAACACAGAATACATTGAAACAAGACATTCTAACTTGATACTGATAATCCTTGTAGTGTACTAGTTCTAGTGTCATGAAAATAGCATAAATTTTAAACTTAAAGGTCACCGGTCACCAAATTTATCAATTTTGTATTTTACATTCCAATGGGTAAAATAGTCAATATTGATGTGTCCGACGGTTTCCCACGCCTTACATTTACCTGTAATACACTAAAACCTTACCTGAATAAACTGCTAATACTCGGTAGTTTCCGACATTGATGACGTACATGGTGTTAAGCTGCTGAGAAATCTTTCGGAAAATACCGTAGCACTAAAAAAAATCAGTTTTTGGTGACTGGTGACCTTTAAATGTATCTGGTTGGGTGATCAGGCAGTGTGGCTGTTGAAAAGTGAGTGTGGAATTGTTGATTTGTAATCACTGAAACTTGTAAATAAACTCTATACATAAAATATATTCTGTTAGTGAAATACAGTATTAATTCAAAATTTAAATTCACTTTCATTTACAAATTGTGTCATATTAAATTTTTTAGCGTAGTGATGTATTTGATTCAAAACACAATATACATCAAGATCTACGTACCTGTGTATGGTTAGACAAGAAACAAGTTTTAAATCCTAATGTATAGGTTTTATTTTGTCATCATAGTTAAAATATCAACATATACAGACAAAATTTAAATTGACTTTCATTTTATCATTTATGAATTGTGTCATATTAAATTTTTTAGCATAGTGATGTACATAATGTATTTGATTCAAAACACAAAATCTATGTACCCAAGAAGCAAGTTTTAAATCCTAATGTGTAGACTTTATTTTGTCATCATAGTTGAAATATCTATAGAGACTTGTTTACCTATATACCTGTTAATTATTAAGATGTGTAGGTGTTTTCTATCCTGCTATATAGACCAGGAGTGTTAAAGATTATGGAATTTACTGGTACTTAATATTGTCTAACAGGATTCTCCAACAATATTGTCCAACAGGATTCACTCACTAATGTTTGTTTAGATCTTTTTTCCACAGTTACGGAAAATATTCATGTGGTGATTTCCTTGGACTAATGTTAATGGGTGTGACTTAGTTGCTACAAGGGTTATCCCCGTTTAGCATCAGTAGTTACGGCATTATGATAAAAGATGCATTTAGAAGAGACAGTCAATCAATACATATTGTGTGTAACTGAATCTGCTAATATCTGTATTGTCTATTGAATAATCAGGAGATTAACTCTTTATATACAGTAACTTGAACAGATTACATTCTTTTCTTCAATACTGTGGATAATTTGAAATCACTTTTGTCTCTGCTATTACTTTGTCATTCTGTGAATTTTATAATTGGAAAATGTCAGTTCCCCAGAGTCAATATATGTAAATCAAAGTCCCATATACTCCTATGATCTATCAAGTCATTAATGTATGCATAAACCTTTAGTTGTAGTTATATATGTACCATACGTTTTAACTTCTCATAGAACAGATTTTTTTTTCTAATCTTGGTTTCTGGTTGTAATATAAATTTTACATGGCCATAGTTAACATCAGCAATAAATTAAATTCATCTTTTAAACAAAAAATGTTGGATCAGCTAGACTTATTGTATTCACTATTTATGCTATCCTCTAAACCTATCTTGTTAATTTCAACAGAGTACAATGTATCTGTAATTTATTACCAATTAAAAGTAAAGAAATTACTGTTCTTTAAGCAATAAAAGAACCAGTCCAGTTTTACTTTGAGGCTTCACCATTCAATTTAGCAAGAGACTGTCATTCAATTTGGGTTTGAGCTTCACAATTCAAATGGGTTATCAGGCTTTGTCATTCAATTTGGGTTTCAGGCTTTGCCAGGACTGTTCTTGAATATTACGAGAATGCTTGTTTTAAATTTTGAATTTTACAATTTTTAAAATTTTCGGTTCCTCAAATATAGATTCTAAAACAACACAATTTTAAAAAGTTATATAGTTCCAATAAAAGATCTAATTCTTGTGATATATACATTATTTTTGTCATCAAACTAAATCATCTTCATTTATTTTTGTTTTGTTTTTTTTTTTTTGATGCACATTAATATAAATATTATTGTTCATGATATATTATTATTTCATTAACATTTAAATTGTATGATTTATTGATTTAATCGTTTGTTGAAAATATTGTAAAAGGGAAAACATTTTATTGTATGGGTGACTTTAGTAAATGAGCTAATAAAAATCCAAAATACCAGAATGTGTCCCTTATTTGTATGGACTAAATACATTTACTATTGTTTCCTGTTTAAGACCAGTATCTCCCATTAAACCCAAGTGTCTCCTGTTTAACACTTGTATCTCCCAGTTAACCCCAGTGTCTCCTGTTTAACACTTGTATCTCCCAGTAAACCCCAGTGTCTCCTGTTAAACACTTGTATCTCCCGTTAAACACCAGTGTCTCCTGTACATTTCATTAAACATCAGTATCTCCTGTTTAACACCAGTATCTCCCATTAAACATCAGTATCTCCTGTTAAACACTTGTATCTCCCATTAAACCCCAGTGTCTCCTGTTTAACACTTTTATCTAACATTAGACTAGTTTTTCCGTTTGTATTTGATGAAATACAAGTTTTATCGAACACGCGTGATACAGAATCTTGTATCACCACACTGTGGTGATACAACATTGGCGGTAAAGTACGCGTGCACTTCTCATTGTGACGTCATTGTGGAATCTCCGATTTGTCAAACGTAAACAATGACGTCATTACTACAAAACATGTCATAACATAGTTCAGTGGTTTTCTGTGGTAAAATGTATTTTTTTCACATAAAATATTGGGTTTTTATTATTTTAATTATCTAATAGAAAATGTTAGATAAAAATATCATATACACAGTGTGTATGTACAACCCTTCGTATCAGGTCTCGTCCTGATACTGAGGGTTGTACATACACACTGTGTATATAATATGTATGTATCTCCTATTAAACCCCAGTGTCTCCTGTTTAACACTTGTATCTCCCATTAAACATCTGTGTCTCGTGTTAAACACTTGTATCTCCTATTAAACACCAATACCTCCCATTAAACATTAGTGTCTCCCATTAAACCCCAGTGTCTCCTGTTTAACACCAGTGCCTCCCATTAAACACCAGTGTCTCCTGTTTAACAACAGTACCTCCCATTAAACATCAGTGTCTCGATAAACACCTGTATCTTCCATTAAACACCAGTGTTTCCTTTTTAACACAGTATCTACTGTTCGACACTAGTACATCCAAATAAACTCTTATGTGTAGTTTTTCCCATTAAACACTAGTATCTCCAATTAAAAATTTGTACCACCCATTTAATTCTATTAGTCTCCAATTAAAAACTAATCTCCCATTAAACGCTTGTATTTCCTATGTATAGCTACTATTTCCATGAAAATACTAGTGCTTCCAATTCATAGGCGTAGGAGCAGGGGGGCACTCCCCACCCCCACCCCCCAATGTCAGAGAAGGGGGCCAGGCCCCCGCAATATTTTGTGTGATTTTTTGTGTCATAGTTTATGTTTATAGTGTAATGCTAAAAAAACAAAAAACAAAAAACACACACACAAGAGCTTTAACAGGAAATGTCCATCTGGTAACCAATCGATTATCAATTTCATCATTATACTTGTAAAAGGGCGTCTTGAAATTCACCCTTAGAAACGGCTCACAGCATCTCCAATTGCAGGGCGGATCCAGGATGTTTTGAAAGGGGGGTTTAAGAATTATATGGATGCATACCTCGTGTTACGGCAGGCATGGCACGTTAAAGAACCCTCCCTGTACATTACCCTGAGCGCATTGCAAAGTTAAAACTTTTACCACTCCACCTATAGCTGGCGACGACTCGATATAAGGGAAATATTCTGGACTAGGACGTTAAAACCCCATTCAATCAATCAATCTTGCATTGCAAGACAGGAAAAACAATATAAACATTTACATGTTTAAGCTACGGACAAGATGGAAGTAATAAGTAAACGATAAATAAAATCTGTATACAAAAGTGTGATGACGCCCAATATACAATTGACTCAGAGTGATTGAGAGATACCAGCAAAATACATGTATAAATATGTATGTACCACTTTAATAACAAGACTGTAAATGTGAGAATCTATAAATTTTTCGCGGGTTTTGGAGTAAAATTAATGAAAACACCGGTTTGTGGTGAGTTTGGCATGATGATGTCGTGGTATCCGTTGTAACATGTGATGACTTCCGATGAGTATCGAATGCTACTACCGCTTTCAAAACGCTTCACTACTTCCGTTTCCGGAGATTCTACTCCCGAGTTTGGTGAAATGGAATTTGTTTCTTTGTACGTCAATATTACTGGAGAATTTAGATGGCTATTTAATGATTTGCGAGCAGGAGTATTTTCAATGTTTTTTAAGCTTGCCACACATCTGTTATTTACAAGGCGATCCTGATTACTGGCATGGCGCTCTGACGTTCCGGAGGAAGACGAATTTGTTGATGGAGTGCAACGTTCAGAACAAGTAGAAGTACAGGAAGTAAATGAATCTGAACTACAACATGAACTGTCGTCTTCGTCCGGCGGTAAATCCTCCAAATCAATGTTGTTTTTGTGTGTATCGTCTAAACTTTCCGATTTGTCGGTTTTTAAATCGGGTTCTTCGTCGGCGGCATGGTCATTTGGAATGTCACAATTTACACTTGTGTCCTGAAAAAAAACAAATGTATTAATAAAGTTTATCTACATCATTTATAAGGAACAATTATCTTATCGTCTGTAGAACCGCACACTTTGCCGTTTGCAATAAAATGACGTTATTCCGGGAATTGGCAGTATTCCCATAACAAGTGGAAGCGATAAACGGATAGTTTGCACAATAGGTTGCATTTTTATGTATACAATAAAGAAGATCGCCGATCGTTATATTCCGGCGTATACATGCGAGATATACAGAAACTAAAATCTATCTTGTACCCGAATGTATCCGGGTATGCATGATTTTAAACCAGTCGAATACTCTGTTGACAAATTTCGTTTGCATTTGCTTGTTTTGTACATAGTTTTGTCTACAGATAAATTCGCCAGCGCCCTAAACAATACCGCGAAATCGAATAATTTCCATTCGGCGTTAATCTGGGGATTTACGTCAACGTTTTCCCCATCGTTCCACAGTAATAAAAGTTTAGATCACGTGGTACGCTGGAAACATCACATTTTACGTTTGTCAGTTTTACGGAGGCGCGCGTCAAGTTACGTGATTTCATTTACAAATCTCTGGCGCAGTCATTTTGCGATAACATGTGGTACATAAAAAGAAAACACAAACGCTGACCTTTACATAGATATACCATCCAGCTTCAGTAATGATTTTCTCGTGCATGTATATGTGTGTTTTCGGTAGACCATGGGGGTTGGGTTGGAAAAGGAGTACGGTGGCCGATGTCTGAAGCATACGTATACGGATCACGCCGTTCAAATCCCGCTTGGGACACCACCTAGCTACTACTAATGATAGTGTGAGCAAGTTTGTCAGATTTCTTGCCGAAGGTCGGTGGCCTTCTCCGGACACTCCGGTTTCTTCCACATTCCATGCAATACACCACTCCGTAGAGCATGAACTATGGAAATATTTTAAGTAAAATGCGGTCGAAAATCATTTGCAAAACAAATTACGAAAACGTCGAATTCGAGATACCGTTCTGTTAACTCTGTACAATATACACCACACAGTACTACAATAGGGTCGTAGACATAGAGAACTCGCAGACCTCGAACCCGATGAAAACTTTTACGATCAATAGTTTAGCAGTAGATCTAGCGGTATGTAAAGTTATTCATTGTACCTTTGTTCTGTCTTTTCTGTCCTTCAGTAAAAATATTAATGCAATGCATATGCATGAACTGCCACCAAGAACTAAGAGTCCGACTAATACTGGTTTTTGCATTATTCACGCTGCGTCGTCCATCTTTCAAAAACTTTCACCGGAAGTCGACATAGAGTAATTTTGACGTCACATACGTATTCATGTTTTTGCGGGATTTAGCGTCATAACATTTCCGTCATATCTTGAACATACGATTAACGTCACATTCAACAGAAAGTTCAGATCTGCAGCGATTTGTAGTCTAAGTTCAGACTCCTTACCAAACTGAACCATCACACTTTCGCGTAAGAAAAAAATGAATGTTTAATTTGTAATGAAAAAGGTACCTGCATGCATTTCATAAAAGCCTGGCATCTACAATCAAGGTAAACATCAAATATAAACAGCGGTGTGGTTAAAGTTCTTTTGACAGAGACCAGTAGGTATTTGAACAGCGGTGTGGTTAAAGTTCTTTTGACAGAGACCAGTAGGTATTTGAACAGCGGTGTGGTTCAAGTACTTTTGACAGAGACCAGTAAGTATTTGAACATTGGTGTGGTTCAAGTATTTTTTTAAAGAGATCGGAAAATATTTAGTGGTGTGGTTCAAGTATTTTTTAAAGAGACCAGAAAATATTAAATGGTGTGGTTCAAGTATTTTTTTAAAGAGACCGGAAAATACTTAGTGGTGTGGTTCAAGTATTTTAGACAGATCGGTCGGAATCCATTGCTGGGTTCAAGTACTTTTGACAAGAGTTCGGTCAGTATTCATTGATGCTGCTTTGTGTCCATATTGCCCTGATATATTTGACGTCACATAGTTCCATGTTCCTTTTACACAATTTTGATTACACACGTGGTGGGTATAGCTAGCTAATCAGGAGGTGCTTACCTTTCCGGAGCACCCGGTCTCACTTCCCTGGTGGAAGTTCACGTGCCTAACTTGACCTGTCGGTTCCAAAGTTTTTACTTTGCTTCTGGATTGTAATTCGGACACGTATGAGTATGTTTGGTTTTGATCATGTACTTTTGACAGACGTTGGGTATAAATACCGGCCGGTATTCAGTGATGTGGTTCAAGTACTTTTGACAGACATCGGGTACATAAAGACCGGTCGGTATTTAATGAAGGTCATTGTCAATCAACCTCGTAAACTTCTACCAACTTGGTGCTAGAGCTTCAAACGCCTGGGCCTGTGTAAAGATTTTACATTTCACGTCACTGTGACCTTCAATACAGATGAAGGCCGACCAGCTAGACATAATAGGAAGAACCTCTTGTGTTGATGTTATATAGTGATGGGCCTTATTGGAGGAACAATATGTTTATAGGTTTAACTACTGGTATTTAACATGACTACATTGAATAAAGAAGGTCAGTCTGCTTCTAAAGATATGTTAAGCTTTGTGTGTTGATGTCATAGATAGTTTCAAGCTTCTTAATCTTTCAATTTCTGATAAAATATTTAAAAAATTTTCTGTTAAATTTTTATGTCACTTTGCCCTGACTAAACATGCCTCGCAATTTTGGTACAGCTTCATGCAATGATGCTGTTTCAAGCTTCTACGGTTTGTTAAAATGTTTAAGGTTCTTTTATTTTACCCTTTCAAGTATGGGAAACATGTTAATTCAAGGTCACTGTGATTCAAGGTCACTGTGGTCACAGTGACCTTGAATCACAGTGACCTTGAATTAACATGTTTCCCATACTTGAAAGGGTCCAAACCAGGGGACCCCTTTAAATTTCACTGTCATTGGTTTACTGGTTATGGAGAAGTGAAAAATTAACCGACACATGATAGACCTTTGGCTCAGGTGAGCTTATATAAATTGAACACAAGGTATTGGTCAAAAACAAGAAACAAACCAAAATTAAATTTGATAAACCATTTAATTTCATGAATCAACATCTGATATGAAATCAAAATAAGTGCCTATTGAGGCTCCAACCAGACATGTTCTTGCAAGCAAGACAATAATACCATTGAATAAGTATAGGGACAAACTTTTCTTAATAAACATCTTTTTGTTTGGTGCAAATATGTGAACTATTTCTAAACCAACTAACTAAAGAACCAAAGATGTATAATTAAATAATAAACCCTTTGTTTGTTAAAACTTAAATATAACAACAATAACACTATAGAATACATCACTGGACAGACAAAGATTTCTTAGACATACACAGATTTCCTAAAATGATCATCATACAACTTACACCATTGTGTCATATAAATACATGTACATGTCTATCAACATTGCTGATTGTCTTCATAGTACTCTCAATTATAATTAAACATGTGACAAGTGTAGCTAGCTAACAGGAGATGCTTACCCTTCCAGAGCACCCAGTCTCACTTACCAGTGGAAGTTCACAAGTTTAACCTAATTTGCCAGTTTCAAAGTTTTTACTTTGCTTTTGGGATTGTGATTTGGACATGAATTTGTATGTTTGTTTTGATTCTTGTGATGTAAATCAGTAACTATTATTTCATTTGTTTTTTTTTTTCACTTAAATTAGTGATAATAAAAAGATGCAAAGAATTAAACTTTCACAAAGATTTAATTTGATATTTATCAATGCATTTACACTGACTATCATTTAAAGATGTTAAAATCTATTTTAATCTTCTTCTTTTTTTTTTTTTTTACTTGAGGCCCCTTTTTGCATATGGATAGTCATATACAATACAGTTGCTATAAGATACAAATATTTAGGCATTTTAAGATTTAGAACAAAGAATAAGGTAAAATATCACACACAATAAAGATGACCTTGTGCTGACCTCTTCATGCTCAAACTGTATCAAAGAGACTATGACCTTGTGCTGACCTCTTCATGCTCAAACTGTATCAAAGAGACTATGACCTTGTGCTGACCTCTTCATGCTCAAACTGTATCAAAGAGACTATGACCTTGTGCTGACCTCTTCATGCTCAAACTGTATCAAAGAGACTATGACCTTGTGCTGACCTCTTCATGCTCAAACTGTATCAAAGAGACTATGACCTTGTGCTGACCTCTTCATGCTCAAACTGTATCAGAGAGACTATGACCTTGTGCTGACTTCTTCATGCTCAAACTGTATCAGAGACTAAGAGACAGGTAGATAGACATTGGATTTTACAAAATTATCTGCTCTTTGTGATATTTTTTCAACAAAGTGAAGAACAAGACACTTTTGTAAGTATATGACATGGTGAAGTTCATATTTATGTTTATATCATTATGAAACAATAAAAAACTAGTTTTTATAAAACTATAAAACTTAAGATCATATTTAAGTTTGTTTCAAACAATTTGTGTAAATAAAAAACAACTACATAGTTGATACTACAGTAAAAATAATCAACAACATGGATATATAATAATAATGATGATATATATATAAATACTGTCAACAGGCACCAGCTTCATTATCATTTCTTTTCTTAACTAAGATTTTCCTAAACTTAAATTTAGCAAACGTTGGTAATTTTTTTTAAACTACTAATAAATAATTGCACAAAAGTAAACACAACTGTTTTAAGCTCGAAGGAATCTTCAAAATGGCATCTTAAATTCCTGAAAAAATTAAAAATTAAAAAAGTTATAGGGATTTGAAATTTTGCTAGATTTAAGTTCAGGAAAATCTTAGTACAGGAATGATTGTGAAACTTGGGCCATGTCCTTGATGAATGACACAAATACAGGAATTACCACGAATCAAGGTTATAAATCAACATAATGCCTGAAATGCTCTACCAATTAATTATATTGTATTAGAATGGAAACACTGAATAGTGGGGTTCTCCAGCAAACCACATAATTAATCTTTGAAATTTGTGTGAAGTAATATGGAAAACATAAACATTGTAGTTCAAAGGATAACATCATTTTTGCAAGAAAATGATTACTTTTAAAGTTTCAAAGAAAATATCACCATTTTTGCAAGAAAACATCAACTTGTGTGATTCCATACCTGCTAGATATAAACATTCCACAAAATAGTTATGGTGGCATTTTGGCAAACCACATTTTTACCAAATGTTAACAATATCAAAGTATAAATGCACTGCATACAAAAGATTCAATGTGAAATCTTCCTTAGCATGGTAAAAACAACATAGTGTGTATACAGATTTTTTTTTATCATTTTTTAATTAATTATACATCCATAAAAGTTTTACTCCCAAAGTCGTCATATATTGCAAAAGTACAGCTTGTTTTGACCAATCAAAGTTTCCAAATATTTTTGTACAATGAATTAAATTTGGAAATTAATACTGTTAATCATGTTAATAGAAAAAATGAAATCTGGATTTCAGTGTGCCTGTAAAATCTGAAAAAACAAGGAAGCAATCCATGCCACATAAACATTGTTCTTTGTGTTTGTGTAATATTATGCAGCAACCATGAATATACTAACATACTTAAACTGAATACATGAATACTACAATAGTACAAAGTCAAATATTGGGCCCGACTGCTCCTCTATATAAGTCTATATATAACCATATAATGGCTTTGAAAATCAAGTCCCCAGGGCTTCGTTATAAACATGTTTTAACTAAATACTGAAGCAGGAAAGTTTCAAATCTTAATAAAGAAACATAAATGGACTGACAAATGATAATGGACTTAACTTGTTCTAATTTCCTAGTATTATTGTCTTCTATTGAGGTCACTATCCTCTCAGCGAGGGCATTATTTTTTCCAAAAGCAAAACCATGAATGCATAGTCACTTCAACAGAAGGCGATAATCAGTTTGACATGGATGTTTTATGATTATGAGTACATAAATTATGGAGAGAGAGAGAAGACTAAAAACCAAAATATCTAATAGTATCCATCTGCAGCAGGTACTATTGTTCCATTGTATGCATGTGCTATGTAGCTATCCAATCAATTTTCAAGAATTTGTCATGTGATGTACTAATTATGGGTGTTAGAAATAAAAAAGGTCTCATATTATTAAGACGTTTATCGTAATAACATCATATAAGTTATCGAAACAGTATACCATGGAAACAATCATATTTGAATTTTCTAAGATAAAACAAGTAACAGTGTGTGTGTGTGTGTGTGTGTGTGTGTGTGTGTGTGTGTGTGTTATTTAACTATCCTTTACATGCCCAAAATTGTATTATTGAAATATCAGAATTACAATGTACCAAAATTCACTAGATTCTGACAAATATTGAAATTAAATACATATATTTTATTTTTTAAATACATGTATTAAGTCTTTTTTATAAAACAAAAATTTGACTTGGTCACAAGAATATAAATATGGAATACATATATAATTGGTCTTTGTAGAAGTAGGCCTTCTTATCAATTCATCTAAACACTGTCATCATGAAAAGGATAATTATATCAATAATATTTTAAGCCTATCAAACAGCACCTGTCTCTTATTATACAGTATAGTGGACAAATTTCATTTGTGCTATAAACCAATATTTCATTTATCTCAAAATAAATGCTTTAGATTGCCAAATAACATTGTTAACTTACATTTGCACAAAAACTTCTATTTCTATTCATTAGAATGCAGAAATATACTTTTGTCTAAATTTTTATTTGTAACATTCACTCTTAATTTACACTGCGGATAGTACCCTTAATTTGTAAATGCTATATACACATTAAAATACAGGTAGTATAATACATGTACATTGTAGCTGACTAAATCAACACTTGGAATGAAATATGATAGCAACCATATGACAAACACATCTTTAATTAACACAAAGTGACACACCCACCCACAGACAAACACACACACACAATGATTTGATACAAAATAAAATAATGATAAATGGGCATTCTCTCATATTTTTGAAACATAAATCATTGTATGACTATTTTTCCATTAATTTGCACGCACATGCACACGCACACACACACAGAAATCATCATCAAGACAAACAAAAAGAAGTGCTCTCTCTTTCTCTCTCTCTCTCTGAAACTAGATAGGGAATTTCTATAATGTATGAACCACAAAATGACAAAAACTTGATAATGATAAAATGAACATATACTAAAAAAATCTTTGAGGAATGATGTGACAATGGATACAATTTAAAACTAAATATAATATAACACAATACAAAATTAAGTGACTTAAAAATAGCTGGAAAGAAACAAATTAAAAACAAAGGTTGTAAGAAAAATTGTATTGACCTGAATTAAAAAACTTCTTAATATGACAGACACTCGAGCTTATCTTGATTTTTTAAAAAAAATTGCGGTACACTATATATGTAGGGGGCCGGACTCGATAGGTGGCCTGGAAGCTTACTAACTAGAGCATCCTGTTAGTATTGGGAAGGTCCTGGGTTGAGTCCCTGTTTTGCCGCTGCATTTTTTCCCTTTCCTGTTACATATACATATCTGATATCATTGACATATAATAGTAATACAGATGTACTATATATAGCTGGTCAATACTTAACTGCCCACAAATATCACTTTATGGTGTACAAAAGGCCACAACCCATATTTGAGTGCTTCAATCTGTTAAAATGATTTTTGATGACCAAATGCCCACATTAAACTCCAACAATAATACAGATCACCAATTCATACTCTAAATTACGCTAAATTTGACACAGCTGTAAATATAGATCTTCAACATTAAGGTACTGGTATGACCTTCACCTTTAATTTACAGGACATTACATTGACATGTTTCACAATTTGATCATGCTTCTCAAAAGTTACATCTCAATAATATCAAAATCTCAATTGTTGATGGAATATAAAAATTTATGTTATTATTTTTGTATGAATTTGCAAATTTTCGGAAAACATTAAATGAACAAAACTTTTTTTTATTATTTTTTATAATATTTTCTGCAAATGTTATATTCAAATTATTTATAAGAGGGGTAAAGCATTGTGGACAATATATTAGGAATATGAAAATATTGGATAGAAAAACAAAATATACATGGATTATTACTGATAGTCGGACAATAACATACAAAAGTAGAAATAAAGATAACTTATATAGAAATAAATATCTAAATAAACAAATACTGAACTCTTAAAACAATTTAAATTTCACTATTAAATAATGACAACGATTATATGAATAAAATGTGACTTGAGAGTAAATCTTTAGCACTTAATAAGAATCTAAACAATCAATGTATATTTTTGTCCTTTGGTGAGGTGTACGTATGGTATATGTGGTAGTACAGACCTGACAAAAATTATATTCATGGCTGTAAGGTGAATATTGTTTTAGTCAGGTCCAAATGTATTTTTGTTTCTGAAGGATCTGGTCATCACAGGGTTATATTTCATATTTGGATTTTTTTAAGTTATATGAGATACTGCCCAAGATAGAAAATTGACCTCCATACAGTCTACTGTGTAGGCTAAGCAAAATGGACAAAAGATCATAGACTGGGCCTTTAAAAACACCTGTTACAAGTCATGCAGAATTGCAGATCAAGAAGAAGGTTAAATTATAACTTGATAATTTTGCTGTGTGAAAAATGTATCGGTTTGCAAAGCATACAGAACCATACCTGTATTCTTGAAATGTGTTAATGTGTAATACATACTGGGGTCCAATATGAAGTTTGGTATGTCACCTCAGCACTATAGATTTACTCCTTAAATGGTAAATTATATTAATACAAAATGTATTACAATTGGCAAGAAAACACATATATGAAGAATTTAATGATACCTATAATAAAATATGTAAACAACACGATCGAGTGGTCAAAGTCTAATATCTGTAAAAGTAACGCTTTTTATTGCAAACCCATATTAAGTTAACTTTAAATGTTTAACGACTGAGAATCTGTTTCATCAGAAAAGAAGGACCAAAGCATTGTACAACTACTGAATTTGGTCTACAAATTTTCAGTAAAAGAAAACAAAGAAATAAATCACTAGTACGGATTTTCCATTGGAATCTTAATACTTGGGTGTTTATTCTGTTGAAATAAAATTAATAGTGTTTTCATTCCAAAGAAAGAAAATGCTCTGGGATTTATTCCTTTTAAAAAAGAATTTCCTTGCAGTAAGTATTCATTGTTACATGTAGATATGGATAAAGTGTTTAACAAATTAGTTAGAAGTGATGTGGATATCAAAACATGAGTTTTCACAGACTAATTAAACTAACTAATGATTTTCTGGATGTCCTATGGCACCATTGTCATCTTTGATTAGTTATGAAAATTCCATCCTCACTCTCCCTCCCTCATACATGAATTTTAATTACAGATCAGACGGGTAAAAGATGTAACATTTAACAAGTAAATTAGTAAATCAGGATTCTTCATCAGTAGCTACTTTTTGGGATTTTTTAAAAACTTGCTATGATAAATTTATCTTTAAATGGGATACGCCTTCATGCATAGATGGCTTTTGATAGATAAAAATTTGGTTATTTGCTGTTTCAAAGTTGTGTAACATTTTGGCAATTTGGTTCAAACACTATAATAACAGTGTAATGAAGTTATGGATTTCTATTACCAGTCATCATCATTCATAAATAAAAATGTTGTTTCTCAGTAAACATAAATTCGAGAGAAAAAAATTATACAATAGAGGTAATACCTTTTTGTGTCACAATTTGATGGACAATCTACCATCTATAAATAACTCTCTAGATAATTAATATTCTTGCAATCAATTAAGGATATTGGTCCAAAAACATGGAAGTATTGAAAAATAATATAATTACAATAATTGTTATTTCAACATTAAGGTGAGTCACTGACAACTTTACATGTTTGGTGTCGAACTTCATACCATAAACCTTCTAATTGAGACAACTTATAGTCTCGGACATCTTTCATTCAGCATGGTCATAATACCACTGAACTCCCAAGATTTCTTATTAAACCAATATTCAAAATTATAAATGAGAATTTATAGAGAAGACCTCTGACTAACTCTTGATTCCAAAACCTTTGTTTTTGGTGACCCATCAAATAAATGATTTTCTTTTAAATGTTAACAAGAGGCCCAATAGGGCCTGTGATGCTCAACTGGCAGCTTATTTACATTTTTGATAAATAACATGCAAACCTTGTGAAATGGCATTCCCCCTTCTTTTTACAATTGCAACTGGAACCAAAATGGTTGGAAACCAAATCTGCATTGGTTTTTCATGTTATTGCTATGTATAGGAACAGAAGCCAGCTTGAAAAATGAATCCACAATGGCTATTTATGTGTTTCTCATTATAGAAACGGAGCCATCTTGGATGTAACATTGGCTTGTCTGGCAAGACAAATTTAATTTAAATTAGCCTAGTGGTTTCAAAGAAGATTTTCAAAATATTGATGATATATAACACCTGATTTACAAAATTCTTGAAAATTGTGGCAACAAAACCTTCTCAGGAAACCTGTTACAAATTTGGCTTCATTTGGCTTTGTAGTTTCAAAGAAGATGATTTTCAAAGAATCGCTTAAATTTAGCATCTAATTTGCATATTCGGCTAATTACAAGCAAACAGAAAAAGTTACAGAAAAATCTGTTATATATATTAAATAACTAGACATCTACTTTCTAATTCTCAAATTTGAACTAAATCGGTCCATAACTAAACATGTAATGACCATTTATAGGTTTTTGCTATTTATAGCAATGGCGGCCATCTTGGATGCCGCAGGAATATTATTTGTACAAACTTTAATCTACTCCACCTCGGGACTTTCCACACCAAATTTGGCATCATTTGGGTATGTGGTTTCAGAGAAGAAGATTTTCAAAGAATTGCTTAAATTTAGCATCTAATTTGCATATTCCGCTAATTACGAGCAAACAGAAAAAGTTACAGAAAAACCCGTTACATATAATAAATGGCTAGACATCTACTTTCTAAAACTCAAATTTTAACTAAATCGGTCCATAAATAAACATGTAATGACCATTTATAGGTTTTTGCTATTTATAGCAATGGCGGCCATCTTGGATGCCGCAGGAATATAATTTGTACAAACTTTAATCTACTCCACCTAGGGACTTTCCACACCATATTTGGCATCATTTGGGTATGTGGTTTCAGAGAAGAAGATTTTCAAAGAATCGACTAAATTTAGCATCTAATTTGCATATTCCGCTAATTACGAGCAAACAGAAAAAGTTACAGAAAACCCCGTTATATATATTAAATGGCTAGACATCTACTTTCTAAATCTCAAATTTGAACTAAATCGGTCCAAAAATAAACATGTAATGACCATTTATAGGTTTTTGCTATTTATAGCAATGGCGGCCATCTTGGATGCCGCAGGAATATAATTTGTACAAACTTTAATCTACTCCACCTAGGGACTTTCCACACCAAATTTGGCATCATTTGGGTATGTGGTTTCAGAGAAGAAGATTTTCAAAGAATTGCCTAAATTTAGCATCTAATTTGAATATTCCGCTAATTACGAGCAAACAATAAAAGTTACATAAAAACCTGTTACATATATTAAATGGCTAGACATCTACTTTCTAAATCTCAAATTTGAACTAAATCGGTCCATAAATAAACATGTAATGACCATTTATAGGTTTTTGCTATTTATAGCAATGGCGGCCATCTTGGATGCCACACGAAGTTGATTTGTACAAACTTTAATCTACTCCACCTAGGGACTTTCCACACCATATTTGGCATCATTTGGGTATGTGGTTTCAGAGAAGAAGATTTTCAAAGAATCGACTAAATTTAGCATCTAATTTGCATATTCCGCTAATTACGAGCAAACAGAAAAAGTTACATAAAAACCTGTAACATATATTAAATGGCTAGACATCTACTTTCTAAATCTCAAATTTGAACTAAATCGTTCCATAAATAAACATGTAATGACCATTTATAGGTTTTTGCTATTTATAGCAATGGCGGCCATCTTGGATGCCGCACGAAGTTGATTTGTATAAACTTTAATCTACTCCACCTAGGGACTTTCCACACCATATTTGGCATCATTTGGGTATATGGTTTCAGAGAAGAAGATTTTCAAAGAATCGACTAAATTTAGCATCTAATTTGCATATTCCGCTAATTACGAGCAAACAGAAAAAGTTACAGAAAAACCCGTTATAAATATTAAATGGCTAGACATCTACTTTCTAAATCTCAAATTTGAACTAAATCGGTCCATAAATAAACATGTAATGACCATTTATAGGTTTTTGCTATTTATAGCAATGGCGGCCATCTTGGATGCCGCAGGAATATAATTTGTACAAACTTTAATCTACTCCACCTAGGGACTTTCCACAACAAATTTGGCATCATTTGGGTATGTGGTTTCAGAGAAGAAGATTTTCAAAGAATTGCCTAAATTTAGCATCTAATTTGCATATTCCGCTAATTACGAGCAAACAGAAAAAGTAACAAAAAAACCCGTTACATATATTAAATGGCTAGACATCTACTTTCTAAATCTCAAATTTGAACTAAATCGGTCCATAAATAAACATGTAATGACCATTTATAGGTTTTTGCTATTTATAGCAATGGCGGCCATCTTGGATGCCGCACGAAGTTGATTTGTACAAACTTTAATCTACTCCACCTAGGGACTTTCCACACCATATTTGGCATCATTTGGGTATGTGGTTTCAGAGAAGAAGATTTTCAAAGAATAGACTAAATTTAGCATCTAATTTGCATATTCCGCTAATTACGAGCAAACAGAAAAAGTTACAGAAAAACCCGTTACATATATTAAATGGCTAGACATCTACTTTCTAAATCTCAAATTTTAACTAAATCGGTCCAAAAATAAACATGTAATGACCATTTATAGGTTTTTGCTATTTATAGCAATGGCGGCCATCTTGGATGCCGCAGGAATATAATTTGTACAAACTTTAATCTACTCCACCTAGGGACTTTCCACACCAAATTTGGTTCCAATTGGCCAAGTGGTTTCAGAGGAGAAGATTAAAGTTTACGCACGGACGCACGCACGGACGCACGGACGCACGGACGCACGGACACACGCTTCACCATGGCATAAGCTCAGCTGGCTATAGCCAGTTGAGCTAAAAATAACTTAAGCTTGATTTCTGTTTTTCGGAGGTATGTGGTATCACAATTGCGTAGATTGTGTTTTTGTAAAAAGAAAATTGACAAGTTCACACTTTATGCCTTTAACAACATATTTAACTTTTAACTGTTACAATGACTTGTGTTTACATGTGTATGCGAGTGTTCATATGAACCAATTCTAACATTTAATGTTTGTGGAAATAGTACAGAGTCATTCGTGTCACTTTTTCAACAAACATTGGTAAAAACATCAGATAATACCTGAATTTTCCTTAAAAAAATCAAATAAGAAACTTATTTCATTTTGTAAATAACAAACAAGAATTATCTGATCAGGGGTTCAAGAAGTTTAACTTTGTTCATCTCTCTCTCTCTCTCTCTCTCTCTCTCTCTTGCACACACAAACACTCTTTCTCTCCCATATATAAATCTCTCCCTCTCTCTCTCTCTTTCTCTCTCTCATATCAAAATCTTTAAAAATTGACATCAATATATTTTCAATCTTTATCAATTATTTATACCATTTTGACATACAACGATATGGATAATTTTCTGACCATATATGCACACTATTTTTATGACATATCAAAATACGAGATTTTTTTCTGATATGCAATAAAACATTCTTGAATTCATGTAGTTAATTATACAAAATATTTGAATTTTCATTTATGTCTGATTTTGAAAATCTTGAAATAAAACCCTCAAATAAATACTATAATACACAATACATGTTAAAGCTAAAACTAGCACTAGCACTCATCCTGACTTAGGATTCATCATATCACATAAAACTTAGGTAAATAAACATTTTTCCTCTCAGCTTAACACGGATTTCTTAAAATTCTTGGCTTGTGATAGCTGTATGCTTTAAAGAATTGGTATTTATCATATTTCTAAGTCAAAGTTCATAAAACTTGCGTCATTTTTCTTGTTCTGTAAGTATGTACCGTCAGATATTCATGATTTCCGTCAGCGCTTGACGGGTGAACCAGATTTTCCTTCAAAAGCTTGATGTGTCTGGAAAGCTGTATTTAAAACAAAGACATACATGTGATTAGTTTTGTTCTATTTTAAACCATTGAAGAGTTCCATTTGTTCCCCATTCCTTCTCACATATTTAATTCTACATAAAATTAACATAAAAACATTTTAACAGAAATATTAAAAATGGCTGTATTCAGTCATTTTTAGGGGTTTTCAATCAAAATTGACATTTTAGTAGCGGGTTCAAATGGAACTCTTTTATAAAACAAAATGTTTGTATAATAGATAGAATAACATGTGACTTCCAGTCAGACAATAAAAATTTACAACATGTACATGAACTCAAAAGCAATAATGAGAAGTGGTAGGAATTGCATAATGTTTGATGATTTCCATAGCATGCAGAATTTTTCCATTTTTTTTTACATACAAGGACAATTTGTGTGGTGTTTTACTATTTTCGCAGATCTAAAACTAAATAACAGAGACAATTAACAATTTTGAAAACAAATTTAATTGATGCCTGTTATATATAACCAACAGTCATTTAGTCCTTATCTTACTTATCTCATCTTTCACAGTCTGTTTCAATCACTTCTAGTTGTAAGCCTCCTCTGTAACTTCTCAAGTGGCCTATCCTTTTTTAACTCTACAGAGGTGTCTTTAGCATGACAGGGACACGAGACCTCTGTCTCAAGTCTCATCCAAGACTCCTCAGAAGTTGAAAATAATCTCAGAAAATTTTCAAGTCCCTTGTGAGATTCGACCCACAACCCTTGACTTTGAAAACCAGTGACAGTACCACTGGGCCATGTCCGCCCTGTAAATAAATACCGCACAAACTAGATGACACATAGAACCTTAATGATGTCACCTGTGTCACTGTGGCAATAAGCCAGGTGGCAAAATTATCAAGGGCATTATAACAAGGTTTTGCTGTAGCAGTAATACTATACCTTTATAAAATATAGCAGTAAAGTTAACATCAGGTACTAACTCCCTGATTTTATCTATAACGTTGGATTCTTCGTGTAAATCAGCACGCGTGTTCCATATCTGTATGATGTCATCTCGCTCTCTGACGCTCACACTAACACCACCAATGTTGTCATCTGAAACAGAAATAAAACAGAATGTATCGTAATTACTTTGTGATAAAGATTAAACTTTATAATGAAATAAACGTCAAAACTAATATCCTGTTATAACTGAAATAAGATGCCATTTCAAAAGTGTCCCCTAAACAAACCCCGACTGGGAAATCCTAAACAATGTGCATATTTCCTTTATAAGCCACAAGGTTTCATTCTTACACCAAAACCCTTAATAATGTCATAATTTGAATGTTGGCAATGAATTAAGATTTGAATGTAATCAGACATCCATGTTTACAATATCTTGGGGAATGAAAAAGTAATTTTGTTTCTATAGCAAGATGAAACTTTTAAATACCTTCAGCCATAAATTCTGTAAGTTGTTCACCAATAGCCGCCAGTAACAGCTCCTTCCATACAACAGGCTGTAACAAATATAACACCACAATGATAAATATCTTTGACTTATGAAGTGACATGCAGTAGAAGAAAAATTAGAATGCTGATGTGTTTAACTCTGGTCTATAACCTGTCATGTATTCCTATTGAGATAAATCACATTCAGATTGCACACTGTAGCTAATAGTGGTACAATACTGAATAAAGTAAAGGGATGATACCTGCAAAGTTGATATGAGGTTGATATAATGTGCATGTTCTATGTGATATATACAGTGTACTAATAAGTTATACAAGGTTTTGGTAGGTTACAAGGCCCAATGTACCCTGTCAAAGATATGGTAAAATGATCTTGTGACAAGGCAGGGGCCATTTAACCTGCCAAAACCCTGAATAATGTTTTTGTCACCCTTCAAAGCTGTACTAGTATGGTCTTCTTAACTTGCATTTCATACCTTTGCAATGTTACGGCCATGTTTGTTTACTTTTACTAGACTTCTGTGATGTAAAAGTTACAGTTCTTTCCCTTTTACCACTAAACGCCACATGCGTTTATGTACCCTGGCAAATTTCCCAACATAGATCTATGTATCCTGGCAAGTTAACCAATTGCTATGAAAGAATGTCATTGAAGGATGACAATACTTTATAATCATGTTCTGTTGCTGTTCAATTTAATACCATTTTGCAGTCTTTGCCTATTTTCAACACTGACATTAGCAAGCATACAGTGTTCCATCTAGATCTGCTTTCTTTCTGTCAAACTTTAATGGATATATCAATATTTACTCACTGTATCAAACTTATGACATTTTAATCTCCAGTTTCCACCTCCACAGTTATATTCATCTTCCCTGAAATAAATAAAAGTTACACAATTTTACATTAAAACATGTGTCAGTTATATATCAGTATATAGATTCTATCATACAGCAGTAGTAATACCAGAGAAATTATATCTGATTCAGTGTATGTTCTGTTTTTATACTGTTCTAAATTTTGTACAGATGAGCTATGTTTCATCTTCCTATGTTTGAGATAAAGATTTCCACTTGAAGAAATGATGGTAGAAATTTCACCTGCATATTTTTACCTACACGTGCAGACATAACATCGTTTTGCATATAAATGACACTCGAGTCTCAAAAATTTAGAAATTTTCATTGCATTTCAAATGTTTATAGAGATTAGATTAAAAAATTTGTTTTCTAGTTTATACATTCTGTATAAACCCAAATCAGGTACATTTTATCCAAGAGTCATATTTATTTTTATGTAAAATGTTAAATAATAAAGTTAGATTTACAAAAATGATGTCGATATCGATGTAACTCATATTTGAAACAAAAAAATGTCATCAAAATGGAAGAAAAAGAATCAATTATGTATTTATTTATGTAGGATAGGAAAATCTCACCCTCTGGGTTGAATATTTCTGTCAGAGACTCGGCAAGCTTCGTCTCTGACTGAAATATTCAACTCCTCGGATGAAAATTCTCTATCCTACATGGATACTCATAATATATTCTATTAAGACTGCTAATGCATTTTCCACAGAAAATTACCGGTAAAGTTTGATAAAATGATCTTTCCATCCCCATACACAGTCAAATTTTGTTCACATTAATTTCACGTGAAATTTGACAAGTGAAGTGAAATTCATTTTGAATTTGCATGACTTATGTGAAAATCATGTGAAATGAGATTCACTTAAAACATGTGTGAACAAAATTTGGCTGCACAGAGAAGATGTTATCATTAACCAACATAGTACAGCATGACATTTCTGATTTCTTCATAAAAGTTTAAAAAGTGATGTGATTACTAAATGATCTTTGCAGTGTAGTTCAACAAATTACTGCTTCAAGTCCCACGGATTCCAAAATAATAATATCAATAAGAACTCCATGGTTGATGTAACTTCATTAGGATATACAGTAGAGAGCTGTCAAAAGTTTTAACACTGGGCTAACCAATGACCACCTCATCTCAGCCCCTCATTAGTTTGGGTATCTGTCATCAACTTTTCAGCTCACTAGCTATCCATATTTTATTCACTCAGCAGCTAAGCTTCCACTCCCTTTTGTTACCTCAGTGTGAAACTTTCAACAGGCCTTTAATGTTTAGCTTTGATATCTTTAATTTTCCAGAAAAGATACAAAAATCTGAATTACGAACATCAACTTACCAAACTGGTCTAACTTCATTTCTCATTAGATGATAAGTGTATCTTACATTTAACTTGCTGACATCTGGTATGTTGTTGTATACACTCCAAAATCCCTGAAATAACAAAGTTACATAGTAAAGTTATACATGTGTGTATAGTCTGTTAAAATGTTTTCTAAACCATACTGTGAAATCATATATTTTCATGGTTCTAAGAGAAAATACCATTCCGTGGGGTACTAAATTTGTGTTGTCTGGTTACTGTTTAAAGAGGGTTTGTCAGCTATGCTATTTCAATGATATGAAAGTGTTGGTACAAAACAGCGAAACAGGTTTTACACAGAATAAAATTCATTAATATTATCAAGAAATATTTTAACTTATTTTAAACTTTTATAATTTGCCTCACACAGAGAATAAACTTTTCAAATTTTTTATCCAAATTTCTGAAATATATGTAAATGTGTATCTTTGTACAATACATAACATTTCATACTGCTCTAGTTACTCTGTTCAATTCAATAAATAAGTACATTTTGTACAACAAATAATGCTGGAGACTAGTTAGTGTCAAACTGGCATTTTATCCAAGGATAAACACAAGCTTGATTGGTCTGACTTCCGCAATCCCCATATGGTGCAAGTTACATGTACTGTATTTGGATATTCAAATTCATGGCAGATTTATTTTCACAACTTATAAATAACTTCAAAATACACAGCAAAACAAAATTACAGGCTGGCTATTTAACACTATTGGTGTTAATATTTGTATTAAAATGTTAAAGCAAGAAGAATGGAGTTATGGTGTATTATCCCAGGCAAGATTCACTTATATTATCACTATTATCAGGGCGTCTGTGGCCAAGTGGTCCCAACTACACACTTACTGATAACTGTGTCTCTCACTACCTAGTTTCAAGTGTCACTTCGGCAGCACATTCTAGTTTGAAAAAGTCTGTGGTTATCTCACTGCATTCTAGTTTCCCCCACCATTCTAGAACTGACAGTCAGGATATAAGTGAAAGAATTTGGACCTGGGCATAAAACACCATTACTCCACTCCACTCTTTCATAAATTTATATAAATAATGATGTGATTAGTTCTGGGATGATGGAGAATACCACCTTCTTTCAGCCGATAAATGCTCTCAAACTTGAAGCTGATGCAAGATTTGAACCTAGTCTCTGTGAGATAGTAAAACCATAAACATGTGCTTTAGACCACATGACCATTAAACACCCATTAAATGGGAATATACCATTACTTATTTATTTATCTGTTTCAAATTAAACATACCTGAACTGTGCTAACAGTATATAATTTGCGTAGTGTAGTTTCATATTCAGCTACAGATGTCCCAGGAACAGACCTGCAAAAGTATCGTTAAAGTACACAAGAGTTTTCTCCCTTATTGAAGGAAATTGCAAAAGTAAAAGTTATGTCATAACTATAATATACATGTAGATCTATACAAGAGTATGAGAACATTAGTGTATAACTGTTAACAGCTAGTAAAGTACGGTAGTAAGTTACTGCTAGTTTATTGATCTCTTAAAGCAATTTGAATGACAGATGTTCCAAATACATGTAATTAATTTGACTCCAAGGCATTGTACAGAATAAGTCTTTAATCATTATATTTATAAACATTTCGTGTTTCCTTGTTGGCCTTTCATTTGGTAATACCGTGAATAAATTATTATTATTTTGAAGAGGTTAAATTTTAATAAATATTGGTCATTGACATAGTGAATATTGAATTTAATGGGTTTCAATTTTTATACAAGACTATTTCAAACTGCAGTAATTAAAGGTTTATTTAAGCATTGTACAAGTGTACAGTTGTAGCGATCTGGGTATCTCAGTGGTAGAGCACTTGTCTATAGTGCAGGAGGTCCTGGGCTCAATTGCCGATCTGATTCTGCATTTTGCTCTTTCCTGTTACATTTGGGGGCTCATCTGACCCTGGGAAGTGGCTTACCAACAGATTGGTCCCATGGTGGAACCTGGTGGTTTGAAGTCAAGAGTGTTGAATCGAAAAAAAGGAAGGGAGGAATGTAGTGGTTTTGGTAGCTCAGTGATAGAGCACTCGCCTATAGTGCGGGAGGTGCTGGGTAAGATACCCAGTCTGACTCTGCATTTTTTCTTGTTCCTGTAACACAGTCTCTAATTGTGTCAATTCTCAATGTATCAAATGAATCCAACAATCAATGCTAAATAAATTTTGTTATGTTCAAATTAAATTACATTTGGAACGATATGTGGGATTGAATGCATCTCCAGGTTGTTTTTTCATGAGCCCATCATAGCCCATCTGTTGCACTCCATGTATTCTTCCCTATTCCCACAATATCAACAATTTTCTGTTTGGTATTGGCGACACCCATGTCAATACTCCCAGAGATTCCTCTCTGCTCATAATAACCAACTGATAATATTTCGGTTTTTAAATTGATGCAGAGTTAATATTAAACTATGTGTGTATGGATAGTCCGATACATTAAAAAGTACTTTGTAATGTAGAAATAATAATAATTGGATAATTATGTTCGATTCAATTCTCAATAAGTTAATGACATCATAATCAGACTGACTCGATTATGATGTCAAATGTTAATGACATCATAATCAAGTCAGTCTGATTATCAGGTCTGGGATCCGCCCGAAACGGGGGATCGCCCGATCGGGGGACAATCAAAGGGAGGTAATTCTTGAGGGTGTACACGCGAGTACACAGAAGAGTTCCGATGCTCGTGAGTAATACTACCGTATGTAGACATCCGGTGTATCGTACATCTACTCGCGGTTGTCAATAAAGCTTTGTCAATCCGACAGGCAACATATTATAATGGCAGACATATCGGCAGTGTTTTCCAATGATGGCATGAAAGATGCAATAAAAGAAGAACAATTGAATGAAGATTTTTAATTAAACACAATTGATTGTTAATTCTAATCTAAAAATTAACTCAAAAAAATCAATACACTATTTTATCTTGTTTTTCAATCAGAGGACGACATTAATTTTTTCAGTTTTTCTTTCTTTTATTTTTAATTTATAAATAATTTTTGTATATAGTATAAACTGGGTTCGGAATTCCAAGCAAGTCACTACAAAACCAATTGGATGATACAATCAATCGTAATAGTTAATTCCGCTTTTGTTTATTGTTATTATTTTAAATTATTAGTATTACATGTCTCTCTCAATTTTTTTGCCTCCCCCGATAAGCTTAACAATGAACAGCTCAAAAAGATATGAACGGCTCAGAAAGATACAACTCTTAATAAATTCCAGTCATTATCAATGTCCAAATGAAATATGATTTCTTTTGTTTGTAATAAAGAACAGGAGGCTAAATGACAAGTATTCTTTAGTTTATAATAATTATGTTGGAAATAAAAGCACCATCTAGATTTACCCTATTCTCCCGACATATAGCTATATATGCACTGGTTAAAAACCGAAAATTCAAATTGCCACTAAAAGCTTAGTATATTATGGCATTGGATTGAGAATTGAAACATATACTATTACAGTGCTCCAGATAGAGCGCGTAATTGCGTAATTACGCAAATCTTTTGGACAAAAATGCATTAAATTAAAAATCCATGCATCTTGGAATGCAAAACTAAAAGCTTGTTAAGAATAAGAATGTCACTTTGTGCGTATTTTATAATTTATGGTAAATCATCCTGATGGACAAGCGAGACAAACTCAAATTATATATAGTAGGACAATGACATTATATACTAAATAGTAGTTTAGGTATGTAAAAGGGAGATAATTATTTACAGGTCTCCTGTTCTTCTTTAAAATAGCGCACATCCAACTGAAAGCACCGACACATTCTGTCTATGGTTAATAATAACTAATTCTTGATGTGAACAGAGAAGCATAAATGCAAAATTTAAGAAAATAAACATCAGTTGTTGATGTTAAAGTTTGTGAATCAAACTTATGTAAGCAGCCGCAATAAAATTGACATTCTGTAATTTGTAATATTTGCGATTTTTCTTTCAATTTGTGAAATTAGCAAAAATTTCCATCACACAAAAATTACCACGTTTACAGTAAATTAGAGAAGTGCTTTAATGATTTATCCTTGCAGAACGAGTCAAATAAAATAAAAATCAACAAGATATAGAATATTTAAAACCAAACATAATTCTAATTCAAAAAAAATATTGATGATTTTCAGTATTGATTTAACCATATTAAGCATTGCAACAAAAATGTGTGCTTCATGAAGAATTGTGCCTCAAAAATTATCTGGAGCACTGCTATTATTACATATTTACAAGCTTTTCACCTGACTTTACAACAGAATACTTATAACACAACCTGAACACTTTACCCTGAACAATAACAAGTTATTTCATGAAGGAATGTGTAGATTGTAAAACGTTTTGATATTTAATGTATGAGAGGCCGGGGAGACGAAATTCAGACAGAAAATGAAAAAACATCTTCAAAGAGTTAGTTACAAAATGCATATTAACTATAAGTTGTGCATTTATCTGTTTTTTCTTCTTATCACACATCTGCACCAGGTAAGAAACAGTTCTTTTATTATTTCTATACCCGTAACTACGATGTATTTTTAACTGGAACATTTTAACCGGAAGTGCATTTTTAAGAGCTTATAACTTTTTTTCCACACGACAGAATTTTTTTCCGCACGACAGATCTTTAGAAATATATGTTTACTATAACTGCTCAAAATTTTAAGTCCCCCTACTTAAAAATGAACCCCCGCGGCCGTTTTTTATAAAAGGTCATCAATTTTACTCGATTTTAAGCCGGTTTCTAGGCAAACAAATGAAATACGCATGCGCAATGTTATAGTCACAAAAACGCTTAGACGCTTTATCCACCGATCGGGCGATTTCGATTTATCCCCCGTTTCGGGTGGATCCCAGACCTGATTATGATGTCATTAACTTATTGAGAATTGAATCGAACATAATTATCCAATCAAGACACTCAATATTCACAAAATTTAATTGGGTTCTCAAATGTACCATGTGATACCTCATAACGTTTCTGCAGAAAAATTATTTACACTGGAGATGGAATGGCTTCAGTTCAAGTTTCCCCATAAAAATGATGTTACTCAAAAAAAAAGGATGTAAAATTTTCCAAAATGTTAAGAGGCGTTGATCACATGGTATGCTGTGGAATTTCCATTATTTTGGATTGAAAATGGTAAATAAGCCAGAATTATCAGACTGTTACAGTGAATTAAATGTAGGTGACCATTGGTACAGCGTGTGTCAATAAGTGAGTTGGCTATTTACAAAACAATAACATCAACATGTTTATTATTCTAGCGATTTTATCAAAACAAGTTAACCCGTTAAGTGAAATCTGTCTAAAGTGAAGCTCAGCAGGCAAAATAATTACAATAATCCAAACAATAAATAATTTACAGCCTTGTTTTGATCTAATCGTCAGAAGCCATTATTTATTTTCTTGTTTTCCTCCACAAATGTTTTGTCGATATAAATCAATACATGACAGTTTTTTTAAGATCAGCGTGGTTCTAATGATGACATTTAGTAAACAACAAAAGAGAAAGTAAAACGAGTGAAGACACACGTAGACAGCAACAAAATTCAGCCATCTTACTTGTCTAGCCAAAATGTCCATGCTGTATTTAAGGGTACCCCTGATTGCTCTGATGAATGTATTTCATTGATCGTTGATCTTTGAAGTTGGGGACTGCCAAATTTAGGAGAATCGACCGAGTTCAATGGCTCTCCCGATTGAACACTGGAGGCCGCCATGATGGACCAAGGCAGACTCGGTCATGTGATCAAAACATTGGTGACGTAGGTTTGTTTACAAAATAGAACTTGTCGCAGTTACGGAAATTACCGATTTTATCCGAGAGAGCTAATATCTGGTTTTCTATTTTCAGTTGCCATGCGTCTATCGACATTTGTTTCAGTTTTTTGTAATAACAAAATTGCCAGCTGTAACTGAAGACACACGGGACTCTAAACCATAATAAGAAAATCAAGAGCAGGTGTTCCGGAAGACCGAGCAACTCCTCCTTAAAACCCGATAGTTCCCGGAAAAGCGTCACTGGCAGTTAAAACCCTGTACGTTCACCTGATAAATAATGGCTAGCTAAAATATTTTAAGAAAACACAAAGACTGAAATCATGAGTCATCGTGAAATGTTATATATAATCAAGATTTCAAAATTTTCCAGATAATTAGCCATTCACATGTTCAGTATTATTTTGCCGCGATTTGTGACCTTGACCTTTGAACCCATGACCTTCATATATATATATATATATAACAAACTTGTCGCTTTATATTACCTATAATAATATATCGTGATGCCTATACAAAAAGTTAACAGTTTTCCCGATTCAACTACAATAGTCTTTCACTGGAATCTGTGACCTTGATCTTTGAATCTATGACCTTCATCTATGATTGCATTAATAACAACAATATTCTAATAGATACCTTGAAAAAATCATGTTAAAATGAACTTGACCTTGAGCCCATTTTGAAGGTAATTACAAGAATTTATCAAAACTGAAAACCCCACGTCATGATCTGTTTATATAATCAAGCTGTAATCGTTGAATTTAAAGAAATTTCACTCTTTTTTCAGAATTTTACGCAAAAACTCGTGAATCATTTTTCGTCCAGATTTCACGAAAGAGACAACTTTATAGGCTTCAGACCCTACAGAAGCCAGATATCTCAGTAAGCTGAAATTATTTCTCAAATCGTTGGTTTCGGAGAAAAATTTTAAACAGCTTCCATTCATAATGTCAAAACAGTGCCGGTATAGTAGTATGGTTCAACATAATGCACGGGCTTTTGTGAAACACCAAGGACCACCCCACTTATTTCAAGTCTAGTGACATCGTGTACCCAGGAGAAAAAAATAGTACGAAATGGAATATGCGAATTTCGCCTACATTAATGCACTTGGTAATAACAAAAATAACCAATAACAAGTCAAAATATGGAAAATACAAAAGACAGAAGAAAACGATGTTATAAGTAATTGATAAATAAATATAGTCTGATAATATTAAGTATAATCGATCCAATGAATCTAACACCTATAACGTTCATGATGATTGTCGCGTATACTTGGCATGCTAGGTCCCATCAATACCCGAAGAACGTTAACATCATGTCTTAGAATTACTATTGTCTCCAGGATGCTTTACAAGCCGAGTTATCTGCCTTAAAGACAGTAAATTAGTTTTTGGTATCACGGTGGTAGCAATATCAAAAAGTAACTTACCACCGCTAAGGCAGATAGTCAGGCTTAAACACTTTATATATCAACAAGATTTTGGTATACCAGCTTCACAGTTTCACAATCATTTCTTAACCAAGACTTTGGTATACCAGCTTCACAGTTTCACAATCATTTCTTAACCAAGACTTTGGTATACCAGCTTCACAGTTTCACAATCATTTCTTAACCAAGACTTTGGTATACCAGCTTCACAGTTTCACAATCATTTCTTAACCAAGACTTTGGTATACCAGCTTCACAGTTTCACAATCATTTCTTAACCAAGACTTTGGTATACCAGCTTCACAGTTTCACAATCATTTCTTAACCAAGACTTTGGTATACCAGCTTCACAGTTTCACAATCATTTCTTAACCAAGACTTTGGTATACCAGCTTCACAGTTTCACAATCATTTCTTAACCAAGATTTTGGTATACCAGCTTCACAGTTTCACAATCATTTCTTAACCAAGACTTTGGTATACCAGCTTCACAGTTTCACAATCATTTCTTAACCAAGACTTTGGTATACCAGCTTCACAGTTTCACAATCATTTCTTAACCAAGACTTTGGTATACCAGCTTCACAGTTTCACAATCATTTCTTAACCAAGACTTTCCTGGACTTAAATTTAAAATTTAAATTTGAAATCTGAACTATTTTGTTTTTAAGATTTCATGAATTTAAGGTGTCATTTTGAAATTTTCTCTAAGCTTATACTACATTTATATTCTGATTTTGTTAAAACTTTTTGTTTATAATACGATAAAAGTTCGTCAAAATATACCAGATTTAAGTTAAAAAAATGTTTAGTTAAGGACTGATTGTGAAGCTATGGCCTGATTAAAGTATAATCTGGACAATTTATTTAATGATTACTAAGTAAGCTTTGACAAATCGTCAAAACCTGTATATCGGTAATAAACAACATGCATTATATTATCATGATGTGTCCGTTTCTAGTAGAATCTGAATCATTTTATTTACAACACAAATTCTGATAAATAAACAAAATATAAAAATGTTCATTGTACATAGTAATTCATCATCTCGGATCAGAAGCCGACTTAAACTCACGAAGTCCAAGTAGTTTTCTAATTTCTTCTTTGATTGAGAATATTCACGCAATCTTGTAATATGAAAGTTAATGAGTGTTAACAGGACATAACAAGCTTTTTATTCGGTTTAATACCTTTTATCAAAATGGCAATATACCACGATCTACATAATACTGACATAAGGCAGGTGTTTAAAGCAGGAAATTCTAAATAAACTGTTAATCTGCCTTTTAAAATGCAAATGTTTCATATAAATAATCTAATATTATCGATTTATCATTCCTGAAGCATTGAAGCTGGTAAACAAAATTGCCATTTACAACTAAATTCTGATAAATTTTCTCAAACAGTAACCCTTTTTAGCAAATTGTAAAAAAGAGTATATTTTCACAATTGTTTGGAATTTTGTCTACTAATAATTTTTGTAGAAACATAGATTTAAGTATAATGGTCAAACTATTGACCAATGTTTTGTAAGGGATACAGATATATCAAATGTCCAGACTCAGCAGTTCAGCTTTGATGAACATTTTGAAAATATTGTGGTTGCTGACAGGCAATGTAATGTGATATATGTTCAACACTAAACAAGACTGGCTTGGTTCCACCGATATAAGACAAAGCCTTTCTATAGGTAAACATTAAGCTATTGATTTTTTTAGTGCCAAATTCGGCAGCTCAGACCTGGTTAACTAGTAGCTTTTTGGCAGTTGCTGTCTATCTTTTTTCAGCTTTACGGGGACACTAGCTAATATTTCAGGAACTCAGCAATCGAAATTAGAATTTTTTTCGTTAGCTCATGCAGTGTTAGACTTTCGACAAGTCTGCACTGTAACTATTATACTACTATGTACAGCAAAACGATTTCATGGACGTACATGTATAATTATGATTGGTGCTACGTCTTTATTAAATTTTGTATAAAAGTCATTAAATCTGGCAAAAAGTCTCTGAAATGAACTTTTGATATATGTTCTGTTACTCCAACATCAACAACTTCAACAAAGACTATAACGTCAGCGTACATTTTGCCCCTTAATTTGGTGCACAATAAGTTTGCTCTGTTGCTCCAACAGCGACACACTCACCAGAATTCATCCTGTAAGCGTGCGATTTAGCCCTTCATTTGGTGCACAATAAGTATTTTCTGTTACTCCAACAGCGACAACCTCACCAGAATTCATCCTGTAAGCGTGCGATTTAGCCCTTAATTTGGTGTACAATAACTCCAACAGCGACAACCTCACCAGAATTCATCCTGTAAGCGTGCGATTTAGTCCTTAATTTGGTGCACAATAAGTTTGCTCTGTTGCTCCAACAGCGACAACCTCACCAGAATTCATCATGTGAGCGTTCGATTTAGCCCTTAATTTAGTGTATAATAAGTGAGATGTTTAGGACCTTACAAAAGTACTGAAACAACATCAATGTACATACTATTTTGTCATTATACAATGTAGGAAGAAATTCTATAATCCAATAGTATAATGTCATCAAAATTGAGTTCATCTGTTTGATTTTTTTATTTCGTTTGGTTGTAGTGGTCGTGTTATTATTACTTCAATGTCATCCATAAATCAAAACCCATGTCTAAAACTAGACTTATCATTACGAACTGAAAATCTCCACATAATATTAAATTGTTAAAGACATCATTTTGTTGAAGTTGCGTGTTTTTCAGCTGAAATAGAGTTTTTATTTTCAAAATTTATTTTTTCATAAAAAACCGTTTTTCAAGGGAAACAACTTTGTTACATTAATAAGATGTAACTTTTAAATACTGCAAACAAAAAGCTGCTTCAGTTATCATTACATCACCAATGGCTTCAGTGCAACACTCAAATGTTTCAATTCTTTGAATGAATTTTGATAAGATGATTATGCTATATACATTTTTTTAATTAAACCCGCATTCAATAAATTAAATATGGCATATAACAATTATAATATACGCCTATATGACAAATATAAATTTGGATATTTATTTCTATGTGACTATTACTGTCATGTACTGTTTTTGAATTTCAGTATTAAAATAATGCATTCAAAACAGCACATGGCAATTGCTGTTTTGAATGCATAATTTAATAGAAATTCAAAAACAGCACATGACAATTACCAATAAAACACACAGGGGGTTGATTGGAAATGATTCACGAATGACATAATTTTGAAAAGTTGAAAATGGATTTAAAAGAACCTCGACTGATATTTGCTATAATGCTGACGCGGCTTGAAAATATAACTCACTGACTAAACTGTGAAAATCCTACACTAACTCTACGTAATGCTCAATAATGAAAAAACTATGAAATAAACCTGGTAACAGTTTGTATTCCTTAGTAACCGTATCATTATATATGTCTGTATGAATCAATCGATCCCAAATCGACATAAACAGCTTAGAGGAGAACTTACTCACGTATAGTTGTCATTTGTTTTTATATCGCTTAACACACATCAAATCATAAGGAGGAAAAAACGGAGAAGAAAAATCAAAATTTTACCATTCTTAAAATTAATAGAACGAGGATTTTGTTTAAAAATGATTTTAAGACTTTAAACACAAGTATTTATTAATATCATTTATTGGATCTAAAATGATTTTAAGACTTTAAACTGAAGTGTATATTAATTTTATTAATTGGATCTAAGATGAATTGCACCAGTGATTCGTGTGAGGAAACGGCCAGCAAAATGATAAGGGTATGTTTGATGGTTATAGTGACTTTTATGGCCATATTTGGAAATATTTTTATAATAATAGCCATTCTTCAGAGCCAAAAACTTCGTACAAAATTGTGTCACTTTTTCGTTTTGAATTTGGCCTTTACAGATTTGATCAGCGCTCTGGTGATTTTACCGATTTCAATCACAGTTTTCATACTTGGATACTGGCCATGGAGTTTACAAGTTTGTGTTATCAACGGGTGCTTGAACTCGCTACTAGTATTTGCCTCTATATTGAACTTGTGTTTAATCAGTATGGAGAGGTTTTATGCAATACGTTTTACAATGCACCATGCAGCACATATGACACTACCCCGGACGTTAATAGCTATTGGGACTTCCTGGCTCTGTAGTGCAATCGTGGCCATTTTGCCGTTTACTGGACTAACGTTTTACGAATTCAGAGAAAGTAAGTCAAACTGTTCTTATACTTTAGAAACTGTTGGATACGAGAAGTTATTTCTGGTGCTTGTTACAGTATTATGTTTTCTGATGCCCGGATGTATAATTATAGTTATGTACAGTGGTATATACCGTGTAGCACATCAGCTATCAACACAGGTCCACCCGGTACCACAGAACCCATGCTGGAGAAATGGACCCAGTATTATCGCAGTAAGTCATATAGACCATGAACAACAAAGAGAACAGATTTGTGACGCTAACGGTAACGAAAAAATGGAAGCGAATTTTAGAAGCATACAAATACCGAATATCAAAGCAGCAAAATCCTTTATTCTTATTATTTTGTCATATATGTTACTATGGGGACCGTATTTTGGACTTCATATGTATGGCGCGATTCATGGCGTTTTGCCGTCTGCTCACTATCTAGAAGTTCTGGTAACATGGCTGGGTTATTTGTCGTTTGCTGTGAATCCACTGATATACGGATGGATGAATTCATGTATCCGAGATGAACTCGTGTTATGTTTAAGGAGGTTGTGTCGTGTTAAAGATCCTGAAGAGACCGATGTTAACCGACCAGTCACTATTCCAGAGGATTTTTACGAGTTTCTCCACCGAACACAAGACGACGAAGACACGATAAAGACGAACGACATTAAACTGAAAAGTAAAACTAAAAGTCAATATGTCGATATCGAAGTTACAGACACGTGTGCGATGAATGAACCGTACTTTTAATGTTTACAAAATGTTTAAAATTGTGAAAATGTGTATGTGATGATTAACAGATTTTTTAATCATTTTCAAAAGTTTGAAATATGACTGTGATATTCAATGCATTTTGATTCACCACTGATCGCTTAATAATGGAATAACGAACAATGTATAATTTCAGTATATTTGTCTTTTGAGAGAGAGAGAGAGAGAGAGAGAGAGGGAGAGAGAGAGAGAGAGAGAGAGATAAAGAGACTTATCTTTTATAATAAAGCTATATGGTGCTATTAAAATAATTTAATTTAAAAACGCTTTTCTTCACAACTGTTTTATTTAATTTCAAGTAGAAAAAAGTTACGTCTGTATTTAAATATTATATGACACGTCGTCTCTGTAATTTACCGATTACGATCAAGTTTTATCTAGTGCATCACAATCAAGTTATTTTTTGCTGAAATTACATGTACCTGGCAAGCGTCAAAACAACAATGTAAACGCCATAATACAGGAGAAAAAGATTGACGTACATCTCAACAACTTACCATAAACCTGAAATTATGAAGTAATGGTATCCTGTGTTACTGTTGTGTTGGAAATTTGTCATCCAACTAACTCGATGGTCTGTAAACAAGTACATGTACCTTAAAATTAAGCCTCAATTCTAAAGTTTTTACTTTGATTCAGGATTGTGATTCGGACACTGATTAGTATGTTTGTTTTTGATTTATTAACTATTTACACAACAATCATTCATTATGCTTTTCAACAAACATTTATTCAAGTTTGCTTCTTAATATAAAAAGCACCAATAAGTTACAGGATGCGCTTCAGATTTAGAAACACTCATTGCTAGACACCATTTGCGTTTCTGATGTGGAAACACCCAGCGCTTGACGCTTCTTTTGTTTCAGGCTTCAGTTTATAATTATTCCTTAACTAAGATTTTAAATCTAGCAATTTTGATATCTTCATAATTTTTAATTGTTAAGATATTTAAGGCGTCCTTTTGAAAATTACTGCAAACAGAAAACATCTGTATTTAGTTTTTTTTCAAAATGTGCATCTGTAGGTCCAAAAGAGATCATCAAAATTTAAGTTAAAGAAAATCTTAGCTAAGGAATTATTTTAAAACTGTGGTCTGATGTTGAATCATTCATTACTTTTACGACTTGTGGAATGTGGAATTGTTCTAATAGATAAAATCAATATGTAAGTGAACAACGTGTACTTGACAGCAGTACAAACAAGAACACGATTGAGAATAATAATAGAAACAACCAAACAAGAGAAGACAATAAAAGACAAACGTATACTGGTATTAGAATCACTTATTACCCATAAGAACTACAGGTATTATATATGCCACAATTGATATACATGTACACGTATATTTATTTATTTATTTTATTTATGTTATATGCGTATGCAATCAAAAACAAACATACCAATCCATGTCCTAATCACAATACCAAAGCAAAGTATAACATTGAAACATATACTGCATTTTAAATCACACTTTTTTAAAAAAGAGTAACGTGACTGTTTTATACATGCACCTTTTTAAAAGGCTTGAAAAATAATCAAGTTATTGTGTTTACGATCTTAAAAAAATTTTTCAATTCATACTTAAATGGCTTAAGTTTAAATCGTATCAACAGCGTTTTTTTTTCTTCATTCAGTAAGAAAGGCGACTTTCACAGTTAATCGTATGATCACTTATTGTCTATACCTGTCAAACTTTTATTTTTTCAAAAAATCAAACCTATTTATTAAATGAAAGTTAAATTACGTTTTTATATAATACCCATTTTTACCGATCAGATCAGTCCTATAAACATTGAACAAAAATTGCTTAACTTTTTATTTAACATCATGGAAGCAATATCATAGCGTGGGAGCGAATTATTATTGTGTGGGAAAGCAATTTCTTTCAATTTCCCTTAAAGTGACATGTTGTATATTTATCACCCGTCTTCAGTTTATGTATATATGAATAATATTTACTTAGCAAAAACATTTGCCACTTTGTGGCACGAAACAATTAAAAAATGTATTTGCCACTTGGTGACATGAAAAATGTACTTAGCAACACCAAAGTCATTAAGGACACGGAAAATGTTGTTAACAACGACCAATGTCACCAAGGACACGAAAAATGTTCTTAGCAACAATGAATGTCACCAACAAGGACACGAAAAATGTTGTTAACAACGACAAATGTCACCAAGGACACGAAAAATGTTGTTAACAACGACAAATGTCACCAAGGACACGAAAAATGTTCTTAACAATCAATGTCATCAAGTACACAAAAAATGTTCTTAACAACAATAAATGTCACCAAGGACACGAAAAATGTTCTCAGCAACAACCAATGCCACCCACAAGGAAACAAAAACATGTTGTTAACAACGACCAATGTGTCACCAAGGACACGAAAAATGTTCTTAGCAACAACCAATGACACTAAGGATACGAAACGATAAAATATGTACTTAGAAACAACCAATGCCACCAAGGACACGAAAAAAATAAATAATATGTATTTAGCAAAACTTGATGTCACCAAAGACACAAAAACAATAAAATATGTACATAGAACTAACCGATGTAAGCAAGGGCACGACACGATAAACGAACGTAAGAAGCAATGAACACAAGACAAGATAAACATTTATTATACAAAACTTCAGGTATCTTAAGGGCACTGCAGTCAATGACAGATGGTGTCTAATAGCATAATTATAGCTATAAACCTTCTAGAATGTCCCTAAACAAACCACTTATTGTACAACTATTGACAAATAAAAAAGTGTATTGAAAATTAGAAGGAAAACCTTGTCGCCAAACAATGAAGATTCAGTCACACAAATTTGCTATCTCAAACAATTATAAAAACATAATATTATCATAAAATGTTTTGTTTCTGTTTTTGTCAAAAAAAATATGCATAATGAATCCCCTAAAGTAACATTGTTTGAATATATACTGATATTCATTCTCGACACTCGGATTATATAAATAATTACACAAAAGAAAAAAAGATCCCAAAGGATTATAAAAAATTGTGATAACTTTATCTTTTATATTAATGGATATAACGTTATGTTACTTCAGGTTTATTTTGTAACTAAATATTATACTTTGTATATTAAGGTCAATATCAGACCAGCTATATACTTTGTTATATTTATCTAATATTTATGTGTTTTCTATATGTAATTCTCTCAAGGGGACCTAAGTGTCATATCTTCAAAGCTGTTGTTATAATATTGGCATTTAAAGTCACCTGGGGCCGGTTTTTCGAAGCTATCCTAAGACTAAGATTTGTCCTAACCTGGTCCTAAGACATTTTTTTCGTCCTAAGTCGGTTTGTCGAAGGTGTCGCAATTTGAGACAGTCCTAAATATGATCCTAAACTTAGGACAGGTATATAGGTGTCCTAAGACCATCTTAGGGCAATCCTAGTTTTAGGATGACAGATGACAGCTGTTTCTTTACACGTGAGACAACGAAGATATCAAAACATACGTCGAAATAGAGTTTTAAGAGACAAAGACAATCCATTAGATTTTTTTTTTTTTTTTTTTTTTTGTCGTTGTTTTGATTTTACATATCGGAGTCGGAATCATTTAGGGGATCTAAACGTACATAAATCACATTAGAAACACGTTTACTCTCTCTCTCTCTCTCTCTCTCTCTCTCTCTCTCTCAATTTAAGGTCTCCCTTAGGGATAACTGAAAGAAAATACACTAATAATTTTTTTATAAAACTCACTATATTTTGAAAATACATGTAATCAAAATTAAACGTTTATAATATGATTAAAAACTCATGCTAGATTTACTGAAAATGTTATTGTGCGTTTAAGCTTCTTATATTGTCCCTGTATAGGAATGTATTATACGATATATCGAATCACTCTCTTATGCACGGGGTTTATTACATGGCACGTGTCAAATCTTAAACTCACCCGAGCAGTGAATTACACGTATCTTAAGATATATAATAATTTTGTATATTTTAAGAACTCGCGTTATTCCATGAAATTTTCAAAAAATCCAAATTAATTATTGATTTAATTTTTCGACTGTACTTTGGTGTGACGATGTATTGGAGTAATTAACTTTTTCACATATGTTCTCCCTTTTTGAATTGTTTGCTATAGTGTTTTAAACTTTGGAAAAAAGCACACTTTTATGCTTGCCGATCTCGTTCAATAAAATCTCTACCTCCATATCGCTGAAATTTGGGTTTCTCTTTCTGCTCGAGCTCATTATAACTTTTTGTACTTTGACTAACTCAAATGTCCAGTATTTATATATCTTATGTATGTTATTGCATGATTTTACCCTATGACCCCAGAGAAATAATGAACTTCTACATGAAGCATGATTTTAATGTATATATCGGTTACTACCTGTGAGTATTAAATATATACACTTATATACACGTCCAAACACATTTACTTTCAAAACAAAAGTCTTACGAGACACAATACAAAATTTAAAAAAAAACACAATCATTCACAGTGTTTTCACATTTTATTAAAATTTCTGTTGAATATATTTCTTAATTAATATCACATATCTTAATATTTATTTGTTATATATTTATTATATTAATTTAGATTTTTTACCACTTTAATTCTGCGTTAGAAAGTCATATTTGTACTGACAACATGTATAAATCTAAACTTAGGATAAAAAATAGGATATCCTAGATACGACCGAGCTGAGACACCTTCAAAAAACCGGTTATGATTATCCTAACATTATCCTAGCCTAGTCCTAAAATTTATCCAAGGACATATCTTAAGACAAAATTTAGGATAGCTTCGTAAAACAGGCCCCTGGTGTGCAGCTCCTGAGGGTGTAATACTTAGTATGTCATCTGTTCATGAATAAGAGATAAGAACATTTCTTCGTTGGCATTAAATAGTAAATGAAACACGGGAAAAAAAAACCGCAAAAATAAGTCGAGCAACGGATCTAGTAGTAAAATGGCAAAAATGATATGAATACATAATAATTATGTTTTATTTCATATGCTTTTATTTCAGTGCGTAATTTTATTATACAATAATATGTCTGACCATTTTATTTGAATAACACACGTGGCGGTAATCCCGTATAGCTTGCTAAACAGGAGGGTATTTACCTGCTTACCCTTTCAGAGCAACCGGCCTCACTTCCACGTCTTTAACTAACAATTTTCAAAGTTTTTATATAATTTTTGGGATGATTTGAACATAGACTGTTATGTTTGTTTTTAAAAGACAGTTGAACTTCTAGAAATGACGTTAATAGCGTGCAAAGCAAACTGAATAATCCGCATTTTTATTTGCTTTCCTTGAATGACAATTGAAGTTACACTATAAATACATCTTATATTTATATTCGTATTTAACATTTTTCTTTCTTTCTTTCTTTTTTGTGAAATCCGATTTTTGAATAAATTTAAAACACCTTTACGACATGCATAACAGGCATTAAACCATTGAATGACGTCACACACATATATATGAATAAGCAAAGTATGAGTGAAGTAACTTAAGAATGGTTATTATGGTTAAATAATTACATTTTGTCTCAAACAGTTTATCTCAAATATAATATTATCGACATTTCGATGAATGTTAATTTCATTTTTACATGTAGTATGCAAAGTTTTTTTTATATTAAATATTATGTCTAAATTGTATGCCACGTATATGTTTGTATGTTTAAAACCTCATATGTCACATCCAATGGTTTTAAGTGAAATGATATTTGATTTGACCGGTCATAGTAAAGATGTTTTGTGTCTTTTTGAAGAAACGTTGCTTAAATGTGTCCAACCTGTTTCACGGGGGTGGGGAATTAGGAACCGCACACCTTCATAGAAGGTTAAAGTAGTACCACCAGATTGCCTGCTGTTTTATGGTCAATGAAAGATAATACTAAGATTGAAGATTGTACCAGTTCGTTTGACCCATAAGCAATATCTATCCTTTAACCTTTTAATTCCTACGCAAGTGGTTTCTAGAAGTATTCGATTTATTAGCAAGTAAAAGGCATATTTACGTCGATCGCAAACTTGATAAACATATAAATATATAAACTGATTGTAATGTGATCAGAGATGCTTAACACAGACAAATTGTTGTATTGTAACGTTGTTTTTATTAGTAGTCAGAAGAGGGGCGGTGTCAATATCCATAATGTATGTGATAACAAAATACAAACTACATATAACTATATAACAAAAAGATTGAAACAACTTATTAATACATAATTCTGTAATATAATGCATGATTATAAAAACTATGAAATGTGGGAGACGAAAATGTATATGTGGGAGTTCGTTCTGCTGATTTGGTCAAGTTAAGTTTAATTGATAACCAAATGACGTTCACAATCTTATTGGCTTTTATTAGTTTTTTAGCTCGTCTACGGACTCAAGCACCTGTATTAATTAACGGGACAAAAATAGGTGATAAATAAGTATAGCGTATATTAACCAGCTAGGTTATAGTTGATTCAGTGAAACTCAATAATAAAAACGGCCCCTTAGTTTTTTTAACTGTTTTGTAAAACAAAGACACAATATTAACAATCCACTCACAACTCACAACGATGAGTAGTCTCTTTGAAATCATGAATCATCTGCTGGAAAGGTTCAGAGGGTTACATGTTAAACATATGGTAAAATGACGTCATAGATGCAACAGGATGCCACTTTTCCTTTATTGCGGTACAACTAAGGTAGTTCAAACTCAGTGAATCAATGTTTACCTGTTCCTGTTTCCGCTAGTCAATGCGTGTGGAAAAGTGCGTGTATTTTAATGTCATTACGGAAATGACGAACAATTCCAATAAACAGCCGGTGCTAAGATTTGATTTACAACTTTTGTTCGACACATATCTTGTAAATTGCATTCAGGTAAACTACAAGTGTATATACATGTCATGTAATGTGTAAAGAGCAATCTTCCCATTACGGAATAGATGAACAACTCCAATTAAACCGGTGGTCCTATAGTTTGGAAAGTATTTATAATTGTCGTTTGTCACATGTCTTGTGAATTGCTTACATAGTAACATTTGCATATACGCAAAAATGTTCATACGACAAAATTTTTTTATGTAAGTAAACTCTTTTCATATGAGGTTCGAACCCCGGCCGGGTCTGACCCAAGACTTAAAAGTGGGTAGTGATTGTTCTTTCGCCAAGCACTCGGCATTACGAAATGAAAGTCACGATTCTGTCGGATGGGAACTAAAATAAACGATGTTCCGTGTCTTGGTAGGATTGGCACGATAAAGAACTCTGCTGTATAATGCCATTGGCGCAACGCACAGGCAAACCTTCTGCACCTTCGCCTATAATTGGCGACGTCTCGATATAAGTGAAACATTCTTGACTGGAACGTTAAACACCATTACTCAACTCTTTACATATGAGCAGAAAATACTTAGGTATGCAATTCTTGTCGTATAAATGGGGCTTAATTAGAGGAGCTTTAGTAAATGTAATGTAAATACGTAACTCTACGTTGTACAGTCGAACCTGCCTTAAGGCCACCTCTATAAAAGGGCCACCTGTTTATAAAGGCCAGTAGAATTGCATCCCAATCGTTTTTTATTCATATTATTTGAACCTGTATATAAAGGGTACCTGCTCATAAAGGCCACTTTTACTGGTTACCTTGGGTGACCTTTTTAGACAGGTTTGACTGTATATTTGTCGCCAATGCTCAATGGTAGACACAGAGATAAAACAACCACGGTATTCTAAAAAGATCTGAATACTGAAGTGAAAACATAACAATAACAAAATAAGGCAACATTTTTTAATTTAATTTTGTTTTGATGTTGGGATTTAAAAAAAAAATGAATTATAGACAGTTTTAATACATTTTTAATAAAGCGTGGTCTATGCAGCATCTTTGATGTTTTAATCTATTATGGTTTGACATTACTTATTAATGAATTGTTTTACGAGTTATTGGTGCAGGTAATTCTTCATGTGATCCTACACGTATAATGACGATCAATCACTCTGAACTAACTGACTAGCTTCATTCTCTGTAATCGATGTGATATAAAAATTCATATCCGCCAGTTTTTTATTGCATTCCTCATCATCTATCAGCTTCAGGTTAAATACGGTACGGTACTGATCTGTCGAAAGTTTAACACTTGGCTAACGAAAAGGAGTCGAAACTCATCTCTCGTGTGACTGAGATATGGATACCTAGTGGACAAGAGACAGCTGCCCGAAAAACTGTCGAGATATAGCTAACAAACGGTCGAATAAGCTGCCGATTCGGTACCGACTCATCAGCTAAGTATTGGACTTTCGACAGGTCTGTATTGTATGACAGTTATATAGTACATGTAGTTATAAACGAAAGAAAAAAAAACCTCAGCAATCGAACCATTAGTACCACGACTTTTATAGTCAATCACGCCATATTTGCAACATTTTAAAGTCAACATCGGATTGACAGTGAAATATAAAAGTTGTCATTTTTTCAGAAAGGTCGTCAATATTCATCATTATAAATGAATATATGCAAGATTCTAGATAAACTGGAACCATGGCTAATAATTTGAAGCCAAATATTGCCGAGTACAATCTCCAGTTTGATTGGAGGCGTTTATTTAATTCATTACTAAGAAACACCAAAGGCCGTCAATATGCATAGTTATTAAAATGTATACAAGATTCTGAATAAACCGGAACCACGTCCAATAATTTGAACTAATTAGCTCAGTACAAACTCCAGTTTAATCAGAGATGTTTATTTAGCCGATTACCTTAAAACATCTTATAAACATTGTACCTTATTCGTTTCAAAACGAAGCAACTAGACCACCCTAGCCTTGCAGGTGGGCGAGTATTGTAAGTGAATAATAAAAATAATACAATCGAAACTGTCTTAAGTCCACTTCTATATAAGGAACACCTGCTTTTAAAGGCCTGTAAAGTTTTTATTCAAATTGATCTTTATTCGTGATATTTAAACCTCTATATAAAGGCCACCTGCCCATGAAGGTCACTTTTACTGTTTACCTTGGGTGACCTTTATAGACATAAGGCTTTTCTAACTTCTGAACACATTTATAAAATAGGCTACAAACAAGAAAGCAATTATTTCATTTCAAATTATGGAAGTTTTTTCAGAAAAAGTAATCTGGTAACACTAATTGACACGTGTTGTTTGTATTAGGTATCATTGTGATTTGGACATGCATTGGTATATTTGTGGTTGCTTTGCTTTGGAATTGTGATTTGGACATGGATTGGTATGTTTGTGGTTGCTTTGCTTTGGAATTGTGATTTGGACATGGATTGGTATGTTTGTGGTTGCTTTGCTTTGGAATTGTGATTTGGACATGGATTGGTATATTTGTGGTTGCTTTGCTTTGGGATTGTGATTTGGACATGGATTGGTATGTTAGTGGTTGCTTTGCTTTGGGATTGTGATTTGGACATGGATTGGTATGTTAGTGGTTGCTTTGCTTTGGGATTGTGATTTGGACATGTATTGGTATATTTGTGGTTGCTTTACTTTGGGATTGTGATTTGGACATGGATTGGTATGTTTGTGGTTGCTTTGCTTTGGGATTGTGATTTGGACATGGATTGGTATGTTTGTGGTTGCTTTGCTTTGGGATTGTGATGTTGACATGGATTGGTATATTTGTTGTTACTTTGCTTTGGGATTGTGATTTGGACATGGATTGGTATGTTTGTGGTTGCTTTGCTTTGGGATTGTGATGTTGACATGGATTGGTATATTTGTTGTTACTTTGCTTTGGGATTGTGATTTGGACATGGATTGGTATATTTGTGGTTGCTTTACTTTGGGATTGTGATTTGGACATGGATTGGTATGTTTGTGGTTGCTTTGCTTTGGGATTGTGATTTGGACATGGATTTATATATTTGTGGTTGCTTTGCTTTAGGATTGTGATTTGGACATGGATTGGTATGTTTGTGGTTGCTTTGCTTTGGGATTGTGATTTGGACATGGATTGGTATGTTTGTGGTTGCTTTGCTTTGAGATTTTGATTTGGACATGGATTAGTATGTTTGTGGTTGCTTTGCTTTAGGATTGTGATTTGGACATGGATTGGTATATTTGTGGTTGCTTTGCTTTGGGATTGTGATTTGGACATGGATTGGTATGTTTGTGGTTGCTTTGCTTTGGGATTGTGATTTGGACACGGATTGGTATATTTGTGGTTACTTTGCTTTGGGATTGTGATTTGGACATGGATTGATATGTTTGTGGTTGCTTAGCTTTGGCATTTTGATTTGGACATTGACTGGTATGTTAGTGGTTGCTTTACTTTGGGATTGTGATTTGGACATGGATTTATATATTTGTGGTTGCTTTGCTTTAGGATTGTGATTTGGACATGGATTGGTATGTTTGTGGTTGCTTTGCTTTGGGATTGTGATTTGGACATGGATTGGTATGTTTGTGGTTGCTTTGCTTTGAGATTTTGATTTGGACATGGATTAGTATGTTTGTGGTTGCTTTGCTTTAGGATTGTGATTTGGACATGGATTGGTATATTTGTGGTTGCTTTGCTTTGGGATTGTGATTTGGACATGGATTGGTATGTTTGTGGTTGCTTTGCTTTGGGATTGTGATTTGGACACGGATTGGTATATTTGTGGTTACTTTGCTTTGGGATTGTGATTTGGACATGGATTGATATGTTTGTGGTTGCTTAGCTTTGGCATTTTGATTTGGACATTGACTGGTATGTTAGTGGTTGCTTTACTTTGGGATTGTGATTTGGACATGGATTGGTGTGTTTGTGGTTGCTTTGCTTTGGGATTGTGATGTTGACATGGATTGGTATATTTGTGGTTACTTTGCTTTGGGATTGTGATTTGGACATGGATTGGTATGTTTGTGGTTGTTTTGCTTTGGGATTGTGATTTAGACATGGATTGGTATGTTTTTGGTTGCTTTGCTTTGGGATTGTGATTTGGACATGGATTGGTATGTTTGTGGTTGCTTTAATTTGGGATTGTGATTTGGACATGGATTGGTATGTTTGTGGTTGCTTTAATTTGGGATTGTGATTTGGACATGGATTGGTATGTTTGTGGTTGCTTTGCTTTGGGATTGTGATTTGGACATTGACTGGTATTTTTGTGGTTGCTTTGCTTTGGGATTGTGATTTGGACATGAATTGGTATGTTTGTGGTTGCTTTGCTTTGGGATTGTGATTTGGACATGAATTGGTATATTTTTTGTTACTTTGCTTTGGGATTTAGATTTGGACATAGATTGGTATGTTTGTGGTTGCTTTGCTTTGGGATTGTGATTTGTACATGGATTGGTATGTTTGTGGTTGCTTTGCTTTGGGATTTTGATTTGGACATGAATTGGAATGGTTGCTTTAGAATTGTGGTTTAAACATGGATAAGTATGTTTGTTTTTACATGACTTTGGGAATGTGGTTTTTTCTTTGCTTCATGGTTGTCATTTGGACATGGATTGGCATGTTTGTTTTTCATTGTTTCTTTTATATTTTGATTTGGACATTGATTAGTGTGCTTGTTTTACTTTGCTTGGAGATTGTGATTTGGACATGGATTAGTATGTTTGTTTTTACTTTGTTTCGGATTTTGATTTGGTCATGGATTGGTATATTTGTTTATTGTATTGTTGTTTGGACATGGATTAAAATGTTGTATATTTTATGGCCTATAAGTGTGAAACACACAATTAATAATCATAACACGACGGCTCATTAATATAAAAACTGGAAAACACACAATAAAAACCCACACAATGGCAAGTTATATTTATAATAAAAATTGAAATTGTAACTAATTTCTGAAGTAACATTAAATCATTAACACGTGGCTGTACTAACTCTACATCCGACTATTGATCGATACGGTTATAACTTAAAACAAAGACCTTAAATTAAGCGGTTAGAAAACACATAAAAATCCTCTTAAAGCAGGTAAAACAGAGGAAATAAAGTATGTTTGTACTGCATTATCACATAAATACGGTCAAATCTATACTCGGTATTGTGGTTAAAATTGATCAATGTTAAAGATTGTACAGAGAAACAATGATGATTACCGAGAAATGGTCATAACTCGTTATAAACTTCAATGTTAACATCACTGGTAAATAATCACTCAAGAACTAGTTACAATTATTGCTGTTTCTTAGTAAGAGTTAATGAACTATGATTTTATTATGTGAACTAAGGAGATAATAAATTTATATAGTTCTTTCACTTTCTTACATGATTAATTGATGTTTTATCCGAAAATCAACATACCTGGCAATTAATTCAGGATTTTACCTATACAGTACATGTCTTCAAAGGATATGGAGGTATACCAGTCTATGTTTTACAGTAAAGAAAAAAAAACAACGTTATTCTGTGAATTCGCGACGTAAACGTTATCCCAAAACTTTCTGCATGAACGTAAAGGGGTGTTGATCAAGCGGTACAGCTGTCGGTCCATTTGCAATTGAAATATAATCACAATGTTTCGAAGGAACAGATACCAACATTTTAGCCCGTGTATGATAACACATTCTAACATGACCTGCGTTTTCCTTCATATGACACATGAAGAGAGCCAAACGATAAACCCATCGCTGTTCCGTTTTAATGACGTACTCCCTTGCCTTTCTTATGACGTCATGCTATGTGTAGCGAACAATGGTTGTGACGTAATTTTCATTCATAACATCATTAATTTCAATGGAGATAATCTAAACAGCCGAATTGTTTGAATGGACCTTTTTGCAAATAGATAGTAAAATGTACTTCCGAAGAAAGAGTTCGCAATGTATATTTCCATACTTTTTATCCAAGTCATGTTAGAATTGAAATGATCAACATTTACCCGTGGTATATCGTCGAAAATTACACGGGCCGTCGTTAACATGCGGCGAATACTAGTATATCGCTCGGTGGCAAAGCCACCTCGTGATATATTCTTCCGCATGTGAACTCTGACCCGTGTATTATTCGACGATATACCACGGGTAGATGTTGATTATTTCTTAAATAAACATCAACAGAAACAAATGTAGACGCACCATGACAAATCGCCCTTTATGGTGATATAGTCATAATGCGAGATCATGACGTCATTTTAAGGTTTCTTTTCCAACACATTAAATGTGGTTTCACCAGCATACCACTTGACATTCCATTACATTGGTGCAGAACAATTCTTTTCATTAACAATAATAAGATCACACCAGTTGACGTTTTACCGTGAAAACGAAATCATTTTAGGAGTTTACGACGTTGGTCACAACTGATAATTAGTGTTACGTTGGATTCTGAAGAAACAGCGACTGAAAAAACAGCTATATTCATATGATACTCGCCGTGTTAATGAAAGGAAGACCGCGGCACAACAACTAATGTGTCCACTGTTGGAAACACACTTCCAACTCTTAGTGTTCAGTAAGTAGCAAGATTGAAATTTCACAACGGAAGGGAAACCAAAAAGGTCAGAATGCAGAAAAAGGAAGTGGAAATTACACACACACACACATCGAAAAAAATCAGTTTTTGTTTTAGCCTGAAAATTGAGATACTTTGTGTATGTTATGTTTTGGTGGTATGTTTTTAGAACGCTAGAACTTAGCAGAATTCTGTTGCGAAACAATCATGAAAATGTGCATGTATAATCAAAAACCTAGTGTTAAGTGAAGAAAATTACAGGTGTTATAATATTGTATAGTGATAATAATAATAATATGATAAATACCACAAATTAAAACTAGTTAGATGTATATAATTGAGAGATAATTACACACGTCATTTTCTGGAACATCACTCCATAGCAACCGTTTTATGCAATGTAAGTCTTATCTAAGTTACATACAAGTTACATAAAACAAAACTTTACCCATTCTCTTGGTAGTTTTACAAGAAAGTTTATTTTCACTATTTTGTGGCAAGTTTTGTTAAACCATTTTTTCGAAATCTGGTCTTTCTCCTTCATTTTAAACATACGTGTTTTGGAACCAATAGTGTTATATAAGCGGTCTTTACAAAAGTACTTTAACCACTCTGCTGGATATTATTTGTTTATTTGATCCGGTGACCATACAAAGTCTTCTTAACAGTCTATAGTAGCTTATCATATATATTTCATATACCTTTATTTATTTTACACTAACATTTAAGATTCTTTCACTTATGTCAGTTAGACAGTTAATTAATGGATGTTGAGGAAATCTGTGTGCTCGGAGAAAAACCACTGAATTTTACCAAGCGAAATGACAAACCCTCTCACAATTTCCAGAATGTGGTTTTTGATATAGGTGATGAAGCAATGGAATCTGTAAGCACTTTTTAGACAGTTCGGTCACTGATGCCCATATACTCAAGTCCTGATATGTTTAGTTAACAAAATACTATATGACAATTATTGGTAATTATTATAACCATGGTAACACAATCAAATGTAAACGTAACAATCACCGATGGAGATTATAAGGCCAGGAAAAAACCAGAATTTGCCAGTTTTTTCCAGAATAAATTTGAAGAACATTGCAAAGATTCGTGTATTGAGCATTAATAGTACATGTAATTTTTATGACAGGGGTGTGCCTCGTGACAGGCATCAGAATTCATAGTTATAAACCATGTAATTACCCAAAACCCTTATTCCCCGCTGGTTTATCTTTTAAGTCCAGAAATTGTCAGAACACTATGTTTGGTCTCATACTGTCATGAACAACACAACAAACCGCCAAGTGTTGCTAACAAACACTTAGTAATGTCATGATTAGCCTAGAATTATTTGTATCAGATTTATACCTGCTAAGATCAAACAATACATGTCGTTCTAGCTACTGCGCACTTATGTCGAAATGACCAATTTTGATACCCTCTAAAACACCGTCTCTGATCCCTAACAAATGTAATAACTTAGCAATTTTGTATATGTATGTTAAAAGTTCAACCGGTAATAGATCATAATAAGATTATTTTCAATTATAAGTAACTGAAAATCCTTATTGTACAAAATAATGAACCAACAATCCTTGCATATATTTGTTATCCATATTGTCATATACCATTTTTAATTTAATCATAAAATACATTCAAAAAATGGTATAGCATTTTTTGAATGTATTTTATGATTAAATTTTTAAAAAAAAAGGTATATGACAGTATTATTAAGGAAGTGTTTTTTCATAATTAAAATGTAGGTTGGGGATATATACCACGTTTCATGGAATCTACTACTGAAGTAATGAACATTTAGTTCCGATAGGTCCGATCGGTATACTAGTACTATTCAGAAAGGAACTCGTATTTCTTTTTTCTTGATCTCACTATTGCTTTTAAAAGCTGACGAAATGCTATTTCGTTCTACAATATTATGTATATGTTTATGCCCATGTCCACTTTTAGTACAACAAGGTATGTTTTAATAGGTATGTTTTAATTGTTTGTGCATTTTGACAACCATTGCGTTCTTTGTTGTTTCTAGTCTTTACTGGCAGTGTTCTTGGCAGTGTTCTTGGTTGTATTGGCTGTTGTCATTTCTTCTATTGTGTGTATACTATAATTATTTTAGAAGTTCGCTTCTTGTCGCTGATTATGACATACGCTTATCTGTTCGTTAAGTACAAAAATCACGAATAATGGAGCCTATATTTTATAAGGGGTGATAACAACTGCAATTTTCAAAACAATTAAGAAATAATTTGTCTGTATATTTAGATGTCTAAGTGAGAGACAATACCATTTACAGGTTTAATGAGTCTTTATATATACGGTGTAAATAAGGGAGATATGATATTTATAGGTATAATGAGACTTAATAAATTAATAATCCTGCTAATGGTCAGAAAATATAAATATTAGGTTGACTAAGTAGCAATATGATATGATCATAATTAAATTAGTAAAGTAAATGTTTTGGTTTGGACCTTGACAAGCACCTGAACTAAAACACTGAACACACTCAATGTTTTACATCATCAACAAATGTGTATGTAAAACTGCCTTAGGGAGGAAGTAGCACACTTAACGCTTGTTGCTGTATCTGTCAGGCAATAGGATATCAAAATAAAAATTATTTTTCAATTAAAAAGTAAGTTTTTAAGAGGAGTTATAAAACATTGAATAAACAATAACAACATATCAAAAACAGAAACGGAAAACTTTCAACCAACCATAATTTCAAAAGACATTGGTAGTGAAAAACTACACCAACAAACATAACGGCAAAATATAACAGTCAATAGAAAAATAATAACAAATAGAAAGTATAAGGTAAGGGACATAAGGAGCAGCAGCAAAAACATTTAGTATGACTTACATATTAAAGTAATACTGGAAGAGGTGTAACATAAGTAACTGAAGAACAAGAAAAAGTCAATGTTCATCTAGTAAGTCACTGTACAACCTTCAATACAATACTGATAGGGTATGTAAACCCTGTATGAAAAAGATCATATAACATCACAAGCTCATTTTAATGCCTAAAGACTTTGCGGCACTAATGCGACAATAATGGTAGGGTGTGCCAATATTGATAGGGTGTGTAAACCTTGTATGCCTAAATCCCTAAAGACTTTGCAACACTCAGTATGAAATAGTATCAGGAAGAATCACAAGCCCGTTATACTGCTGTAAACTTTCATTTCTTTTGTACTTTCGACACTGTATTGGAAGGGTGTGTCAACTATGTGTAAAAAGGGCATCAAATATCATTATATTGTATTTAGCTGTTATAGAGTTCTGGTAGCTTTGATTTATAAAAGATTTGTTTCAAGCGTGAAGATACAGTGAACGCTTTAGAAAACTAAAAGATGCCTGCAGCTTTATCTTTCGCACATTATTATGCAAAGTTCATAACTTATAATTTATCCGATTTAATCATCCACGTGTGGTGAAAGTAAAATATTAAGAAGAATACCGAGAGAAACTGATAAACAGTATATAACATAATGCCCTGGTGAAGAATTTATTAATTTATTAATAGCATTAAGCTTAACTTGTAAGGGTGTATCCTTATGGGGAACCCAAACATTTCTACATTAAAATCATTTTCTAAACCTAACTTTGGGTATGACTACAGTATAGTGACATAAATCATTTGTAAGCGCGCTACGACGTGCTAGGGACATGTTCATGTATCCATATTTTAAAAATTTCCCAACTTTTCTACATTTAACCCCTTTCGTTGAGCATTTCTTTTAAAAAATCGCATTTCCTCCAATACGTTTCTATGGTATGGATCTTATATCGTCTAGAGAGCGAAATAACCGTCTTAGTGTTGATATTAAAAAACATTTTTGTTTCTCAGAAAAAGGGAATTTAATTTCCCATTTTTTGATTGTAAAAATACATACCAAAGAAATATGAACACAAACACTGAATATGGGTTGTACATTAATTTTGTAAAAGCAAATTTTTGTAGGTGTCTCTTTTTTCTCCATATCTTGACTGACGCAAAATTGACCTTTCTCGGTAATAGAACTTCAAGACTACAATGCTAGTACTCAAAAACGTAAGTGTAATGTAGGTCAAAATATCTGCCTTGACAATGATAAGTTAGTTTTTGCTATTGCTACCATCTGGCCAGTAAGTGGACTTGAAGCAAGACAATGAGAGGTACTGTTGTCCCAATGGATTGATGGCAAAATAATATATAATTGATGCAAGTAATTTTAAGTGTATTGTTTGAACTAGAACCACTTAAAAAACATCATAAACGTACTACATTTGTATTTAGATAACAATTGTTATGGAAACCAAAGACAACAATATCATAATTCTGATAATAGTGATATGATGGCAATAACCTCACAACTTCCTGGTTTAATAAGGAACAGGTATCATAAAATCATGAAAATGTTTATTTGTACAATCACATTATGATAGTTGTATAAACATTTATAGTTGTTAAGTAAGCGATAAAGCAGATGGTTGGTGACCCTCTAATGGACCTATAATTACACGACAGAACATTTGTTCCAGTCCTCGTAAGAGAATTTTATAATCAATGGTTCTTATATCATGTTGTGCATGTCTGTTCTTGTCTTGTTTAGCTGTTTATTCACTTGTGACCTGTTCTTGGTAGTGTTGGTTGTTGACAAGTGCGTGTTTTTCAGTTAGAAATTACTTATTCGTGTCCCATACTACATGTATATATATATATTTTTTAATTGTATTGCTGTTTAAGATCTATTTTAATACAGTATGTATCCATCTATAAAAACAATAAAAACAACCAAGCAACAAAATCTAAGACATTTTGACGACAGATCAAAAAAAAAAAGAAATACATCAATAGCAATTAGCAAACAATTAGATTAGAAGAATGTTACTGAAAAAAACCTTATAAACGCAATACAAAACAATCAAAGTTAAGAAATACATTGAGATCCAATAAAAACTCCCGACACTTTGAAAGGCCACTGGATTTCATGACAACATATTGTTCGGTGGTGTAATGTGGTAAAAAAAAATTAAAAAAAGGATGTAACAGCCAACAGCATATATAAATTAAAAGCTAAGACAAATGGTAAAGTATATAGAAATTTTAATTCAACAATACCCAAACAAAAACTCAATCCTGCATAATATTCAAGACCAGGAATTCAAATTCAGTCACCGTGACTAGGAAAACATTTAGGACCATGCCAAACAACATCACTGGACTACATGTACATCAACACAGAAAATGAAAATCACTTATAAAAACAACATCACGGCATTTCTTGTCTTAAGCTTAATTAATACAAACTTATTAGAGTTTTGTGAATCCTTCATTAGAAAAATTTAAATCTACACATTACTTTGAAAAGACATACATTAAAAATAAAAATATATCTATTACTGCTATGATTCCGTCTTTACTAAGAATATAAAGAAAAATGCGCGATATGCAGAAGTATGCTGTGAGTTAATGGTTACTTGTTGAGTGATCTACCTTGCTTTCACGAAATACAGTTTATTTAAGAAAGCTTACATGGCCTTTGAGAAACACTTATCTCAAGTCTCCGCTAAACAGGATGTATGTATCCTTCCGGAGCATCCGGCCTCACTTCCATGGTGGAAGTTTTAACATGTTTAACTTAACTTTGCCAGTTTGAAAGTTTTTACAGTCAAACCTGTATATAAAGGCCACCCAAGGGAACCAGTAAAAACGGCCTTTATAGGCAGGTGACCTTTATAAACAGGTTCAAATAATATGGATAAAGAACAATTGGGATACAACTTAATGGCCTTTATAAGAAGGTGGCCCTTATATAGAGGTGGCCTTTAAGGCAGGTTCGACTGTACTTTGTTTTTTTTATTATTATTATTGTAATTTGGACATGGGTTGGCTTGTTTGTTTTTTATTTTGTTTTAAGCAAGGTCTTTCACAATTCAACATGTAGTCAATTTCAAAAAACCTCACCAATAGTGCTCGAACGAAGATTGTTGAATTACAAATATTTTTTTAAGATGTTGAAATGATGAAAATACAAGGACCAAAATGGATTTATTACCAAACATGAAGACATATATCAAATTCTCTCGATGGAAAAATAGCAAATTTCATGGAGTCTCTTGTGTTGTCTTTAAATGCATTAAATGTATTAAATAAAATAGCTAACATAACCCTTACGGACGAGAGAGCTGGTGTTTAATATTAAAATGCTCCAGTTCCACTGGGAAAACTTCAAATTTTTATAATTTTGTTACTTTTTAAGATATTCAAGATTTTAATCAGTTAGTTTGAAGATCACTTTAAGCTTAGAACATTTGTGTTTAACTTAGCTTCGTCACAAATAGCACCAAAACAAGATTATCAATGTTTGCTAAATCTAAGTTAAACAAAATCGTAGTTGGAACTATAGGGCCTGATTCCCACGTCGTTTCCCGGCGGGGGACAAGAATCACATGACAGAAGTGTCAAATATTACGTTATGTTTGTGTTTGTGTAGAGCAGATTAACCGAGTACTTTGGCATGTACCTTTGTATAATTAGATGGAATTATAACGTGATAATAGTCCAATATTATTTTACAACATCCTACCCCATTTAGAGGTTTAATTGTAGAATCATGACATATTCTGGTATAATCTGCCGTGTATATATGTAATAAATATCTTTCTAACCCACGAACATATCAAATAACACGTGGAACTCCATGTATAGTATTCCAAGGCGTATGATTTTGTTGTTATTAGGAAGTTCCGTGACCACGTATTTAAAAGTTTTGTTTTTGCTATTGCAAATTTAAAAAAGAGAAAGCATAAATAATGATAACAGTGTAAAGTACATGTACTCAAGTCGTATAATGTTTTAGGGACGTTCTGTGACAGCATATTAATACAGCTTTGTTTTCTAAAGTGCGTGCATAGCAAATGGTAGACACTTTTGTAACGTTTGTAATTATTGTAACGCGTGGTATTCAATGGATTTATTTGATTAAACACAACTGATATTATGGCATAACATAACATTTTAATATACACGGCAACATGAAAGAGAACAATACGAATGCTGTTAGATCCATGTCCCCAAGCTCATGAAGATGCTTGGAGATAGCCGCAAAGTCTTTTTGTGAGATGCATTGAATTACATCGTAATAATGATATGGCTGAGATGACCAAGAACAGAACACTAATAAGCGGGTAAAAAACTGTCTTCTTGAATGCAAACAAACACAATATTAAAGTAATTTTCAACGCAATTTTGCGTTGCAGCACAAACACAAACGTCTATTACCTGGAGTATCAGTATACCGGCCTTTTTCAATATTCAATTTCAAAGTTCCACTTCATTATTATTAATAACTTCGCATTGAGGTCAAAGCCCAGATAATGTTCTAAGAGAAATTCTGTTTTGTAGTTACACATAATTTGTAGGCAGTTTAGTTTATAAGACGCTTTATAGTCAAACGAAACACAAATTCTACTCCAATGTACGAAAGCTTGTTCGTGCCACTTTGTTATCTGATTTTTTTTCTTAAATCGTAGGTACGATTTTAAAAAAAATCAGATTACAAAGTGGCACGAACAAGCTTTCGTACCAATGCGTACAATGTTGTCGTCGTCTTTTTCTTCTAAAGACTGCTTGGCAAAAAGTAATTTTGTGACGCGTTTTAGTTAACACGTGGTATTCTAAGTGAGACTATGGTTTTTTAAAATGTATGCTAAGTGAGACTAAACCGTATTCAATGTGAAACAGATATTCGGTATGCTCCGGGATATCTCCTAGTTGTTTCCATACTTATATACATGCCATACAGGCATTTACTTCACAGTTCTGATCATTCATACATTTTTTCGCGTTGGGTCCGAAAATTCTGGCCAAGGCTGGAAATTATTTGTCTTGGTCAGCATTTTCGGACTAGTTTTGGATACTCAAATTTCTTCTCAATATTGGGAAAGCTGTTTAACTTGAAGGTCTTTATCTTTCTTTTGTTCGTAAAATTAGTGGTATGGTTTGGGTCCACCAAGAGTGTTTTCAATCACACCATCATAATTACTGTCTTAATATCTTAAACATACAGTTTAATTTAAACTTGATTGTTTGGTCAACAAATGTAAATATAACCGTATAAGGTATAAGTTATAACTATCTAGAATGGCGTTTATGGTGTTATAATTTTACATTTTTTAAAAATATTATCGTTTTTTTTTTTAATCCTGAAATAAATTTAAAACACCTTCATGTACGACATGCGATTTCAATCGTTAGAACAGCCAATCAATGGCGTCACGGGTAGAGTCCTATAACTTCTTTTGGTCTCAAACCGAGTTTAATAACAATCAAACATCATAAATGTAAATACAAAATGTATATAATTTTCTGTAAAATGATTGATTGTCCGTTGCTATAACCGATCACAAAATTTCATACGAGTTTAAAAAAGACTGCTGGTTGAAAAATAAGTGGGCTGGTTGAAGACACCACAATAACACTACAATATTTGCTCCAGTGTCTGTTCAAAGCCGGGAATGTAATCATAAGTTGTTCACGTATGCATTTTATTTTCTTTGTGCTGTCTTGTTTAGATGTTTTATTAAAATTACATATAATTTGTTTTGTATTTTGTCGTGTTCTTGTTTGCGTTGCATGTTTCAGTTCCAAATTTCTCTCTTCTGTTTTAAAAGTCTATTTTCATTCTTCATTCGCCCACGCCTACAAGTTTTATTGTACCTATTCGCCTGCATAACTAGTTTTGTCATACTACATTCTCTTACTGTGTCCATATAATATATATCTATATATATATATGATTATTTGTTCTTCACAACTACAATATAAGGCACGGAACGTCATGTTGCTAACTTTGAAATGTACTTAGGTATGTCGAAGGTTTCAGGATGGCTCTGCCATAGCGTATTAATTGTAAAACAAATACATTATAAGCAGAAATCGGGTTTATTGCTGCATATAAAAGGAAAGTTGACAATGGAAAAAATTAAAACCATCGCGTTATTCATACAGTTTCAAATGTAACCTTTCGTGGGCGTTATAATTAGAGTATAAGTCTAAATAAGAAGCAGAACTTGAAGAATCAGTCGTATCTTTTACTTCAACCTCACTGGGATATAGGACATCTATATAATCTCCAATTTAGGATTGGTAATAGATAGAACGCCATTTATATAGATATGTGTGTAGAATTGAATGATTTGGTGACATTTTTCTCTTTATAAATTTAACATGGACCTGCATAAATTCTGCTTAGTACGAATAAAGAAACAAATCAACAAGCAATGGTGCAAAGTTTGTTTTAATTGGTATACCGATTATTTGATAAAAAGTTATTTTACCAAACACGACAAATATGTTGTCAATCTTTTTGTTGATGTTCAGTATATTTTTGTTTGGAATCCTTATGATGCTTGACAAAATAACCAGATTCCCTTTTAGTAATAGTTATTTGTATCTTGGTTTATCATTTTTGTAAAAGAATTACAAGTGATTAATTTGTTTTAGATGTTTATGATGAATGTTATCAACACTGCTTGTTGTCAAAATTACATAGATCTGGTAACGAGAACAAAAAATGATTTGTATCTTGAAATAGCACAAATCAAGTAAAAATTTTATGTTCAGAAATCGTGTCAGATGATATTGTCTGAATATAATCCTTCGGTTTAAAACTATATCGTCTTACATGAAAATAACATATTTAATTTCTAATTCTATTATAAATGAAAATATATAAGAGCGATAAATACTGGAATTAGTCTCGTAGATGGATATTGTCACGTGTATGTTTTCATTTTAATCTGCCTCTCTCATAAATATTGGCTTTTAGTGCATATGGGTTGTTACAAATGTGGCTTGTTAAGATGGTCATACGCAGGTAATTTTTCATTATACCCCCTGGTATCCGTCCAAAGTCGGGAACCAGTTGCCTCAACACAGGTGTGTGTGTGTGTGTGTGTGTGTGTGTGTGTGTGTGAATTGTTCTATTACGAAGTACATGTATTCAGTGACAAAAGGTTATACACTGTGGTTATAGCTTAAAACAATTTAAAGCGATTGAATGGAAAACAAAGCAATTTGATGATAAATACAACACAGCATGCTTTTAAAGATGACAAGTACATGTACTAGAAGTGTCTTAGTGGAGACTTGTTTTTACTCTAGTAAATAACAAATATAATCTATAAGCACTTGGACATAAGACACGGTGTTTTCCATTAAGACATAATGCACGTCTGCTGGTTGTTGAACGGGCTAGTATAGGCAAACAACTTTGACCTGTCCGCTTGACCTTTCATAATATTTATCACGGACTAAGTAAATCTATGTATAGGGAACACAGGTGTTAATTACATAAATTATACCAGTTTTATATTTAGTATACATCATGAGATATACTCACCTCGTAGAGTAAACCTTGGATCTTAAGACTACCCATATATTGGATGGATCGTCCTCATGAATATTCCTAATAAAAGGTCAAACAGATAGGCCAATGTTGTTTGTATATATATATATATATATATATATATATATATATATATATATATATATATATATATATATATATATATATATATATATATATCTTGTATCAAGGTAGGCTTCTTCAAATTGAAAGAATACTTTGTTTACAAAATAGAAATATTTTTCATTTGATTATAATGAGATTTGCTGGTAGAAAACATGATTATATATAAGTCAATAAATAACAAATCGTGTCGGATTATCATTACTTCGAATATGTTGGAAAAAGTCATAAATAAATTACCTAACAAGTTTTAAAATTATGGTCTTTTCAATCGTTTGAAAAAAATCTAGATAAATCTTGGACTAATTTACATTCTGCGTCTCACTGAAAGTCCTTTCTTATATATACAAATGTATATTGCGCACTTATCCACATAATAGTTTTTATTGCATTTCATATTTAAAATGTTAGGGTATTGGTGAATACGTTGGATCTTATTGTAGACACGGGTCACTGGTATAAAAATGGGTTCTTCAATGTACTATAATCACAACACTGGACGTTTACTCAAGTACCCGTCCAAAGTCGAGAATCGGTGGTCCTAATGGACTCGTCTTTTCTATGTATTGTCTTGTTTTACCATTTTACCAGTAACTGTTATTGTCTCTTGTTCTTCATTGTTTTGGTTGTTGCCAAGTATATGTACTGCCCAATATCCTTATATTTTCTTTATGTTGTCTTCTTTAGTTGTTTTACCATTAACTTGTGTCGTTTCGTGCTCTTGTTTGTTTTACTGTTGCCAAGTCCTTGCTTTTTGTTGCAAACCTTCTATTTGACCATCTTTAATACAACACGATTTTTATATAGATTGACGCTTTTGTTCTAGAGACTGGATATAAACTCATTATATTTTATCTTTCAACTTAAAACTTCAATCATTATATATAGGCGTTACATCAGTACGATTGATCTGCTTTAGAGGGGATTTATCCAACTCAGATCCCTAAGACTTGTGATTTCACAGCATGCAAACATTACATAGCTATTCTTGTTGATATGGTGATATATATTTACATGAAATACAGTACAGGCCTGTCGAAAGTCCAACACTAAAAAGCCAATTAATTAATATCGTATTTGAATCTCATTTCTGCTCTCGTAACTTAAATCTCGGCAGCTATAAACCAGTCAGCTTCTATCTATCTCTCGGCAGTTTATTTTTTATTTATTTATTTATTTATTTATTTATTTATTTATTTATTTATTTATTTATTTTGTTACTAAATATCCATATCGGTAGCTGAACCTCGACGCCTTAATTTTCGTGAACTAATTGTTAAACTTTTGACAGGGCTGTATTGTAGTAATCAGTTTAGTTAGGATCAAAACTTAGAGAAAAATCAGTTCTGAACACGTTGACTGGGGATAATGTACAGACATGTACGTGATGATAAACGGTTTAGATTTTTCACAATTTTTTTAGTTTCTCAAAATAATATTATTAGTGTCTATGTTTTTAAAGATCTTATGCGTGGGCATATAAAAATTAATTTCTGTATGTTAAATGTGTATATTGTCGTATTACTAATTTGTAATGCGATGGTTTAAATATGTTCTGCCATGTGCTACTTTTGATTTTTTATGAAATAATACATTCAAAAGTAGCACATGACAACTTATGAATGTATTCTTTCATAAAAATTCAAAGGTAGCACATGGCAGTTCTAACAAAATTATATGAACCCCAAATAATTTATCAGAATACCATAAAAGTTTTTTTTCAAAATATTATAAAGAGTTTCTGTTAAAATTCGGTGCTGTATATCCATAGGACCTCCTATAGTTTATGGTAATATTGTTCTCAATCTTCGTAAAATTGTCAATAATAACAGTTTTCGTGTTGTCTGTAGCAAACTTATTTATTTATTTCCTCTACATGTATGAAAAAACACATAGTTAAACATATGTACGCTATAACATAAATAAAGCACATATAAATATGTATCATTATTGTTCCCTCTCACTTAATTGCATTGACTTTTACCGGCAAGTACATGGCCATCAGTTACAGGTCATTATACTTTGCAAATGTGCGTTTGTAAACAATTTGATCGCATTAGAATGGTTAAACTACAAAAAAAATACGACAAGTTGAAAGTCATAGGATAAATACATATTATTTACTATTTAATTTTATAAAACAAATTCTCCGACTATGGAGAAAAATAAAATTACTTTTGTATTAAGTTGTTCATAGATAGTTTCTGATAGAATACCCCGCTGTATCAATAACCATTGCGACACATAATTGAACAAATCATTACGAATTCTTGGAGTTACTACATTTTCAGATCAGAACAAATTATTACGAATTCTTGGAGTTACTACAGTTTCAGATCAAGCAAACAAGATACTGTTGAAGTGAAAGTTTCGAACAGGAAACTTTATTACTGTACAGAAATCTCATAGGCAACTATTATGTACATTGTCGTACTTCACCTGTGTAACGATCTACGGCTCAGTGTCTTACGATCGGTACATAGAAATATAGAACAGGTGTACAGTTTTTGTTTCGTTAACAAGAAACCAAAAACGATACAAAAAATGACCACATCTATTTGAGTTCCTTATTAAATTCCGGTTATTTCAGTATTTTTTGTAAAATTTTAGGACGTCGGGAAATTACTTCCATTTTAAGTTAAAAATATAGCAGTTATTTCGGCACTATCTCTTAATATTCTTGTTTAATTTTTGAAAAATGTGGTGAAAGACCTTTAGTTATAGGCTGTTTTTTCACGCTAATTTGATTTTTTTCCAAAATGACCACATCTAAAGTGTTAGAGCACACTTTGATAAAGGTAAAAACATAAAAATCAAATGTTGGTTTTGACGGCAAATTACTTCCAATTTTATTTAAAAATAGGGGATTTTGTGAATATCTAGTGAAGAAATATCCAATATGGCCGACACCGCACCAAGTATAAAAGTTTTATTTTCCCCACCAATATTCCGGTACAAGTTACACCGACTTCCCCGTAAGTAAAAAAAAAATAATAATAGTAATAATAACCAAACAAAAGGTGATATACTTCTCGACCTTTGAATATACTATTAAAAGTTTTAAAAAATTAAAAATTAAAGACAGATTTGTCAGTCAGCTTCATAAATGTTCTGGATTTTTTTTCAAATAAATATATCGAGAAAAGTAAGGAGAATGAAAGTGAAATAATCTCTTAAGACAATAAAAATAATTATTAATTTAGTCAAATAAGAAAAAAGTATATATTTTAATAATTTTAAAATTTCAAAATTAATTTCATTAGGCTAGTAAGTCGGTCCATCAGTAGTATATCCATCCAAATTAATCTTCTTAATTTGTTGGATTTATCTTATTAATTTGGTAAAATATATCTTTTCAAAATTACAGAAATAACATTTACCGGGTATCATAGAGACTTCATATCTAATGATTTATACACACACGTGTCAATCATTTTTTGCAAATTGGACGGTAAGTTCTTTTGATTACAGGTGATAAAGGTCTACTAATAAACAGGATGTTTATTGATAATCTTTTAATTACTGGCATGTGAAATCCCACTTTAAGCAATATTAATTTATTGTGAATTTATAGTAATCAGAAACTACCTATTGAAGTTTGCCGTGGGAAGATTATACCAGAAAACCAAGACATCATGGATTATGTGAACTTTGTAAAAGTGATTTTATACATATTATACATATTATTTGTTTTTTTATTGCAATATGAGAAATTTTCTGATGCAAAAATGTATTCTATTGATATAAATAATACATTCTTTTTTCCTAATAATGGGCCAAAATATTATTCAAAATTTTATTTTTTTATTTATTTATTTTGCATTTACCAATTAAATAATTGTTTAATGAATTTGATAAGATAGTTAAACATAATCACACTTATTAAAATGTGTATTAGCATTTTTACTTATATTTGTATTGCGCACACATATAGTATTTTTATGCAATTTGATTCATGACTGGATCAAGTTACTGTTTTTGTGTAAATTAAAAGGATAAACGTTTAATATATATCCCATTGTTTTTTGCCTAACAAACAGTATATCTTCTACTTCTAAATAACATCTACTTTTTCTTTCTCTCGACTTGTATATTTCCCTCTTCATGTAAACATTTAAATTAATATACTGTTTTGCTTAGAATATCTCTTAGAATCATTTTTACCGTCATCAGTCCCTTTTAACTGTTTAATCTCATAATGACCATGTCACGTTGTCAGTTACCCAGTGGTCAGTTATCGATAGCTCTTGGTAACGAGGTTTGTGAAATTTACCTGGAAGAGTTATTCCGCCTGATCATTACACAATATTTTTGCAGTTGATCAAATCGAATTAATTTTTACGTGTGTCATATACCATTTTTTGAATTTAATCATAAAATACATTCAAAAAATGGTATATGACAATGTGCCATTTTTTGAATGTATTTTATGATTAAATTCAAAAAATGGTATATGGTATATGACACGTGCTTAAACTGTGAACGATGACATAATAATTCATTACCGATCGTTATTACACAACTTCAGTATAATCCCTAATGACACATTAATTAATTATCTGTCATCACACAACTTCCTTCTAATCCGATAATCCGATCATCACCTATCATTACGTTAGTTGGCAATTCGTGTGTTAAAAGATTCAATAAATCTACATCAGTAGGTGTACTTTGTACATGTATATTGATGTAATCAGCAAGTGAACGGCATTTCGTCAATATTCACGCCAACCTCCGCTGATTGTGACACAAATAATTAATCGTGCGAATTAAAGTATATTATTACTAGTTCATTATTTATATATGTTTCTGATCATATTTCCGGCGTTTGTAGTAGACCTGGGGTATAGTACACTTCATTCTCTATGACTGATCTAATGATGTGTATATATCATATAAATTTATATCAGAATGTATGGTTTATTGTGTCCCTTCTGTTGTGTATGATTTACATATATAGGTTTCCTATTATTGCTCCCATCCGTATCACTCAGTGTAGGGATTAAAATTGGCTAAAGGTGACAGAGAATCTGCTTTAGAAGTCCTAAGACGTTGTACTCATATGGTTTGTTTCTAAAATCATGACTTGGTACAAAGAAAAAGGATCTGCATCTATATAGTTTTGTTAATAATTAAATCAACGAAAAATAAATGTTTTAGGGGGAAGTTTCTATCTAGTATTTTCTGTATGTACCATTTAGCACACTTTAGGGTCAGGACTGAATACAGTTTAATCCGCCACTAAACCAGAGGGTTTAGTGGGCTGATTAGTCGGACTAAATACAGTTTTCCAACAAAACTACATGGAGACTAAGTTGTTAAATTTACTAATGATAGCTGACCAAAATGGGAATTGTTAAACCAAGCACCACCAATAAAAATATCAAATATTATTTCTTCGTTGTGATAACTGTTTTAACGGTTAAGTATTTATCTAATGAGTTGTTTTAAGAAATCCAACTACATGTACAAACCTAAAACCAAGATGGCAAAACACGGTCCATGCCAAAAACAAGCGGGGTTTGTCATAAGGTCAGCCATAAATGACTACTAGTTTTACTGAATATAACTCCACTAACGTAAATCAGGAACAATGCATTGTATTCTGAGATACCAGTATTTTCAGTAATTTTATATATTCAAGTTATACAATCCTAGTACCACTACCCCAGGTCCACACAAACGGGACAATAATATAAGTCATGAATAACAGATTTTCGATAACTATGGCTTCACAACCCCCTCGCGGCAGCATTCCTAGACACAACTTCGACCGTGGTGTGTAAGGAAAGAGACTACTAAGACTGAATGTTATATAGGTTGCTTCAACCATTAGCATAATAACAGACGGACTAAACGATTTATATATCTATATGCTGAGTTGGATGGTTTGTCGACTGTCTTCTCTCTAGATTCAACGAGGTTCTGCATAAATTCTGCTTCATAAGAATAAAGAAACAAATCAGCAAGCAACGGTGCACATTTTGTACCCATTGGTTTACCAATTGTTTGCTGGAAAATTATATTATCAAACACAAAAATATATTATCTACTAAAAACTTCATTTTGTTGATGGTATCCTCGCCGGTATATATTTGTTTGGAATCCGTATGGCGCTTGACAAAATAACCAGTATCTTTGCTTACCTTTTTTGTAAAAGAATGACAAGTGAATAATCCTTTTAATTTAGAATGAGGGGTAGTGGTGTAGAGTGTAGAAATATCAAATGTTTTAATGTTTTATCCGAGAAGCCGCGCGCGACAACATATTATTAAAGTTAGCCATCTGATACGGCATAATGAGTTCGGTCGCTTAGCACTGCTTAGTGGAAAAAATTCTGATGTGACCTTAGCACAATGGCTTGAAGAAAGTCGAAGTGATTCTCTATATCTGGTGTACGCTTTGATGATATAAGGGAGGTAACTCTGATAACGATTTTAATATTTATTGGGATTTCACAAATTTTACTAGGGCTAAAAAAATAAATATTCAAACCTTTATAGATCTACATGCTACACATGTATTATTTTACACAGATTTATATATTTGAAAAAACGATTTTACGGAATTTACCGGAAACATACGGTTTTCGCATTACATAACAAATGCACGTGACATCAGATCATGTGATTTCATGATTTGTTTGTATTGAAAAATGGCGAAAACAGTGTTCACGCCGGTGTTATTCTTGTGTCTTATTTTTTCAGTTTTTGCTGTTAAATATGACCCGACATGGGACTCAATAGACTCGAGACCAATACCATCGTGGTACGATGAAGCTAAACTTGGCATATTCATCCACTGGGGAGTGTTTTCAGTTCCAAGTTTTTCCTCTGAATGGTTTTGGTACAACTGGAAGGGAACTGCTTTGCCTGGCGTTGTTGACTTCATGCAGAGAAATTACAAACCAGGTTTTACATATGCGGACTTTGCACCAATGTTTACCACTGAATTTTTTGTTCCTGAGGAATGGGCTGAAATATTCAAAGCTTCAGGTGCAAAGTAAGTAATAATTTAATTTCAATCAATAAATGATTTATATTTGTGGCCAGTCAACAGTGCACAGACACTTGTTTCTGATATTTAAAAAAAAAATATTTCTCTATACTTAAACATAACACAAGGTATCCATCTTCACGCTATCCAAAATGTTGACCCCCTTGGTTTTTCTTTGTTTTTTTTTACGTCGTGCTTGGGAATTCAAAAACACAACATATACCGTACCATTCTTTTCTACATATATACCGCTAAAGAATAATGTATAAAATGTCTATCATTGTCGTCTCTAAACTGTGTCACAGGACATACATGTAAACTTTATTTGACGATTGCATTTTCTGACATGGCCACAGTCAACTGTGAATGCTGATTCCATACTGAATTTTGGTTAAATGTTCTGATTGGCTAAAAGTGAATCATTGGTCCTTCAGGAGAGACCTTAAAAACTGATGATGATCCATGTCATTGTAGTAGTCATGGCACTAAAGAACCCTCATTTGGGTGCACTGTAAAGTTAAAAATTTCTGCTGCTTCACCTTTAGCTGGTGACATCTCAATGTAAGTGAAATATTCTTGATTGAAATGTAAAACTCCATTTAATCTTTCATTAAAAAAAAATTAAATTATTTTAAATATTAAAATAAATGGGTCAGTATAATTTTGTAGATTGTAGTTTTTCCTAAATGCTAGTTTATATATATTTCAGATACATTGTCCTTACTAGCAAACATCATGAAGGTTTTACAAACTGGCCATCTAAATATTCATTTAACTGGAACTCCAACGATACTGGACCACATAGAGATCTTGTCGGTATGGTATAACCATATAAATTTTATTAGTAAAATTTTGATACTTGTCATGTTATTGCATGCAAGCTACAAAAGTTATCATGTAACATTAAGGTCGGTCAGTACAAGCCCTAACCTTTCCTTGGACCAGTATCCAGTAAGTTAAGTTAATGCTTTTCAGTTTTTGCAGCAATCACAAAAATGGACTCTTACAGATCATTTAGGATAGTGGAAGCATGTAGTTCAGTTTGTATAGTGTCAGACCACAGGGGCCAGTTTCTTATAAAAAAAAATTAAAAATAGCCATAGGGTATACTCTTTTCTATATACTACGGGTATTTTTAAAATTTTAATATGAAACTAGAAAGGCATATATACTATTGGTATTTTTGAACATTTTAAAATGAAACTGGTCCCTGTGTGTCAGATTCACAAAATCTAAGGGTCATAAGTTCAAATCCCAGTTGGGGCATGACCTTAAGCAAGTTACATGTACTTCATTTCACATTGCTACTAGTGTAGGAATAATGGACTGGTGGCAGTAACCTCCGCAACTGCTGTTTTGGTGAGCTAGTACCTAAAACTTAGTAAGAGTCACCCTGACTAAGTAGACGGACCAGACATTGTCACATGTTAGTAAAATATAGCTAGGATACTCAAGGCAAATAATGTTATATTGTGACAAAATGCCAAGTCCCAAGACAGTATGTTCAAATTTATTGAATTTGTTTTAGGGATTGTAATTGCGAAATTGTTATTTTTTTAGTTATTTTTCACCAGTGTAAACTATCATTATTCTATACATAAAGTAAATTTATACAAGCAAAATGACTGCTGTACATGATCCAACCTTCGGACTTTATAATAATTTATATGATGATACTATCACAGATTTAATTAATCAAATTCAGTGTTTTTATCCCCTCTCTTTCTGCGCAAATTCTCAAAAACTATGAAGCACTATTTTACGAAACTTGGTGCAAAGCATCAACATTGATAGGAGATGGGCATTTCATTAACCCAAGTTGGTTTGCTTATTTTCCTGGGAGTTATTGCCCTTTGAGGATAAGTGCAAATCACAAAAAAAGAACCTGCTAGTGGGGGATCCTAATTCACTGAATTTGTTTGTTTATTTTAAATTACAGGTGAGCTAGCAGCAGCCATCAGATCAAGAACAGATATAAGATTTGGACTCTATCACTCCATGTTTGAATGGTTTCACCCACTTTATCTTAACGACAAGAAGAATAACTTTACCACTCAGGATTTTGTTCAGGTACATAGCAAAAATTTGAATATCCATAAAATAAGTAGTGACTGTTCTTTTACCAAGCACTTGGCATTTAGAAATGAAGTCACATGGTCCTTTGAATGAGACTTTAAAAATTGATGCCCCATGTTGCTGCAGGTGTGGCACATCAAAGAACCCTTCCTGTATATTGCCCTGGGCACACTGCAAAGGTTAAACTTTCTACCACTTCACCTACAAGTCCTTGTCTTGATAATTTCAACATTTTCTATTGCGGTATATAGAAAACTATTGAAAAAGTAACCAGTGTTTCCTAAAATTTACCAGTCTTGGACTGTAAGACTAGCAGTTATTTTGAACAACAAATATAACTTTTGAATTCAGTTATCTATACACCCCAACCTGCCTTAAAGGCCACCTCTATATAAGGGCCACCTGCTTATAAATACCAGTAGAAGTGTATCCCAATTGTGCTTTATTCATAATTTTTGAACCTGTATATAAAGGCCACCTGCCCATGAAGACCAATTTTACTTGTTCCCCTGGGTGGACTTTATAGACAGGCTTGACTGTATTTTACAAAATAAACAATGATAGGTTGAAAATTTTGACTTATTTCGAACACTTGTATTATCAAAATGATATCATTAATCTCATTATCATTATGATATATTAAATCATCATGAAGAAATATGCTAATCTTTGATTACAAAATGTTATGCAGTCATTATATTTTTCATTGTTTGAACTAACATGGTACACATAACACAATCTTTGTTTATTTGAACTAATGGTCATAGTTCATGTCCAATCGGTCACTTAGATATGAGTGACCTTATGACTGATAATGATAATGGTCATGTGATAATGTAGATTATTTATTTATCTTATTAATGGAATAGTGTATTGCTCTGTATATTCTAGTTATGTAGTCTTGTTATATAAATTCATGTATGCATTCTCTTGACCAACCAACTGTTCACTGTTATTTAACTACAGTATTTAAAAACTGACTTTTACAAAAATGTTACCGAACACTGAAATATGAATGAGGCTACTTATATGTACTACTACTAGTCTCTCTCTCGTCTCTCTCTCTCTCTCTCTCTCTCTCTCTCTCTCTCTCTCTCTCTCTCTCTCTCTCTCTCTCTCTCTCTCTCTCTCTCTCTCTCTCTCATAAAGATTTCTTTCCTTAACATTGACTTATGCTTGCTTTAGCTATACCTGTTAAATTTAGTTTACACATGTTATCATACAGAATGTCTAGTACATAGTAGAAAAACAACACTTGAACGCCACATAAACAGTAGATTCTTCCTTTAGACTTTCTATCTGTAACAAACCATCCTACTATATACAGCTAGTTTTTGGTAAGTTTTAGCTGTACTTTATGTATATAATAATGCAATTCCTATTAATATTTGTACTGTCTGGATGCAACAAACCAACCTTATAGAGCTAGTTGTTAGCCAGTTTTAACTTATGTTATATCTATATACTGTTTGATATGATTCCAGTTAAAGACATTGCCAGAGTTATATGAAATAGTTAATGCTTATCAACCTGAAGTTGTGTGGTCTGACGGAGATTGGGAAGCTCCGGATAATTATTGGAACTCAAAGAAATTCCTGGCATGGCTTTATAATGAAAGGTAGAGCTTACAGTATACATCTTTTGTGTCTTTAGGAGTATTAATGTTTATGAGAGAGAGAGAGAGAGCGATGTGATTAAAAGTCTTCACCTGGAATATGACTTTAAAAAGATTTGGCTAAGGACTTAAACAACACTGATAATGACATAGACCACATGACTCGCACGAAGGGTTGAAAAATAAAAAAAAATATGAATGCTTATTATTATGGCAAGTTGATTGGCTAGCAGCATTTAATAATGGACCAATCATTTTTTTAAACATTTACTGTTGATACTTGGGCAATGTTTTAAACTGGATTATGATTGCTTTAGATTTCTAGAACAGCCTTTTATTTATTTATTTATTTATTTATTTATTTATTTATTTATTTATTTATTTATTTATTTATCCCTCCGTTTTCACATCTAACACCATTTTGTTGCTTTTTATTTCTGTGCTATTGTTAGATTTTAGAGATTAAAAAAAAAAACTCTAATGGTTTGTGGGTACGAGTAAAACATTTGATTCTCAATGTTTCAAACTCAAAGAAGTTAACTACCTGTAATGATTTTATCATTGATTAAACAAAATACATGTACATTGGTACTTGTATATCATTGGACAAGCGAATCTTTCTTGTTTATTTAACCAACATACAATGTACTAACTATTTACGTTAAACGAAGTTAACACTCGCTATATTATAAGTAGTTAAGTACCCAAATATTGGCTTATTCAGGGCCCACACTGGCTCAAATTTTGTTATCACAAATTTCAAGCAAGAGTAGAAATTTTAAGTATTTTAAGACATTTTTATTTCAAGATGCATTTTTTTAGCAATTTATAAAAAATGTCGCAAATTGCGACATTTGCGACTGATAGTGTCAGCCCTGCTTATTTATGTATTTTGGATGAAATTGCAGGTTCCTGTGGCATATCATTGTCACAGAATGTAGAGGGTAATAATAGATAATAGTTCATATGTTATTATATACAGCTCTGACAAGTCTGAATCATGTTATACAAATGATTTGAAACATTGAGAATTGAATAAGCATACCTGGTCATAAATACATCTATATCTATTTTCACCCAACTTTCAAACTTCTCTCAATTTTGTTTAAAAGGAACTTTTTACTTTTATTTTTAATGATCAAAATACATGCATTTGTTTAAATTTGATTGGTCAAATAAGCAGTATTATTTAATTTTCCTATCCAGTTTAAAACATTGCCAGAGTTGTATGAGATAGTCAACACTTATAAACCTGAAGTTGTGTGGTCTGATGGAGACAGTGGTCCTGACACTTACTGGAAGTCTAAAGAATTTCTGGCTTGGCTTTTTAACGAAAGGTGAAAACGTGTGTGTGCATGTGTGTTTTGATGTGTTTGTATGATATATATAATAAAGTTGCTTTTTCTAGTAACCACAGAAGCCCTAAACCACTGCTTACTCAGCTATTGCTGTAAAGATTAATTGCTGTCTGTCTGTATGTCCAGGCATCCAATTTATTACTAGTATTTGTTTGGTATTACATTTTGTATATCTTTTTGGAAGACAGTGTAAATTAAAAATAATTATATATGCATATTTGTCTTAAGACTTAATATACAATAAAAGACTATATAGTACTAAATGAAATGTATTTATCGATTGCTTTGATTGACTGTCTATATTTTCAGATATTATTTCTTCTTATTTGTGTTATTTTATGGTATTAGTCTACTGTCTGTACAGTGCCAGAAATGACATGACCCCTGTTTATTCATGATATTTTACTTTACATTGTCGGACATCAATAACCTCATTTTATTTGTGTTATTTTTACAGCCCAGTAAAAGACACAGTTGTTGTAAATGACAGATGGGGAAGTGGGATAGCTTGTCACCATGGTGGATTTTATACCTGTACAGATAGATATAACCCAGGTAATTAATAGTTGGGGAGTAGAGCAGCCTATCCCACCGCTGCCACCATAATGTAAAGTGGGGGTCTTTGGGATAGCTTGTCACCACAGTGGATTTTATACCTGTACAGACAGATAAAACCCGGGTAATTAATTAATAGTTGGGGAGTAGAGCAGCCTGTCCCACCGCTGCCACCATAATGTAAAGTGGGGGTCTGTGGGATAGCTTGTCACCACAGTGGATTTTATACCTGTACAGACAGATAAAACCCGGGTAATTAATTAATAGTTGGGGAGTAGAGCAGCCTATCCCACCGCTGCCACCCCAAATTTGGGAGATAGAGGAATCGCCTCCACTGTCTTTAAATATACTGTTCTGTACCTAGAACTGTTTTTGTTACAAAATATTGAACTTTATATTCAATATCTAATGATACAATGTGCTTTCTTTGTCACTTTGGTTACATTATGTCAGCTGACTTGCCTACAAGATTTTCTAGTGACATCTTGCAGTCCAAGTTGATTATTAAATAAAATCCACTGAATGTAGACAGACCTTGTACACTCAAGTATCTCATTCATGTCAGTCAAAAAAAATTAGTGCATATTTTTTAGGATACTGCAATCTAATTGGTCATTACTGTCCAAATGATAACCCTCTGTAATATTGATTGAATTTTTACGAACAGGGAAGGTACTTCCCTGGAAGTATTGGCTTAGGGCTTAAAAGCGATTCACCAAACAACTACTCCAACTTTTATCCGTTCGAGAAATGAAATAGTTCGTTAGATGCTTTAATGTCAAGATGTAATGAAAGTGAATTGTGTAGACTGCAAGGAGAATCTTAGTATTCAAGTAGTAAGAGAGGTCCTCGTTGGTAAAGGCCGATGTTTATTTTTATTTTTCTATAATTTGCAAGTGTGTATCAGTGCGGCGCAATAATATTTTGTGTTTTGGATATCCCGACCTGGTTCATTAATATTCATTACGTGATACGTCACGAGGATTTTCCCGCTTTCTTTGGGTATTAAAATTCATTCCCGTCAGTTTGCCGGTATCGAATACATGACAAAAAAGTAGAAATCAAAGATTATACCCAAAAAGTGACAAGAAACTGAAAAAAAGAAGTTTATTTTCAAGTTCATTGGCTCTGTTGATAAATCGTTTATGACTCGTGTAGGCTATATCGATATCGTAGTTCGTATGCAAATTAGCCATGTGTTTGGAGGCATGCCTGCGTTTGAAACCCGATGACCCAGCTCAAATGTATTCACATCATCGTAGCGACTGACCTTTTTAGTCCAAAACACCCTTGCCCTTTTTAAAATGATCATGACACCCTGTCCTTTTCAGTTATCAGTTAAATATCAGAACGACATGTTTTAATCTCGAATCTCTGCTACATACCGATCTTCTGCACACACTCCACTTCTCACCATGTCTCCGAAGACAGATAATTTCATCACCAATGTTCATTTAAATACTATTTCCAGTTGTTTAGTTTGAACCAACAAAATAAATCGACAAGAAAGAACAACTTGAAATCAAAATCTAAACAAAAGAACTGAAAAAAACGATGTTTTAAAACTTTCAGATAAAATTATTTACCTTGTAAATCCTTATTAGTTGATCGTTTTTACAGTAGATATCCGATTAAAGTTGTTGTCAGTAGTTTAATCCATGGTTTTTACAACCCTTAATATCTTTTCATGAGGCCATATTACTTTATTTCACATAAAATGAACAAATATGATGTGACCACTGGACATGCAGGAAAACTGAAACAAAACAGTTATTGTGCTTTCTTAAGTTCTTCCGATTTTTAGAGCACCGTTGGTGTAGTAGAACAGTAACTAAGGGCGGGGAAAATATGGTCCCGATTTTGTGAACTCAACTCCTCTTACAGTTTTTAACCAAAAACCTTGAAACTTCACAGAATGTTTCTATATATATTGAAGATGTGCACCTGACTTTATGGAAATATTTCAAGATTTTTTCCCCATTTTTCCAGACTTTGAAACTTAGTTACTTTTTAGCAAGTATTTGAATGGGGTACCTACTTTGTGAACTCACTCCTCTTACAGTTTTCAACCAAAAACCTTGAAACTTCACAGAATGTTTCTATATATATATTGAAAATGTGTACCTGAATTTATAGAAATATTTCAAGATTTTTTCCCCATTTTTTTTCAGACTTTGAAACTTAGTCACTTTTTAGCAAGTTTTTGAATGGGGGTACCTACTTTGTGAACTCACTCCTCTTACAGTTTTCAACCAAAAGTCTTGAAACTTCAAAGAATGTTTCTATATATATTGAGAATGTGCACCTGACTTTATGAAAATATTTCAAGATTTTTCTCCATTTTTCCAGACTTTGAAACTTAATTAGTTACTATGTACTGTATATATCAAAATATTATCAAAGATGTGCACCTAACTTAATGGCAACCTGGGCTTACCCGGCCCATCGAGTCTTTGACCCATTTTATTTTATGAATGTAAGATAAAATCAAATTTGAATAAAGTACACCAATTGATTTATATTCCCTTTTCATTTATAATTTTTCTTTAAGTATTATTTTTTAATTTTTGGAACAATTAAAAAATATAAAATATTATCATGGGTCATTTGAAATGGTAAAAATAACATGTAAAATGTAATAATCAATTTTGCAAGTTTATTTTACATTTTAAACATAATCCCGTCCCTATTGGGATATTAGAAAATAAACAGTCCCTTTCCATGTGTAAAATTGCCTTTTTAGGTCACCTGAGCAACCTCCTGAAGGCGACCTATAGTGGAAGTTGTTTATCTGTTGTGCTGCCTGCATCATAAACACTTTCAACTTCTCCAGAACCAGTTAACCATTGATAGTGAAAGTGGATATTGATGTTCCTTTGGCAAAGTCCTTTCAAGTTTGTGAAAATTGGTTGACCTTGACCTATATTTAAGGTCACAGTGACCTAAAGTAACAAAACTTTAAAGGTCATGAACCAAAAAGATATAAGCTTGAACCAAAAGAGATATGCACTTAAAACTTCATATATTGCATCAGGACAAAAAGGTCTTCCAAGTTTGTAAAGGTGGTTGACCTTGACCTATATTTAAGGTCACAGTGACCTAAAATAACAAGACCTTTAAACATCTTGTCATGAACCAAAAGGACTATGACCTTGAAACTTTATATATAGCATTAGGACAAAAAAGACAGCCAAGTTTGCAAAATTGGTTGACCGTGACCTACATTAAAGGTCACATTGACCTAAAGAAGTACAAATCTTCTTGTAATGTATTAAAAGGTCTAGGAGCTTGAAACTCCATATACATGTATAAAGCATCAGGAGATAAAGCTTTTACTAAGCTTGCAAAGCTGGTTGACCTTGACCTACATTCAAAGTCACAGTAACCTTTAAACCTTATTTAGCATCACAATGAAAAGGTCTACCTAGTTGGTAGTTGACCTAAAGAAGAACAAACCTCTTCTTGACATGTATTGAAAGGTCTATGAGCTTGAAACTCCATATACATGTAAAAGCATCAGGAGATAAATCTTTACTAAGTTTGCAAAGCTGGTTGACCTTGACCTATATTCAAGGTCATAGTAGAATAACCTTGAAACATCTTATTGCCATGCATTGAAAGGCCTAGGCACTTTAGACTTCATATATGATTCCAGAACAAGAACCTCTAGTAGGTTGCAAAGCTGATTGATGTTGACCTACTTTCAAGGTCATAGTGACCTAAAGTAGTAAGAACTTAATGTCTTCATTTCATGAATCCAAAGGCCTATGAGCGGGAAACAAAAAAAGGTCTACTTAGCATTGGAAGCTAATTTATCTTGACATATATTCCAAGGTTATGGTGACCTTAAGTAAAAGTTAAACTAAAAACACTTTGTCACGAGCAGAAATGACTAGAATCGTCAAATTTTATATAAAAAATCAGGACATAAAGCTATAATAAATTGCAAATCTGGTAGATTTGACCAACTTTCAAGGTCATAGTGACCAAAAATAATGACTTGAAACATTTTTTGTTATGAACTAAAAGGCCTTGTCGCTTGAAACTTCACATACAGCTTAAAACTTCTCATGTAGCATCAGGACATAAAGCTCTTCCAAGTTTGTAAAGTGAATTACCTAGATCTACATTGAAGGTCATAGTGACCTAATGAAATGAAACCTGAAAACAACCAAAAGACCTTGGAGCTTGAAACTTCATCAGAACAAAAAGTTCTACCAATTATGGGAAACTAGTTGACCTTGACCTATATTCAAGGCTGTAGTGACCTTAAGTAGTATGCAAAACTTTAAAATGTCTTTTTCATTTTTTTAAAAACATTAAGGCTTGTAATTTGATATATAGTATCAGGATATGAAGTTCTACTTTGTTTGCGAAGCTAATTGACCTTGAGCTACCTTCAAGCTCTACTAAGTTGGTTGACCTTATTCTCAGGTGACCATTGTTACAACAGCAGCCTACCTTTTTGAAATCCTGGCTGGAACACTGGTCTGACAACAGTGACAGTTCATATCATCTTATTAACTTTAATGTCTTTATAATCTATATTCACATGTTTAAAATATTTAAAAGTTCATTATTTTGGTCCTTGGGAAGCATTTGGAGAAGAAATTAGAACAACATCTGGGATTAATGTTAAAATTTAATTGCCTTTCTTTGACTGAATACTTTGAAATTACAAACAATGCAGTTTATTCATAGTAGGATCAAGATCCAATTTCCCTGTTCGGTCAGCACCATCGGTGCTTTGATTATAAAATTGTATAACTGTGTACTGAAAATCAGGAAATTTTCACATTAGTTAATTTCCTCGAAATTTAAAAAGATTTGCTTACTTTCATTTTAGCATCGTGTATGGTCTTTATAATTACAAAAGAACTATATTGAAATAAAATGTTTGCGAAATTTTTATTTTTTCATTTTGATACTGTCATGAATTTAAACATAAATAAAATGAACAAAGATTGTTCTTGATTCATCCATTAGTTTTTCATGTTTTTGATGTTATTTTCTAGGTAAACTACAGAATCACAAGTTTGAGAATGCCATGACAATTGATAAATACTCTTGGGGATATCGTCGTAATGCCAGACTTTCAGATTATCTTACCATTCATGACTTAATTACAACATTTATTGAGACTGTCAGGTATGTAGTCTTTGTCATATGTAGTGTCAGGTATGTAGTCTTTATCATATGTAGGTTGGGGCCTTGGTGACCCAAGTGGTTAAAAACACACACTAACAGATCACAGCCCATCTCATGACCAAAGGTTGAATCCCATTCAGGATAGATCCCAGAGTAAGAAAGTTTGTCAGTTTGCTTGTGGAAGGTTGATGTTTTTTTCTGGACACTACCTTTCCTCCATCATCTATTACCTGCCTTGATATCAGTGAAAGAGTTTTGATTTTGGTGTAAAATTCCTTTACTCTGACTATGCAGGGTTATAAGTAGTGTTAAAGGTTTTTGTGTTGAATAACTTAATGCCGGGATCTTTATTATGTACTTGTCACAACTAATCCTCCAATTCACTAACAAACATGTGAAAAATTGTATAGATTATGGTCTTACTTACATTTTTTCCTTTTTATAATTTACAGTTGTGGAGGTAATATGTTGATGAACGTTGGTCCACAGAAAGATGGTAAAATTGCACCAATATTTGAAGAACGTCTGAGACAGCTAGGTTCATGGTTACAAGTTAATGGAGAGGCCATCTATGGAACTAGGCCTTGGTCACATCAGAATGATACTGTAGCTAAAGGAGTATGGTTAGTACACTTATGTTTAAATCTCATTTTCCACTCTCTGGTATGGGGGGGGGGCGGAGCTCAGTGGCAGAGTGGTCTAAATGTCATGCTTACATTTCACGGTGTCTCTCAACGCATAGATTTGAGTCCCACTTAGATCTTAGTGTAAGAATTCTATCAATACCCTTACTGAAGGATGATGGTTTTCTCTGGGCACAACGGTTTCTTCCACCATCCCTGAACAAACTGCAGCGATATACGTGACAGAATCTTTGACTAGGACCTGAAACTCCATTACTCCACTTCAATGTCCTGTATGAGAAAATGAAGAGAGTTGATGTGATAGCACTTGCATGGATGTCTGAGCTGAGATTGACAATGTCATTGTCAGCATCATTATCCAGTGTCTAAGTTTCTGATAAATTTTCATTTATTCTTGTTTATTTCTGTTTAGATATGAATTTTTGACAAATAAAACAAAAATTGAAGTCAGAAATTAAAATTCTTGTATACCCTGGTAAGAAATAAGAAATTTAGTCTAAATTATGTTAATGATGAAAAGCAATTGCAGCTTATTTTGTGGATTTACATGCATTATAGTAAGAATATTGCTTGAAAATCTATTTCGACAATATTATAATCAATTGTTCTAATGTAGAATTGTAACCCCATCTTTATTTTCTATTATGTATTTTAGGTATACAAGCAAGACCAGTGGTGGTAAAACAACTGTATATGCCACTCTTCTCCAGTGGCCCAGTGGTCAGCTGACTCTTGGCGCTCCCATGGCAACAGAATCAACTTCCATTACATTGGTTGGTTATGACCAATCAAAAAATTTCCAATACACAAAAGGATCAACAGGGGGCGTTACTATTGACATTCCAGTGATTGGTTTTAATGATATGCCATGTGAATGGGCCTGGGTTTTGAAATTTGAAAATTTGCAGAATGAGGACAAAAATGAAGCATCTAAATATTTAAAGTTTAAACCAAGGAATGTACATGTTAATTTTGGTGATATAAATTAAAGTCATGACATGTTTAAAATATCACATGTAACTGTCCATTCAATTTGTATGTAACAGTGGATGAATTTCAGATTTAGTTTGTATTTGTTGAGATAATTTAATGTGATATAATATCAAATATGAATTGTATGCTATAAACATATTTAATAACATCTTTTTAGGAGAATATCTTCTTTAAACAAAATTACCTTTATACAGTAGAATTTTTTTTAACTCTGTGTAGGCATAGATTTTGAAAGCGAAATTATAAAAAAAGAAATAACATAAGTTTAGTTCTAGTGTAAAAATACACATGTTTTATCTAATTGAATTGAAAATGTTGAGTTTTTTTGACACATTCTAGAAACATTCTAAAGAAAAAATAAATTCATCTATCATTTTGTTGTATTTTTGCATTTATTGTAAAACTCTAATTCAGGTACTTTTTTTAATTTCAAAATGTATTATATATTTTTTTGTTGTATGTTTAAATTCATTGAAATTGAAATCTTTATAAGTTATGTTTATATTAAAATGATTGTACTAATAAAAAAGAATTAGAACTATGCAAAGAAATATTGAAAAAATTAGAATGGTGTTACCCATGACTAGAATTTTAAGTACATCCACAAGTAACTTTAAAATATCAACATATCAGGCACTAAAATATAGGTCTTATAAATAATGGAATCATGAAATATTTCAAAATTTGTCTTTTTTTTCTGAAAGTGTTAAGTGGCCTTAATTAATACAATAAATACAAAGTATTGTGAATATTTCATATATTTTTGTACTTTCTTCTAGATATGCATATATTATGCAATTATACAATGTATAAGTTTTCATGTTGTACTATAACTAGTTTGTTAGAGAAGTTTATATTTGTGGTACCGATACTTTTTTCTCTGTGATATCACTGAAAATCCATATGTCTATGTTAAAGGTTATTATTACTATTTACTGTTGTAAAGTTCATTTATATATTTTACTATAGTAACAATGAAATTTACAAAATTTGGTTAATTTTCCAGCATCTGTCCCTTTCCATTGCACAACCACTCTTTCTGCAATAAAAATATTATGGGATAAAAGAGTTAGTTATCTGTAATGGATAATATACATGACACAACACATGGCCTTTTTACAAGGGTGGTTTGTTTCTGGCATATACATGAGATCCTTTGTGCAAGGTAGGCATCACATGGTCTCATTACAGGACAGTCTCTCCAGCATAAAGAGAGTGTAGTTTCAATGTTTTGTATGAATTTTGAAAGTAAAAGAATTTTTATTGACCTTTTTATAAAATAAATATACAAATTTAAAAATTGTGTGTACTTTACAATTAATACATGTAACTTTGAGACCAACATAAAACATTCCAGTAGATATATAGATAGATATAAACTAGTCAGTGCTGTTATGCAGTCAATCACATCTTATGTCATTTAAACATTTAAGCTTAGAATACTCTCTCTTTCTCTTCCCTGTGCATGTGTGTATATGTGTGTGTGTGTGTGTGATTTCTTCCACTTTTCTCTGTGATGATAAGTGTGAACATGGACATGCTATGTGCAAAATCTTTTTTTTTCAAATTGTGAAAAATTGTCAAAAAAAATCATTCTATATCGTAGTTGTTGTTTCAACTATTTTTTCTATTTATGAGATTGTCTTCAGCTCAAATTGTAAAGATTTATATTTTTATAAATTTTGTTACCTTCTGTATGTTGTAAACTTATGTTAAATACAGTCTGTATAAAAAAGTCATATGGCAATATTTACAGTAGGACAATGTCACATTAGTTTTGTATGGTTAACTTAAGTATGATTAATCATAATAAGGATATTAGCTCCAGCTTTTCTGAATTATGTTGAAACAGTGTTGCTATTATTTAATCTTAAGCAATAAATTTTGATTTTCCTAATTTATCAACAAAATTTATATATAATTTAGTGCTGTTGTTATGTATTGTGAGTTGTGTGAAATAAAGTTATCTTCATAAAATAGAATAATTGTCATTTAAACACCTGTAAATACCAGTATATCCACTAGTTTATGTCTCCATTGTATGGTCTACTGTGGTTGTGGAGTGATGGATGTTGCACATGTCGCCACAAGACCTACATGATATACAAAGTATACCATTAAATCCAGTTTTGAATCTACGTTTGATAATTTATTAAAGGTCATTTATTAGAACAGTTAACACTGTGTATAAAGACCACCTATGGGGCTTAAAAAACAAGTTTTTACAGACTTTATACAGAGGTTCAATTTCAAATATGAAGCAAGCGGTCATAAAACACTAGTCTTTAGGGACAGGTGGTTCTTATATAGAGGTAGTAGATATAGCAGGTTTATAATAGGATTTGTATTGCTGCTTTTCTAACCACAGAAAAAATGGAAAATGTGTAAATTGTTTTTGGCATGCTTCCTCTCCATAAAATTACCACTGTGGTAGCTCAGTTGGTAGAGTGTTCGCTCTGTAAGTGGAAGGTTGTGGGTTTGAACCCGGACCTGGTCTTACCCAAGATTTAAAAATGGGTAGTGTCTGTTCTTTCGCCAAGCACTCGGCATAATGAAATGAAAGTCGCTGTTCTTTCGGATGAGAACTTGAAATAAACAAGGTCCCATTTCACGGTAGGCTTGGAAAGATAAAGAACCCTGCTGTATAATGTCATCAGCACAATGCACAGGCAAAAGTTCTGCACCTTTGTCCATAGCTGGTGATGTCTCAATTTAAGTGAAATATTCTTGACTGGGATGATAAACACTACTACTCAACTTGCAACTCAATTCTCCATAAAATTGCTAGTTTTCACTTGAATCATAGAATATGTTCCTGAATAGTAGTGCTTTGCAAATCACAGATAAACCAAGAAATGAAAATGAAATAAGACAAAGGAGATCACTTATTATATAAAGCTTGTGTTTGAGCTGGGCACCAGACATAGCAAGATTCAAATACTGCAATAGACCACTTGTTTCACTTTTTACACCCAGTGGAGCATATGCGTAAAATTTGAAAAATTACAGTTTGGCATAATGGTTCCAGGGATACAGTGAAACCATATACATGTATATATATATATACACAGAGAACATTTGAAGGAGTTGACATTTGTAATGATGGTTGCTCTTTAAGTGAAAGTTAAAATGCAGGTGTATATAGTCAAATGACCTTTATATGGTAGTCTGAATAAACACAATGCTATACATTAAACTGTCACTAAAGGTTGCATTTTGCAAGATAACCTGTTCCTTGTGTGGTGAGTTGCACTCAACTGTTGGCTTATTTGCTAAGTAGGTAGAGCACCACACTAGTATTGAACACAAACTCCTTAAAATACTGGAACAAGAAAAACAGTAATAAATCTAATTGTGCACTCATTTTGACTATGTGACAATATAAGGGTCGATCTGACGCCAATCCGGTAAATCAGAGCCGATCTGGTATTTCGGGTTACCGTAATATCACAGCATAGAGCTCTTTAATAAAATTTTAGTGTAGTGTTTTTTTTTCAAATTAACTTGGGATAAGTAGCGTGAAATATGCAGCACAACATGCAGTAAAAATGCAAAGATAGGAGAAAGCCAGAGTTTTTAGAGGCTTGACAAGCACTTGTAACTTGTAGATTTACATTTGGTACACTGAGAATACATTATCAAATCAAACCAAATATCTTGTCTTAGAATTGTGTGAAAACAATAAATAATGGGCTCTTTTGAGTGAATATTTGTGTTTAATATTTACGTCCCTGTAGTTTTAACGCTGCTGTAATAATAATAATTGAAAAGCATTAAGAACTTAAGCTCTAACTTTGAATCCATCAGACATGTTTCTTTATATCTTAGTGGTCTATCACTAAAACTGTCTATAACACTCAATACAAATACAAGTGGTGAAAATTCCAGCTGCTTCTGACTATTAAGATGCAGCAGTTCAGACAGACTTCAAAATATTTAAAAGTAATTTATTTTTATCTTACTTGCTATGATGTAGTGTATATAGTGACAGACTAGATGAACATTTCCAATAAAAACAGGTTTACTGGACAAAAATTGTCTCCCTTAGTGTTACATAGAATCAAAATGAAATATCTAAAGTACTTCCGAAAAATCTGGATAAAGAGTTATCGCCCTTGTAAATACGCGTACCGTTATGAAAAAACTTAAGTGTTCCGAATGGAGTGTGCGCGCGTATAATCCTACAACAATCACGAGGATGAAGGAAGTTGGTTTGTTTACATTTTGCAGGTGCTTGTAATGTTCCAATTATTTGAATTAGTACGTCTTTTGACAGTGAAAGATGAATTCGACACTGGAAGAACACCAACTATAGTCCGCTATGCATGGAAAGAAGCTGGAGAAATCAGTCTGCTTGCTCTTGCCTGCACAAATGGTAAAAAAAATCGTCTGCTACAACTCGCTTTTTCTCACCCACTGGCCCCCAACACTGAACTATCCAGACACTCTTTACTATCCAGCATTAAGAAAAATGACCAGGTGCTGAATATAATAGGGGTCTTGATACTTATTACGAGTTCCCATGTCACAGGCTGTGGTCCCAAAGTGGAAAACCTATGGCAAATAGTCATTTTTGGACCCTTTTTGATAGTTTTTGTCTTGGCATGGCATATAATCTCACTGCAAGAAAATGAAAAAAGCAGGTTCTTTAGGCGAAAAAAGATAGAAAAAGACTACAGAGTGTGAGTCTCTTAATTTCATTTGTAAAACTAAGTTTAGATTATACTTTTTTTATAGTTGACATTAGTTGTTAAAACATGTAAAAGGAAAGGGAAAAAAGCAGCAACCAAATTGGAATCCAGGACCTTCCCAATACTACTGTGTTTCCACAAATTCAGTGCACATGGTTTTTATTCTTTATTTCTTTTAATTGAAAATGTTTCCATTAAACTATCAATAAAATGCATTTAAAATGCACTGACCTAATCAAATTATATTTTTAATTAAAAACATGATTGTTCAGTTCTCCTGTACATAAAGAAATTTTGCGAACCTTTTGGAAATTTTATCAAGTTTATACACTAATTGGGCCTTACTGTAGAAACCACTGTGGCTGTGACAGTGAAATTCTCTTTTTATCCATAGAAAATCAAATAAATTTGAATAAAGATCGATATTTTTTACTTACTTGTACCTAGTCGTAACAGGAAATCTGTATGCGCATCCGCGATTAGCCCAAAATATATCTGCATAGGGAAAAACGTTGGTGCAATGGGGATTTGACATGTTGAAAAACGATGCAAATGGCGGCTTCTGTTGCGCATATGACGTAAAACGTCACCAAGGACATCACTTCCGGTGTAAACATCCGTCATTTTCGCATGTGTAAAATCCCCATACCACCAACATTTTCCTTTTTACAGACATACTTTATGACAATCGTGGATGCGCATACAGATTTCCAGTTACAACTAGGTACAAGTAAGTGAAAAATATCAATCTCTATTTAAATTTATTTGATTTTCTATGGATAAAAAGAGAATTTCACTGTCACAGCCACAGTGGTTCCCACAGTAAGATACATCAGGGCATTTAGGATCAGGTAGGTCATTGTTGCTCGGGTTTTTTCCAGGTGTGATCATCATGAATATAACATAACGTTTATAGTTGTTCCAAGTAAGAAGGTACAGAAGGGATAATTTTGACATAGTCATGTTTGTTGTTTTGTTAAAAGTTGAAAAATTACTCTATGTACAGAATTACGTTCACTTTTTCATGAATGAAAAATATTTTTCCCTATTAGGTTAGTATATTTTGTATTAAGTTTTGACAATTTTTTGTGAGTTTGTTGGAAAATACGACTTTATTCTTGCATTTTCCCTGTGCATCGAATTTGTGGAAATACAGTAGTGGGGCGCTCTACCCACCTATCAAGTCTGGTCTGCCACATAGTTTTTTTTAATGGAATAGCTACACTTGTGATGGGTGTAGCTAGCTAAGCAGGGGGCACTTGCTCTTCTGAAGCACCCAGCCACACTTCCCTGGTAGAATCCCAAAGTAAAGTAAAAATGGAAAACTTGCAAATTAAGTTAAAGTTAAAGTTAAAGATGTTTAACTTAATTTGCAAGATTTCCATTTTTACTTTACTTTGGGATTGTGATTTGGACATGGATTGGTATGTTTGTTTTGGATTTGGATACATAACCAAGGTGTTGAAGTTGTAGACTCTTTGATTAAATGATTGCAGGTTTTAACTCTAGTCACAGCTATGTGGTCCTTGAGCATTTTAGACTTTGCCTCAGTCTACCACCCTGAATGGGTATGGCAGATATGCTGCAGGTTAACCTTACAATGGAGTGGCATTCCGTCTAAGAAAGCATCTTGCACTTGCAGTTACTTTATGTCAATAAAACTTGGAAAAGCACCTACCTTAAGCCCAGAACAGGGTTTAAATTTGTAAGATGACATGTGTTTTGCTTCTGTAAATTCTTTATAATGTTGTTTTCATTTTCAACACAGGGTTTTTAATACTAAGATATTGCTGCAGTGGTCGGGAACCACAAATTCGTCAGATACCATGGCCACAAGATAAACCAATTAGTTCAATGTGTTTTGATCCAACAGTAGCATGGCTTCTCATCATAACAGAAGATTGTACACTGTTCATCATACCAGCGCTGGCTATTATGGTATGCCAACCTTAATAGTACTTGTCTTAATATTGTCATACAAAATTAGGGTTGATGACGTTTGGAGAAACACTTTTTTTTGCCTGATGTAAATACATGTAGTTTTAAGATAAATTTATAGACATTTCTTGAAAGACCTAAGAAAATCAGATTTAGGGGGGAAAAGATTCCAAATACAATGAATGTATATTGCAAATCGTTTAGGTACGAACATAAGTGTGCAGATGACAGCTCACAAAGTTTTTATCTGAAGTGTAATTTAAAAATAACTTTTTCTTCTCTAATCTGAAATCAGCACTACAGCATCTTGTGGATGGAAAAGTTGAGTGGGACTTCTTTGATTTTGATGTCACAGTTTTATAAAAGAAATTACAAATGCATTTAAAAAATATTGTAAAGGGTTAAGTACATGTATAACTGTTAAAAGTATTCAGTTTTATTATATTAAAGTGTAACCTGGTTGACTTTGCTTACATTATCAATAAATTTGATATACATATTTTTTGCAGGATCCAAAGGCAAGAGTAAATCAGCTATGGAAAATAGATGATGTAACAATTACAAAAGTCAAAAGACCAAAAGGTTAGTAATTACCCATTCAATCAGTGAGTATGGAAATGCATTGAATGGAAAATGCACTGTTTGTCAATTATTTAAAAGTGTGCATAGTGTCTTGCTGAAAGTCAGTGGTTTTCCTCTGGACACTTCAGTTTCCTCAACCATCCCAGAACTGACTACTTTCATATAGGTGAAAAAATTTTGGCTGAATGTAAAATTCTCTACTCTTCTGGTCTTGTGGTGCCAACATTTGTGTTAAGCTTACATGAAAGTTGAAATTATTATCATATTTTATCTCCTAATTGATGAGACCAATAATCATGAGTTCAGGGAATTCTTATAGAAAACTACAATATTTAAGACATAATCTTACTGTTTTAGGTGTTCCAATTCATGAGTACCAGTGATAAAACACATTTTAAATGTATCCTAAATGTTTCAGGTGTTCCAACTGTTGTGTATTGGTGGCATACTATGGATGACCAACAGATAGCTATACTTGGAACAAAAGTAAGTACATGCATGTTATCAGTATTCAACCCAGATCTGATATTATTGTGGCCATTATGATCCCAGTCTTGAAATAATGGGATCTGCCTATTCAAAAATTGAATGAATATATTGCATTGTAGGTCTGTGTGACAAGCTTTACCTTTTTTTGTGAATTCATGATAAGTGGTATTAGCTTTAGGACATCATCAAATAATGTATATCTGAAGTTTTTATAAAGATGACAAAATAAATGAATATTTATTGGATTGCCCAGGGTTAAGCTTTTAACAAGGGATGGACTTGTATCCAGTCTGGTACTGTAAGTCATTTTACATTACTAAAACAGCAATGAGCCTAAACTTGTGACAGACTAAAACTAACACTCACACATGTGACAGGTGTAGCTAATTAGACTGGAGATTTTACCCTTCCAGAGCATTCAATGCCAATTCCCTGGTAGAAATTCAAGTTTCTCTTAATTTGCCAGTTTTCAAAAAATTTACTTTGCTTTTGGGATTGTGAATTCAACATGGACCGGTATATATGTGTATTTGTTTATTACGGTAATCAAAAACAACCATACCGATCCATGTCCATATTTGTATAAAGCTCCCATGATGTACCGGTAAACAAACTTTGATAAAGCATTTTCACTATGAAACAAATACACTATAAGCAGAGGAAGCAGGTATTTTGCTGCATAGAAAAGGAACGTTGATAATACAGAAATTGGAAGTAAATGTGACTTTATGTTTAAACATAAATTTTGATTATAAAGATATATTTGAAATTGATTTTCCTTCAGTTCACAAATAACCATAAGTAGTCACCTCTTGTTAATTAAGAATGAAGACAAACATTGTTGCTTAAATATTTCAGAATGGAGAAGTTTTGTTTGTAGACTTGTTAAGAAGAAAGAAAGTAAATGAGCTGACTGTAGACACTAAAATTATGCAGTTTGATTTAGTAGAAGATGACCAGCAGATGTCCACATCTTTACTGGTAAGTTTACAGGTGGTGGGGTGGATCAAGTAATAGTGTTATACATTGTAAGTCTAAATAAAGATTCTTTCCCTTATATCAAGACAGTAAATTTTTGGAAGATGGAGGAAAGTATGGTGCACAAAGAATGGCAAACTAGTTGACTAACTTTTCACACTAGTGAGATGTTGAGTTGGATTTATGGGATGCCTTAATCACTGATCTGATGTCATTAACCTGAGTTATTGAGTGAGTGGAGTAGATTAATGGAGTTTTATGCCACAGTCAAGATTCTTTCATTTATAATTATGAAGAAGGTCACTTCAGGAATGGTGGAAGAAATCAGCATGCCCCTGAAAATGGCATACTAGGATCTGTCCAAAGCAGGATTTTAATCTAGGTGGCGAGAGCAGAGAGACCTTGTATTCCATAACACTGTGTCAGCAACTAAGCTCCCTTAACCTTTGAACTGATGACATTAACCTTTGACCTACTTTACACAATTAATGGTTATAGAAATGTCTTTCATACAACATTTTATTTCTTTCAGATAACAGGACAGTCTGGTCTCCAATGGAAGTTATTTTTAGAGAGTAAGAGTACAGATTTACAGCCAGTTGTTGATAAAGAGTTGTCTGACCTTGGATATGATCAGATTGATAACAGACAGATACCTGTTATAAGTATTGTGTCACCATCAGGTAAAACTATAGATTGAGGAGTCAAAGTACATGGTAAAATTTTAACTGTGTTACGTTAAGATGAATAAACGAAAACACAAACTGGTACTGGTTCTTTATTACGGTTCATATAAGATTCATATGTAACTCCATATTTGGGAACATAGTTTTGACCAAAAGTTGTAGTCACCCAAAAACAAATCTTCAATTGGAATTATCTTTCTATGTATCCATGCTCACACCTGTACATCATTCAAGCCCAGTAAAACACACTTCTTTCACACCTGTATATATACACCCCAAGAACAATACAAAACACATCTGACTGATTCTCACAACTTGCATGCATTACACAATTATCTCTCAGGTATAACTTTTAGTTAAGTGATTGAATCTTAGACAGGTAAATGATTGACACCTGTCAAACATTAAATCAGGTATATTTGGGTAGTACATAAAATACAGACTGTTTTTTTTTTATATTTTAAAACATAGAAAATAAAGACTACAACTTTTGGTCAACATAACATAACATAACTGTAACACATTATTGTTACGTTAAGATGAATAAACGAAAACACAAACTGGTACTGGTTCTTTATTACGGTTCATATAAGATTCATATGTAACTCCATATTTGGGAACATAGTTTTGACCAAAAGTTGTAGTCACCCAAAAACAAATCTTCAATTGGAATTATCTTTCTATGTATCCATGCTCACACCTGTACATCATTCAAGCCCAGTAAAACACACTTCTTTCACACCTGTATATATACACCCCAAGAACAATACAAAACACATCTCACTGATTCTCACAACTTGCATGCATTACACAATTATCTCTCAGGTATAACTTTTAGTTAAGTGATTGAATCTTAGACAGGTAAATGATTGACACCTGTCAAACATTAAATCAGGTATATTTGGGTAGTACATAAAATACGGACTGTTTTTTTTTTATATTTTAAAACATAGAAAATAAAGACTACAACTTTTGGTCAACATAACATAACATAACTGTAACACAGTCTCTAAACAAGGTCCATGTGACTATGTATTGCAGATTGGTTCCAAAACAAAAGTATTTCACATCAACATGTTGAAGCAATACTTTGAGCGTTCGGAGAATGACCAGTCACATATCTCCAATTCGTCAGTGGTTACTTATCGTTGTGAGAGTACAAGTACAACTTGTGTTGTTTCAGAATCTGATGATAATATTTCATCTAATTCATCTCTTACTTTAGTCTTACCACCTACAGTTAGTTCTGAAACTTACAAAGATGTTGTCATTAATTCAAATCTAAACTCTAGTCAGCAATCTTCTGTGGTTTCACTTTTATCAGAATTTCAGGATGTGTTTACTGATATACCAGGTCATACTAACTTAGTTACGCATTCTATCAGATTGACTTCTTCTGATCCCATAAACATAAAACCATATCCATTGCCATATTCAACAGAACAGATTATCCAGAATGAAGTTGAAACTATGCTTAAAATGGGCATCATTGAACCTTCCAACTCTCCATATTGCTCGCCAGTTGTTTTAGTTTCAAAAAAGGATGGATCTAATCGTTTTTGCATAGATTTTCGTGCCCTGAACCAACATACCTTGTTTGATTCGGAACCAATTCCTAATCCAGAGGATTTATTTAATAAACTTGGGAAATTTGTGTATTTTACAAAAGTTGACCTTTCTAAAGGTTATTGGCAAATCCCTTGGAGTTGTCTTCTCGACCTTACACAGCATTTCAGGTCCCACAAGGGCTATTTCAGTTTCGTGTATTAGCTTTTGGCTTGAGTACAGCTTGTGCAACATTTGCCAGAATGATGCGTCTTCTTCTGAAAGGTTTAGATTTCACTGTAAATTTCTTTGATGATGCACTGATTTTCTCTTTAACATGGGAGGAACATCTATCTCATCTCAGAACTTTCTTACACCGTTTACGTGACGAGAATATTACTGCTCGACCTTCTAAAGTTTCAGTTGGTTTCTCTGTGATAGAATTCTTAGGTCATACTGTTGGTGAAGGTTGTATTCGTCCTTCAAATTCAAAGATTGACAAAATTCTGAATATGTCTGTTCCCACTACAAAAAAAGAAGTTCGTAGTTTAGTTGGTTTGTGTTCTTATTACAGACGTTTTGTTCCACACTTTTCATCTTTATTATCTCCTTTGACCGATCTTACTAAAAAAGGCTCATGTGCACAAATCAAATGGAATGCAGAGTGTCAGAAAGTTTTTGACACTATTCAGAGGATACTTACATCCAAACCAGTTCTTATTCTTCCAAACTTTGACTCTGAATTTGTTCTAAGGACTGATGCATCTAATAAGGGTTTAGGTGCTGTACTTTTACAGGATTCCAATGGATTGTACCATCCTATTTGTTATATCAGTCGTAAGTTACTGGACAGAGAACAAAACTATTCCATCATGGAAAAAGAGTGTCTCAGTATTGTTTGGGCGGTAGACAAGTTGTCTAAATACTTATATGGCCGTTGTTTTGTTCTTGAAACTGACCACAAACCTCTTGTGTATTTGAATACAGCACGTTTCAAAAACACACGCATTGCGAGATGGGCTCTTTTCTTGCAGCAGTTTAAATTCCATACACGTTCTATCACAGGACTTAGCAATCTTGGAGCCGATATTCTGTCTCGTTGTCCACTGTGATTTGAACAGACTTCGTCAGTTCTTAAGTGGGGGGATGTGTTACAGTTATGTTATGTTATGTTGACCAAAAGTTGTAGTCTTTATTTTCTATGTTTTAAAATATAAAAAAAAAACAGTCCGTATTTTATGTACTACCCAAATATACCTGATTTAATGTTTGACAGGTGTCAATCATTTACCTGTCTAAGATTCAATCACTTAACTAAAAGTTATACCTGAGAGATAATTGTGTAATGCATGCAAGTTGTGAGAATCAGTGAGATGTGTTTTGTATTGTTCTTGGGGTGTATATATACAGGTGTGAAAGAAGTGTGTTTTACTGGGCTTGAATGATGTACAGGTGTGAGCATGGATACATAGAAAGATAATTCCAATTGAAGATTTGTTTTTGGGTGACTACAACTTTTGGTCAAAACTATGTTCCCAAATATGGAGTTACATATGAATCTTATATGAACCGTAATAAAGAACCAGTACCAGTTTGTGTTTTCGTTTATTCATCTTAACGTAACAAACTGTATCAGGCAAAAATAGACTGACCTTCAAATATACCTAAATTTTTTGATAGAATATGAAGTTGTTTGAAATGTTTTGCTAGTTAAGTGAGTGGTGTAGAGTAGAGTAATGGCTCTTTCCATCCCAGTCAAGATCTTTAGCTTATATTGACTTGAGGTAGTTGAAGAAACCAGAGTGACTGGAAAAGGCCATCGACCTTCAGCAAGCAAACCCGACAAACTTTCCCATACCAGGATTTGCCTGAGTGGAATTTGAACCTAGGTGTTGAGAGGCGCTATAATGTGTAAGGGCACTTTAGACCACTCAAACACTCATTAATAAGGATGTTTCTGAAAATCAAACCTTAATTCATATTTAAGTACATCTGATTAAGGGATTGATTTTTGTTGTTTTTAAAAATTATTTTAGACAATTTCTTACCAGTTTTATCAAATTTAAAACAAACCAGAAATTTCCAGTCAAAAAGTCCCTACATGTGTATGTGAAATGTTTGATTTTGAAGCAAATTAAATTTTATTTTTCTACTAATTGTAGAATTAACGAAGCAGTATTTTATACCACTGAGATTCTATCAGTTCCAGAGGTCAGTCAGCTTGATGCCACAGTATGCCAAAGGTCGACATTTTATAGCAGCTCATTGTGATAAAAATTCTACATATCAGGTATGTTACTATGGTTACAATGCAAATACTAATAGGAGTGAAGAAACAAAAGAGTCTATTATACTTGTTACAGTAAAACCTTGATTTTTTGCCAGCATTTGTTAAGTTAAATTTCATCATTATATCATGTCTGTGTTTCAATTCCTAGTAGCAAAGATCAGAATTTGCTTCTAATTTCAGAGATATTCATTCAGAGAGTAACCTGATTTATCAAATTTGTGAAAAATACTTTTAAAAAAGACAATATTTTCACAGTTTTTGGAAATTTAGCTGGTAATAATTTCAAATTTGTGGAAACCTAGTCATGCTGGTGAGCCCCATTACGAGATTGGTTTGTTTTAGGATAATTTATTTATTGTTTGTTTGTTTTAGGTATTTGACAGTAATATAGAACATCTACCATTATTTGTGTATAAGTTACCATTTGGAGCTTATAATATCATCCTTACTGATAAAATTATATTTACAACAACCAGACTAGCTGGCCAGAAAAAATTACTATTAATAGCCAATCAGAGAGCAGAAACATCTTTAGATGCTGAACAGGTATGCCTATATGCAGTACATGTATTTATATATTTGTTCATTTTAAGCTCACCTGCATAAAGTGCAAAACAACTCATGCCCGTACCTCTGGTATCTGCATCAGTGTCCAGTGTTAAATTAATGGGGTGACCTCTATAAAATGCATCCATACAGGTGAGCTATCTTGTGGCATTTTCCACCCTCAGGTTTAAATTTTCGATATTGCTATTCTGCTGTAGGAGTGTATCTTAACAAGGTATTGTAATTGTTGATTCTACATAGAGTATGAGTAATATGACTAACAGTTTGACCACTGAGAAATCGCAACAGACTACTATATGACAGAAGTTTTTATCCTAATTTCAGCATAGGCCAAATGCAAATGCAGATTATGTACTAGGTCAAATTTTTTCAAAACTCTAATCTACCTTTCTATATTTCCTTGAAAAAATCCTTAAATCATTCGAAATTTTAGTTATCATAGTGTTCATGACGGTATACTAAAACTCTGTGTTTTACAGTTTTGTTTTTTTTTTGAAAAAATTATCAAACCAGTCATGCAAAATTTCAATCAGAATGACTATGGTAATTATTGTTTCATAAGCACAAAGTCCTATTTACATGATCTGATGATGTTATTTGTGTTTTAGGAATTTAACAGAGACTCCATACTTCAAGAATTTAATTTACCACAGGAAGAAAGATTGCAAATTGTATTAAGAAAGTCTTATCCATTCTACTGGCACGAGAAACGAGAGGAAGAATTTAAAATGAAATACACTCAAGATAATCAGATCAGCTTGTCTCCTGATGGTCCAGGGACAGAATCTCTTCTGAAGTCACATGACATACATGTGACCAGTCATACTGTTTTAAATGGATGTATTATCATAACAGATTCCACTGTTTATGAGTGTAGACCCAGGTGTGTTTTTTTCTGTTTAGTTAAAAACTTAAGTTTTGACAATTTTTTGCAATGAAAATGTGTTATTGAAATGAGAATTACGTTTTCCTGTTATACAGTACAGTTTCTTTCACCCCCTAGGTTCTAATTCCACCCATAACACTTCCTAGTGTGAGAAAGTTACATATCAAAGCACCTTTCACTGCCTAGGTTTGAATCCTACTCCAGGCAGATCCTAGTACATGTACATGTATAAGAAAGTTTGTCAGTTTGCTTGCAGAAGGTCAGTGGTTTTCTTAGGGGCACTCGGATTTCATCCACCATCCATGAACTGACAGCCAAGGTATTAGTGAAAGAATCTTGACAGGCATTAAGAACCATTACTCCATTCCACTCTACTTCACTCCACTCCACTCTTTTCAGTGACTCCAGTAATTTGATACAATGATACCGGTATTAATTTTGTTTTTTCTCTTCAGGATATCACCAGAGCGTTTATTCCTGGATATAGCCATGCAGCAGTCTGATATTACACAGACAGAGAACTTAGGAATCGGACTCGGACTGGATGTAAACACTTTATATGAGCTGGCAGCAGAACATGTACTGATGAATGGTGACTTTACACAGGCCGCTCGACTGTATCAGTTTGCTAAAGTAAATATTTAAAGATGTGTATGGTAGTGTAATGTTTGAGTTGCTTTATCATGTAACAACCAAAGGGAATTACATTTTAGCACAAAAATATAGAACACAAAGCTTATGTGCCAGATATACCCTGTTCAAAATTCAATAGAGACTAGAACTTCTATCTGCTATATTTGGCACTAACTTTCATACCTGGTTGTTCCCTGGTTTGCTAAAGCAGCTTTAGTTCTAGAATGTTGACCTTCTCCAGGTGCTGGAACTTCACTAGTCACAATTCCATACTCATTTGGATTTGGTAGGAGGGGCAGTGTGGCATTGCAAGGTATTGAGTTCAAACTCACAAACATGTCTTTTATTGCTTCTCCATACAGATAGTGATGTTTAAAAGAAATAAAATAATTTTATTAAACTCTATTTGTTGAACCTCACTTTGAATTATATCTTTTATAGAAAAAGTACTAAAAAATACTATAAAATCCCAGACGTTTAGTACTTTTTATATCTTATTTTGTCAAATAGACAATGCGAATGTAACATCTTTTATAGAAAGATATATACTTTTACAAAATTTAATGCTCTTAAATTATGAAATTTCAGTACTGTATATTGTCATAAATGATTATAAGTTATATTATGATTATAAGTTATATTTCCTTTGGTGGATTTGTGGTAAAATAAATTTTTCTTAAAAATATTTGAATTTCCACAATTTTGGTCCAAGTATTACTGATGAGGAATCTTGTCTAGTTCTGCAAAATTAAAACATGTTTAGTAATAATTATATTATCTTTTTAGTGTTCTCATACCAGAAAAGTTGCTGCCTTTGCCAGACATGGATGTGTAGTGGAGGTTTTGAATTATTTACGTCAGATTCTTGGTAGTCAAGGAAGTGACATCACAGCTTTAGAAAGGAAACAGCTAACGGACATGGCTATCCATTGTTTTGTACAACAACTACAACAGGATAAGAGTAACAGTGAAAGTCTACAGACAAACTTTATGTATGATTATTTGTCTCAGTTGTATGAAATGAGAGGGAATTTGAGTGGCCAAGTGGTCTAAAACACCAGCTTAATGATAACAGTGCCTCTCACTTCCTAGGTTCAAATCTAGAATTTTGAGCAGACTCTAGTGTGAGAAAGTTTCATCAGTTCACTTTGCTGAAGGTCTGTGGTATTTGCATATCCACCATCCCAGAATTGACTGCCCTAGTGTTAATGAATTTATCTTGCCTAGGGCATAAAATTCTATCAATGAAAATGTTGGTACTGTCAGTGTCAATATTTGATTTAATACTTTAACATAAAAAGTCTTTCTTTCAACGTGGAGGATACAAGACATTAATACTGAGCTTTTCTTTGTTGAGGGTTTTGGACAAACACATGCAATATATTATCAAATAGTACACACAAGAAAAATTTGCTAAAATCATTTTGATACTGTTATAAACATACATGTAGAATGATGTCGAGTTCTTTATTTAACCACATGAAAGTAATTCTATCATTTACAATAAGGACCAGCACCATGATGGAACCTTAAAAACTGAGGTCTTAATGGATAGATGTCCTTTTTTCAAAGGTGGCACTATAGCCAGATTGTACTATAATATTATCAAATCTGTTACTGGTTTTAAGAACAACATATAAAAGTGATATTTACAATTCTGTAATAATTCATATAAAGGCTATAAATAACTTATATTTTAGTGAGTTTTTGGTCACAAATTTTTACTATGAAGAAAAAGCAACACTACAATTGTTAGCTGAGAATGGATTCATTTATATATTAATAGAACTTGCCAAGGTTAGTTTCTTTCATAAAACCTAATTGAAAGTTTCTGTTATAAAATTTAGTAGAGAATGGATTCATCTATATATTAATAGAACTCGCCAAGGTAGGTTTCTTTTATTATACTTAGCTGATGATAGAATCATGTATAATTTAATAGAACTCGCCAAGTTAAGTTTCTTTTATAAAGTTAGTAGAGAATGGATTAATCTATATATAAATAAAACTTGTCAAGGTAGATTTTTTATTATACTTAGCTGTAAACGGATTTATCTACTCTACTGTATAAGGATAAATATTAGCGTTAGGAAATGTTTGTAGTTATAATCTTCTAAACTATTTCAAAGTTCCGATTGTAGGGAAAGTGAACTAAGGGAAATATTCACGGTACAAGTGTCACTGTGAAAATCGTGAACATTTCTTCCTCGCGAATGGTTCTTATACAGTATATATTAATCAAATTTGTTGAGGTTACTTTTATAAAACTTATTTGATAATGGAACTTGCCAAGGTAACTTTGGTAAAACTTAGCTGAGAATGGACCCATCTATATATTAATAGAATTTGTCATGTCAAGGTTGATTTTCTTCAATAACACTTTACTAAGAATTCTTCATTTTCTTCAAATGATATATTTTAGTAGAATCTTCTAAATAGCTGGAAACCTATTTTAAAAATATTTAGGAAATCTTCAGGTACTTTCAGTACTTTGATTCTTTTTATTCTCTTTCAGGCTAGAGGATTGGTAATGGAAGCATTAGAATTATTAGCTGATCTAGGATGTTATAGAATAGACAAAGAATTAATGGATGGTCTGATCTCTAAAGGATTTACTAGTCATCTGGTACAGGCTGCTAAAGGTATGATGTTATTGTACATAAAAACCTTGATTCATTGCTGCCATGTAGACGTTTAACTCTGACAATCATCACCTCATTACCACCACTTGTTCAGTCAAATTTTGGCGATTTGGCAAAGAAAAACAGAAAAATGACTTTATTGTACAGTAAAACCTTGATTCATTGCCACCATGATCTCTAAAGGATTTACTAGTCACCTGGTACAGGCTGCTAAAGGTATGATGTTATTGCACATAAAAACCACAATTCAGCACTTCCATGTATTTGGTCAACTCTGATAATCATCATCTCATCATCACCATTTACTCAATAAAATTTTAGCATTATACAGGGGTTGGCAATAAATTGAAGGAGATTTATAAAAAAAAAAAAAAGAAGAAGAATGATGTTATTGTACAGTAAAACCTTGATTCATTGCTGCCATGTAGACGTTTAACTCAGACAATCATCATCTCATCACCACCACTTGTTCAGTGAAATTTTGGCAATAAAGAAAAAAAGAAAAATGACTTTATTGTACAGTAAAATCTTGATTCATTGCCACCAAACTCAGTCACATTCTGACATTATAAGGGGGTTAGGGAGATTTGTAAAGAATACATAGAACAAATGGATTTTGGTATTTCAAAATACTGTGACAATAAGAGAGGCAATGAAATTATTGAGGGGGATTATGATGAGGTATTTATACATGTGGATTATTTAGACCAATTTTAGTCAAATGTTGGCATTATAAACCCTCGAGATAGGACATGGACCACTGGAATGATATGTCCCAAGCTACAGAAGCCACAGTTGACACTAAATCACAAGCAGAATTAACACCACCATGAATAAGGTGGAAACCAAAGCAACCATGGCTTTGTTGTTTTGGCTTTAAAATCTGGATTTAAAAGATTTATATATAAAAGTAAATTAGAATATCAACTTATTTAGCTATCCAGCATGAAACATTAATATTTTTTCTTTATTTCATAGGTGTATTTTTACAAAATCTAAAACCAGAAGAGTTTGTGAACTTTTTATGTGATAAGATACAGCTAGCTCTACAAAACTGTGATATGATTAAGAACTGTCTTAACGAGCTTTGTGATGATACCTTGATGAGGGTAGCAGAAACTTTTGATCCATCAACACCTTTCCTTAGAGCTTTTTTCAGCAGACAGATGTCTTCCAGAAAAAGGTTTGGAATAATTTTAATTTAGTTTTATTTAATAGTACTCATGTTTTATATAAGCCACAAGTAACAACTTTGTTTTAACTATACATGGGCTTTTAGTTGTGGAGTAGAATAATGGTGTTTCCTATAAGGATTCTTTCACTTATATCCAGACGGTTTATTCTGGGATGGTGGAGAAAACCAGAAAGAAGCCACCAACTTTTTTGGATTTTTTTCACAATGTGATCTACCCTAAATGGGATCAATAATATATGGTGAGAGTTTCTGTGATTGGTAAGATTTGAGGAGTACATGTATATACATATGTAAAATATAATTAAAAAAATAAACAAAAACAAAGACATTTAAAAGATTCTTAAATATTAATTGAAGTTAAATTCTTCAGTTGAATCTTCAAAATATTTGCTGGGGGTACAGTCACAAATTACGTGATATGTTTTTTACAAGGAAATGTATATGAAAAACTTGATTAAATTATTTGTCTTTGTTATATATACTACAGGGCAGCCAGCATAAGCTCATTAAATTCCTTATCCAGTGATGGTGATCAAAATATCATGGTAAGTTATAGCTGAGACTGTAATGATAATTGTCACCCTTCAAAGAAATTTATCAAATGGCGATTGGTTAACTTGCCAGGGTACATAAAACAATGTTTGGAAATCTGCCGGGGTACATAAATGCACGTGACGTTTAGCTGTAAACAGCCTGCAGCTCAGGGTACATAAATCTGACGGGGTACATGGGGTTGTGTAACCTGCCAAAACCCTGTAAAACTTATATTGTTCTACAGTTGCATTAGATAAATACACATACATGTTCTATTACCAGTCAGAACGCCTTGAATTATAGACCTTTGTATAATAGACCTTGTATTATAACCCTTGTGTTATAGACCTTGTAGATAGACTGTGTCATACGCTCTGTATAAACATCAATATCCAATGTTATTGGACTAGTTTGATGTTCATCTGAGCTAAGTTATTTATTCCTTTTAACACCTCTTTTCACATGTTAAATAAGAATGATTTAACTTTCAGAAAAAACACAGATCTTGTAAAGTGAAATGATTTGTAAACTTTTTCATCCACGTGATTTGATTTTTTTCTTTTTAAAGGATGGAAATTTACCAGATGTTGGGAAGATATTGAAGATATTTTTGTTAGTTTTACTGACCTTGAATAAAAAACGTGACCAATCAGGACAGCAGGTTAATCTTGATAATTTACTGATCACAGACTCCAGACAAGTTACCAAGCCTGATACCATCAGTGTAAGTAGAGTATTTAAATGTTGTTTTAAGGTTGTCATGTGTTCATTTGTTTTTCTGTTACTATACAACCACCCAATTCAACACCCATCACCCACCTAGTTTGAGGGGATATATATACATCATGTGAATCACTATGTCTGTCCATGTAAGATCATATCAATTCCATAACTTTAACATCTATGAATGAATTTTGATCAAACTTTACCCAAATATATACCAACATAAGACAATATATTGTGTACCACATTCAAGTGTATCGGTCAAGGTCACAAGATCAAACTTTAGTTTGTTGCAGGAGTAATTGGCTCTCAAGAGATAGTTATAGTTTTATCTATAGAACTTTCCTATTTGCCAAGGTGGCCTAATGAATAAGACGTCAGTCTACAAATCCAGGGTCTCTCAGCACTGAGTTTGAATCCCACTCAGACCACATGTGGGAAAGTGAATTTTCCTTGCTGTTAGCCTTTACTGGTTCACCCAGTGTCAGTATAATGTGACTGGGGGAGTGGTACACTTGTCTGTGGCATACTGACTTGGTGAGCTAGCTCCTTAAGTTGTCCTGAGTGCACGCTGGTACAAAGCAGACCATACAATACAGTTGCACTTCACATGCATACATGAACTTGTTCATAGATTACCGTTAATCCATAGAGATTAATAAAATAGTTCTTGTTGTAAATAGCTGAAAAACTGCTGATGCGACATTAAGCAACATTCAACCAACCAAAATGTTTTTATTGCTACCAAAATTTTGTCACTTAACCTTGTGATCTTGACCTTGAACTTTGACATTCTTTTAGTACCATGTAAGTATCTGCCTAGTTAGTCCTATTTAGTACATTTGTTTGCAACAGGCATTTAGAATTGATACAATGTATAAAATTATTAGTAATGGCAAAATCTGTTGAAAGTGAAAATCAATTAATCTGCTTTACGTTTGAATGATTAATCGGAAAATCAAAACAAAAAAAAACCAAAAAAATCAATCTCTCATAAGTGACCTTTTACAATTTTTCCATTGGCAGTTGGTTTGAAATACGCCCATGCTTGCGACTGGGTAGGCATGTTGTATAACAAGGTAAATCAAATATAGAGAGGGATTATTAATAAAAACAACTACTGAACATTGTTTTAATGCATATATATATCGGCTGTTTAGAATCATACATATATCGGGTATGTGTTATTAATTTGTTTGTATACTAGCATACAGGTGTAACAGTCAGATAATTGTGGGGTACATAAAGGAGAATGATTAATTGATTTTTTAAAATCAAAATTGATAATCGGTTGTTTGATCGATTAATCAATTAACCAATTAATCGTGGCCAGCACTAAAAATTATACATTTACACAAAAATTAAGTGTCATTTTAATTTGATGTACAGAATTCCCAGAGCCAAGAGAAGAAAGCTATAGAAAAAAGAAGAAGAATTCCATGTAGACCTCATCCAATTGGATGTGGTCATCAGCATGTTGCCATGGTGAGGAATGGAGATGTTTACACCTGGGGAAAAACATCTAATGGAAGGTTAGTAGAATTTAACATTCCATACTTTTTGGAATGAATTAAGCTAAATTATATTTGACAAGTTTAATTAAATGTCTAAATGTTAAATCGTATCTCAATTTACTCAGTGTAAAAAACTACAGGATACACAAAAGTCATCTTATACCAGAGTCTAATTTTTTCCTTGATTTGCTTTAATAGCATAAATCTTGATGTGATGAGTTAGAATAGTTTTCAGTTTCTAGTTTTCTAGTTTCCTCTTAATAAAGAGACAGCAAGACTAGTAGAATTAATCATTGCATGTGTTGCAAGATAGGGAAATCTCAACCCAAGTTCTAATATCATAAATATATTTGGTACAGAACAAGGCTTGATCTGTCCCTCTGTTAAGGAAAAAACTGTCACAATGAGTTATTGATTATAATTCTTACACCACAAAATACACCAATTCAATTAAAAATTAAATAAAAATGTTCTCAATCTATCAATACACCACTGATTTATTGATAAATCTTGTGGGAAAAAGAGTATTTATGCTATCTTGCACAGGGTGTGCAAGATAAAGATATTTTTTTAACCTTTTTCTAAAATCTTTTCCATCTTGGGTGGAAGAAAATGTTCTTTTTGTATGACACTGGCATTGTCATCAGTTTTAAGTTTCAAATTCAAGTTACAGTAAAGAGAGAAACAACCAAATGTATGATATATAGCTATGAGTTATGATGAATTTTATTTTACTGTAAACCAATTTTTATTTGTGTGCGATTAACTTTTGCATGTTTCCCGGGGACAAAATGAAATAACCAAAGTTCGTTGAGTGAAATATTCAGATATAGTCAATATTGCAAAAGTGAATATTCTTTAAATGGTTTTGGCAAGGGAATTGCAAAAGTTAATGTGAATAAAAGATGGTTTACACTTCCAGATAAAAGGAAAAATAACTTCTAATCCTCTTGTATTTTGTGTTGTAGGTTAGGTCATGGAGATATAGCACCAGATAATACTATATCACAACCCTGTAGAGTAGAGACTTTACATATGCTACAAGTTAAAGTAATATCAGTAGCTTGTGGAGGTGAACACACTGTGGCCTTGACCCAACATGGAGTAAAGTTATTAATAAATCATAAATCAATCTGGGAATTCACAGACACTACATATTCCAATTTCATGAATTTTAATTTTACAAAATAACACACATATATATTTTTACGTGAATGCAATACATGTAGTCTTGAGTAAGCATAAACTCAGAGAGTTTATCATAGATAGCAAATATACTTTGCCTATTTCTTGTATTTTTATTTGTATGGCATGTCAGCACACAACATGGGTATAAATGTGATGGCATCATATCGGGGTGTTCAAATATAAGGATCATGACTCTTCTGTTATTTTTAACTGTTTGATAATGCATAAAGGCACTTTTAGATTATTGCTTGTTGAAAATACTGGCAAGGGATTGTCAACTTTTGTACCTAAAAGCATGTGGCGGATGGTGATGGTTGGATATGGCATTTTAATGGGTACAAAGAAGGACAACGGGTCATGCAAAACTTGTGCTGATAAGCGAGGGTTGTGGTATAACGTGATATGATAAAATGAGTGAGCACTGTACTGAAGAATTATTAATAATCATTGTCTTAAAATGTTTGGTCATTTGTGGTTTTATAATTTAAAAACATTTGTTAGAAGAAAAGTCATGAAATTATGTGATGTGAGAATAGATCACATCTGGGGCCTTAGTAATTTAAAATTTTCATTGACATTAAATTTTGTGACATTTCCTAACCCACAGAAAAAGCAAAGTTTAATCCTTCACAAACATTTGTGATTTTACAGTAGACTAAATTGTTTGCCATAAATACAATTACAGTATTTTGTTAAACAAGTAACCCTGTTTCTATTTGAAGATTGATAAACAAGTACATGTACCAATATTTCTATTTAAAGGTATTTGCGTGGGGTTCATCTTTATATGGTCAAGTTGGAGTTGGTACCAGACACATATACAGCCGTCCGATGTTTATAGATTCACTGTCTACAGTACCATGTGTTAGTGTGGACTGTGGACAATATCATTCAGTAGCTTTAACTTCTGATGGAGAGTGAGTATATCTGTATGTCCATTGTATGTATATGTGTAAGCATTCACAATACTATGTGTATTTATATCGTTGATGCAATACAAATATTAGGGGTGGCCCGAAAGTACAAAGAACAGTGTATTCTTTATGTTTTAAGATAACGCAATATGTCATTACTTCAAGTTTGCATGTCACAGCATATTTGTGTGATTCTCAGAAGGATTCCAATTTACTGACCATTAAGCAATGATAGAAAATCAAAATGTTGAGTTTAGTGCAGTGATAAAGTCCCTTACAAATCAGGGATAATATACCAAAGAAATTCATATAAAAATGGCAGGTGATAGTGATCTTTCCTGTTTAAAACTGGCAAATTGATCAGCTGACTTTAAATGTGGATACTGTGGAGACCATAATGTAACACCAAATTAAGTTGTAAATGACAAAGGTAAGGAGTGTAGTATTTCACATTGTACCCAAAAACCTTAAAGTGCAGGATAGGTTCCAAAAACACAGTCAGGTCAGGTTAAAGTCATCTTTGTACCTGCATTTTTATTCAGGATACTGAAAAAAGATATCTTAAAAATTAAAGATATCTGAGCTAAAGGTAACCCACTTTTTGGGTTAAATTCAGAGTAATTCATTCGGGACTTTTAAAAAAGGTTTGACTTATTCAGACATTTGAGATATTCGAGTTTGAGGTAATGAGATTCAGTTGGGTCATCGGACTGTACTATTATCTAACCTTAGACAACCAATTTGTATGAATGTTTTAAATATTGTACCTTAATTTCAGAGTTTACACCTGGGGTTGGGGTGTCCATGGACAACTAGGTCACAGTAACCCATATGATATGTTGTTACCCACCAAGGTCAAGGCTTTATCAGATGAAACAATAACACAGATATCAGGCGGGTATTGTCATACATTAGTTCTAACTACTCAGGTAAATATGTGTGTACTAATATACAGTAAAACCTGAATTCATTACCACTTTTTGTTCAGTCAGTTTTTAGCATTATGGGGGGGGGGGTTTGCTAATAAATTGAGGGTGGCTTACAAGGAAAAACATTAACTACTGTTCAAGTCATTGTGTTTGTGACAATGAATTACACTTTATTTCCATAGAAAATCAAATAAGCTTGAATAAAGAATGATATTTTTCACTTACTTGTACCTAGTCATGTAACAGGAAATCTGTATGCGCATCCATGATTAGCGTAGAATAATTTTGCACGGATAAAAGGTTGGCACTATGAGGATTTAACATCTTGGTAAACCAGGCAAATGACGGACCCTGTTGCGCATATAACATAAAACATCACCAAGGACATCAATTCCAGTGTAAACATTGTCATTTTTGCCATGTAAAATCTTTATAGTGCCAACATTTTTCTTTCTTCAGAAATACTTTCAGTTACGACTAGGTACAAGTAAGTGAACAATATCAAACATTATTCAAGTTTATTTGATTTTTTTATGGAAGTAAAGTGTAATTCACTGTCACACAATGACTTGAACAGTTAATTAGAACGTGGGACTTCAAAATATTGTAATGATAAGCAAGATGGTGAAGTTAATAGAAGTAGACTATGGGACTTCAAAAAAGTGAGTTGATAAGCGATGTACATTTATCAAGGGGCATTATAACAAGGTTTTACTGTATAATTGAATATTACATGAATGTGATGACTGCCATGTAGTTAAATATTTTAAGGATAATACATATCTGAAGTATATTAAGTAGGTTGAGTTTATTACAAATTTCAATATAAACATCATTGTAGCTAGATCACACAATTTTAGTTTTACATTTTATATCCCCCGCAAACTAGTTTGAGGGGGGTATATAGGAATCACCATGTCTGTCTTTCATCTGTCCATGTAAAATTGTGTCCGGGCCATATCTCATAGCTGCTTTGGACGACTGTCATAAAACTTCACATAAATAATCTTCATGGTCCAAAGGTGTGCCATGGCCTTGAACTAAAGTCATATCTTAAAGATTGAGTTCGTGGGAAAACATTAAATGTTTTTTGCTGGTGGTATTTGGCTCTCGAGAGACATTTCTAGTTCATACAATTTCAGATTAACATTTTCATACAATTTTGAAACTTTTAACATCACTTCTTTTGTTTTAATTTTTTAGGGAGAAGTGTTTGGATTTGGGTGTGGTTTCTTCGGACAGATGGGTTTAGGCAATAATCAGAAGCGAACCTCACCAGTTAAGATCCATACTATACCAGAGAAAGTCACAACTATCGCAACTAAGTATTTCCATTCTGTATGTACTTTGATATCTTCTCTAATTACTCAATGAATTTTACAATTTACGTTAAATATGTCATATTTATAATACCAAAACATATTTTGCACTATGCAGTCAAAAACTCATTACTATTACAAAGGGCCTGTATGTAGTAGTAGTTTAAAATGTGTTCTTACAGATCACAGTGCATCTCTTCACTAAGTTTGAATCCCATTCAAGACTGATCCTAGTGTGAGAAAGAAAGTTCATTTCACTTGCAGAAGGCTGGCTGGTTATTTCTCTTTGACACTACAGTTTATCATCTCCAACTGACTGTCTCAATATAAGTGAAATTTTGGGATGCATCTTCATGCAACTTGAAGTTTTCATATTTGAAGATCAAATAAAAAAATGGAGAAAGATATATATCTTGATTGGGGTGTATAACCACGTAACTCAACTCCACTCTGTATATGTACGTTACTCCTACAGGTTGCTGTGACAGTTTCTAATCGTATTTATGTTTGGGGAAGTCATCCATACAATTTAAGATATGCAGCACATGCTATACGTAAAGCACGACAAGCGGGACAGATTCTGGGTGATCCAGTAGAGCCTTACTTAACACCTGAACTTGTAGATACAAGCTATGTAAATGGAAAGATTTTGCAGGTAATTTGTAAACTTGCACAAAATTGTCAAGTACCATTGGCAAATTAAAATTGAGTGCCCAAACATAAATTTCCATATGTTGTTTGCATGGCAACAGTCTTTAAAGGACACCAAAATTTTTAATTTAAGGGTGTTTACAGGTATGATGCTGAAAAACTCTTTATTTTGGTATCTATCATCCAGATTTGGTTTTTTCAGATACTTTCCTGTTAATTTTGTTTTTATCATGAGTCAAAATATATCTTATATTTAATAATTGTTAGGAGTTAATACTTTGCTGGTCAGGACTTACCTGCATATGGAATGTAGCACATATAATGTCTGTCAGCTTTCATAATTCATTTAATAGCTCTCAATTCACCACCTTTATATACATGTGTGTAAACTTCAACATCATTGTTTTATATCGACACAAAAATACCTGTATATGTATAAGAAGTTTATATTTATTGTCCCTGTCTTAATATATCTGCAGTTTATTTTACATCCGTATTGTTTGTTTGTATGCATCTTTTCTGAAACCGCTCAAGGGATTGCTCTGATGTTTGACAGGTGTGTAGATATGGTTTTATTTGCCATTTTTTGTATGAGGCATGAGACTTAGACCATATTTTGTATTATTTGACATTGATGCAACTTCTCTAAAACAATCTGGCAGATTGCTTTGATATCAGTAAGCGATTCCTCCACTTGCACTTCATTCACATAATTTGCTTTGGTAGTTATCTTGTTTATATATGTGGGATTGTAATATTGTTTTTGTTTTGTTTTAGGCCATAACTGGAAGTTCTCACACTGCGTTGATAACATCTGATGGGGATGTCTACATGTGGGGACGTAACTTGGAAGGACAGATGGGCAATAATACACGACAAGATTTGGTAAAGTTTTGTATATATTTAATTATCCAGTACAATTTAGCATGTTTCCATGATATATGATGCTATTTCATATAATAAATGCTTTCTATTAATGAAATACATAAATTGATTTGTCAGTTTATTGTTCCTGTCCTATTGATAATCTTTTTGGTGATTAAAAAGTTTTTAATGTAAAAAACAATTCTTAATTTAAACTATATGTATATGTTTTCAAAATACTGCTTCTTCTTTCATAGTCATTGTGTTTTGATAATTTTTGACTGCTGCCAAGTATAATGAAGTTTGCCGCAATACCTCTTTACGTTTGTGTGGAATATTTTGGAAAACATTAACATCACAAACTCTCATATTAACAATGTTTTTACGGGAAACATCATCTTATAAAATTTCATAAACATTTGAAATAAGTGTACAGCACAAACGTTAGAGGGTATAACATGGTACAGCGGCGAACCCCATTGTAAAAGACTTTGTATTTATATCATTGTAGAAAATCCCCAGTATGGTTACCAGTATAAATGACAGGCAGATAACACACCTGTGTTCAGGAGGCGAATTTAACATAGCCTTGGATTCTGATGGTCTGGTATGGGTATGGGGCAAAAATGACACAGGACAGGTACTACTAATTCAAATTCATTCATTGGATTGGTTGTAATTTTTGTGGTTTGAAGAGAATAATGTCTTGTTTCAAGTACCTGTTTATCTCTTACTGCTGTTTTTGTTCTGTTTTTAATTTAGTTTAATGCATTTTTACTTGGAAAAATAACAAATATTTATTTCAATTATAAAGTTTGTACAACAGTTAGGTTTTCATTGGAAAAACTTATGTGCTTTCTTTTTTATTTTTAACAACATTGCTTCTTGTCATCTTCAAAACTTTTACCACTTGAACTTATAAAATCAGAAATAAGTCATTCTTTATAACATTTATAAGTTAAAATGTAAAAAATATGGTGAATTCCATATTTTTTATACCCCTGCTTAAAAAGTGGGGGGTATATAGTGATAGGGGTGTCCGTCCATGTGTCCATCCATGTGTCCGTCCGTCCGTCCTTCTGTTACACCTTAGGGTACCTATCTCTTATCTGCAACTCCTCCTAAACCCTTCAATGGATTTTCATGAAACTTTCACACAATCTTTGTGATATAATGTAGATGTGCACCTCCTATTTAAAAATTTGATCCGATGGATTTTTTTTATGTGGGGGGAGCGGGGGGTATTTTTTGTGAGCTTGTGGCTCACAGTTTTTCTGACTTATTTCAATTTTATATGGAATGATTTTCATTATAAAATGTTTTACAGTTAGGATTGGAGAAGGAAAATCAACTTAGAATTAGTAAGAATTCAGGACGTAGACGGGCAGGAAGTATTGTATCTGAGGTTGTCGTGCCAACAGTTTGTAAGGAATTACCATCTGTTAAACCATCATCCTTATGGAGGTCTTCCTTTTCTCGGTCGATGTCGAGTGACAGTGGTGAGGCAGACAATGCATGGGTATGTATTTGTATTAATTTATAGTCTAAATTTAAATGTACTAGTCTTTTTGTCAGTATGCAATCTCAGCTATAGTTATTGAATGTTGATAAATTACTGTAAATCCGGAATATAGTTTTATTTACAGTTGACAGAGGCTGGTACTGATGACATAAGGTCATCTTTAGACAAGTTTTATTTTATTGTAATGTATTTCTGTTTATTTACAGTGGACAGAGGATGTTACTGATGACAGACAGCTTGACCTACTACCAGATTTACAAACTGTAGGAGATGTTAAATATAGCAGAGTTGTCATATTACAGGTTCTTGAGGTATTGTAATTTGTCTAATTGTCAAAATCTATACTATCATGTAATCAGGTTAACCTTTACACTTTTGATATTCTGTAGTAGTATTTGATATTCGTGAACAGACTTCCTGTTGATGATCTGGAGCAAAACTTCAGAATACAGTAGACAGTCAGATATTGAATATAAAACAACATATTTTTACCATATCAGGTTTGTCACCTGGGTGATGATTGACTAGTGTACATATGTAACTTTTTCCAAAAGCCACCAGACAATATTTTACTCATTAAACATAATAATAATAATAAATCTTTATTTGATGTCGAGTTTTAAAAACATAAACATAAGCTCTAGAGAGCTTTTGATCGAATATATATATATATATATATATATGTTGTTTCAATTTTGGTGATCAAAACAAATCCATTTTACTTTAATCTTCCTGCTTTTCTTATTATGATCTATATTCCATTTCAGCATTTATCAGAAATGTGTAACTGTGTCCAGTTACTAAGAAAGTGTGTAGATATGGAAGACTGGCTTAGTGCCTCTTATATCTGTCAACATCAGACAAATTATCCTCAGGTAATGTAAACATAAAGATTGTATAAAATATGTCAATCATGGTTTTTATTTAATGATTTATGACCAGTTAAGTTTGCAAAACTTTTAATTTGCTCAGTCTTGTTAATGGTAGGATGCTTGTTAGTTGTATCAGCCAAAGGTGACCTAATCCTGTTTCAAATAAAACCTTTCCTGGATTGATAGCTCAGTGCTTAGGCTGGTCTCTAGTGAATTGAAGCAACCGAGAGTTACATGTCTACTCTATGATTGGAAAGCCAGTCAATCCATCACAAGGTCCACACCCTACGTTTCCACTGGTATCTAGTTATTTAGCAGCCGAGATGGATGGACTTGGGCAATGTGAAATAAACGGCTAATTCAAGGATATACCAGGGCCACACAGCATGACAGGGGCTTGAGTATATGAACCTTGAATAGCAAACTATCACCAGCTTAAGATGAAGTTGCTGACATTTATATCTATGCTAAATGAAGGTTAAAATATTTGCATAGCAAATGGTCAAATGAGCTATTTCAAAAGTTGCAGAGTTCATTTCCAGTATTATCAATGCTTGTAAATCCATATTGGTTGTTCAGTACATGTTAACATTTGTACTTTTTAGATACTCCAACATTAAAAGAACTTTTTCTTAAATTATTGTAAAAATTTTACAATCCAAATCAAATTCTCTGTACATTATAATAAACTATTTGACGAGTGATTCAGTCTATCACTGGATAGACCGACAGCTTCATGTACGACCTTTTGTTTTCTGACGTCATAGTTTTGTATTGTATGAATACATCATATATGTAACATAGATCAATTGAGCCGCTCCATGACAAAACGACCCTTATGGCACAAAATATCGATTTTGAGTTTTTATCAGATCCTGAAAGTACATCTATTCGTGATTCCAAAAATGTAAATCTTGTCTTAAAATTCGAACATTTGACGTCGCTATGGTAACTTTTACACGCAGTTGTTCCTTAAGTTGTGACGTAATCGTAACGTCACTGTAAGATAAACGTAAAAAATAAAATTAGTCTCAGATAACATTTACTGTCAAACATGTATTTATTTATTTTATGTTTCCAACCATTTTATTCTTAGAACATATTCAAAATCCTGTTTTATTGAAAAGGGAAAAAATATTCCGAATGCATTGATATAAAATAAATTACAATTATTTGGTGATTTTCCAACTATTGGCACAGGGAAAAACTTTTTTTTTTTTCCTTCTTTATTTTATTTCATTTTATTTCATTTTTGTTTTTGAAAAAAAATCAACAAATTAGAATTACAATTGGATTTTGGTGACCATGTGGTGCAGTGGTTAGCGTTTCTGTTCACTACCAACCTAGTGCATAACCACATTTTTACGTGAGAAGGACACCTGGTTGGATTAACCCTAATCTCCAATTTTCAAAGAAACTCTAAAATCCCGGTCAATAAATAGATAGATTCTAAGTGGTAGTTTATCAAATGATGCTAAATTTTATTCTGGCTTTAGTAATTCCTTGGTCGGGATTATGAAATGTTGATCACTTATGATATTTTAATAGGTTTTTCACATGTTTTGATTGACAACAGATTTCTGCAAACGAGAATGACAGGGGTGAGGGGGATAAAGCAATACCGCTGTGCGCGTTTGCGTCAATGTTTATGAATAATATGGTGTCCATGCATTTAAAAGAAAACAGTATATTCGATTGAGCTGAAACTTTGTCAGTTGATTTATTATGTTAGTGAGTGGTATGGATTGCTCGACAGCCTTATAACTCATCCAAGATGGCTGCCAGTACTATAAATAGCAAAAACCTATATATGGCCATAACAGTCTTATTTATGTACCGATTTTGCTAAAAAAAATTAACATGGAAAATATAACCCTGGACATTAAAAATATATGTAACAGGTTTTCCGTTAAATTTTAGTTTGCGTGATATTTATGCAAATAAGATGCATTTATAGCCTAAGTATTTAATTCTTTGGTGCGGTTTTCAATCTATTAAATGGCCCAATCACCCCATTAATTTTACAACCAGTGGTCAATAAAAACATATTTCACTTTGGAATTCACTCATGTTTACCATTGCAGGGTGGGGTGGGGTGGGGTTGGGGGTTAGTGTTCTCTGAACGCATTGTTATGCTTCACAGTATCGTGTGACCTTTTTAGGTAAACATTTATAATCAATTCACACCCTGGAATGAAAAATCTGCGTAACATTTAAAAGTATACCTAACTTTTCCGTCAGACAATATGCAGATAAAAACAGCTTTGCTGTATCACAAGACTTGAATTTTGAAATCTGAAGAATATGGGATTATATAAAACTAGTTTTATACAACGTTGACTTAACAGTAGGTGTGTAAAAATAGTTCCTGAAGCATTAATTGCTTAAGATGTTTTAACATACAATATTATTTAAATATTTTGAATGGTATATTATACCCCAGACAAGATTTTTTATATATATATAATAAGTGACAGGTCCAGGAACCAGAGGAAAACCCGTATATTTTAAGCAAAAACGTTTGCACCATTGGGTCAGCGTGAGTGGCGGCACTAAGATCCGTAAACTGGTGGTGTAAATAACCCAACAATAATAGGAACTCTATAGCTGACAGGGTTAATCCTCAGGGTATGATGGATAATGGTCCCATATTTATGAAATAAGTATCACCTAATATGATCAATTACTTTTCGTTTTGCAAGTCTTCAAGTGACCGTAAAAACTTGTGTGTAGCCTACTGGTGAAGATCACAACTAAAGCACCTCTCACACATGAAATTATGAAGTTAGGGAGCTTCTACAGACTTATAATATATGACACAGTATACCCAATATTTTAGTATATTATCAAGGTTTTAATTATGATGCAATATAGCGACACGCCCGATGCAGTAGCTCTGCGGGTGTATTATGAACAGAATTTGCTAGGGGTCCCTGAAAAATCCTTTAATCACGACTGTCCTATCAATTTTGAAGCCCATGAAGAAATAATTATGTTTTTGTACATATCAAGATGCGAAATTTCACGAGAGTGGAGAGGGATTGTTGTTGTAATGTTGTTTAACCTTACATCAAAATTAACAAATTTATAAATGTCTAACGATTACATGTAATCTAAGAACAAGTTCATGTATGCATGAGATGTGCAAGTGTGTGGTGTGTTTTGTTCTAGTGTGAACTCACGCGTTGCCACTTTATATTGAAACCTCACTAAGTGAGTATACCAATCTAAGTCATGTAATTCTGAGCTCATTTGAATTAAGCAATAATCTGTCATCCAAATACTGAGCGCCAGGTGAGAAAGCAAAGTCTAAAATGTTAACAATCTTGGGTATGGACCCGGCATGGGTTCGAACCTACAACCTCTCGCTCTCAGGGCGAACGCCCCAAGAGAGAAAGAGAAAGAGAGAGAGAGAGAGAGATATTTTACCTACAATTTCTTGTCTCCACATTTAGGTTATTGATGACAAGATAGAGTGTTTTAAGTGTATTATAATGTAGTAGGAGTGAGTAATGGTGTTTAACGTCCCAGTCAAGAATATTTCACTTATATCGAGACGTCACCAGCTATAGGCGAAGGTGCAGAAATTTTGCCTGTGCGTTGCGCTGGTGGCATTATACAGCAAGGTTCTTTAGCGTGCCAAGCCCATCGTGACACGGGACCTCGTTTATTTTAAGTTCCCATCCGAAAGAACCGTGACTTTCATTTTGTAATACCGAGTGCTTGGCGAAGGAACAGTCAAGGCCCACTTTCAAGTATTGTGTCAGACCTGGCAAGGGAGCGAACCCATGACCTCCCACTTACGGAGCGAGCATTCTACCAACTGAGCTACCGCAGTGGTCTAGTGTAATAGGGTTGGGTTATATAAAGATATTTTACATGCCCTTACCTAAAAATTTGATCTAAATATGTGCTCAAATTTTACTGGTAAGAGATAATGTCCTTATATACTAGTAACTGAGTGTTATGCCCCCCCCCCCTCCCTGGAGGATTCTTCAAGGTAAATAGAGGCAGGGATGGTGAAATCGGGGTGTCAGGGAAAAGCAACATACTTTATTCAAATGAAATGACAAACTAACTTGCAGTCTTCCATGTCGTTTAAATCTAGGCAGCGAGAGGCACAACAATAGCAAGTGACACTCTTCCATCATATTCAATGTATGGACATTTAATACAATCTCTACTGAGTACTTTAATGACTGTTAAGGGTGATAAATTTTAGTACAAGATACAGTATACAATTTTTTAAACGGATCTTCGCAAAAAAAAAACAAAAAAAAAAAAAAAAACAGTTACACGTCCCTATCTTGACACAATACGAGTAAACCTTGTGTATGGTTTCCAATTTTCAATTTCAACCAACGGACGTGAATAACATGTCCTCTTCTGAAACATAACTTCATTATATCATGGCAATAAAACTCGACATTGTTACAACCGTATTATTAATTTTCAGTCTCTGGATTAGCAAAAGAAATCAAAATCAATATCATTTAAAAATAGCGATTAGGGTCTGAAATCCAGCACACTTTAATTTCAGTACACAGAATTTTAAGGACACCACTTTATTTGTATGTATTTGAGAATTATGTGGAATTGTCCGGGTTATTGTTGGCATATTATCAAAATAAAAATTTGAGCAATTTTTATGTGATTAATAATGAATGTTGTGTTTTGTGTGAATGTCACAATTAAATACAAATATTATTATTATTATTTCGTTTTAGTAATTTTCCAAATATTTTAAGTTCACTAATTGACGGTGAAAAGGTTAAAGAAAAGTTAAAAAATAATCATGCCGGATTTAAAAAAAAAATCTTCCACAGTTTTTTCAGTGACGTTAAAATTGAATATGGATTTTTTTATAATGTATGAAACTGCGATTATTTCTACATTTAATAGTGATAAATTCATAAAAATCCGTCCACAAATAATCCGTGTAGATCGTTTTAAAAATAGATGTTTTCTAATAAGGTTAATTAAAATCTAGCGACGTAATCGAATGTGTCAAGAAACAAAAGAAAACTTTGACGTCATTTTCTCATACTATGACGTAATTGCCATAAGGGTCGTTTTGTCATGGAGCGGCTCAATTACAAACAAAGTTTAATGCTTAAATAAATCAAGCAGAATGATTATATACATGTACATTTATTTTCAGGCCTTGGTATTTCATCTGAAAGCTTTATCTAAGTATAAATCTAACTTTGAAGATCAATTTACAGCAGCCACATCTAAAGTAGTTAAACATTACTTAGGGTAAGTAGAATCACGCTTTATTATGTCAATAATTTTACTGGTATTTTGGCGATTTTCTCTGGACACTCTGGTTACCTCCACCATCCAAGATCAGTTTACAAAGGCTACAGTCAAAGTAGTTAAAAATAATCTAAGGTAAGTAGATCTGGGGTCAGATGAATCATGTCTCTAGTTTAACCCTTATAGATTTATCACCAGCTCCAGCCAAATTATAAGAATGGGTTCCATCTGTCTGTCCATCTGTGCAAAATGTTTACATTTTCTTCTTCTACTTTTTAAAAAAAAAAAAAAAAAATATGTCATTAGCACACCATTTGGTTAAGACTCATTACCTTTACCAGATGGTTAAGTAAAAATTTGTATCCGTTCTTTGTTTTAAAAAACAAATTCTTGAAAAGTTAATGTTTAACACTACTTTTATCAATTAGAACCTATATATTGAGCTACACTGCATTATACATTTACAGGTTATGTGTACAACAAGAATTATCAGCAGCCCAGAAGGAAGAAAATTACAGAGTCACATTTATACAGGTACATGTAATTTATTTTATTATATAATCTACTCAATAATCCATGTAATACGGTCATACAATAAAAATCGTATTGAATGAGTGTGACGTCATAAAAGCATAAAAGTCATTCCAGAGTGACGTCACACATTTGACCTAGTTCACAGTTGTTTGTTTCATTTGACATTTAAGTTGATACTTTTGTACTTTTCTTCTAAAAAGAAGATACATTGTGTTTAAATTGAAAATGTTTGTTTTGTTTTTATATCCTGCGGACAGACTATTGTTTATTTTTAATATTTCAGCAGTATACTTTTGTCGCTTGTACACATTTACGTGAACTTGTTGTGTTTCGGTCAATCAGCTTATAATGAGAAGACAAGTTTTAAATCTACGAAAAAACCCGTTTTTTATGGGATTATATAATAAATAGAATCTTGCATTCGTGTTTATGCAATATTGAATGTATTAAACTCGTTGAATAATGTTTTATGCAACTCGCCAAGGCTCGTTGCATAAAAATTATTCAACTCGTTTAATAAATTCAATATTACATAAACACTCATGCAAGATCCTCTATGAATTCAATGTTATGGCTTTCTGGCATTCCTTTCCCAGGACCAGGAAATTCTTGTCCAGAATAATCTGCAAAACAATTTTAAAAAGTTAACAAAACTTTAAAAAGTATATCAATAGGACTTGTGTTATAAATTAGTTAAAAAAAAAATTGGTTTGATCTAATGTGAGATACATGTATTTAGTCACTGAATTTGCTTGTTGGAAATTGTGATTTTATGTAGAAATATATGATTTCTCTATATCCATAATTTTTTTGCACATGGTTTTAATGGAATATAAATTGATTAGGTCAGTGGCTTTTGAATTTATTTTATATATAGTTTGATTTAGATTCCCAATTTTAGTTGGTGTCACCTTGACTGGAGTGTAAAACACAATTCCACCTACCTACATTTATGAGACTCTGATTCTTCTACGACAAGATATACACTCTTTTACCTTTAAAATCTTCTTGTCAGGAATAGTGAGGACCAGAAGCATGTCAAATACATATATTTTGTTTTATATAGGTATTCTGTCATTGGGATGAACACAGACTTCCAGTGTCAGAGTTAGAGGTCATACTACAGAACTTTATGGATAATATTTGTTGTGTACTCAGCATGTTTATATTTTGGTATGTATCTGTTATCTGTAAAGACTGATTTCAAAGTCTCAATATAACACTTAACTTGGTGATCAGTAATTTTTAAGAGTTAAAATCTCTTTTTCTGGGTTGCCATTGTGGTGGATCATAGTGGCCAAGTGGTCTGAAGTGTGTATGTTTACAAATCACAGTGCCATTGTGGTGGATCATAGTGGCCAAGTGGTCTAAAGTGTGTATGTTTACAAATCACAGCACCTTTTAATGTAGATTCAAATCACACTTGGGACAGATCAATTAATTTGGTGATCAGTAATTTCTAAAAATTATTATCTTTTCCTCTTTGCCATTGTTTGGGACCTTAGTGGCACAATGGTCTAATGTGTGGGCGTTTTCAGATCACAGTGCCTGTCACTGCCTACATTCATATCCTACTTTGGACAGATCCTAATGTGAGAAAGTTGCTTTGCCAAAGGTAGGATGTTTTATTTGGGCACTCAAGTTTGCTCTGCCATTTAAGAACTGACCGCCTCAATATAAGTGAAAATAACCTTGACTACAGCATAAAATTCCATTTTCCCATTTGTGTGAAGTTACCAGCATATATGAATACATTGCAATAAATATATGAATATGTTGCAGTAAAACCTTTTTATAATACCCTTTGGAACCTTTGGCATATCTCGCCTTATGACTACAATATACTGAAATCACAAAGTCTATTTATTTTATATTATTCTTTATAATTCTTCCTTGATTTGATACCAAACCCATTTATAATGCCAAAATCTGACTTATCAACAGTTACAATGAACTAAGGTTTTAATGGTCATGTTTTAGGGATAGTGATAATAAAGAATTAGAGAAGAAATCTGAGACAGATGAAGATATCGGGGATAGTAATGTTCGTATTGGTTCTTCTAGTGACTTTAAAAAACAATTCTCTACAAAGTTTTGTCTATCAGTGTTGCAGAAAGTTTTAGAAAAAATGGCTTCAATAGATTTTGAAAAGAAACATCCAATTTGTTTTAATGCATTTAAAAGTCTGTCTAAAGATTCATTTGATTATGGGACACTTGATCTACAACCGAGTGACAGAATGATTCCATTTGAACAACTCTGGCAGGATGTGGTCCAAAATCTCCAGAAGGGATCAGAAGCCAAGAATTATATATACATCACAAGGAGTGAACTGGACCATTTAGATGAACAGCTACATGAACAAAACCTGACACCCACGAACAAGTTCTCTGCCGAGGAGTCGCTACAGGAACCAAACACAGTATTATTTACATGTGGACATTTTTATACCAAGAAATCCTTCTATGATGAAGTTTTAGTCAAATTTAATAGAGAACTAACACAAGGGTCGTCTAGCTTACCAGAGAGTGCCTCCGTGTTAACGCAGTACTACAGTAGACAGGAGTTACTTCCCCTTGCTTGTCCAAAATGTGTTCTAAATGCATTACATGCAACCATGTAGTTTGTTTATTAGGAGTTTGTGATACTGTGGAATTTCAGTAACTCATACTGTTTTCACTTAAAAGATAATTTAAATTATTAATTATTCACAATAATTTAAATTATTAATTATTTACAACAGTTACATTTTGTCATGGATACCATGGTACCTTACAGTTAATTAGTCCCAATTAATGGTTTAATTTAATCATTATTAGAATTCAATATTTTAAACATAAAACATAAATCAGTGCCAATCGGTGAGTTTTGATTTTTCCAAATTTGACTGTTTTTGATAATTATATACACCATTGAGACAGCTCTAGAATAATGTTTGAGTTAGATTAAGTTCTTTTAATTTAGATGAAATCATTCAGAGCTGCATATTTTACATTTTACTTAAACGTCATAAATACATGTGCATTTTAATGTAAACCCCTCAATAATTTTGTCACCTCCATTTTTGCAGCAGTATTTTGATGTCCCAAAGTCTATTTCTTTAATGTTTTTTTCTCTATAAGTCTTCCAGTCGTTGATTTATCATCACAAAACCCCACTTATAATGTCAAAATCTTACTGTACAAATGTTGGCTATGAATTGAGGTTTTACTGTATGCCATATCAAGTTATTGTTTTTTATTGTTAAATTTATTCTAGATTATATTTTATACATTATAGTACAGATAAATATTTTCATATAAACATTTAATTTATTCTGTATACATGGTGCATTCAGAAAGTGCAATAAAGTTTTATTTTGTTTAGAAGTTTGTCTTTATAAGTTTGTCTTTATAAGATTGTCTTTTTATAAAAATCAACATTTCGTGACTGCCCAGAGGCCTGTTTAAGATAGACATTGCTCGCCACTCAAGTCTTTGCTCACCACTTGGGTTCTTGGAAATATTGGGTGAGACCAGCATATAATTACCAAATTGACTATAAAAATCTGGAAAAGAATTCAATTTCAACATAAAAATTTTGATGACTTGTATTCATCATTTGTATCATATATTTTAGAAATGTCATTAACATAACTTAAAACAAGGACCGATGTGGCAAGGACGGATATGGCAGGGATTCAGTAATTACATGCCAGACTGATCTTTTATTTTTATAGACTGGTGTGAGCCTCAGATTATAAATTGTTACTCGTTTTAAGCTTGCCTGCAGAAAGTGTAGTATAGTGGAGTACTGTATAGGGAAGGATATTTATGTAAGTTTGGTAATTATGTTAGTTAATTTTCTTGACATTTGTATCATATATAGTAGAAATGTCATTAACATAACTTAAAACAAGGCCTGATATGGCAGAGATTCGTTAATTACATGCCAGACTGATCTTATATTTTTATAGACTGGTGTGAGCCTCGGATTATATTGTTACTTGTTTTAAGCTTGCCTGCAGAAAGTGTAGTATAGTGGAGTATCGGAACTGATGGTATACAATCCTGTCAAGATTTGTTCACCTATATTGAGACAATTCTTGAATAGGGAAGGATGTATATTTAAGTCTAGGAATTGTGTTAGGTAATTTTCATGAGAATCAACATTTCAAGATAATTACATACTGTAAAGGGGGTTATTTTCGCGGGGTGACAATTTCGTAATTTCTGAAATCTGACATTTCGCGTGGGTGTAATTTCCATGTTACCGATATAAGTGAGTGTATAATCTGTATGTTATGATATATAAACCTGTATAGTTGTCATTTCCGCATGGGTAAACATTTCGTGGTAATTTTTTTAGCGCAATATAAGCGGAAATTTTAACCACACGAAAATTTTCCCCTTTACAGTATTTTTGTTTCGCTGCCTCCTAGTTTCAAATCCCACTAATGTTTTTGTGGTGTTTTTCCATAATTTTGACATTGGAGAACTGATGTTATACAATCCTGTCAAGATTTCTTCACCTATATTGAGACAATTCTTGAATAGGGAATGATATTTATGTAAGTCTGGGAATTGTGTTGGTTAATTTTCATGAGAATCATCATTTCAAGATAATTACATATTTTTGCGTTGTCGCCTCCTAGGTCCCACTAATGTTTTTTTTTTTTTTTTTCACAATTTTCACATTTGACAACTGACATCTTTAGGTTAAAATGATCAGTTGTTTGTTGACTTTATTTGACATGGTTTCTAATCACTCCAGTTCTCGTACCTAGAAATCATAGATTTACGCTGGTCATGTGAGAAGATTTACTGATCCTATTGTTGTAGGCCCTTCATGAATTGACTCATTGTCAGTAGGTTCATATATGATGTTTAGCTTCTCTGTGATGGTAACCTGTAATACTGTGGTCTAGTATTTGTGATAGTACTAAAAAGATCTGGCTCCAGTTTCACAATTATTCCTTACCAAGATTGTCTTTGAACTTAAATTTAGCAAATTTGATACTTAATTATGTTGTTAATTTTTAAGATCTTCAGGAAAAGGAATTTAATGTGTCTTTTTTTAAGATCACTTCATTTTGTTTTGTTGAAAAATTTTAATTGTATATGTAGTTCCAAAAGAGACCAACAAAATTGACTAAATTTAAGTTAAGAAATGATTGTGAAACTGGAACGTAAAGCGTTAGGACAATACTGTGTTTAGATAATCCTTGAGATTAATGAAATTGTTCCATATTGTTTATACAGTATGAAAGCATAAAATCAACATAGTTGATACCTATTGCCTATCTCACTTACATTCACTTATGATGTGAGTGAAGCTTAAATAGCTATGATATTACAACCCCAGAAAAACAGTGATAGCTGTAATATTATTGACATTAGATTCCAAGAAAAATAAATGAAAGTCAAAACAAGTTTGACATTTCATCCCAAGAAAAACAAATAAAAGCAGAAACATTGTTGACATTTCATCCCCAGGTATCTTTAATATAAATGAAGGTTACATAAGCATGATCAATGTGTCACATATAACAATAAACAAAGTCATTACTCTTATAAAACATCATCTCAAGGTCATATAAAGGTCAATCTCATTACTCTTATAAAATATTCTCTCAAGGTCATTTGAAGGTCAATAACACTTTCTCAAAACAGTTTGATAAACAATGCTAACCAATACAAATGAATATGCAAACAACATTGACATGTCTGCTTGACCTTAAAATTTAAATATTTACCACACAGTAATGCATTTATGTATAGAGAGCACAAGTTAGCATTTATTTCGTGTACATTGTTGGAAAGCCAATTTCAAACACATAGAATGTAAAATCAAAGGTCAAGAGTTTAAGGAAATATTAAACTAATGTTAAGTGCTATAGGTGCAAGTTCCTGCATTGTTTATATATTGACTGAGAATCCAACACTTATTACTGCTATATGAATATTCTTATAGAAAGGTCAAGCTGACAGGTCATTGGTGTTTGTCTATATTGTAAAATCTTTGTATGATAGTGTTTTTGTTGATTTTCACCAGTGTTCTACAGTAATTAAATGTTATAATTTTTTTTATTTCTTTCACTAAAATTCACTTGTAACAAAATGGTATATTTTAATTTTTTTCAATGGAGAAATAACAAAAATTTAAATTTCACAGAAAGACTTGCTGTACAAATCATTTGGTTTACATGTACTATTGAATCTTGTTCAAATGGGTTTACCCCATACCTGTTGACCAATGTCCTAAAAAATTTGTGTGGAATATTATTGAAATGTTTAAATTGTGTATTCACATATTCACAAAATGATTTTGTTTCTTTGGGATAACTTTTGCATTTCTATATCCATTGAATATAATAGTTCCACACAAACATTATGAGGTATATTGTGGTATGTCGGTGAACACTCATGGAGTGGACTGATATAGGCAATGCCTGTTGTCCAAACCTATTCGATTTATTTAATAAAATATTGTTTAAATTTATAAACACCATTATTAAAACAAGGAATATCTTGTATTTGTATACATAATCACACAATCTCTTACATTTGATGTGTCACTGGTTTATCTTTGAACATTCACACATACAGACTTTCAAAATTAATTAATTCAACAGAAAAAGTGGCATACACAATGGTATCAAACACAATATGTAGCGTTATAAATCTCTGAAAAGACTGTGGAAATATGAGGGGTAAAAAATAAATAAAAATGGACTTCGAATACTATTGATTTAAAAACCTTTTCTAGTCATAAAACAATGGGATATACTTAGGGCAGATTTACTTAGGTCACAGTGTAATATATTAACGGCACTGAGTGATATTTTTGGAATGATTTAAATTTAAATGAGACTGGTATAAGTAAATACATGGCACCTGTTGTTATGTACTAGTTATTAGGGATTGATTTGACCATCCTAATGCATAAAAAATTTGAGTTATATTTTTTGCACCAAAATTGCATTTTACAAAATTAAAAATAAAAGTAAAATTACCCCAATAGTTGTGGAGAAAATGTAAAAAAAAATAATAATAATAAACTGCCATGTTTTTGTACCATACTTTGTATTGCTTTTAAAATCTGTTCTCTACATTACCATTGGGTTATTCTAAGGGACCTTTTGCTTATGGAACATCGTTTATCAAAAAGTGGAAGGCATTACTTAAAGTGTTGTACGCTACAATTTGTTGTGCATTCTGGTGTCTCAATAACTGCTTATTTCTCAATCCCATTATGCTCCAGTCAGTTAATTTTTGTTACAAAGGCAGTGTGTGTGTGTGTGTTTGTGTGGAGAGAGCTTCTAAACTGGTGTGTGTGTGTGTGTGTGTGTGTGTGTGTGCATTTGAAGATTGGAAAAGAATTCACATTTTTCACCTTAAGAATGGAGTGTCCCTCTTACATAGGAATGTTTTAGAACTAGTACCAGTATATATTACAGAAATTGTTATAACTATCAACTCTATCCTAACTAATTGATAACATGACAAGGAATAAAAATATGATACATTATGGCCAATATGTACATTTCAAACTTTAAATGTAAAGAGCAAAATTTGTGTCACCCCCATAAGAGCAACACTAAAGACAAATTGCAATGTATCAGTTCCAAGAAAGACATGTAAGTTCGGTACATTTGTTTTCCGCAATTTGATACGACTTTTCCCACAAGACAAAATTATTTTTTCATATCAAATGAAAACATAACCTTGTGAAAAAAATCAGAAATGCATCACACCTGTACAGTTTGATGATATGTGCACTTATAAATTTCTGTAAGAAGCAAGAAAAAACCCAATCAGGAACTAAAAGAAAAATATCATTATTACATATATGTCTGTTTGATGTTATTTTAATAATTATTTTAATAACTATTTTTAACATCCATTCAAGATAATCTTCTTATATACAATTAAGTATGTTATTACAGACATTTACCCTGAAAACCTTTAATTCAACTGAGAAAATTAAAATTATTCAGGTCTATAACTTCATTATGAAGACTTACTAAAAAGACTCCAATATAAGCCGTAACCATTACTGCAATCAATGTTGTGGAGGCATCTTATTCAAAGAGCTGCATTATAGTTATTTTATTTATTTAGAAAAGATATTTCATAAACTGAGATTATAGACCGATTTCAGGTGAAACAATCACAAATATTGTTGAAATGTTACATATTGGCATATAAGATTTGACATGAAATGGAAAATGTATTCAATCAAATAGGTTAAAATAAGACGTTTGAGCTATAAATTAAATAACATATTACAATAATATAAGGCTACACACATTTAACCATTTACTAATTTTAAGCACAAAATACGAAATAAATAAATTTTTACTGTATTATAACTATACATATCACAATTTGCAATTGATCTTTAAACATACTAAGTAATTATATATATATACCTGAATTTTTAGCAAAATAATATTTTATTTATGAAAAGAGCTGAATGTATTTTTTTCGTTTTATTGCATTAAAATGTAACTTTATATCAAAACTGAATAATTTAACTAAGTCTATATTTATGCTAATCACAAAGCAGATTTAAGTGAATTAGTCCTCTTTGATCTAAAACAAAATATTTCAATAACTGTTCATTAGATCACAGCTTATTTTTCAAAATTAAAACTGGCCTTTCTTATAGCATTAATGATATATATTATTGAGCACCTAAATTGGAGGAAGATGAAAATATAGGACAATAATAAAGACAAATATGAAACTCATGTGCAATCAAACATGATCAATAGATACAAATAATTTAAATATAAACTGAAAATCTAATTACAAAACGTGACACATAATATCAAAATTCTAATAAAGGTTTTCTATTATATTCATGTTTGACTGTACACTTATTTCATTGTTGGATAAAACTAAAAAAATCCCCACTTTTTCATCAAATGAAACTAACATCTAAATATTTTTGTTAAATAATCTCTTTAAATCATTTTCATTTTTACATGGTTTTAAACTTATCTTAATTATCATAATCAATACCATTTCATCCCTAAATCAATGGTATTCACTCTTTTATTTTTCTTAGAATTTACACATTCTCATTTATGGGATGAAATGGTACAACACATTCATCTTAAATAAAAAATAAATTCATATACACGCATATACTAAGTTATTGCATAATATTTCTTTTTATTGTTTTTGCTTATAAGAAGCAAACAGCATAGAAATAAAACGTTTTGCTCTATAAAAATACCAATAAATGTTTTTCTTTGTTTTGAAATAAATAAAATGTTCTAAATTTATATTTATTTCTGCAGACATACAATATATACCATGTTGTAGGTTATACTATAGTGGATAAGACAGAATGTCATTCAACATGTACATCTACATCTAATATTAAACATTAGTTAATATCTGATATAAACATACTTGATAAGGTTTGGTACTGTAGTTTAAAGTTTTGATGATAAATGTATCAAACTGTCGGATTACTTTAATTTTAATAACATTAAAATTTTATTGGACATTTTCAAATTAAATTTTAAATTTGAAATTCTTTTGCAAGTGTAATCTTCCTATTTGTACGACTGTCATGTTTTGGCAATTTACTAATCCCTTCACTGAGTTCAACACTTTGATATGATGAGTTCGTTTGAGAGGAAAATTCATCTTAAGAGGGTGGTGTGCTCAGTAAAAATCAGATCAGCAACGTAAAAAAAGACAACCTACAACATGGCATTTATCAGTCATATAGCTTCAATTAAAAAGGCAGAATTTTTACTTAATTGAGCAAATAATAATTATTTTAATATTTATCTAAACGAGCATCTAACTATTGTCCACTTTGCCTATTTTTCCTTTTTGAAGAAGCACCTGTATTTGACTTTTTATTTGAATTATCGTCTTTTTCGCCTACAATAGCAGTTTTTACTAAATCTATTACATCAATTTCTTCATCATGATCATCAACATTTGATGTTTTCATTCTAGCAGGATTTGGACTTTTCTTTTGTTTCACCTCATCTTTTTCATCTTCATCAGGTAAAATAAGATTTTTGATTGCACCAACCACCCTTGAGAATAAAGTTTGTTTTGATTTGTTATTATCCTCATCATCATTATCATCGTCGTCATCATCCTCGTCCCCTTTTTGCTACCTTTCAAAATTTTATCATTTTTGCACGAACCTTTAGCACATTTTTCTTTGTTATCTGGTATGCCATCACCATCATCATCATTGTCCAAATAGTCAGGGATGCCATCACCATCGGCGTCTTTGTTGTCTGGTATGCCATCACCATCATCATCATTGTCCAAATGGTCGGGAATACCATCGCCATCGGCGTCTTCTTTGTTGTCTGGTATGCCATCACCATCATCATCATTGTCCAAATGGTCGGAATACCATCGCCATCTGCGTCTTCTTTGTTGTCTGGGATTCCATCACCATCGTCATCATTGTCCAAATGGTCTGGAATACCATCGCCATCTGCATCTTCTTTGTTATCTGGGATTCCATCACCATCGTCATCATTGTCCAAATGGTCTGGAATACCATCGCCATCTGCATCTTCTTTATTGTCTGGTATGCCATCGCCATCATCATCATTGTCCAAATGATCAGGAATACCATCGCCATCGCATCTTCTTTATTGTCTGGTATGCCATCGCCATCATCATCATTGTCCAAATGATCAGGAATACCATCGCCATCGCATCTTCTTTTATCTGGATGCCATCACCATCGTCATCATTGTCCAAATGGTCTGGAATACCATCGCCATCGGCATCTTCTTTATTGTCTGGTATGCCATCGCCATCATCATCATTGTCCAAATGGTCAGGGATACCATCACCATCAGCATCTTCTTTGTTATCTGGAATTCCATCACCATCATCATCATTGTCCAAATGGTCGGGAATACCATCGCCATCTGAATCTTTCACGCCTTTTGATACCTTATCTGGTTTGCCATTGCCATCTGCATCTTGATCTAAGTAGTCAGGGATTCCATCGCCATCTGAATCTTCTTGATCATCGGGTATTCCATCTCCATCATCATCGTCATCTAAAAAATCGGGTATTCCGTCATTATCATCATCGTCGTCTAAATAATCTGGAATTCCATCTCCATCCGTATCCTTTTCCATAAAGTCTGGTATACCGTTTCCGTTTGCATCTGAATCTTCATCATCTGGAATGCCATCATTATCATCGTCATCATCAATGTAGTCTGGTATACCATCACCATCTGTATCAATTTCCTGATAATCGGGGATTCCGTTTCCATCTGCATCATCATCAAGATAGTCTGGAATTCCATCGCCATCAGTATCTTGTTCCTTGTTGTCTTTATCAAGATTATCTGGAATACCATCACCATCGTCGTCATCATCTAAATAATCAGGAATTCCGTCGCCGTCAGTGTCTTTCTGTTTATAATCTGGTATACCATCACCGTCGGCATCTTCGTCTTCACTATCAGGAATACCATCATTGTCATCATCGTCGTCAAGGTAATCCGGAATTCCATCACCGTCCGTGTCTTTCTCTTTGTAGTCGGGTATCCCATCACCATCGTCATCATTATCCAAGTAATCAGGAATTCCGTCCCCGTCGGTGTCTTTTTGTTTGTAGTCAGGGATTCCATCACCATCAGCATCGTCGTCCTCATCGTCGGGTATTCCATCATTATCATCATCATCGTCAAGATAGTCGGGAATACCATCGCCGTCAGTATCTTTCTGTTTATAATCTGGAATGCCATCGCCGTCATCATCTTTATCTAAATAATCTGGAATGCCATCACCATCTGAATCTTTTTCTTGATTATCGGGGATACCATCACCATCATCATCTTTATCCAAATGATCAGGGATTCCATCACCATCGTCATCATCATCTAAGTAATCGGGAATTCCGTCACCATCGGTATCTTTTTGTTTGTAGTCAGGGATTCCATCACCATCAGCATCTTTGTCTAAATAATCAGGAATACCATCGCCATCAGAATCTTTTTCTTTATCATCAGGGATACCATCACCGTCATCGTCCTTATCCAAATGATCAGGGATTCCATCACCATCGTCATCATCATCTAAGTAATCTGGAATTCCGTCACCATCGGTGTCTTTTTGTTTGTAGTCAGGGATTCCATCACCATCAGCATCTTCGTCCTCACTATCGGGTATTCCATCGTTGTCATCGTCATCGTCAAGATAATCTGGTATTCCATCGCCGTCAGTATCTTTCTGTTTATAATCTGGAATGCCATCGCCGTCATCATCTTTATCTAAATAATCTGGAATACCATCACCATCTGAATCTTTCTCTTGATCATCGGGGATACCATCACCGTCATCGTCCTTATCCAAATGATCAGGGATTCCATCGCCATCGTCATCATCATCTAAGTAATCTGGAATTCTGTCACCATCGGTGTCTTTTTGTTTGTAGTCTGGGATCCCATCACCATCAGCATCTTCATCTTCACTATCTGGTATTCCATCATTGTCATCATCATCGTCAAGATAGTCGGGAATACCATCGCCGTCAGTATCTTTCTGTTTATAATCTGGAATTCCATCACCATCATCATCTTTATCTAAATAATCTGGAATGCCATCACCATCTGAATCTTTCTCTTGATCATCAGGGATACCATCGCCGTCATCATCTTTATCCAATGATCAGGGATTCCGTCACCATCGTCATCATCATCCAAATAATCGGGAATTCCGTCACCATCGGTGTCTTTTTGTTTGTATCTGGTATTCCATCACCATCAGCATCTTCGTCTTCGCTATCTGGTATTCCGTCATTATCATCATCATCGTCAAGATAATCTGGTATTCCATCTCCATCAGTGTCTTTCTGTTTATAATCTGGAATGCCATCACCGTCATCATCTTTATCTAAATAATCTGGAATGCCATCACCATCTGAATCTTTCTCTTGATCATCGGGGATACCATCGCCGTCATCATCTTTATCCAAATGATCAGGGATTCCGTCACCATCGTCATCATCATCCAAATAATCGGGAATTCCGTCACCATCGGTGTCTTTTTGTTTGTAATCTGGTATTCCATCACCATCAGCATCTTCGTCTTCGTTATCTGGTATTCCGTCATTATCATCATCATCGTCAAGATAATCTGGTATTCCATCTCCATCAGTGTCTTTCTGTTTATAATCTGGAATGCCATCACCGTCATCATCTTTATCTAAATAATCTGGAATACCATCACCATCTGAATCTTTCTCTTGATCATCGAGGATACCATCGCCGTCATCATCTTTATCCAAATGATCAGGAATACCGTCATTGTCGTCATCATCATCCAAGTAATCCGGAATGCCATCGCCATCGGTGTCCTTTTGCTTAAAATCTGGAATACCATCGCCATCAGCATCTTCGTCTTCACTATCTGGTATTCCATCATTGTCATCATCATCGTCAAGATAATCTGGTATTCCATCTCCATCAGTATCTTTCTGTTTATAATCTGGAATTCCATCACCGTCATCGTCTTTGTCTAAATAATCAGGAATACCATCACCATCTGAATCTTTCTCTTGATCATCGGGGATACCATCGCCGTCATCGTCTTTATCCAAGTGATCAGGGATTCCATCACCATCGTCATCATCATCTAAGTAATCAGGAATTCCGTCACCATCGGTGTCTTTTTGTTTGTAGTCTGGTATTCCATCACCATCAGCATCTTCGTCTTCGCTATCTGGTATTCCATCATTGTCATCATCATCGTCAAGATAATCTGGAATACCATCACCATCAGTATCTTTTTCTTTGTCATCAGGGATACCGTCACCGTCATCGTCCTTATCTAAATGATCAGGGATTCCATCACCATCGTCATCATCATCTAAGTAATCTGGAATTCCGTCACCATCGGTATCTTTTTGTTTGTAGTCTGGAATTCCATCACCATCAGCATCTTTGTCTAAATAATCTGGAATACCATCGCCATCAGAATCTTTTTCTTTGTCGTCGGGGATACCGTCACCGTCGTCATCCTTATCCAAATGATCAGGGATTCCATCACCATCGTCATCATCATCTAAGTAATCTGGAATTCCGTCACCATCGGTGTCTTTTTGTTTGTAGTCTGGAATTCCATCACCATCCGCATCTTTGTCTAAATAATCAGGAATACCATCGCCATCAGTGTCTTTTTCTTTGTCGTCGGGGATACCATCACCGTCATCATCCTTATCCAAATGATCAGGGATTCCATCACCATCGTCATCATCATCTAAGTAATCTGGAATTCCGTCACCATCGGTGTCTTTTTGTTTGTAGTCTGGAATTCCATCACCATTAGCATCTTTGTCTAAATAATCAGGAATACCATCGCCATCAGAATCTTTTTCTTTGTCGTCAGGGATACCGTCACCGTCGTCATCCTTATCCAAATGATCAGGGATTCCATCACCATCGTCATCATCATCTAAGTAATCTGGAATTCCGTCACCATCGGTGTCTTTTTGTTTGTAGTCGGGAATTCCATCACCATAGCATCTTTGTCTAAATAATCAGGAATACCATCGCCATCAGAATCTTTTTCTTTGTCGTCAGGGATACCGTCACCGTCGTCATCCTTATCTAAGTGATCAGGTATCCCATCATTATCATCGTCATCGTCTAATAATCTGGAATGCCATCACCATCAGTATCTTTTTGTTTGTAGTCTGGAATTCCATCACCATCCGCATCTTTGTCTAAATAATCAGGAATACCATCGCCATCAGTGTCTTTTTCTCTGTCGTCGGGGATACCATCACCGTCATCATCCTTATCCAAATGATCAGGGATTCCATCACCATCGTCATCATCATCTAAGTAATCTGGAATTCCGTCACCATCGGTGTCTTTTTGTTTGTAGTCGGGAATTCCATCACCATTAGCATCTTTGTCTAAATAATCAGGAATACCATCGCCATCAGAATCTTTTTCTTTGTCGTCAGGGATACCGTCACCGTCGTCATCCTTATCTAAGTGATCAGGTATCCCATCATTATCATCGTCATCGTCTAAATAATCTGGAATGCCATCACCATCAGTATCTTTTTGTTTGTAGTCTGGAATCCCATCACCATTTGCGTCATCGTCCTCGCTGTCTGGAATGCCATCGTTGTCATCATCGTCATCTAGGTAGTCTGGAATACCATCTCCGTCTGTATCTTTTTCTTTGTCATCGTCAATTCCGTCTCCATCGTCATCATTATCTAAGCTATCGGGTATTCCATCACCATCAGAATCTTCTAAGTTGTCTACAATACCATCGTTATCGTCATCATTGTCAAGATTGTCAGGTATTCCGTCATTGTCGTCGTCGTTGTCAAGATAATCGGGAATCCCATCACCGTCACTGTCCTTTGTTTTTGCATCATCTTCTTCATCTTTATCCAGATAATCGGGAATTCCATCGTTATCATCATCTTCATCTAAGTAGTCAGGAATGCCATCGCCATCACTGTCTTTTTCTTGATAATCAGGAATACCATCTCCGTCTGCATCATCGTCATCTTTATCTGGAATGCCATCGTTGTCGTCATCATCGTCTAAATAATCGGGAATGCCATCGCCATCTGTATCCTTTTGTTTATAATCTGGTATGCCTTCGCCATTAGCATCTTTATCCAAATAATCTGGAATACCATCACCGTCGGTATCCTTTTGTTTGTAATCTGGGATTCCATCACCATCGGCGTCTTCATCTAAATAGTCAGGGATGCCGTCATTATCATCATCATCGTCCAAATAGTCAGGAATACCGTCGCCGTCGGTGTCTTTCTGTTTATAATCAGGAATCCCATCACCATCATCATCAGTATCTATGTAATCAGGAATACCGTCACCATCTGAATCTTTTTCTAAGTAATCTGGAATGCCATTTCCGTCAGCATCATCGTCCTCACTATCAGGAATTCCATCATTATCATCGTCGTCATCCAGATAATCTGGAATACCGTCACCGTCGGTATCTTTCTCCTTATCATCAGGTATGCCATCTCCATCGTCGTCGTTGTCTAAATAATCGGGTATTCCGTCGCCGTCAGTGTCTTTTTGTTTATAATCTGGAATACCATCACCATCGGCATCTTCGTCCTCACTATCAGGAATACCATCATTGTCGTCATCATCGTCCAAGTAATCCGGAATGCCGTCACCATCAGTATCTTTCTCTTTGTCATCAGGTATGCCGTCCCCATCATCATCGTTATCCAAATGGTCAGGTATACCATCACCATCTTTGTCTTGGATGTTTTTACATCCATCTTTGTCACAATACTGTTTGTTGTCAGCGATTCCGTCCCCATTATGGTCTGGATCCTGATCATCGGGGATGCCGTCGTTATCATCGTCGTCGTCTAGATAATCCGGAATACCGTCCCCATCTGTATCTATTTGTTTATAGTCCGGGATCCCATCGCCGTTGTCATCTTTATCTTTATCGTCTGGTATACCGTCATTGTCATCGTCCTTGTCGAGATAATCAGGGGTACCGTCTCCGTCAGAATCTTTTGTCTTGTCTTCGGAAAACCAAAGAAGTTTTCTTCCACATGAGGTGCAAGATTCCTAGTAAAATAGACATACACGTTTATTTTGTTAAGTTTCGAGTTATTGGGTTGTGACGTGCAAAAAGTGTCGATGCAAGGTCTGCATTTCAGCATGCACAATCAGTGAGTTTTAGTAGTATATCGTTATATATAGGGCGGAAATTAGTACGTACATGTATCCATATTATTTATAAATCATGTGTTATTGCATGCAAGATCTATATAATGCAAAAGTCAGTGCAAATCAGCAGATCAAAACACTTGCACAAACTTTCACGTCAATGTGCTTGTTTAAGATTTATCCTTAAGTTAGCTGAAAAATTGATGATTCAATCCGTATATAAAATTTTTGGGGTTTTTTTCAATGTATGCACGTTATGCAAAGTGAAATAATAACAAGTGTTTGTAACTGACTACAACCATGGTCAACCACACAGAAGGAATGCAATTATTTCAAGATTCTATTACCTTAAGATTTCAATGACTTCAAAATATTTGATACGAATATCGAACCACGGGTATCATATATTATTGATGCTTTTTGGTAATAAGGTAATTTACTAAAATACATTTACTGACGGTGATTATTTTTCTTATGATCCATCATTCTTTCATATACTAAGTTCTGGCGTTGACAGTTTACAGTTTGGTAGAATTTTTTTTTGCAAGGTTTTGGACGTACTATCGCTTACTTAGAATGTTCTTAGCTGTGTTTACCATTTGATAGTGACCAGCTAGAACAGCGTTTCCAACCATACTATAGATGGTAAGCTATTTGGGTTTACAATATTAGTTTAGGTATTATTCCATTAAACTTTTATAATCTTGTCTTTTATTTATCAAATGTTGTTATACTGTCCCTATAGTTTTCAATTTTCGAAAACACGACCTAAACAGGTTTCATACAGAAACGGAAATTCTTGGAATTTGACTTTTTTTCTTGAAAAGTCATATAAGAGGAATGGCGGGTTTGATGGGATTTTGTCCTAAATGGACCGTTTTGGTTTTTGAAAAATAAAAGTCTAAATATTCTTGCATTTAAATAATAAATATTATTAATTACTTTTAGATATTGGCTCATACAAAGGTATATTTTACTAGTATTTTTCTAAATAAGCTCATCTTTGTGCTCTCTTATGCAAAAATATGAAAAATGAGGGGGTTTTCGCCTCTTTGATAATTATTTTCAAAGCGTTCTCCTCGGAAGACCAACTTTTACGTTACTGTTTCTGAAAATATTTTCAAAACGCAATCATTACAAGCTTTCAAAAAATTGGTCCTCTTATGAGAAAATGGTCAATTTTTGAAAATTAGGCAAAATTAAAACTGACCACTGCACATACAACTAATATCATATTTTAACACGTCTGGCACTAAATGCTGTGGTTTGTTCAGTGGGTAGGGAGGACGCTTTTTTAACCTGTACGACATGGGTTTAAATCCCAGACGGATATCTTGTTATTTCTTTTTCTTCTTCTTCTTCTCATCTTTTAAAATTTTTATTTTTATAAAATACTATTGGTACATTTTTACTTTTCACAAATATAAGTTTTTAAGATTGAGCATTTTTTCTTCTTTCAAAACACTGCTAGCAGATCAAGCCAGGCTATACTGATTTTTATAAATAAATCTACACATATCGCCCGTGAATTCTTAGTGAAGCGAGATGTTAGTTAATTCTTTGTTGTTCTAGTTTTCTGTTTATTGTATACAGATGAAAAATAAAGATTATGAATGTTAAGGTTTGTTCAATACCTTCGGCTCTTCAAGGAAAAACAAGTTTACAAAAACGAATCGCTTGTTGTTCATAGACCGGTTCTAATTATAGAACGCGAAATCTTCAGGTGTTTAAAAATACATCGTTACGTCATTCATCTCTTCAAGCAGGGGACAATGTTAAAATCGCCTATCAAACCCGCCATACCTCTTTTGTATATGTCATGGGGAAGTAATTAAATTTGAGAACAAGGTTTCCATAACTGTACAAAAAAAATAAAAATCTCTGCGCGATACAACCCAGTCAAACCATTCACTTTTTTACATATTTGGTGGAAATTTGGTTTTGTTTCCGAGTCTGATAATAATTTACAGTTGAAGAACCATTTATCTCAAATGTACCGTATTACCTTATGTAAAAACAGAAACCATCGTGTCAGAAGAATTATATCGTGCAAATAATGAATGATAGCCATGTCCTGCAATATTGTGTAAATGCCCTGGAAAAAATCATGCAAAAGTCATGTAATTTTGATTGCCTATTCATTGGTCCTGGGTGTATGAACTCTGCTAAACTAATTGCAACACAAAATATTTCATGCAATTGTTATCAGGAAGCAAGAAACATATTACAGACGAAAGATGAATTTCCATCATCGGGGAGCCTTTCTGTAACAATCTAAAAAGCCTTTGTGCTTACCCTTCCAGAGCATCCGGTCTCATTTCCTTGGTGGAAGTTTAAGTGTTTAACTAAATTTACAAGTTTTCAGTTTTTACTTTGTTTTTTTTGATTGTGATTTGAACATGGAGTAATTAGTATGTATGTATTTATTTGACATGAAAAATATCAAATTTAATCTTGAATATTAAACAAAAACAAACATACTAATCCATGTCCGAATCACAATCCAGAAGCAAAGTAAAAACTTTGGAACTGACAAGTTAGGTGAGACACGTGAACTTCCACCAAGGAAGTGAGGCCGAGTGCTCCGGAAGGGTAAGCACCTCCTGTTTAGCTAGCTACACCCACCACGTGTGTAATCAAAATTGTGTGAAAGGAAAATGGAACTATATCCATGGCAATCCTGGACACAGAAACATCAAACTTATCAACAATACTGTGATGACGGCCATAAAACTTTTTGAATCCTTGATAAGCCTAGGCTGGCAATATCCCCGAGTCAACAATTTATTTGCAAGCAGCCTACTTCGTTGTACAAAGTCTCCGTAGTGGGAACAAGCTCTACCATAGCATATTAATTGGAAAACAAATACACCATAAGCAGGAGAAGCAGGTATATTGCTGCATAAAAAAGGAAAGTTGACAATAGAAAAATTGAAGTCATCACGTTTGTCATAAAGTTTCATATGTAGCCTTTCGTGTGCGTCATAATTCAGGTATAAGTCTAAATATAAAGCAGAACTTGAGGAATCAGTCGTGTCTTTTATTTCAAGCTAACTAGGATATCCAATAGGTTATCCAATTTATTTAACCTTTCCATGCTTTCTAAACCTTTCGAATATGGTCTTCAAAGTAGGGTTGACAGTCAGGTATTTGACAAGACAAGTAGCCATATATTTCTTAATACTATAAGTAATCGCCAGGTGTCATTATTGGTGTATATATCTATAGAATAATTTTCACATGTTACAGTACCAGACTCTACGTCAGTACTTCAACTACTATATGTCAGTAGTATATGTTTATATACATCTGTAGTGCATGTATGTAATATATGTAATATTCCTGTGAACATCTAACATCTGATAGTAATTGTCTGCAACAACATCATATAGACTATAAATAATTAACTTGTGTCATTCAACTATTTCCTTTAACCTTGACATATACACCTGTATGAAATGTTTTACGTCACATCAGATCTTATTTCAATTGAGGACAGTTGGTATCATCTTAAATACTTGCATTACAGTCAAACATGCCAACTCTATATTAGAATCATCTGCTTTTAAAGGCCACTAAAATTTTTGTCCCAATTTGCTCTTTATTCCTGTTATTAGAGCCTGTATACAAGTTCACCTGCCTATAAAGCCATTTTACCGATTCCTTAAGGTGCTCTTTATAAATGGGTTTGATTGTAGTGTATACAACAATCCCAAAACCTTCTATCGCTTAAATGTGTGCATGTATATTTATATCCCCCGCTTAAAAAGTGAGGGGGGGGGGTATATGGTGATAGGAGTGTCCGTCCGTCCTTCCGTTACACCTTAGGGTACCTATCTCTTATCCGCAACTCCTCCTAAACCCTTCAATGGATTTTCATGAAACTTTCACACAATCTTTGTGATATAATGTAGATGTGCACCTCTTATTTAAAAATTTGATCCGATGGATTTTTGGGAGCTTGTGGCTCACAGTTTTTCTAGTTGTTAACTATCATCAACAAAATCTTAGTTTTTGATACAGCACATTTTTTGTTACCAATAAAGTTTTATGACAAACAATTGTAATGCCAATGGTCACAGAACTGATTTGTGTTTGTTTCTGTATTCAAGTGAAGCAGAATGTATGCAGAATCTTGTTAAATCTGGAGATAACTCGTCAAATAATTCAACTTTGCATGCAGATATATAGATGACATTCTATCTAATAATAATCATGAATTTTGATGTTGTGTGAATGTCATTTATTGCAGTGAGCTTGTAATATGATACGTCAAGTTCTGTTTTATTCTTGGACTTGGTTATCAATTATGACACCCACACAAGACTACATTTAAAGCTGTATGACAAACTTTAAATTTTTTGTCAATTCTCCTGGTTATTTTACAGTAAATATGTTATGGTACAGCCTGCTTCCTACTATTAAACTTTAAAACAACAATACATATTGCAAATAATTTGTTGACACGGTGATATTGAATCCCTAGGCTTTACAAAGCCCTCAATAAATTTAATGGCGGCCATCACAATATTATCGAAAAGTGTGAAGTCTGTATTCAATGTTGTCTTGCATATATTTGATGCATTTTCATCCTACATTCCTTTCATTTTATTTTCAAATTTATACCTGGCAGGAATAGCTAGTAAACAGGGGTGCTTACCCTTCAAGAGTACTGGGACTCGCTTCCCTAGTGGAAATTCACATGTTCAACATGTTTTCAATTTTTTTTTTTTTTTGCAATATAAAGATGTACCAATATGTTTGATTTTTACTTTTACCAAATCAACAACAAACATACAGCTATGAATAAAATAAAAGTAAAATCAGGAAATGGCCATTCTGTCCTTAGCTAGTGTTTATTGACCAGTTAAACTCTGTGTTGTAGCTTGAGTAAAATGGTCGGATGCATGAAATAAACAAGGTACCAGAATTGTGGTCACTCTGGATATTCAACTACAATCTGTTAATTAGGGAGACATTTGAGGAAAACCATTATATGTTACATGTCCTATAGATCACTATTTTTCCAAGCAGAAAATTAGCACATTACTGTAGGGGCACCATGTTGTGACACTGAATAATGCAAACTTTTTAGGGAAAATTCAATAACTTTAGAAATAACAGGAATGATACCGTATCAGCAAAAAAAATTTGACACGTTTTTTTTCACATAAAATCTCCAGAGCAAATTTTACTGTGTGCATATTGTGTCAGAAATATTCTATGGTTACAAGTGAGATTGCTCATAGGTACTTAAAAAATAACAAACATTCTAGTTTATTGAATTTTATGAAAAGTTTGCATAATTCAGCAACACAGTAACTCCTACAGTAGATTTTGTTTTGAAACCGTGTTGATTGTTCACAATAACTATCACAGTATAAGGCCAAAACTATTAAATTTAAGAAGTACATCATCATTTTTTCAAAGTGTCATTGCACGATAATTAACGTGCATTAGCATAAATCAATTGTAATTCGATTTCTGTACTCATTTAATATTTGGTATTTCCATACTGTGTGTACCAATATTCTTTTTTCATAGAAGTTTGAATTCATGACTATATTATTATTTACAGATTTATGTGAAAATAAAACTTGCATGAAATAAAAGTGATCTGCACTATTTGAAATGGTGAAAGTGAAAGAATTGGGTAGATACATGCTTGAATGGCAATAAACAATCATTACAAGCTTTCTACTTCTAGGGGTTACGAAACTCTGTCTTCATGGACCACTATGTTACAATGAAATGATGCAGCACTGACAGTATGAATAAATCAGATGTTATATAAGGGGTAAAAAGTAAATAAAATCGGTATTTAAAGATGTTGAGAGAATACCAAACTTGCTTTCAGTTTTTCCAATTAGACCTGTCCGGCTTTCACTGATGACACAAAGTACTTTAGCACAGAGTAAAGGTCTAACTAGATCAATAATGTATAAACACTGTTACTATGGAAACAACAAATCATCATTTGTTTGTTTGGAACTGTTCATCTGGCAAGGTGAAAATTATATTAAATTTCACCCTTTTTAATAATCAGCGTAACACAAAAGCTACAAGATATATATATTTTTAACCATTTTTATTACAAAATTTAACCTCTATAACTGGCTCAAACAACCTTTAACACATATTCCCCATTAACATAACTTCTGTTAAGCAGATCCATCCAAATGTGTCATGATTTTAATCTCTAACTGGGGCATAATTTCAACATCATTTAACCAATAAGAAACGAAACTATCACCTCTCTAATGAAGCTCCTCCCCCATGTTTTGATGAGTACATCTACATATGTACTGGTTCTACAATTGCAGGTGTTTTAAACCCTCCCCATATACCCGATAGGTTTTCACATTAAGATATTATGTTGCCATGGTAACTGGAATTCTAAATAATTTCTACTTTGGTCCACAGACGTACATGTAGTACATTTACAATGTGTTGAGACACAGTATGTTCACAATGTTTGTCAAGACACAGGTTGTATGTTCACAATGAATTTCAAGAACACAGTATGTTTACAATGAGGGTCAAGACGCAATACGTTTACGGTGTATGTCAAGACGCAGTACATTCACGATGTGTGTCAAGACGCAGTACGTTCACTGTGTGTGTCAAGACGTAGTACGTTCACGATGTGTGTCAAGACGTAGTACATTCACGATGTGTGGTAACATTCATAATACTTTTATCACTGGTTCTTTGATCCAATACAACAATTTGACAATGAGTATATGAGTTACAGACATTTAATATGAAGACAATGAGAGAGTCGATAATGGAGCAGAGATAACACTTAAAAACAGTCACAAACAACCATACACAGTCAGTCAATCGTTCGCTTTATAAAACATTCAGCACATTTACACATAAAAAGGTGAAGTCAAACATAACTGTGATATGGAAAAATAAATGTAAAAAATGTTAATTTATAAATAGCACTAAATTCTTCAATGTTATAATTCGTCTTTATCAGCAGATGTTTTGTCGTCATCGGCCTGTAATAAAAAAGATGGGAGAAAATATTTTAGTATAAGTTACAAAAATGTTTGTATTTTATTTTTGTAATTTTTTTTAACAATATATTTTCTCCCATCATAACACACTGATTTTATATGCCTGTCGTTTCATGAAATGTAAGTTTTTGGATGAACAATAAAATGAATTGTGTTAGTGTTACTGAAACTGAAAACAAAAAACACATCTACTGGTTTTCTCATGAAGTCTCCTTCTACAAAATGCACATAATCTCTCTTAAAACATGCAAAAATATGCCTCAACTAATTTTAAATTTCTGTGATAAAAAACCAAAAGACTAGAATTTAAACATATTTAATTAACTAAATACTTTTAATCTTTCCATTTTTTCATTGACATAAAAGATATTTGAAGGAATAAATTTAAGGCGATTTAAAATTCTCAAACAAAACAGTTTAACAAATCTATTGTAAATTTGTTAAAATTGCCATATATGATGAAATTTATTCATCCATTCAAAACTAGATAGAGCAAAATCCATGAATGACTTTTTTTTACATTTTTGATTTGTATTTTGAACAATTTCCAATTTTTTTTATGGATACTCCAAAACAGGTAAACAAACGGGTTAATTGGAAAAATTTTGAAAATTAATTTGCAATAAACAACAAAAATAACGCAGGCAGCAGAAAGCAGTGTGATATGATGGGATAAAAAACAAAACAATATAAACACACATCACTCAACATGCACCATTCAAATATGGTACTTCTTAAATAGAATCTTTAGTGTTTCGTTCATATATCTTCTCTCAGTTTACTTTTTAATATTTCATACTGAAAACACGTCATATTTTTTTAAAATATCTATTCAGTTTGAATTCAATTTTAAAATTTGATGTCCTGTACAACCAAAAATATGTTTTCAGAACTATTTTAAATTGTGTGGTCCTTAAATTTCCTTTGAATGAACCTTTGTGGACCAATAGTCTAAAGTGTTGGCACATGGATAAAGGTGCCACTCAACATCTGGATTGAAAGTCCAAATTTTGGTGCAAGAAAGATTGGCTGTTTGCTTGTTGAATTAAAATTGATGGTTTTCTCCCAAGTACTTAAGTTATCTCCATCATTAAAGAACTGATCTCCTCGATAAAAGGGGAAATAATCATGACCGAGATGCAAAACTCCATGAACCAATCAAATACCCCTTGATTCTGATCATTTCCCAAAGAAGTAATCACTGACCATGCAACTGTCTTGTATCTATTTCTGGTTATACAGAAGTTCTACCATAAAATTTAAAGAATAACTATTAACCAAAACTGAGACTCAACTAGTTCAATGTTTGCCCAAAAGAAATATAGAAAAGAATTTATCCAACATAAATAACTAGTAAATCTAGGTATCATGCTGTACCTTTTCAGCGTCGTCATCATCAGCCTTAACTTCCTCATCAACTGCTTCTTCAGGGGCGTCATCAAGGTCATCATCATCAATCTAAAAATAAACAATAAAGATGATTTAAAATCTTATTTTAAATTTTTTGAGTATTTAGAAAGAAGGGCAGAGTTAGAAAAGTGACAAGTGTATAGATATCTTTTTAATATCTTAAACGTTTCTTCCATCTTAATACATCTAGGACTTCCCATAATCAAAAATAAATTCTTTACAGAGTTGTAGATTGAAGAATAATAGATATGAAACTGAAAATAATTTTTGTATATTTAGTAAAGTGGTATTAAAATTCAACCCCCCCCCCCCCTCCTAAAAAACTAATCTGAGAAACAACAGAGAAAAGGACTTCAACGCCAGTGTAAAATTCAGAGAGAGAGAGAGAGAGAGAGAGAAAACTTACTTTGGCATCAAGTGGTATGTCCATGGATAATCTTAACATCCTTTCTACTCTCTCAGCAAATCCAGCACTATCAGGTACAACAAAACCTGATCTTAGAGTAGCTGTCTCGAACATAACAATGGCTAAATCTTTAGCTGTTTTATCTTCAGCATCAGCCTGAAGTAAAAATTGGTAAAATTTACAAAATATTCAAAATTCTGTTGTATTGTAATGTACAAACTGGAATTTTTGGATGAACCTAAATCAAGTATAAAAGAGATTAATAAATAGACTATAATAGGCATAGTATCATATATAACTGGATATAACAATTTATGTCAACAACTTGTAACTGGAATAGGATGCCATTTCAAAAGTGTCTCCCAAATGAATTCCGAACTGGGGGATCAAATGTTTTCCCAACCATGATTTAAATAGGAGGTGCACATCTACATTATATCACAAAGATTGTGGGAAAGTTTCATGAAAATCCATTGAAGGGTTTAGGAGGAGTTGCGGATAAGAGATAGGTACCCTAAGGTGTAACGGAAGGATGGAAGGACACCCCTATCACTATATACCCCCACTTTTTAAGCGGGGGGTATAAAAATACGAATTGTAAAGGCATATCTACTCCACCCAAAGATTGTTCCTATGAAGTTACATAAAGGTCTTTTGAGAAAAGTAAGGGACAACATGTTGGTGAAAGAAAAAGAATAAATACTGTTTATCCTGCAACACCCAACACCCCCCCCCCCCACCAAGGGTGGGAGGGGTGGGGGACATTATTATCCTATGACAAAAAGGAATCATTTTCACCACTCACCTCAATTCTTGTTTTTAATTCTTTAATCAATGGATGTCTTGGGTTAACTTCTAATGTCTTTTTCTGTGTTGCATAGAATCTTTAAATAGAAATGAGACAATTATTACACAGATTATATTATATATAGTACATGAAAACTATCTCTACATTTAACTTCTCTTTCATCAACTTTAAAATTCAGTAAATAAATCTAACATCTAAGAAAAAAACTGTTAGTTGAGGTATACAAGTCAATTAAATATCACTTTACAGCAGAACACCATAGAATTCCATTTATGGTGAATGTAAAACTTTATTAATTTGGAAGTGAACTGGCCTTATTTTCACAATCATTCCTTCACAAAGGTTTTCCTTCACTTAACTCTGGCAAATTTTGAAGAGTATTTTACATTACTACTCATAAAAGTTTCAACACAACTGGAATATAGATGTGATAAAAATGGAAGTGATCTACAGAATGACACCATACATACATGAATGTCTTGAAACTAACAAAATGATTCTTATTTCAAATACTAGTATGCAAGATTTAAGTTAAGGAAATGATTGTGAAACTGGGGACCTGAATTTTTATAGATTACAGACTTTGATATGTCAGTCCAGAGTGATTAGATGTTTTAGCTTGAAAAGATCACAAAGGGCAACAGTTGGGACCTTGTAACATTGTCCAAGTTTTCCATATTAATTTAAAAACCAACTGCAAACATATTTCTCTCTGCTTACACCTGAGGCCCTTTCAACAGCATTCAAGAACACACAATCAACAGCAATCACTTTCGAAAGGTATTCGCATTAGATTTACAATGTGTTCAAAAGAAATAACTTAAAGAGATGGTTTTGATAAATTTACATACATATCTGATTTTACATCAAAGTACAGTTATGATTTTTGGCCTCAAGGTAAATTCTAATTGAATCATTAATGCAAACAATTAAGAACAAATGGAAATTTCCATGTCTGGCAACATACTGAGTCATTCAATTGGATTTAACATTGCCATATGAATACATAGAGATGCTATCAGCCATAGACATAGTTAGTTTTTTTTCTAGCAATCCCATATGCTGCGAGATCTTTATCACACTAGAACTATCCTGTGATTTCTATATGTTAGGTGGTCACCAATACCAACTCACAACAAATAAAATCAAGATCTGCCTGTAACTCACAATTTACAGAGAAGGCAGACATCCGTTCTTCCGAAATAGCCAATGAAAAGAACTACTAAGAAACACACAAAACATATGTGAACACTTACTCTTGTGTGACATCTTTAGCTTTGGCATAGGCTTGAGCTTTCATGATTCTCTCCATATTTCCAGACCATCCATACTGACTTGCGACCAAGGCACATGGTGATTTTGTTAAACGCTCAGAAACAACAGCCTTTTCAATTTTATCACTGAGAGCAGAATCTTTCAACCATTTTGTCAATGGTTCAAATTCCTTTTCTAACGCTTCCTTCTTCTCTTTAGCTTTTTCAGATTCATCAATTTTAAGTCCTTCTTTGGCGACGTTCTGGAATTTTTTGCCGTCAAATTCAGGTAGAGACTGTATACAGTATTCATCTACAGGTTCTACCAGGTATAACACTTCATATCCCTTTCTTAATAATCTTTCTACAAATGGTGAATTTTCAACCTGAAAAAATTAAGAAATACAGATAAGTCAGATGAATTAAAATGTACATGTCAATATACATGTATATACAATATCTCCATTATTATCATCATCATCGCAAATTGTGTAATTGTTATTTAAACTTTACATCATGCTTCAAATTGATTTACTCCATTAAATTAATATATGATTTCTTATTCACGAGATGTTGATGCTATACTTTGTAATATATAAAAGTCAATGACATAATCAAAATTAGATATATGTGTATTTAAAATGTTATTTGAGGATACAAGCTGTGGTTAGTGTTTTTTCTTCTACATATTCCCAATGTGGAATCCAAGAACAAATTATACAATAGACTATAACAAATAAAGGGAAATAATTCTGCCACAATTACTTTTAAAAACAATTCATGTGACAGTAAATCCGTGCTAAAAGACATCATACAACAAATTTGATTTTTGGTACAACTGTGGGCAATGATTGTTCTCAAACATCAAATAGGATGAATATTTTCAGAATTTTAGATAAGACTGACAGACTTCTTTCAAAGATTAGAAATAACAAAATTTATTATACCTCTTTCCTGCCTGATCCAGCAACAAAGAATATGTGTTCTTGTTTTTCTTTCATTCTTTCGACATATTCTGCTAAACTTGTGGTCTCTGTGTCAGAGTTTGATGATTGGAATCTCAACAGTTTGGCAAGTCTTGTACGATTTGAGTTATCTTCAATAACACCCAGTTTAATGCTGTGAAAAAGAAAACACATTTAGAATACCATAAATAAATTGAAATTAGTCCTAAAAATTCATCTCCTATAAGCCACAATTAAAATTAGAAATTGAAATGCAGTGCATACAACACAGGTAAAAGAATTTTTAAACACTATTACTTCACTTCACTGCTTCATGGCAAGAACAGATATAATCCATTACTACTCTACTCTGTCAAACTTCTATATATGATATCCAATTATACACAATTTCTTCAAACCCAGATATAACAATTCTTATATACAGTTAAACCTTGATTCACCATTACCATTTGTTCAGTCAAATTTTGACATGATAAATGGTTTGATAGTAAATTAAGGGGGGATTATGAAGATAAAAACAGAAGATATTTATTTTGGTAATTCTAGAGATGGTAAAGTAATCAAGGATTACTGTGTTCCCTTCTGACACAATATACACTATATACTCACTTTGTGCTGTATTCTTTCCAGAATTTCTCGTAATCATCTTTATCTAATTTTTTGATCATATCTAATGTCTTTCTGACTAACTTTTTCTTGATAACTTTAAGTAGTTTGTGTTGTTGTAGAGTTTCACGAGAAACGTTCAATGGCAGATCATCAGAATCAACCTATAAAACCAAGAAACAAACTGTTACAGTCAAATGGAATTGTCTTGTAATATACAACCAAAAGGCGGCAAATGCCATCAGTTGGTTCACCTGTTTGGATACATATTTGCCATGAACTTTACACAAGATGCTAACCACGACACAAAACACTAGGCAATAGCTCTTTAGCATTCTGTGCAGGCAAAATATGTATAAGTTGTTCAACAAAATGAACTCTGGTTAAAATCCAAGGGTTTTAAAATACTGTTGTACATTTTCTCTTTAAAATACCACCAGATAGCTCATCTGTATGGATGCATCTTTTGATAATCAAGAGGTTGTCCAATAAAATTAACAATGTATGCTGATGCTGACACAGCTGCCAGAATATTTGCACTCTCTGCAGGCAAGTCAAAAATTGTTAAAATTATTCTAAAACACAAACTTTGAATAAAATCTTGGTATATCTAACTTGGATTTTTAAGTTTATTTATACTCTCTCTATCTCTTTCTCAAAAGCATCAATAACACATTGTTAGGGTTCTATTCACTGGTAATTAAGAGTAGAGTAACCATGACCATTCTAGAGTATAGTATGTCCTGAATGAAAACAAAATAAAAATGTGATGACTATACTTACGACACCTCTAACGAAAGATAAATATTTTGGCATCATTTCTTCAAAGTCATCAGTAATAAATACTCTTCTGACATACATCTAAAATAACAAAAAAATAACAATATAATATACTACCAAATATTAAAATGAAATTAATTTACTTCCTAGTGTTTGACATCTAAATGTGACAAAATAGGATTTGTCTGAAAAATTATTCAAAAACTTATACAATTCAACAAAAGTGGTCTAAAGCAACCAAATGACACATGCTTACTGATGACAGTGTCTCTCACTACCTAGGTATTATTCTCACAGAACTGATCCCAATATGAGAAAGTATGTCAGTTAGTTTGCCAAAAGTTTTTAGTTTTCTTCGGCACTACAATTTTCTTCACCATCTATCCTTGACTGGGGAGTAAAATAATATTACTCCAAATGAAGACCTATATTTGTTAAAAATCAACAAGCCACCTACATTTGTTAGGTAATAATTTAGGAAAAGATAATAAATGATCAAAAACCTATGGTCTGTTTGATCAAAGCTGAGGATTTAAATATAACTAACATGTGCCAATATATAACTTACTTTAATTCCTTGTACTTTCTTGCCATAATTTGAGAACATGTCGTTAGGTGAAGATTTAGCGATGTATAAGATGGATTTGAATGTGACCTCTCCCTCAGCTACAAAGTGTACTTTAGACAATGGTTCATCACTTTCTTTACTAATTGTTTTGTAGAAGTCTGTGTATTCTTCATCAGTAACTTCAGATGTCCTGAATAGAAATGTGCACCATGTAATAGATGTCAGTGTTACACAAAGCAAGACAGAGATATACACAATCTGAAAATGTATTTTTTTTTAGCTTACTTCCCTGGTGGAAGATCACATTTTTATCAAAATTTTCCAGTTTTCAAGATTTGAAAATGGACCAGTATGTCTGTTTTTGATTAATAAATTAATTCAGTATTCTGTGTACTAAAATTTTTTCAAACATTTAAAACTTTTCACATCAAAATTATAACAAGCATGTAAACTTGTTCATTAAATTAACAGTTTTGCAATTACACATCACAAGCTGTTTGCCTTTTCTGGTCTCTGCGACGATTATTGTTGGTTGTATGTGACAATGTGGCTCGGTCCCCAGTTTGAATACAAAATCTGTTCCACGATTTTGGTATTTAATTACTAGTACTTACTTTCTGGTCCAGATAGGTTTAACACTGTTCATTAATTCCCAGTCCCAGATAGTTTTGGATACTTTCTTTGTTTTTGGTTTGTCTTCTTCTTTCTCCTCCTCTACCTTAGCATCCTCTTCATCTTCACTCTTCTCCTTGTCTTCAGTTTTGTCCTCAGCAGCTTCTTCTTTGGTCTCTTCTTCCTCGATGGGTTCTTCTACTTCCTCTGTCTGATAAAATAATCAACAAATTTTAAACTGTGTATACTGTAAACTGAGTAATTTCAGGGATTTTGACAGCGATACAGTAGCGCTGATTTAAACTTACTACCAAATTATATATGAGAACAGTGTATAAGGTGATCAACAAGATTTACACTAACTCAAGTCCACGCTAATTTGCGCAAAAATCTGTAGTAGTTAAATTTTATACATTTACAGTAAATGCAATTAAGACCAGTTAAAAAGACCCTTAATACCTAAGAGTAGGTGCACTTATGAACAGGTTCAAATAACAGTTAAAGGAGAAATGAGATCAAACTTTCTTTGTCCTAATCTATACCAAGGTGTCTTTTTGACAGGTTTATTTTTGTTTGCTCCCTCATATGCGAGTGGTCTACCTTTATATACAGATTGTACTGTACTTGTGTAGTATGAATGATCTTTATATACATGTTATATTATACTTACTTTACTTGACCATAAGTAGATGTTGAAGTTGATAAACTGACTGTATTTTCTGATAAGATCTTTAAGTGTATTTTCTTCTAAGAAATCATGTGCTTCTTCTTTCAAGTGTAAACTGAAAACAGAAATCAAACAGTCAACGATCAATCTGGTAATGCCAAAAGAGAACAAGTATCTCTCATATTAATCGACAGAAAAATGGAAAGACCGACCAAACAATGTAAATCATGTTCAATAACCCATATCTATCTTAGATATAAATTGTTATTTTTTATCATTTTACCTGATTGTGGTTCCTCTTTGAAGTGTGTTTCCACGTGGATCCTTTGATACACTGAATGACGCAGAGTCAGACTCCCAGATGTATTGTTCATCATCATTGTGTTTAGATGTAACAATTAATCTGTCAGCAACTGTAAAACAATTTAACAAAGTACTTTAATTAAAGGAATACTAAACAAACAAATATAATTAAATTTTAGAGCAACCCTCATCATAATGCACTTTGATAACTCTGTCACTTTGGTTATCGTCAAAGAATGTTAAAGTCCCCAAAATTATTTCTTTTATGTTTTTCTTTATTATAAGTTTTTATCAATTTATCACCAAACTCCTTTACAAGGTCAAAATCTAACTGAATAAATGACGGCAATGAGTTTACTGTGTATGTGAAATTGAAATCACATTGTGATGTTTAGCATGCCTAATTGTAAATTTTCATCATAACTGGTCATGATTCAATACCTAGCTCAACACTTTCAAAGATTGATCCCCGGGATGTTAACAACTTTAAATTGTGAAAACATTCGAAATATCTAACTTTTATCCTATACATGTAATAGCATAACAAATATACCTACCTAAGAATGAGGAATAAAATCCGACACCAAACTGACCAATCAAATCTGTCATTTCTACAGTTGAAGAAGCTTCTCCTAACTTTGTTAAGAATTCACTGGTACCAGACTTGGCTATTGTTCCTAGGTTATTAATGAGATCATTTTTGGTCATACCAATACCCGTATCAGTGACATGTAGGACATGGTTTTCTTTATCAGCCTGTGAATGTACAAATAGCATAAATCTTACTTTAAAATGAACAGCATGATAGAAATAATGATCCCAATGAATGAAGTTCCCTTATATATCAGGATATACCCCAGAATGGGGTTTACTAATACATGTATATCATGGTATACCTCATAATATTTGTATGAAATAATTATTTTCTTTGGATATGGAATCACAAACAGTTGACATTTTTCAGTAAAGTGACATTATTTCTGGAAAACTGCAACATAAATGTACACGACAATAAAGGATAATAGCATTGAGGTAGATAATTAATGAAATCTACCCTTGTTTGATAGTGGAGTCCCCAAAGGTTTAGATGACACATTTTATCCTGGGTGATTCTTGGTTAACACAAGTGTGGCCCAATAAAGAACCCACAATTCTAAGCTTGATGCAGAGGAATAAATTTTCAGAATTATCTGTATAGCTGGCAAGGTCACAATTTAAGTGATTAATAATTTGACAAAGAGGTCAACCTCATTCACTAAATCAAGGTTTTGATATAAGCATTTAATGTTTTGACAAAAAGGACAATCCTCGATCAATCACCAAACATAAAAGCAAGATAAACTTGTGGAGTCTGGTCTGATAGTTTTACTGTGAATAAATCCAACATTATGGGACATGCTATAAAATATGAAATATACTTTTTATGTTGAAGACGACTCCATCAGTATATCAAGACTTCTATATAGTATACAACATACACTGGTAGTATATACAAAGCTGGCACATCATCTCACACTTTTTAATTTTGTTTACCTATGTGCAACAGTTATGAAGATCTTACCTAAACAATTAAAATTTGTTTACTTACGAGTATTGCTTACAGGTAACTTACCACACACAATTAAGATTTGTTTATGTAAGAGTAACAATTACCTTGATTTTAATACTTAGTTCCTCTGTAGCTGATAATGCGTCCTTGTCTGTTAATGATAAGAAACGGATTTTGTCTAAAGCATCTGATGCATTGGATATCAACTCTCTCAAGAAAATCTGAAATATAAAATTAATTTCAATATCAGAAAACTGAGAGAAAACAGACAAACCAAGCTAAGAAATACAAAATTTAATCAATTATAATAGATAGGCAATTCAACTAGAATGATCTCTTAAGAAACAAATGTCCTATCCTGAAGATATGACCTTTGACATGCACCCTGAAATGTGTCACATCTTCTCATGTTTTTCATTTGTGCAAAATTTGATCAAATATAGCTATAGATGTGAAATGGATATGCGCGGTGGTGGCATGCGTAGTGGTGGTGGTGGTGGTGGTGGTGGTGGTGGTAGGGGTGGCAGCGATAATAAGGCTGATACAAAAATAAAGCAGGTGTTATATTTCATATCTTACAGCAGAAAGAGTTTTATGCCTCTGCCAAAATTCTAGAACTTAATATTGAGTCAGTTCAGGGATGGTGAAGGAAACTGGAAAAAAATCACCAACCTTCGGCAAGTGAACTGACAAGCTTTTTTGGCAATCTCAAATAAACCAGTGACTGTGAACTTAAACTGTGTGGATATAAGCTAGGAGTTTGTATAGATAATGTTTGCTTTTGACAGTCATTTATCTTACTTACCTCTTTGTTCTTATAAAGGGAGTTAATAATCAGTTTCATCATTCTGTCGACTTCCGCCTGGAATGTATGTTTTTCTGCTTTATCTCGCAGTTCCTTCATCTGGGCCACATTTAATCCATCTAATTTTATGGCTTCTTCTTCCCTGAAAAATATAAATAAACCATCAATTTAAATTAAAAGAACTTTTTCATAATTTAAACAATAGTTGTCAGTAAACAGGACAAATGCCCCACATAGTTCACAGATTTGATCTTTCAACTGTTAATGTATGTAACTAAACATTATTTAAGCTACATTGGTACCAAAGATACGTAGTTCTGCAAGATATGCAAGAGGTACAGACTAGAGTGGACACTCAATTGGCAATCCAAATAAAAAGTAGAACAGTCTCTTGAGAAACTACTGCCCAACAATTCTCCGACATCACCTACAGTGACCAAACCAAACATTTGACCTCATGACCTTGACCTTTGAACTATTAGGTATGTGACACACCATCAATGGTATATATTTATGCCAAGGTTTACCAAAAGAGATGTTTGTATATACCCCTAAATACCCTTTGTGGGTTTAAAATAATTCACTTCAATTTGTTCAGGGATATAAAAATTTACCAGTAGGTAAGTGTGGTAAATATTTCTTATTAATGAAAATGAAGATAGCTACCCAAGTGGAAAGCAAAACATGTTTCTAGAGAATGACCTAAGTATTAAATGGTGTTTGATGTGCCAGTCAAGGTCAATGGGTTACTTCAGGCACTCTAGTTTCCTCCACTATCCCAGAACTGACCATCTCAATATACATACAAGTGAAAGAATCTTGACTGGGACATAAAACAGCATTACTCCACTCCCAAGTCTAACAGGTCTAAATTGCAAGTGAGAGAGCAATTTTTTTATTATAAAGAGATAATGAGACATTGTAGAGTGTTTTATCTTAAATGTTTTCTTGTTTTGGTCTATAAACTTTTGACAAAACAGTACCTAGTTAATTACTGGTAGGTAACAAGTGTTTATAGATAGGCTAGGTTATGATACTGAGTTAAGTGTTCAGTAATTATCATGAGGCATAGACCTCGGAATTATAGCACCATCTGGCTAATTATAAACAGATGATTACTGCAGTACACAATGTCTATATAGTAAACAGACGATTACTGCAGTACACAATGTCTATATAGTAAACTAACTCTATTTATATTCCTACTTCAGTATTTCTGCTATAGGCGAACCATATTGACCTGTTCACTTGACCTTTCATTAGGAATATTCATTTTTGTGTATGATGATCCACTCAATACATGGGTAGTGTTAGGATTCACAATAAATACATACACAAAGTCTTTCTTGTTATGTAGACAAAATAAACACTTATGTTCCCTATACATACATGTACTCATCCATGATAAATACTGGTATTTAAATTAAAAGTCAAGCAGACAGGTCAATGCTGTTTGCCTATACTGAGTGACTATTAGGAAAATATGACATTTTCTATATATTACCGCTTCATGTTTTTTTTATGGTTTTGTGGGCAAGCTTTCCAGAATTGTGTGTTAATGAAATACTAACAATTTACGACTTGATCTGAAGCGGTACTACTTACAGCAGCATGTAATTACGTCACAGAATTCTTCTTACATACACTTGATGTACACAATGTGTTTGAAATCAAAATACATTCTTACAGTACTTAGCAAATAAGAATGGTTTGGTTTTCTAAATGTATCTACGTGTAACTATCCAAAGTTTCAAACTAGCTAATCAGTGGTCTCAATAAAAACCAGCAAGGTGACAGAGGGTTGTCTGCTACTTGTTCAGATTTGTATAAATTACCGGTATGTCACCTACTTCCACTAAGTTTACATTTTGTCAATATGTTTTTGTGATACTCCATGCTTGCTGCCTACTTTAAGAAATGTGTCTTCTACTTTAAAATTTACTACAAAGCCTGGGCCAAATATCATTAAATGGAACTGAAAGGGAGATAATGCAACATTTTATCATGTGATAAACTTGACCTTAGATATTGACTGTAAAACACCAACATGTAATCAGAAGGGCCATACATACAGATTATTTGTTAACTTTTTAGCAGCATCAGACATGACCTACACATATGTGGGTGGCACTGTTAGAGCCAACTGAACTAAAGTCAAATCAAGATCAACAATAAGTGAATAACAGTTATCTCCAACGATAAAAAACCCCGCAAACTTGATTGTGCAAAATTAACAGGGGCACATGTTACCAGGTAGATGGGGATGTTTAATGAGTCTTGTTGTAGACAAGGAGGGGTTAGATGTGCTGATGATAAGACATAATAATTCAATTAATGATATAATACTGTCAGCTTCACAACAACTGTTTACCACTGCTGGTATCTTCTTTACAGGTGCCCAAATAACACTGCTACATAAAGTGTTCAAAAACCAATTTCATATAAAAATAAGTTTATAAACTGCATCTGTTTTCACAGGGTAATGGTATTTCATCATAATGCATGTGTATATATACTTGAAGTTTATTTGATAAGAGAGTTAGGTGTATATATAAAACACATGTATAATCTTATCTGATCATTTTGATATATGTATACAACAGTGATCATAAATGTCATAATATCTCATATAACCCTGCTACTGAAATATTGTCAGTTCATAATGCCCAATATGTGGCTTTATCAATATGTAATAACTTCATCAATATGACTAATTTTAACTTGACTTTGGTTACTTTTTCAATTGATGTTCAATCTATGATTTTTAGAAGGGCTCATTTTCAAAAAACTTTCCTCTAAAACGCCATAACATCAGTTCATATTATGGCCTTAATAATAAGGTCATATGACAAAATAAGGGATCAATGACCCCCATGGCCCCTTCTTAAATAATCACTGTAGAATGTATCTTTATACCCCCCGCTTAAAAAATGGGGGGCATATAGTGATATGGGTGTTCGTCCTTCCGTTACACCTTAGGGTACCTATCTCTTATCCGCAACTCCTCCTAAACCCTTCAATGGATTTTCATGTGATATAATGTAGATGTGCACCTCCTATTTAAAAATTTGATCCGATGGATTTTTTTTATGTGGGGGAGCAGGGGGTATTTTTTGTGAGCTTGTGGCTCACAGTTTTTCTAGTTTTTAATTGTTTTCTTTTGAAATCAAAATAGATTTACAGATATCAGGTATTGAAATGAAGTCATGTAGTTTCCAACCATTAATTTCTATACAGTCAAACCTGTCTATAAAGGTCACCCAAAGGAACCTGTAAAAGTGACCTTTCTGGGCAGGTGGCTTTTATATACAAGTTCAAATAATATGAATAAAGAACAATTTGGATACAATTCTACTGGTCTTTATAAGCAGGTGTCTCTTATATAGAGGTGGCCTTTAAGGCAGGTGTCTCTTATATAGAGGTGGTCTTTAAGGCAGGTGTCTCTTATACAGAGGTGACCTTTATAAGCAGGTGTCTCTTATTAAGAGGTGGCCTTTAAGGCAGGTGTCTGTTATATAGAGGTGGTCTTTAAGGCAGGCGTCTCTTATATAGAGGTGGCCTTTGTAAGCAGGTGTCTCTTATATAGAGGTGGTCTTTAAGGCAGGCGTCTCTTATACAGAGGTGACCTTTATAAGCAGGTGTCTCTTATTAAGAGGTGGCCTTTAAGGCAGGCGTCTCTTATATAGAGGTGGTCTTTAAGACAGGCGTCTCTTATATAGAGGTGGTCTTTAAGGCAGGTGTCTCTTATAAAGAGGTGGTCTTTAAGGCAGGTTTCACTGTATTGTGTAGTACTTTACAGTATAAAACTTAGATCATGATAAACAATACTAAAGGGTTTATGTAAAAAATAAAAACTTTTACAAGTATTCCAATGTAAAAACGAAATTATGTAGCAGAGAAGATTTATGTAGAATACAACAGTACACAAATGTACCAGGTATATATATAAAACTATAACACAGCAAGCACCTAGGTCTGTCCAAAAATGGCTCTAGGAGAATCATGTTACTGAATCACTAGCCAAAATATTACTACTGTGTGGTATAATTATATACAAAACTTTGACAACACTTACACTACATACTGACTGGCATTATAGAAAATATGTCCTAGTTTATAAAATGTGAACACATTGTATAAAAAGTCATAACAACTTCATAGTAAGTTACATCAATATCCATCAATGTGTACAGGCATATTAGTAGGGACGGTTGACAAGCATGTTCTATTACTAAATGACATACTGGTACATGTATTTAAACAACTAGCTGATTGAACATCTTAACAGTTCACTAGTCATTACACATTGGTGTTGATCTAACCATATCAGCACAAATTTCACAAGTTTTTTAAATCATTATAACAGATATTACAAGTCACATCATCAATAAAGACACAAGGTAATGCTACAATCTTTTTTGAATTGTGCCATACCCTGAGGAGAAGCTAATTTCATTTAATCAAGACAGCCAGTTCTGGAAAGGTTGAGGAAAAGAAAGTATGGTACCAGAGGAAAACCCGATAGAGCTATAACAAACATGAAACTGACAACATTTCTCTGAAATCTGCCTAAGTGGGATTCAAACATATGTGGTGAGAGACACTTTTATGTGGAAGCGCATGGCCTAGTGGTTAAGGCGTTGGACTCATGATTCCAAGGTTGTGGGTTCGATCTCTGGACCGGACGATGTGTTGTGTCCTTGAGCAAGACACTTAATTTCACGTTGTTCCAGTTCACTCCGCTGAAAAATAAATGAGTACCAGCAAAATGCTGGGGGTTAACCCTGCAATGGACCGGCGTCCCATTCAGGGGAGAGTCTTGTACTCTCAGTTGCTTAACACCACCGAAACCGGGATAAGCTCCGGCCTGATGGGCCTAATGGCTCAGGACAGACTTTAACTTTAACTAACACTTTTATCTGGAAGTTGTAGCTTCAAATCACAGATCTTACAAATGTAAGACTAGTCCACCAAGTACACTATACCAAGGTTGACACTTTTACAGATGTTACAGAGCACAACCTATACTAACATCTAAAATAGACCAGTCCATAAAGTAAACTATGCCAGACTTAGCACCTTTACAGATGCTATGAGGCATGTAATGTTCACCAAAAATATCAACAAAATACAAACTGCTATATTGTTAGTCTAAAGACTTTTTACATCATAATTTCAGAATGATATATCATGTTATTATAACTTTGATAAATGGCATCCAAATGTCATCTTGAGTGAGAATCTATATGAAAACTAGTAATGATGGCCTAAATGTTCAAATGATACAGCATACATTGTAAATTATAACCTAAAACAGGGATGAAGCTGGAGCTGGGTCTTCAGAAAAGAAGTTGAAACAGTAATAAACTAGAACTGTCTCTTGAGAGGCAAATACTCCCTGTCCCCAACATCTACTAGGGTCAAATGTTTTCCTGCGATCTTTACCTTTCCAGTCTGACCTTGGATCAATCTTTTAAATTTTGAGATGCGAGTTAGGATTTTAACTTTATTTTGGAATTTGTGACATCAAGCACAAGTAACCCCCCCCCCACTTCCCACGAACACAACAACCACCCCCATTCTTATATAATCATATCTGAATAAAAGACTGTCTAAACTCTAGTACTTATGGAAAATGCAGAGAGGCAACATGTTATGTATTTACCTCGAGATCATTCTGTATCAATATATAAATTGTTATACCACAGTAATTAAAATACCTGACATCTCAAACGATGCTACGCCAGTAAGATAAAGGAGGAACTAGACCTAATTATTATCTCCAAGTCATATGATAAATTAATTATCTATATTACCCTTAAGCTGTCTTTCAAACATTTGTTAACTCCGTAAAGAACAAGTACATGTATATTATACTTCATGAAACAACGAATAGTTTCTATAGTAATACCAAATAGTGAGTCTCTTGAAGACAGTCATTGTTCTTTTTTTAAATTTAAGACGATGGAACCAACTACCAGTATTGGATATTGACAATTTGTTGTGGACAAATCCATGAAAAAGCTATCAAAAAGTCTAAGATAAAATAAATGAATTTCACATGTGGCAGCAGGGGTTCAAAATTATGTTTTGTAATGGAAGGTCCAGGACCTTTTGCCTTTATTTTTGGCAGGTCCCACATAAAGTTTTGAAAGTCCAATATCAACATGGAAAGATCCATGTGCAATTATGTGATTATATTGAAAAAGTAGAATTATTCTGGTAAAAATGGCAGGTCCATCGGACTTTTACAATTTAAATATCAATGGTCCCAAGGTAAAATTAATAGGTCCCGGACCTCGGACCCAGGGAATTTTGAACCCCTGGGCAGGTATAGCTACATGTAGCTAAACAGAAGGTGATTACCCTTTCGTAACACCTGGTCTCACTTCCTTGGTGACAGTTCACGTGTTTAACTTAAATTGCCAGTCTCAAAGTTTTTACTTTGCTTTGGGATAGTGATTTGGACACAGATTGGTATTTATGTATGTTAATTTTGACTGTGCAACCTTGACCTTGAGTTGTGTAATTGAACATGTTTTTAACTCATCATCTAATCAAAGATCCAGCATATCATATAAAGTGGCTGTACAATTCACAATGAAGATTTATATACATTTAGGTTATTTTAGTCTACTCAGGGTTCAGTTTCTTAGGTTCCATTGTGTATATATACATAATTTTATGTAAGACCGTTAAAAAAACATCACAATACGCAGTAAATACTAGTATATATAACCTCAGTGGTTTCTATGGTTTTATATCTTGGCAACACATTCAAACTTTGTAACTGTTTACAAGTAAAACTGATGGCATTCCATCCAAATAGACCTCAGATCTAATTAAGTTATATAACAGAGAACTGTTTATAAACGTTATGGATACTTCTTTCTTCAAACTAAAGAGTTCTTTTAATTATGATTATCTTTATATGCTTGTAATTTTCATTTTTCTGTTTATCACAACACAAGACAGTGAAATATAGTTCTGTTAAAATGATGGGAAAAAACTAGTGTTTGAAATCTGGCAATCATCTATAAGTTATCTACCTATTTATCTATATCGGACAAGAAAGTGGTATTCCTCAAAAGTGATGTGCCACAGAATGATATGGATTTTTCTTTTCTCTCTTTTTTTTTTTTTTGATAAAACAAGAGTGGAGTAATGGTGTTCAGTCTCTACCAACGTTCTTTCGCTTATATCAAGACAGTAAAATCTGGGGTGGGGTGGGGTGATTGGGGAAATCAAAGTTCCCAGAGACAAAAATCGAGCAAACTGACAAACTTTTTTCACACTGGGACCTGCCACTGCCATATGTATACACAAGCTTTAGACCACTTAGCCACGAAGAACCTGTTTTTGTTTAAAACAATGGACTGAATAATACTCTTCTAAGCCAGTCATCTACATGCCTCTCTCGTTCCCTCTCAACTGTCACTCTTTTAAGACATACTATAATAGAAATATTTTACTGTGTTTACAGTTAATTTAAAGTACAATGTACTTCCAAAAAAATGTATTACCGGTAATTTGTAATACCAGGCAGTATAAATTTCTTTATATACATTCATAAGATTTTCATCCCCAGGAAACAATATATTGAAACAAATTAATTTCTGAAACTTGAGACAGCAGCAGCAGCATCAATGACAAGTAATATATTAGTAGTATTTGAGGTATAGGTATAACGTTATCTGTTTAATGAGTTACTGTTATAACTGAAGATTGATGTCAGAGTACAGATTATCATACTGTGATAAGCCATAACAGATCTACCATACACACCGACTGACTATCAGTACCTATACCTGTGTGGGAAGCAAGGTCAAAACTTTCTTGGTCTGACTTTTACTTGTGTAAGTTGTGTATTACACATATATAAACTAGCTGTTCATGTTTACAAATAAACAGGAACCAAGTCGGATCTGACCCGTGTTGCCTGGTGCAATCTTTTTACAAGAAAATCTAAGTTAAAGATATGAAATTTCATGAAAAAAATCTCTAAATGTGCATTTTTTTTTGTAATATGTTCATAATGAATGGTAGAAATTTCTTTGAAACCAAAATTAATTGTGTATACAATGTAATGTAACCACATTTTTTTCAGCTAAAATATTGATCAAATTCAGAAAATGAAATTCTTGAGACAAAAATTTCAAAACTTTGTGAAAATAGGAGATGTATATGTGGAATAAATCTTAATCAAATCCTGAAAGGAGTTACAAATAATATTGTAAACAATGTACCCCTAACACTTTGAGCTGGACTGACAAAGTCACAAGGGTCCCTTCTAGACCTTCCAAAGGCTTAAAACACCAGTAACAGCTAGACTTTTATACAGATAATTAATGATAAAAACATCATTAATCGTGTCTATGCAAGTCATCAAATTTTTCACACTGTTTTCTTATAACCTCCATGGAAATCTAGCAATGAGGAAAATTTGGCTCAGTTCAGTATAAGAATTGTAATGCATGACTGCAATGCTGCCAATTACTGTAATTCCCTTAGTCTATTCCCAATGTAAATAATATTAATTTTAGCATTTTCTAGTCATGTTATCTGAGGGGGAAATCAAGTCTGTAAAACTTGAAAGATGAATAAATTTCTGTAAAACCTGAGTTCCACAGAAGTAACTGCTTTATACCAGATACTGGTATTACATTGTGGCAAATGTTTTCCCGTCATCTGATCAAGTAACCTTGACCTTTCCTCACCTTTGAACTGCCTCATCATCAGTTCTTGAACCATCTCTACTCTTCCCGATGTCATCATCTAATGTAGCATCATCTGAACTAGCTCCTTCATCAGCTGCACAAAGTGCTGAAAAATACATAATAATTGAGGTATAGTAACAGATAATGTATAGAGAGAATGTCTTATGTGGTACATGAGGAGTTACAAGAACTGTTTTAAAGTTTACAACAAGCAAAAGAACCATAGATCACAATTCTTGCCTGAAAAGTGCAGCATTTATAAACTGTCTTTAAAAACTTTATACAATGATTGAATGGTTGATGGCAACTTTCTACAAGATTGATAGCGATCAGATTTTTCAGCCAAGACAAAAATGATATGACAGTGCTCCAGTCTACCCAATAAAGCAATATATTTACTGACTGGGCATTTTGGGTGTATCAAAGGTGATGTGCAACAATCTTGTGCTTTGGTTTCTTTACCCAGTCTGACAGTTTATTAGAGGGTCTCCTTATTTTTCAGTGGTCAATATTCAAATTTGTTCAGTTTTATCAGATTTCCAACTTTGCAGTCTGATAATACATGTTATCTTAGAGAAGACCTTTGGCACGTTAGAACTTAGACCAGTGCTATATAGATAAGTTAATTTAAAATCCCCCATAGCCTAGCATGAACACCATATATACTCTCCAAATGACAGAAGCATTTTGACTCCCTCTGTGCATCAAGAATTGAGGAGACATAATTATATTAACAATACTACTTTTATCAATCAAACCAAAGTCGAAGTCTTCCCTCAAGTGAAAGTATGAAGAACATGCCAGCCTATCAATGAGAAAAACAGATCTCAAGTCCCATTTAGAATTAGCATGTGGACGAACTTCTATAAACTGCCCCACTTTTGTCAACAATATTCCATTCACACACTGGCACACAAATGCAGCATAAAAAAATCTTGTTTATAAAGCGTTTTAAACCAGGTATATTTGGCATGGTGTTTCCTGGACCAACATAAAGTGAAATGTGCTCAAGCCCCAGATTAGAAATGCACTATGTGGCTAAAAATGTGAAAGTGTCTGCTTTCCAACAAGGGGCATTGCAAAGTTTGCAAATCAATTTACTAGAACACTTTGGCTGACAGTGTTAACTTGCACAAGTACTTGCATGACTAAAAACAATACAATTGTGGCTCTTTCAGACTAGAGGGTATCTAGATCTGTGCTATTGCTAGTGTCATTCATACCAAACTGGTATATATCTGGTGCTGTTACTTTGGCATGTCTGCTTAGTGCTAAACGGAAATTCCAGTGCATCCCATTTAGTCCAAATAATCAGCCCCCTAAACTTTAGCTAGCCTTAGGCTTGTATTGGTGTATCTTCATATTTTGCACTCATGACTGTGGCGCTAATGTCAATCATATTGCATTATGCTATCCAATCAGACTTTGACAAGCAATGTATAATAAACTCCCATTCTACGAGAAAAATTATGACCCAAAAATTCAGACTACACCCACCCATCTGAAGAAATGACTTAACAATACCCACCACACCTCAAGTCATTCAAACATAACAAAACATCAAATTGCTTGAACGTTGTTTACCATAATAAAGATTATCAACAACGATGATTTAATACTGTCTTATGCAAATGTGTTGACAAATCAGAACTGAAACTTATTTTTGAATTATTTTGTAAAAAGGTGTGTTCACAAGTTGAAGTTCCAATCCCATGCACATCATCCAGCCAGACTACATAATGATACAGGACATTGGCTGCACCTGCTTCTAAAATCATCCTAATCTTATCTTTAATCTCACATATATCCTAGACCGTCCGTGATTCGAGACTCTAATAGAAAACGAACTAAATTTTCTAACGCAACAAGAATTTGAGAGCTGAAAAATAGACAACTGATTTTTCTGGATAGTTTCACAGTAAATACCTACATTTTGTCTTTAATGCATGAAATCGTTACTGCAGAGACGATACTCGCGTATAATAACTGAAAACAAAAATGGCCTCGAATCTTAGGACGCTCTCGATTTTAGGACGGTCGACGATATAGCACAGTCAGTGGCAAAATATAGATATTTATCTTTATACGACTTCTGTAACTTAGCCTACAGCAAGCACGTTTTCCCAAACTGTCGAGTTGTTGAAGGGTAAAGGGGGCAAAACATGCAATTTCACAGTAAATGCAATACTTACCAGTCATTAAAATTAATCCTAAAAGCCCTAAATACCAAAATTTCCACCTCATGTTCTTCTTGGTGAAGTGTCTCTAACAATTAATGAGAAAATTACAAATAGAAATGTCAAAACATCGGGAAAATGTCTGCTGGACCACACTGCTTTTTGATGTAGGGAATTCCCTTTTCTGACGTGAACCAATCAAATTATACCACGATTGGGATTTCCGCCAATCACACTAGCACAAGTACGACCGACTTCTTTCACTTGGCCTTATTTGATTGGTGTAATCTGAAAGTAGGACTGTGTACTCGTACAGGGCTGATATGAACTGAAATAAACATTAGGAGGGCCTACCAACTTCCGGATACCTAGCACTTCCTTCCGGAAGCCATGGAGATTACGACGCTTTTGGTGTGTTACAAGCATTGTAAAGACATAGCCTAAGGTAATCTTTAGATTAAATCATTATAGATTGAAAACAATTCTGATTTACTGATTAGAACTTAAGTCGATAACAGACTATGTTAATGTGTAAGGCTGTAAGTTGAAATAAATTTATTTTTTTAATTCAGTAGGAACTCGTGAGTTGCCAAGCTGTCATATCTGTCACTATGTCACTGTCCATGATCAAGTGTTTTGGTCCATTACAAAATGCTGCTCTGCGAAATCCATTGTATCATCAACTGAGAAAATTTTGTACAATTCTTTCTGATAGCATGGCAGTACAAATATACTCTTATTTTGAAGAAGATTTACCTTGCCGTGTCGCAATGTGACAATAAAAAGGTTTTATGCAGTTTAAGAATTGAACTACTACTAGTGATAGATATTTCAATGTTGTCATGTTAACCTGAGACCTCCCGCACTATAGGCAAGTGCTCTACCACTGAGTTATCCAGACCGCCACATTCCTCCTTTCCTTTTTTTCGACTCAACTCCCTTAAATCGAAAGCAACAGGTTCCACCCTGGGACCAACCTGTTGGTCGGCCACTTCCCAGGGTTGGACGAACCTCCAAATGTAACAGCAAAGAGAAAAAATGCAGGGTAGGACAGGGGGTCAAACCCGGGACCTCCCACACTCTAGGCGAGTCCTCTACCACTGAGCTACCCAGACCACTACACATTTATGGATTGTCTTCTGTCATTTCATAGCATAATCATTTTGTACCATGACCAATGATAATCAATTTCATACCCAAATCAGCCAATTTTGTACCATGTAGCCCTTTTTAACATATCCATGTTTTTTGAGAGTTGGTGATTACACTATCCTTAAGATATCCCCATAAAAAGAAGTTTAATGGGTTAAGACCTGGAGAAGAAGGCGGATGAACATTCTGCATCCTATACCAAATCTATTGATCCCCATCCATTCTTGCAATGATCTTACCAGCAGTGTTGTGTGTTGAAACAAAACTGAAGTTAGATTTTGTTCTTACTTGTCAGAGATAACAAGAATTTAGATTTCATCAGCTGCAAATGACCATTACCTGTCTTAATAACCTTTTAGGCTTTGTGGGGTTTCTATGTCATCACTTTCTCAATAGCAGCAATATTTTCATTTGTGCACAAACTCTTTGATCTGTCTGTATTACTTTGTCTTCCATCAATGACTGCACCCCATTTTCAAATTTTCTAACAATTCTATAAATTCTCTTTGTACTCAGCTTAAAAAGTCCTTGATGCTTCTGTTACATAACTCTGATTTTGCCTCATGAAACATCTTCACAACATCAACAAGCTGCCAAGCTGAAGGTTTCTCATGTTGAAATGAAGATGGCATCATTGATGATGTGATACTTCTGGAATGACATTATAAAATTTCCAGTACTTTGCCAGAGTAAAAGTTTACTATAAAATCTTCACCTATGCAATTTCACTGAGATGTGTAAAGACATAATTTTTTTTGTGAAAAGTTGAAAGTGCGACATATATTATAGGCACACTCTGTACAAGAAGCACTGCATCCATGTCGAACAAGAGATTCTTCACAAAAGTACAGTAGATGAAAATCCAAAGTACAAACTTGCCCAGTACAGATCACTTATTAGTTGTTTGCATACATATGTATTTTCTTTCTTTAATGATAAATGAAGTTCATGCTATTACATGTACTATTATCTACTCAGTACTATTGGCATAAAGATTTAGTATTGTTTTAAATTTGAGTTAGTTCCCTTTAGTAACTAGTAATTTGTTGGATGGTTTAAGGTATTGAGATTAGATAAATCACGAATGACATATGACTTAGACGGACATGGCTGAGTGGTACTGTCACTTGCTTTCGAAGTCAATGGTTGTGAGTTCGAACTTCACTTGCGACTTGGAAATTTTCTGAAATGATTTTTATCTCCTGTCCTTACTAGAGCTGTAAAAATCTCATTACCATGGCATGTAGTCTTTCAAATAATACTCAAAAACGATGTCCCGTGTCTCAGTACAGGCTAAAGACACCTCTGTAGAGTAGACCACCTGTGGCTGCTACAGAGGACACTTACAATTGAAAAACTGAGCAACATAAACCAAACAAATGATATTCAACAATAAGTGCATGCTAAAACTGCAGAATCTGCAATAAGCAAATGTATGATCATGAGTCAATATCAGTAATGGAAGCTTAATTCCTGTTTTCATGATTAGTTGAAACAAAACAAAGTATCAAGTTACAATATGTAACTTTTGACAGCTATGATGAAACTTGTCTCTGTGGATATTGCAATATATAGCAGTCACATAGTAATCATTGTCATTATTCACATTGATGCAAGCCCTTTGTTATTATAGTTATTATTTTCAACATGATTGCACTTTTCAGCTGATACTTACAATCTGGATCTCTTACTTGTCATATCAGTGTGTGTGTGTGTGTGTGTGTGTGTGTGTTTGACACATACACGCATAATCCGTAAATAGAGGACCTTGACCATTTACCCCTTCTCCGAGGACCAGATATTGCAGACTTTCTAAGGATATAATTTTGTATGCATTTGCTTTCTACTTTTGGATTCGTTATAAAAAGTAAAACTAGAACCTGCCCCTGTAAATGCTAAGAGAGAATAAGAATTTGAAAATAAACAGGAATTCGAGGTCATCTGTGTTACAATACGGGGACAGTCTGCTCTGTGTAACATTTTGGGGACATGAATGAGTAACATGATTAGGTCCGTGTAACAAGTGTGTGTAACAAAATGTGGTCCAAATATACTAAGATGATGCTGACAAATGTTCATTATTTATGAGAATAACTTGCATGTAAACTTTATTAAAACATTAGAAAACATCAAACACAACCATAAGGTCCAAGTTTTTGGAACATCTGCCAGCCTTGATATGTGAAAATTCATCCATTAAAGCAGGTGGCAACCCATCAAGTGCATAATCAAAATTGAATGACTGGAACATGTAACTATGTGACGTCAAATATATTCGAGGCAATTCTGGACACAAGACATCAAACTTATCAACAATACTGTGATGACGACCATATTCTTTTCAGAACCCTGATAAGCCTAGGTTTATAATACCCTTGGATCAACAATTAATTTGTAAACATCTTGCTTCATTGTATACCGGGTAAAGTTCCCATAGTGGGAACAAGCTCTACCATAGCATATCAATTGGGAAACAAATACACCATTAAGCAGGAGAACATTACCTTAGCTTCATTTCAGGCAACCGAGGTAAAAAAAAAATCAAAAATATTACCACCTGGTAAATCCACATTAAGTTCAAAATGAAACAGTGTAAAAATTAAGGCCATGCAGATTTTAAGTGAATATAAAATTTACAGAAATCAAGACAACATAGATAAACATTTTGGAATTATTTTGAGAGTATTTGTAAAATAATGTTCCGATCATATGTACATAGATTTGATTCAAGAACACCCATTCCAGCGATGCTGAGTCAACGCATGCCATTTGGTTTTTTTTTCTGTCGCCAATATTTTCTCTTTGTTATTTCACAGTGATAAAGGGCCTGATCACATAATCATCAATTGATATGATAAATTGTATGTCCCTAGTCGGGTAACTACACCAGTTGTGTGTTTACGGTGCTTTGATGGTTTCATTAGAAATGCTCATCTAGTAAGTCATGACAAATATGTTCAGCAAGTCGAACATATAAAAGCGTCAAACAGACAAATACCGAAAACACGCATTTATAATGAGAAATGATTAACTGAAATGGTCTAATGATGCACCATTTTAATTATTTATTAAAACATTTTCAGGGGGGGGGGGGCATAATATGGTAGATAAATATGAGGTCTCCGTGTCAAAAATTATCTTGAAAGTGTTTGAAGTCTCATAATTAGGGTGGCTCTGAATGGACACGCACATAAAAAAATTATCTGGAGCGCTCTACATATTTTGTGGAGCGCTCTACATAATATATGGAGCGCTCTACATAATTAGATGGAGCGCTCTACATAATATGTGGAGCGCTCTACATACTATATTGAACGCTATACATAATATGTGGAGCGCTCTTCATAATTATATGGAGCGTTCTACATATCATATGGAGCTAGTGCTTCTAATACTACCAACTACTACTACTATTCAGCTACTACTACTCCCAACTATACTACTACTTCTACTATGTCTACAACTACTTCTACTACTACTACTGCTTTTACTACTACTACTACTACTTTTATTACTACTATTTCTATCACTACTACAGTGATAGTACTCCGGTTCAGAGAAGTGTCCGGTTTAGAGAGGTTAACATTAGTTGAAATAAAGATTGATTGATTAATGGTGTTAGACGTCCCAGTCAAGAATATTTCACTTATACCAAGTCGTCGCCAGCTATAGGCGAAGGTGCAGAAATTTGCCAGTGCGTTGCGCTGATGACATTATACAGAAGGGTTCTTTAGCGTGCCACGCCTGCCATGACACGTTTATTTAAGTTCCCATCCGAAAGAACCGTGACTTTTATATCATAATGCCGAGTGCTTGGCGAAAGAACAGTCACTACCCACTTCTAAGTCTTGGGTCAGACCCGGCCGGGGATCGAACCCACCACCTTAGTTGAAATAAAGAAGTTAGGAACGAAATATTTTGGCTGTAATTGAGAGGTTTTGAACTACTACTACTACTACTACTGCTACTACTACTACTACTACTGCTACAACAACTACTACTACCACTACAACAACAATAACTACTACTAGTAGTAGTAGTAGTAGAAGTACTACTACTACTGCTACAACAACAACAACAACTACTACTACCACCACAACAACTACTACTATCACTAAAACAACAATAACTATTACTACTACTACTACAGTTACTACTACTACTACTACTACTGATATAAGTACTACAAATACTTCTATATATATTACTACAAATGATGGGAAGTGCTCCATATAATTATGTAGAGCGCTCCACATAATATGTAGTGCGCTCCATATAATATGTAGAGCGCTCCATATAGTATGTAAAGCGCTCCATATAGTATGTAGAGCGCTCCATGTAATTATGTAGAGCGCTCCATATAGTATGTAGATCGCTCTACATATTATATGGAGCGCTCCACATTTTTCTTTATTACGCATATCCCTTCCCAGCCACCGTACATAACTCCTTGTTCCTTTCATTCCTCAAACTTTAACTTTACATGTGGCGGTTGTAGCTAGCTAGACAGGAGGTGCTTACCCTTCCGTCGCACCCGATGGAAGTCCACATAATTTGCCAGCTTTTAATATTTTTAACTTTGCTTTTGGGATTGTGATTTGAACTTGGATTATGTTGATGTGTGATTACTACCTCCGGATCCACCTAGCAGCTGAAACCCCGAATGATACCTATGAAAAATGTCTCGGTAAAATTTAGAGTCTAGCTACGGTTATGGAGAAGCAGGTATATTGTAATGTAGCAGAGAAAAGGAAAAGTTGACAATAGAAAAATTGAAGTCATCACGTTTGACGTACAGTTCCAATGTAGCCTTTTGACGAGTTATTGTATTTACGCCCATGCAATAGCTGATAAAGCTAAGTTCAATTAGAACTGTCCATCCCCTTCATGATGTGTATCCAGGCGGATCTTATCTTTTTCTGATCTTAAACAACAGCCTTCAAAATCAATAAGATTTCAGTGAGAGGTTTGGTCCTTGTATTTTATATAAGGTGAAATGGAAGCATTGTGTTTAGATGGACATTCGGAGGAATAGGTGTATATATATATTATAATCTTAAAAAGGACCTTAAAAAGATGAAGGAAACGGTTGCTCTCAATACAATAATTACTGACAACATCCTGAATCAATATGTAGTAAGATTGAAATTTAGCTGGTGTGATATTTAAACACTTTTTATTCTTTATTGCCAAGGTAAACGGTAAATTATTTATTCCTTGATGCTAGATCACATTAATGCAATTGCTGCAACATAAAGAAAAAACTAACTCATTATGGATGGCACTAACAAATTTATTAGGCAACTTTAAACATTCAGAAATAAACATTTTTTTGACAGAATTTCTTACTTATAGAAAACATTTTACTGATTTTAAATTATCTCATATGTAAACTAGATAGGTAAATATTCTATTATGTGGAATAAAATGCCTCATATTCAGGGCTTTGGTCAATATGTAATGCATGCACAAAATTAGTTTTAAAAGATTGGAACTTTGCATTAAACACCCAAAAAAAAAAAGCCCTGAAATTTATGCTACTTTGATATTTTTTTCCCCTTCTGTCTAATGTAACTGACCCACTGAAAAAATAAAAAAGATAATCAGCAAGATCACTAGATGATAACAATACCTCTCCATTGTTTTGTCCACAGTGAGTAAAAAACAAAGATTACAAAACTCCACTTTAAAATACCGGTATATTGCAATTACAATTCTAAACTCCTCTACATAGGATAGGGTTCACTGACCAGACACATGTAATTGGCCATTTATTCAAATCTTTTGGTTCAATTTTTATCAATTTTTTTAAATGAGTACATAAAATGTAAAAGGCAACAAATAACTGAAGATTGACAGAAAAAAATAATATAGGCCCATCATTCATATGATCTTTGATAAAAAACATTTTTAGTAGCTTAAAAAATATTTAGGAAATTCACTTATTACAGTGATACATGCGACAAAAATCAACTTATTATAATGCTAATTAAGACTAAACAAGAGGCACTAGGGCCTATAAGGCTCATCTAGGCCACCATGGCTTATATATATCCAATATGTATAATTACTCGTGCCAAAAGTTCCAAAACATTTGCATTTAAGAGGCAACTAGTCATTGTCTTTAAGCAGTGCTAAAACACGGGTAAGTCACAAATGATATACACATTGAGGGTGGGCAGAATGTTAATGTTGTTTTTTAGCTAAAGAAACGGAGTTTGGATGAACTTAAAACCAAGTTTCATCAAAACCACCCATTATTCTTTAAAGAGAAAAACATAAGGTCATCAAAAACTAGGTCACAAAGACCTTCTTAGTGTTTCAACATGTAAAGCTGTACTTATAAATAGATGAATTGGTTATCAAAATTGAAAAAATGTAGTCAAAAGCATAACAATTCCGACCATTGATTTTATCGGCAAAGAGAGTTCACAGTAGGAAAATTGTTTGGATAATAGAAGAAGCTACTAAATAACACATAGAAACTATAGAAAGCAATCACACAAAATGGCGACACCCATGACCATACTATTCACTATTCAGTTGTAAAAGCTGATGAAATATAGCTGATTATGACATACTAAACAACTAAAGTGGGAAGTCAGCAACTAGAATAGCTCACCCTATATAGGCTACACATGTAATTACACTAACTGGAAAATATTACCCTAAAATTAAAGTTCTGATTAATCAATTTTGCTGTTAAAGGATGCACACATGCATGCATATTGCCAATAGCTCATTTCGCATTAGCCAGTTGATTAAAAATGTATTTCTTTCTCTACAATTCTTCTACCTTCTATCAACCTTCTAAAATAAAATACATTTGAATAAACCTTTTTTAGGTTGAAACAATGGAAATCAATAGCTGTCAGTAGAAAAAAAACGTTCATTTGTATAAATTATAAATTATCCTTCACCAACACCCATTCCTCCAAATACCTTCGACAGCAGCTGAACATTAAACACACAAGTGAATTTAATCGAATGAAACAAAATAAAAACAACAACAGATCATTATGACAGATGAATGGAATGAAACTATTTCCATATCCACAGCTTCCCTCCATGGTGCCTACGGAAAGTAAAAAGCAGCTAACAAAAAAATGTAAAATGAAAATTACTGTATATCCCTTTCAGCTTTAAAATATTCCAAAGTCTTGGTTATCCAAAACATGCATTAAAATAATAAATTTTTATTAATTATTGTTATGTAATTATGAGTAAAACTAAATGCTGCTTAATTTTAAAGTAACCTGTTATCCTGTTTGGAAGACAAAAGGCCCAATAGGGCCAGTATCGCTCACCTGGAACATGATGTATTTTATTGGTCATTCATGTTCATTTTATATACAAAAGCACTTTTGCTTTTTATTGTTATGGAGACCCTTTTGAATGTCTGATGAAGAAAATTTAGCATAATTAGTATATTTATAAACTTGTAATGCCATTTACAGTTTTTAGCTGTAAACAACAATGGTTTTGGAAGTATGTATTGGAAACAATTTTGTTTATCTCTATCATCCAAACCAAATTTTGTTTAAATTGGCCCAGTTTTTTTTTGAGAAGAGAATTTTCAAAGTTTAGGCTAAGAATACAACTCACTTGTTAATTGCTTAATATCATGCAAGCGAAAACTGTAACAAAATCCTGCTACATATGTTTAAGACCCTAAGTTCTATTTTCTATATTAAAAATTGTAACAAAATTGGTACATAAAGACCTTGACCTTTGACCCATGCATATAAATTTTGTACCATTCATGTTGGTTTACATTTGTGCTAAGTTTGATCAAAATCCATCCATGGACATGGAAGATATGGAGCGGATATGGTTTTGGGACAGTCAACCAGATGGACAGACAAACAGACAGACAGTGTGATTCTTATATACCCCCCTAAACTTTGTTTACGGAGGTATAATAAACCAGCCATGGCCAATTATAGGGTTTTGCTATTTATAGTAACAACAGCCATCTTGGACATCAGAGGGACATGCCAAACACAATTCTTGATCTTCATCACTTAGGGATCTTCCATACAGAATTCTGTTCAAATGAACCACGAAGACTATAGTTAATAGATGCTCGGATGCACACTTTACCATGCCATAAGCTCAACTCGGCTATGCCAGGTGAGCTAAAAAAACCTCAAAATTAAGACAGGCAGTTTAATCGAGTTAAAATCACTTTTTTCCATAACTTAGAAAGTTATTGTTTAATTTTACAACTACTCTTTAAAGAGCACATTTCTCTCTGTTGGTCTTTTCTCCTGCGGTCTATTATGTTTTTAAAACAACTTTTCACTTGAATCCATGTCCTTCCTATAAGCAGGTCACCAGCCTCTGCAATTGCTTTCTCACACTTGGCTTTACCTATACCTTCCATGGACATTTTTATAAAAGCATCATGGAATTTCTCTATTATGTACTTTTTCTGCTTAGGTAACCAAGGTTTGTGAACACACTGTTTTCCTAAATTAAGAAGTAAATACATGTATTTCTCTAAGACATCAATGAAAACATTAAGATTCGAACATACAAATAAGAAAATCTTGACCATTTAAATTTATAAGTTCCATGTACAAATCAATTTATCTCTGACAAGGTCAGATTTAAGAGCAACAAAGTAATGGTGTGGCTTTATGTCATATTCAAGATTATTTCACTTGTCAAGAGGTATCATTTTAAGACTTGAAATACAATATTGTATATCACTTTTATTTCACATTAGATTTACTTTTGCAAAACAATCCCAAATTAACTCAAATACAATTTCAAATCTAACACAAATATTTTCATTGAAATATAACTGTTGTGCTTCTACAATATATATGTTAAGTATACAAATATATTCACAGAAGTGAAAAACCAACAGCTGACATTTCTAGTTTTTTACATTTTAAATTAGAAGCAGACAATTCTACAAACTTTTTAAGGTTCACTGTTGCTATGAAATACTTTAACATGAGGCTCATGGGTCATTGGGTCACCAAAGGATTTGATTTTAATCAGGAAAAGCACTATACAGGATTACATATCTCCTATTAACTGACCATTTCAATATAACTATTCTACTAAGACTTTGACTTTTCAAGAATCACCTTGAGCTATACTGTAAACCTATTTAATTTTGTCTTGTTATCTTGTGGTATAGGCAATTTAGAGATAAGTGCATAGTTATATTTTCCCTCTGTATTAATTTTACACAAAACAAATGAAGATGACATAAGTGAAATTGGAACACCATGAAAATAAATTTATTTACAGTATATATCAAAATGATCATTTTACATGTACATGTACCAATACAAACAATAATCTAAAATACATGCCTATACAAAAATGTTGTAGTTTGTCAGAAAATTAAAAATTTCCTGGGTTCAAGGTCCAGGATCTTTTGATTTTACATTAGGAACTTTAATTTTTAAAGTGTAACAATCAAGTGCACAATATAACAATTGTGAATTAAAGTCAACAAAGTCATATGATTTTCCAAACTTAACATGGAACCTCCCAAAAAGAAAAGCAAAGGTCTACAAAACATAATTTTGAACACCTGCAATATGCTTCTGTGACCTTAAACTAATATCAAAATAATTGTTAATATTGTAATATATACATGCCTATAAAACAAGTTTATAGTTTTCCAAATAAACAGAATCTGTGTGTGCCATAATGCCGGTACATGTATTGGGATTTTACAAAGTACATGTATGTTATTAATTGATGAATGAAAATCATTTGAAATTAAGAGAGATCTAATTGTTTAATGTATTTATGATGTTACTGTGTATACATGTACTGAAAATAAAATGTCAAGTACCTTTTGTTTTACTTTTTGTCACTTTCCCACCTGTAGTTGAAGGCCCTGAAAAATAAATGAAATGCCCTAATTAAGGGGAAAAAAATTAAAATCCCCTTGCCTTGTTTATCTGAATAAATAAAATATATCCAAGTACAAATATACACAATTTTGATATTCATAAAGAGAAGTTCAATTACATGAATTACATGTATTTATCTTTATTTGCCTTTCATAGGTTACTGAATTATTTGGTATATTTGTTGATCCCATTATGAGCACACACCACTTACAGCAGTTCTGTCAGTAAAACATCCAATCTGTACATAGAAGGTAGCAGGTTCAATCATCAGGTGGGTCAAATGCAAGACTTGAAATAAGGTAGTGATTTTTCCTTTCCTGAAGGCTTGGCTTGTACACAACTAAATATGATTTAATATGATAGAGCTTTCCTTACATTTGTCATCAGCCAAAGATAATAAATTTTCCATATAGTTGTTTCAAATTTAAATAAATCCACCTGGTTCTGTAACACATTAGTGTATGCAATGTTTACAATCTGATTGTTCAATCTAGGCCCTTAGCCAGTTTTACTGTGCTAGCTCAATGAAGTGCTATGCTTCAGATAAACACATTACCTGAACTGGACATATTATCCTACTAGTACAATATTGAATTTCAGAAGAAACAATGTACCACTATGCCTTAAGATTCATGAACTATTATTACTGATTTAACCTGTGATTGAATGGTTGAAGATCTAACCAATCTATCTAGTAGCAGATTCATTTGCTAAATATGGTAACAACCTTGTTCACAGACTTTTTGGGCTTCAATTTTGTCATCTTCACCCTCCTCTTCTTCTTCCTCCTCCTCAATATGCAGCTCATCCATTTCTGTAAAAAATATAATGGTTAATTAGGAATCTTTTTCTGACTAAAAGTCTAATAGTCCTTAGTATGATACACATCTAGTAAAGACATTTATACATTATACATGTATATATTGCTAAGGCTGCAATGAATACCCACATACCTGCAAACTGCTTTATAATTTTGAAAAAATTAATTTTGTTACTTCACTAAATAAAATCAACAATTACATTTATTTATATCATTAAATCCTTGCAAATCAAAATCAATGTAGCATATGCATATGAATATTGTGCATGCATATACAACATTCATCATTAAAGTTAGATTTCACAGGGTTGAAAGGTAGTTTCACAGAATATATGATCAAGGGGCCATTTCTAGAGATTTACTGACAATTAACATTAACTTTCTGCAATAAATATATACTTTTCGGACAAATGAACACAAATTTTATAATATATGTATATCTTGGTTGTTTATTAACAATGTGTATAATCGATATTTGATGAAAATTTGTGAAGTTACAGGTACTCAGTACCGGGTTGGGTAAAACATTTCAGGTACCCTGGTGTAGAATTTTCCATCCATTGCAGCCTCTAGTCTCCCAAGTCCTCAGTATGATACCCCTTTAGTACTGACAAATATGTAGGTATCCAATAGTCGCCAATAAGACACACTCCAATAGTCCTCAATATGATACACCTCTAGTACTGACTTAAATATATACAAGTAGCCAACAGTCCCCAATAAGACACACTCCAAAAATTCTCAGTATGGTTGATTGATTGAATGGAGTTTTATGTCACAGTCAAGATTATTTCACTCATATCGAGACATCAAAAGCTATAGGTGAAGTGGCAGAAGTTTATACCTTTGCAATGCGAGTGAGGGTTCTTTAATGTGCCACACCTACTGTGACACGGGGCATCAATCGAAGGATCCTTGACTTTTATTTCTTAGTTCAGAGGGCTTGGCTAAAGAACAGTCACTACCACTTTTTAAGTCTTTGGTCTGACCTGGTCGGGAATGAACCTGTGACCTCCCACATACTCAGAGAGCACTCTACCAAATGAGCTATCAGTGGTAGTCCTCAGTATGATACACCTCTATTACATACTTTATATGATATGTGATATCCATCTAGTCCTAAATAAAGCTAACTCTAATGGTCGTCAGTAAAATACATGTCCAGAGTCAAATAATAAAACAAATGTGATTCAAGTTAATCAGAAATAAAAGGGTTGAATGAAAATTTAGGAATGATTTAAAATGCTTTTTATATAATTTAGATAATTAATTTTTTTTATAAATTCCAGCTTTTCCAATCTACAGGTACCCTAACTGAGCTACTAAAATTTGAGTTTTTTCCAAATTTCTAAGCCTTAAGTATGACCTGGTCTGGATTTAAACCTACAATCTCCCGCTCTCAAAAAACCTCCAACCACTAGATCACTGAGGCAATAAATTTCATAATACACATGTAGCAAAAAGTTTAAGCTTACCTCCAAGATCAATGTCGTTTAATTTTTTCCCAGCATATTTGTGTATTTGTCCTCTATCTATTGCTAATAAAAGTTTTGACACTTTTGCCAATTCCACATGGTCTTCCTTCATTCTGTAAAACTTTCTATGCACCTTTATATCATGTCCCAGGTGTGAAGCCAGCCAGTCCATTTCATTCTCATCCATATTAAGTACTTGAGAAACAGTTGCAACATATTTACGAAGAAGAGTGCTTTTGAATGTTTCTGGGTGTTCAAGTTTAGCAACTGCCACAGTTTCTTGCAATGCATCCCATCCACGTATGTTGTTTAAGCTTCCTCTTTGCAAAGCAAATACATACTGATTTTCAGGGTGAACTCCAGCATGTTTTCTTACTTCTTGGTCAATTAGAATTGGGATTGCTTTCTGCACTTCTGGTGGAAGAATCACAGGTACTCGACGGCCTCGTTTCCCACGAATATGCAACAACATCAATCTAAATTAAAAAACAAGCTACATAACTGTTTTTGTCAAACCTCATGATTTATACTTTACATGTACAAGTATGAGAAATATTGCATAGATGTTCTACAAAGTCATTTATTTTAATACATTATTTGTATTTATAAATCCTAAATGCCAGTTTCATACAGCCCTAATAGAAAGCTTTCATCATGTTCTAGAACACCAATATTATAGCACAATCAATTTGACACAGGATTTCTCCGACTGTAAATATGTGTACTTGTGACCAAGGAACAAAATGATTTGAGAAGTTGTTACAATAAGTATGAAGTATAGGCATACATACTGCAGTTTTTAACGATGACCTAAATAATACTGTATATAGAAAATAATATTTAATGTTACTTTATTACTACAAGTATTACTTATTTCTCTGTATTTATTCATTTATTTGTATTCATTACAGAATTTGAAAGAATCTACTCCAAATCATTATCAAAATTTATAATATGAGAGTGCAAAGAGAATGTATATATTATTACTCATTACAGGTATACATAATAAACTACCTTACAGACATGATTAATATCTATGTATAACACCAGTTAGTATCGTACATAGTCAAGTTCCAGGTAGACTTGAAGACAAAATACAATTTGTCCTACAAAAAATATGTTAAGATAGACATTTTAATAAAGGCAAATTATATACAAGATTCATATAGGCAAACAGACAGGGAAACTTCACATACCTCTGTACTTTCAATGTATGGCAATCGTAAAAAGATGAACTCACCTTGAACACAACCTCTGTTCTGCAGCAGATAACATTCCTTGAAGATCATGTGCATCTACATTGTGAGGTATTTCTGTATAATCTGTTATTAACATCTTTGACATTTCTCCAGATCTCCTTTTGTTAAATGAGATAAGGTAACTTAATGTAACTTCTGCCAATTCTCTAAAACATTCAGACTGTTCTTCTCCTTTTACTTTCACCAAACTACTTGCCTGCTTCTGAATGTAAGATTGAAATGTAACTATATCCTCTGTAAATGGCAATACTGTTGGTTTGCACTGCTTTCTTGTATTTAAAATATCCAGTGCCATTGAACTCACTTTATCACAATATTCCATTTCACACAATTTCAGAAAGTTTGAAGCATCTTTTTCTCCCTGATTATTCTGTTCTTTAATGCTTATTCCCATTTGCAACTCTGCACATCTTTTCAAGGAATGGCCTAATTTTAGTGCCAAAGATGGCGTTGCAAATTCTGTTACTTTCTCAGATATCTGACATTCTTGTCTGATTGCACATATAACTTTGTCAAACATACTGGGTTTTAACATATCTTTCAAGTACAAACTATTTTGGTCTTGCTCTCTTACTTTTAAAACCAGACGGGCAAGTTCTCGCATCCTTGTTCTTATGTATTGACTATGATCTTTGCCATTTTTCTTTAGAAGGTTAGACCCAAACATCCTTATTATATCATCCTGCTTACAAACTAAAGAAATAACATCTTTCTTCATACAAGAAAATAATAATTCTTTTGTGTTTTCATCAATCTCTGGATTGAGGCATGCTTCCATTACCTTTCTACCTTCTCTTACAGTTCCTCCTACAAACAATCTAAAATGCTCATTGTCCTCTTCATCTTTTCTTAATTCACATGTTTTCACATGTCTCCAAAGTTCAGTTATTATGTAATACCCTTTACAGTATGTACACGGCACAAAATGTGATATGGGGATCTGTTGTCCTTTTATTGGTCGCTTAGCAACAATGAAATCACCTTCTCCTGTTTCAAGTACCTTTGCATTGTGGTAAAAATTTCCAAGATGTCGCAATCTCTTTGCTTCCAATTTTCGTTTTTCAGAACCTGTTTTGTAGCTTAATAACTTTTTAATTTTAAATTCATCCCCATGTTTCCTCTGAAGATGTCTGATCATCTTTGACTGCTTTTTCCCACAAAATAAACAATAATTTTTCTTGTCCCATATCCTCGTAGAGCCCTCATTTGAACAAGAAGTAACTGAAGATAGGGTAATATCTAAAATATGCAAAGAAAAAAAGATTGTCATATATTACTCAAAATTATGATTTTGTGCATTTGTCAATATAATCTGTGCAAATAGTCAAAAATTGATAAAAATGGAATCTTACCAAAGTTTACCAACATCAAAAGCAGTTCATTTTTCAGTATATCAGTAACATACTTTCATGAAGGAGGGTGACAGTTTTCAAGATAACTTTCTGTGTGTGGTTTGAAGTCCATCTGATCTCATTTTGTTAAACCATAAAGCTAATCCACTGTAAAGCTGTAAAGTTGGGTTGTTTTAATGTTATATTGACTTACTATTATCACAAGATCAATCCTTGTGTAAAGTGTTGATAAAAAAACAATGACATGAGGTTAACTTTAACAAACTTAATTACATCAGGTTCATGTATTTAGGAATTGTACCACAAAAGATCAAAATTTATTACCTAGATTACCTTTTATCATCGGTATATTACATGTTCAGCCTAAACTCTGTCTTGTAGGTCAAGGTTACAAGAATCACTTTAAACCTGTAGACTGAAGTTAACAGCACCCTTTGAGAAATTTGAGATGTTAGAAGTTTAAGAGATTTTTATTTACCTTGGAATTTCTCTGTGGAACTGGTTACAATATCACACTGGTCTGAACTGTCATTCACAATTCCAATGTTTTCTTCGGTAAAATCTGTAACAGTAAATCAGATAATCAATACTTTTTTTCACAGAGAGAGATCCAAACTCTTACCTGTTGTATTAATTTTTTTGTAATTTAAAAGAGATTCTTACTAATCAAACAATTTTAAATCAGATTACACTGGAGAGGGAGGAACATTTTCTATTAATTCTGCTTATTCACATATAAATGCTTTAAATCTATACATAACAAGATTGATATTTCATGAATAGTATCATTTACAGCCGAGTTCAGCATGTTCAGAAAAACGGATTACACAAACTACAAACTGTATGCTTAATAATGGGAAAAAGACAATTCATCCTACTGTGTTGCTGTCACTTTATTTCAGGGGTTCAATTTTGAATTTATATATACAATGTATAATGCAATCAAAAGCAACTATTTCTAAAAATGAACATTAATGTTATCACAAATTCATTATTCATTATAAAGATTAATAAAACAACAAACCTGGAGTTTCTTCTTTCAGTTCTGTATGGTTTCTTTTCAGCGTTTTTGTATTTTCTTCTGATAATAAACATAAACTGTCTTCTGGTTGAAGAATAAAGCAAAAACAGTTAATTATACGGTTTTGTAAACAATAAACATCTGTTAACTTTTATGGGGGATGTCCCTAATAATACTGTTTCAATTGCAGTGCTACAGGGTGTATAGTCATTTGTTTTGAAGGGTATTTAGTCTCATGTTCTACCTTAAGTAAGATGATCACCTACAATAAAACTATCACTCATCTTATATAAAGGTTCTGAAAAATGAACAATTGATCAGAACCACTAAAACCCTATAATAAAAGTTATCATCATTTGTTTGTTTAGATATGTTTATCTAGTCAGTCACTTTAAAATCTTCGAAGAAAGCTGTAAAATTTCAAACCAAGTAACTAGACAACCTTCTTGCTTTGGAAAATGTGTGGTACTGTAAGTAAAAAACATAAAATAATTTCAGAGAAAAGTACAACCTGTTTAGGGGATATGAATTTAAAAAATTTCACTATGTTATTTAAACTATATATGAAAAATTTGTAGACTCATTGAAAGCACTGATAAATTAAAATTTTCATCAGGTTTTGTAATAACCACTGAACAGACTCAAGTTATAATTTACACAAAATTGGCCTCAGTTACAAGACCAGAGGCTCAGTGTGGCTGAGCCTGTATCGCTCACCTGACTAAAATGCTTTTAAAGCAAATTTATATATATGCTTTTCCCATAGGGTCCAATGTGAAACAATGTTCTCTGTTGGCAGCCATGTTTTATGGCAGATCAGAAAAATTTTGGCAATCTATGTAAAGGACCTTCTATACATCATTCCTGTAAAGTTTGGTTCAATTTGCTTCAGTCATTTCTGAGGACATAGTCAAAAATGTGTTTTTCCCATAGGGTCCAATGTTAAACTATCTTATACATCATTCCTGTAAAGTTCGGTTGAATTTGTTTCACTAGCTTCAGACGAGATAGGGTCCAATGTGAAACTATGTTCTCTGCTGGCAGCCATGTTTTTTGGCAGATCAGAAAAATTTTGGCAATCTATGTAAAGGACCTTCTATACATCATTCCTGTAAAGTTTGGTTAAGTTTGCTTCAGTAGTTTCAGAGGAGATAGCCAAAATGTGTTTTTCCCATAGGGTCCAATGTTAAACTATGTTCCCCGCTGGCAGCCATGTTTTTAGGCGGATCAGAAAAATTTCGGCAATCTTTGCAAAAGACCTTCCATACATTATTCCTGTAAAGTTTAATTGAATTGGCTTCAGTCGTTTCAGAGGAGATAGCCAAAATGTGCGTTTTCCCATAGGGCCCAATGTTAAACTTTGTTTGGCCCTGGCGGCCATTTTTTTGGCGGATCAGAAAAAATTTGGGCAATCTTAGTAAATGACCTTACATACATTATTTGTGTAAAGTTTGGTTTAAATTGGCTCAGTGGTTTCAAAGAAGATAGCAAATATATGCTTTTCCCATAGGGTCTAATGTTAAACTATCCTCTGTGCTGGCGGCCATGTTTTTTGACGGATCAGAAAAATTTTGGCAATCTAAGTAAAGGACCTTCCTTACAACATTCCTGTAAAGTTTGGTTAAATTTGCTTTAGTCACTTCTGAGGAAATAGTCAAAAATGCATTTTTCCCATAGGGTCCCATGTTAAATTATATTCTGCGCTGGCAGCCATGTTTTTTGGCGGATCAAAATAATTTCGGCAATCTAAGTAAAGGACCTTCTATACATCATTCCTGTAAAGTTTGGTTAAAATTGGTTCAGGGGTTTCAGAGGAGATAGTTAAAATTTGAAAAGTTTACAGACGGACTGACTGACTGACTGACTGACTGACTGACTGACAGACTGACGGACGACGGACGCTGAGTGATGGCAAAAGCTCACATGGCCTTTAGGCCAGGTGAGCTAATAAAAGTGAATTATAATTTTCAATAAATTTTTTATCTACTGTATATCTAGTCATGATGGTCATCACCGTGGTGCATAAGTCTCTTAATCATGAGCTCATCTAATTTGTGTTATCTTGAGATCTTGGAGAAAGTTATACAATGAAAATCAGAAAGAAGGTGCATGTACTAAAAATGAAATGTATGAATTACCTGGCACAAGTTCAGAATACTCAAAGTCGCTTGAGTGATCACTTTCTGGTACATAATCTATATCTATCATATCATCATCCTCATCACTTGCATCATCGAACATATCATTTTCCTCCACTAAAAATAATTTATTATATATTAATATCATAAAAACCTTTTTCTAAATACATGTATGGTTAGTGCTAATCAAGAAATATGCCAACAAATTAAAACTAGAACTGTCTCTTGAGAGCCAAATACCCCCTACCCCAACATTTAATGTTTTCCTGTGACCTTGAACTTCACCATATGGCCTTGGTTTAAGGTCATTACACACCTTTAGACAATGAAGATTTTCATGTGACGTCCAAAGCAGCTTCAAGATATGGCATACAGACCATACAGATTATCATTGTGTGAGAAAGTTGTTAGCTTTTTGTAAGGGGCTAGTGAACAGACAACTTTCCTCCAACACTCGAACTTGACTGCTTTTCTTAATATTGATTTTTTACATTTAATACTGAATTTATAAATTTTATAAATAAAATTTTCCTTTTAAAACCTCAACATTATATTCTACTTTAAGTTTGATGCAGGCATTCTAATATACCTTTATCAAAGAAGATAATGAATGAAATAGCACACTTGAAGAATATTATACTATAAATACAACCATCTGAAAAAAGTAATGAAATAACATTTATCAAGCACAAACTTATTTAAACTGAGTCAGAGATATACATGACCAATGAAAAGTTACCTGTAATGTGACAAGTTTCTTTGTGCCTTTCCAAGTTACAACGCCTTCTATAACACAAACCACAGTAACTGCACGAGAAACCTGTAACAAAATTGATATGTAAATTTCAAAAACTAGATAAATTAGTATGAAAATAAATTGTTTAAACTTCACTTACAACACAATTTTCTAACAATTTTAAAAGTCCTCTTTAAATGACACATGCATCCTTTCTCTCTCTGTCTTTCCAGCAGTCCTTTAAATAACACATTGAAATGACTATGCATAGAAATACATAGTGATCTGACAGAACCTTTTGTATCATTTTGATTAAGGCAAAATTTCGATTCTTTCAATTTCGAATTAATGCGAGTCAACTGTAATTGTAAAATATTTAATACAGTAATTGCTACTAATATATAAGGACGTTATTATAACACAATACAGTAAGAAACTTGGTATGTCCTCTTTAACCCAGTATGTGGGAGGTGGTGGGTTTCGATTCCCAGCCAGTTCAGACCAAAGATTTAAAAAGTGGTAATAAATGTTCTTTTACCAAGCACTCAGCATTAAGAAATGTAAGTCACTGCTCCTTCAGATAAGATTCACGGTGGGTGTGGCAGGTTAAAGAACCCTCACTGCAATGTATAAACTTCTGCTTTTTCACCTATAGCTGATAACGTATCAATGAGTAAAATAATCTTGACTTGGACGTAAAACTCCATTTATTCAATTAATCAATCAAAAAATCAATCCTCTTTAAAACACATACACATAATGTTTCTCCAAAGCTGGTCATTCAAGAATGTACTAAAGTGGTCATGTCTAAGTCTGACATGTGGAATAACAGTCCTTAATAAGACACACTCCAATAGTCCCCAATAAGACACACTCCAAGTCCTCAGTATGACACACCTCTAGTACCGACTTTATAGGTATCCAATAGTCCCAAATAAGACACACCCAAATAGTCCTTAGTGTGATACACTTCAAGTACTGACTTAATATATACATGTAGGTATCCAATAGTCCCCAATAAGACACACTCTAATAGTCCCCAATAAGACACAGCCCAATAGTCCCCAATAAGACACACTCCAATAGTCCCCAATAAGACACACTCTAATAGTTCCCAATTAAACACACTTTAATAGTTCTCAGTGTGATACACTTCAAGTACTGACTTAATTTATACATGTAGGTATCCAATAGTCCCCAATAAGACACACCCCAAAAGTCCTAAGTATAATACACTTATTATACATAATTAATAAATAAAATACTGGTAAAACAAAAACATCCAACTTCTACTTATTATGTGTTTATGAGTTAAAATGGCATTATTGAAACAACATTGAAATGATCATTTCAAACTCATTTCCATTGTTCAGTTCAAACTAACAAACTGAAAATTATGAGCTTTTCTCAACAAACATCATCCATGCCTAAAACAAGTATACTTGTAAAACATCTGTTACAAAAGTATTAAACTTTACCAATGAATGGTTCTTTGTCGCAGTCTTTGTGTTTCACGGCTTTATCTACTGAATCTTTTCGTGTTGTTGTAGCTGCAGCTTCTTCTTTACTGGCGGCTTTATCTACTGAACCTGTTTGTGTTGTTGTAGCTGCAGCTTCTTTACTCATGGCTTTATCTACTGAACCTGTTCGTGTTGTTGTAGCTGCAGCTTCTTTATTCATGGCTTTATCTACTGAACCTGTTTGTGTTGTTGTAGCTGCAGCTTCTTTACTCATGGATTTATCTACTGAACCTGTTCGTGTTGTTGTAGCTGCAGCTTCTTTAATCATGGCTTTATCTACTGAACCTGTTCGTGTTGTTGTAGCTGCAGCTTCTTTATTCATGGCTTTATCTACTGAACCTGTTCGTGTTGTTGTAGCTGCAGCTTCTTTATTCATGGCTTTATCTACTGAACCTGTTCGTGTTGTTGTAGCTGCAGCTTCTTTATTCATGGCTTTATCTACTGAACCTGTTCGTGTTGTTGTAGCTGCAGCTTCTTTATTCATGGCTTTATCTACTGAACCTGTTTGTGTTGTTGTAGCTGCAGCTTCTTTATTCATGGCTTTATCTACTGAACCTGTTCGTGTTGTTGTAGCTGCAGCTTCTTTATTCATGGCTTTATCTACTGAATCTGTTTGTGTTGTTGTACCTGCAGCTTCTTCTTTACCATCTGAAATTACAAACACAATGACAACTTTTATTCTGAGGGCGCGGTGGCCTAATGGATAAGACGTCAGTCTTCAAATCCAGGGTCTCTCACCGCTGTGAGTTCGAGTCCCGCTCGGACCACATGTGGGAAAGTGAATTTTCCTTACCGTTGGCCTTTACTGATTCACCTGGTATCAGTATAATGGACTGGGGGAGTGGTACGCTTGTCTGCGGCGTACTGACTCTGTGAGCTAGCACGGTAAAGTCGCCCTGAGTGCGCGCTAGTACAAGGCAGACCATGCAACACACTCGCACTTCACATGCATACACAAAAATTGTTCGTAGATTAATCCATAGAGATTAATTAAATAGTTCTCGTCGCGAATAGCTGAAAAATTGCTGATGCGACGTTAAGCAACATTCAACCAACCAACCAACCAACAACTTTTATTCTGGAAGTAATTTCTAAGAGGATGTGCTTAGCAAAAGAAATATTAACAGGTAATTGTAAAATATTTAATAAAGTAAGTGCTACTAATATGTAAGGACTTTATTATAACACAATATAGCAAGAAACTTAGTATGTCCTCTTTAAAACACACACACACATATACACATAATCTCTCTCCAAAGCTGGCCATTAAAGAGTTCACTAAAATGGCCATGTCCAAATCTGACATATGGGATAAGAGTCCCCAATAAGACACACTTCAATAGTCCTCAGTATAATACACTTTATTTACTGACTTAATATATAGGTATCCAACAGTCCCCAATAAGACACACTCTAATGGTCCCCAATAAGACACACTTCAACAGTCCCCAATAAGACACACTTCAATAGTCCTTAGTGTGATACACATTATTTACTGACTTAATATATAGGTATCCAACAGTCCCCAATAAGACACACTCTAATGGTCCCCAATAAGACACACTTCAACAGTCCTTAGTGTGATACACATTATTTACTGACTTAATATATAGGTATCCAACAGTCCCCAAGAAGACACACTCTAATGGTCCCCAATAAGACACACTTCAACAGTCCCCAATAAGACACACTCCAATAGTCCTTAGTGTGATACACATTATTTACTGACTTAATATATAGGTATCCAACAGTCCCCAAGAAGACACACTCTAATGGTCCCCAATAAGACACACTTCAACAGTCCCCAATAAGACACACTCCAATAGTCCTTAGTGTGATACACATTATTTACTGACTTAATATATAGGTATCCAACAGTCCCCAATAAGACACACTCTAATGGTCCCCAATAAGACACACTTCAACAGTCCCCAATAAGACACACTCTAATGGTCCCCAATAAGACACACTTCAATAGTCCTTAGTGTGATACACATTATTTACTGACTTAATATATAGGTATCCAACAGTCCCCAATAAGACACACTCTAATGGTCCCCAATAAGACACACTCCAATAGTCCTTAGTGTGATACACATTATTTATTGACTTAATATATAGGTATCCAACAGTCCCCAATAAGACACACTCTAATGGTCCCCCAGAAGACACACTCTAATGGTCCCCAATAAGACACACTTCAACAGTCCCCAATAAGACACACTCTAATGGTCCCCAATAAGACACACTTCAATAGTCCTTAGTGTGATACACATTATTTACTGACTTAAAATATAGGTATCCAACAGATCATTTCAAACTCATTTCCATTGTTCAGTTCAAACTAACAGACTGAAAATTAAGAGCTTTTCTCAGCAAACATCATCCATGCCTAAAACAAGTATACTTGTGAAACATTTTTTACAAAAATATTAAACTTTACCAATGAATGGTTCTTTGTCGCAGACTTTGTGTGTCATGGCCTTATCTACTGAAGGTCTTTGTGTTGTTGTAGCTGCAGCTTCTTTACTATCTGAAATTACAAACAAAATGACCATTTTCAGTCTGGAAATAGTTTTCTGAAAAGTTTCTGAAAAGTATGCATAAAGCAAACCAAATTTAAAAGATACAATACTTTTTAACAAGGAAAAATCTGATAACTTGTCATTTAAGTGGTTATTGGCATGTCACATACTTGTAATCAACACCTTACACAAAGTAGCTGAATATTGTGTACTATTTGCCTTGATCAATCGAGTGGTGAATTCCTGTGATTAATATATAACTGTGGAAGTAGGTGACCGTCTACTCTTTTAAGTTTATTAATGACTGATTTGTCAGAACTTCACTACAAAACACTCTCTAGAAGCCCATCTCTGTTGTCTAACTCTTAAGATTTTCTGTACAAACATCATCCATACCTAAAACAAGTATAAACATCAAAATATTAAACTTTACCAATGAATGGTTCATCGTCGCAGTCTTTGTGTATCACAGCTTTATCTACTGAATCTGTTTGTGTTGTTGTACCTGCAGCTTCTTCTTTACTATCTAATATAAAACAATATGACAACTTATATTCTGGAAGTAATTTCTAAGAGGATGTGCTTATAGCAAAAGAAATATTAACAGGTAATTGTAAAATATTTAATAAAGTAAGTGCTACTAGTATGTAAGGACTTTATTATAACACAATATAGCAAGAAACTTAGTATGTCCTCTTTAAAACACACACACACATATACACATAATCTCTCTCCAAAGCTGGCCATTAAAGAGTGCACTAAAATGGCCATGTCTAAATCTGACATATGGGATAAGAGTCCCCAATAAGACACAGTCCTCAGTATGATACACTTTATTTACTGACTTAATATATAGGTATCCAACAGTCCCCAAGAAGACACACTCTAATGGTCCCCAATAAGACACACTTCAACAGTCCCCAATAAGACACACTCCAATAGTCCTTAGTGTGATACACATTATTTACTGACTTAATATATAGGTATCCAACAGTCCCCAAGAAGACACACTCTAATGGTCCCCAATAAGACACACTCCAATAGTCCTTAATAAGACACACTCCAATAGTCCTCAGTATATATATATATATATATATAATGCCTAAAATAAAAACATCCAACTTTTCCTTATTACGTGTTTATGACTTAAAATGACATTAATAAAAAACAAACGATCCCAAAAGGATCCTGACCCACCTACAAATGTTTTCAATCATAGAGATAGGTAGGTTTTTTTCTGCCTTAGTTATCATTGTTAGTAAATTAAAGATCTAATGCATAAATTAATTGTTTTGAACATTGTCTAAAAATTTTATGCTTGAAGTATATGAAATTCAAAATGCCAAAAAATTATAGCCAACTGTTTTTGTGATTGGATATTGAACAGATGCTGTACAACTTTAACTTTGTGATAGCTGAAACTCGCACACAGGGGCAGATGGTATGACATAATTATATGTAAAAGATTTTAAAATTTTAAAAAAACTACCGTAATTAAAAGAAACTAAAAAAAGGTTAACTAGAAACCTGCGTTTAAGGCCTAAAAATGTTTGTGCTTCTCCATCACAAAAATTCAAATAATAATTTTTGAAACAGCAAGAGCATCTTCTGTAGTAGCCATAGGTGGCAAGGTCTTTTACTAACTCTAAATGCGTTAACGTTTGCAACAAGACACTGTACCACAATTAGCTTTTTACAGGAAGGATTTAAACCAACAACCACAAACCTGAAAAGCTCATGAAAGTGTATTCTTTGAATAAAATAAAATTAATTTAAATTGATACATTTATTAATCAAAAACACTAATTACCGTCATTATACCAATGATGATATTTAAAAACAAATAACTCCTATGTTAACGAGCGAATATGATCTTGTGTTCAAAACCCAGTCAGATTTTTTCACTTATATTAAAGCAGACAATTCAGATATTCAGTTGATGGCAGACAGAGGAATGCCTGCAGAAAACCAGGGAACCTGTAGGGTATTATTTCTAGGCCTTATACCGGTAAATACAACCTTTTATTCAAACAAATATTGAATTTATATAAATGAAAACATGTTGTATTATAGCAGATCATGCATAAGAGACTTTTCAGCATTCAGTCTGGTAAAAAAAATGTACAGAAATGTTCCCACACCACATTTAGTTAATATAAACCAAATAATCAGTTATCTTTTACCATCATCATTTATATGTTATAATTCCTGATTAAATGGATGCATAAAAAGTAAATCACTTGAATTAAAAAAAAATTAAGCCCCCCCCCCCCCCCCCAAAAAAGGTGTGAAATTATATGGTTTACAAGGTCTGCTATAACAAAAACAATGTACAATTTGTATATTACAGTTAAACATCAGTTATTCGAAGTTGGCAAGTAATGACAGGGGTGGGAGGGGATGGGGGTTCAAATAAGTAAAAAACAGAAGTGAAGTTACTAAACATCAAACTACATTTTTTATACCGGGTACGATAATTGAAATAACAGGTGCACATGTAATGTACTCATCCATAAACAGTGCAAGGGCATTTGGGGTAATTACAATTTACATATGATGCTGTTCCCGATGCCCGAGAATTTCAAAGTAAATTTGCAAAGCATTCAGCTGTCAAGTTGTCTTTGTCAGCAAGCTCTGAACTTGGGAAGGCTTGCAGGATTCATGTGGTTGGTATACTATGACCGACAATGGAATTTATTCATAGCGTGTGCAGTTTTCATGCTCACTTACACCTAAGTTCTTCTGCACTGACCGGTTACTTAACTGTCACAATGAATACCATACTAGATTTAATAATTAAGTGTGTGTCACATTAGAGCATGATTCTTGTAAGGAGTACTCTAACATTAATTAGTTAGGGGAATTAATGTCAGTCAAGCATGATAAACAACTGATGAAACCATACTGTTTGTTGAGAGAATGTTTCACTGAAATTTTTTTTAATTACTCAAGTTGTAAAATTTCTAATTTTGGAAGGTAAAGTATCACTGAAAAATGACTTGGGACGAAATTGTAAGTTTGAATAATCGTTGGTATTGAAGTAAACATAGTTCAAATAATATAAGTTTTTTAATACAAAATATAGTGCATTTAAGTCCTAACTCACAGGAACTTTGAATAACCTAGTAAGGTATTTCAAAGTTTGAATAACTGAAGTTTGACTGCAGTTCAAATCATTTTGTCAGATTCTGACATGTTTTATTTTTATAATCATAAAAAATTTAAACAAAGTACCCAGACTGATAATTTGGGATTTAAGAAAAAATTCTAAGTTTTAAAATTCAGAAAAACAGCATGCAGTATTTATGTATATGGGGGGAATACTCTTCATGAAGAAACATCAAAAGCATATAACAGCACTGGGTACTGTGCCTTTCCTTCTTATTGTATCAAACACAATCCCATCTTGAACATGAAAGGTACCCTTACCCTTATTTACATTTTCTGTCTGCAGCTGAAACAAACAAATCATTAGATAAAACAAGAGTAAATTGTCAATATGACACATATGCCCCCACTTTATTTATAAATAGATTGATTGAATGGTGTTAACTTTTCCACTAAGATTATTTCACTTATATCAAGACATCACTAGCTAGAGGTGAAAGTGCAGAAATTTACACCAACGCAATTGCGATATTAGCATATACAGTGGTTTTTTAATCTACAATTACTGAAGCTTAACTGTGAAATGGGTGAAAAAGAGTAATTTTCACAGTTTTTATAGTTCTGTGACAATGATGACTCCAATTTGGTCCATGAAACATCTTTTTTCCATACTGTACATGTATATATCTTGCTAATATAACTTTGATACCTATCTTGATTCAAAAGTTACAGTGTGGAAATTGGTGAAAAAAGTGCAATTTTCAAAGTCTTATAGTCCTGAGACCTTCACCTTTTGTTTCCAATTTGGTACCTGACACATCCTCTTTCTATACTGTATATATCTTGTTAATATCCCTTTGATACCTTGTTGTATACAAAAGTTACAGAGCGGAGATAGTTCTCGGGGTAACACTATATGCCCCGGCCATATTCATAGCGGGGGCATAAAATACCACAATACCAAAAATCATTATTTTCTGAAGCTTCTTAGACCTACAGTAAATCTGAAAGCCAACAATTAATAATTATTCACATTATGTTTCAAATGTTGTATTGTTTATGAAGGACTAAACCTAAATTTTTATATCAAATCGTGTTAACAGCAGTCAAATTTACCTCTTTTCTCCACCAAAGATCATCTTCACCATAGTCATATAAAATTTCCTCATCTATACTTATATCTCTTGATGCAAATAATACAAGATGGGGTTTGCCATTTACAATTAATTTCTTCATTTTTGCATTGGCTTTGTCTGGTGTGACACAGTCATTCACTAGATTGCCTAACCTTTCTGCTGTTTCTGTTGCATCAATACTAGGAAGTAAAAATATAAAAAGTAAATCAAGTGCTGTGAAGATAAGTCTTATACTGCTTGTCAAGACAAAATGCTTTGGTACTGTCATTATTCAAATTCAAAGCACAGTCAGTGCTGAACGTAGGCATGTGTTGATTAACAGTTAGCATACCTTTTCCTGAATGTGATGGATTAAAGTTTAAAGGTATGACATGATAAGTCTTACAATATAATTAACTTGGTCTCTCTCAACCAGAGCTTGCATAATGCCAGATACTGAATGAAGTGTTGCTGTCAGAACAGTTCTGTCAAATTTGTTTCCTATATAAAACTAGAAAACTTACATGTGAATGAATGATTGTGGTATATATGGTTGTAATACATGTATTGTAATATGTTCTGTAATTATTGTACATGATGTTTCATTTACACTGTGGAAAAATAAATAAATAAAAACATTGTTTAGTAAAGGCCATGTTTAAACCATTGTAGGGCCCTTATGGGCAAGGTTCCTTTTGATACTTTTTAACATTCTAATAGAAGGTATAGAAAAATACAATGTACATTAACCTTGCTATTGTTAATTTAAAAGTCAAAACAGATGTTAAATACCAAATTTTATATGAAAGCTTTAGAACATACAGATTCACAGGTTTTCAGTGTCCCATAATAGCCTACATAGACATACCCTCTTAGGTGGGGCCAAATGAAAAGAAAATGATTGCAATACATGTCCCAATTTATAATTGACAAAAATTTGACAAAATGTAGAAAATTGCTTCAATCATGATGTTTACAAGAATTTTAACTGACTTACCACATGGTTTTTTGATTATGTTTGAAATAATACATGTAGCATCTTGGAAACTTTGAGTTTCTGTTTCTTTTTTCATACTTTTTCTCTCTATTAGCTGCAGCTTTTTCACTAGAGAGAAGCTCGCCAACGTATTCAACAAGAAAATCTTGTTTTTGGAATGTTGTAGTTGTAAAAATACCATAACCTTTAAAACATATCAATAACTGGAGTAGTACAAAAAATCCAAATATTACATTTTAAATTCATGAAACAAATTATAAATTTGTAATATCTAGCCTACATGTGTACATTAGTTCTGTTTCAATCAAATGATATAAAGCATTTTATTCAATGAATCAATACTGTCCTGATGTAAACAACAATTTTCAGAATGATTAAAATTATGTCAGATGATGATGTATTGAACACTCCAAATAATTTTTTTCCATATACATGTACATGTATAGCCAAGTGGTAAGCTTTAGACAGTGAAGGAAAACTCACCTACCATAATTTTACAAGAACCTGACAAGCTGTATCAAAACTTAACAAGAGCACCGCCAAGGGGGGCAAAATACACCCTTCACTATTTATGATGTGAGCCACCCAGATGGACAAACAGCACTATAACATAATACCTACCGTCAATATGTATTGTACTGCCACAGGGAATAAGTTGACCAAGTTTGAGATCAATCGGAAAAATAGTGTGTCTTTAAATGCACGGAAACTGAATTTCTATTTATAGCAACTGTGACCTTGACCTTTGACCTAGTGACCTGATTTTCAATCTCATGCATTGTCTTGCCACAGGGAATAAGTTGACAAAGTTTGAGATCAATCGGACAAATAGTGCTATATAGTACTATAACATAATACGTCCTGTCAATATTGACGGGCATATAAAAAAAGACAAAAGAATCCCTAACAATGGCTGTTCACACAACTTTTATCTTGTAATAATAACTTATCAAAGTTAAAAATGACAGAAATTTCTGGATTGGATTACCTTTCATATCATTGATATACTTCACAATAAATCCTTTTGGATCTATGTTATAGTTCAAATACTTCTTTGCCCTTTCATCAGGGGACATCCTCTTCTGCATACCACTATCCTTTAACAGAAATTAATTATAAGACTTAGAAAGTCTTTAAAAATTAATGTACATAAAACATTCTAACCTTTATTTACATGATTGAAATTTTTCAAATTTGTTTTGTGGACATAATCTTAAATGAGCAAGAAATCATGCAAATGCAGAATCCTTTCCTTTCCAAGTTAACCATCTTTGTGGTTCAGTGGTTACAACATTAACATAGACAATGTGAGGTTGCAGGGTGGAACCTTGACTCAGTCATACATAACTTTATAATTTAAGAAGTTGCTGACTTCTCTTGACTTGAATATTAAATGGTTTACCAAGTAGATCTAAAAACTGTTACAATTATGGTTCATACAAGTTTTGGGTAAAAAAGTTCAAGGACTTTTCAAGGTGTTTTAAAGACTACCTTTTGGATTTTCAAGGGTACAAAATGGATATAAAATATTACAGTACTTATAACAAACAAATTACATTGTATCATTTTTATCTTTAATCACTGCAGATTATTGTTTAAGGAATACCAACTTGTTTAAAAAAAAAAAAAAAAAAAAACCAGAGAGAGTTGCAATTGCATCCATCTGCTCCATATACTTGCAATGTTTTCTACTTTTCATATGCCGTCTTACTTAGATCCATTATCTTGTATCACATGTATACAACAGTTAGCTGCATTACATCCCCTTTGAACTCTCATACCCACTTTGAGAATCTTAAGGCAGAGAGGCATAAACAGTTAAAATGCATTTTCTAATGTTTTAGGAGTGGAGTTATCATGTTTATGCTCCAGTCAAGAATATTTCACTTATGCTGAGGCAGTCATTTCAGAGATGGTGGAGGAAACTGGAGTGACCAGAGAAAACCACTGACCTTCAGCAAACAAACTGACAAACTTTCTCACACTAGGATCTCCCCAGCAGGAATCGAACCTAGACGGCGAGCGGCACTGTCATCTGTAAAACAAGCTATCGACCACTGAGGCCCCCGGAAGGTATGTGCCATGGGCTTGACATCAACAAATGATGCGAGTGGGAGGGAAGGTATTTGAACCCATGTTTTGAACTAGGGTAAAAAGATTTATATTCCTTTCACCTGACCTGATCTGATGATATTAACGACTAGTCCACGTGACCTCCTACAACTGGCGATATTTTGATGTAAAGAATCAAGGAAAATACTCAATTTAGACAATGACCGTAGCGAGAATAAAAATATTTTAAACGTGGGGAAATTATATTCTACGTGGTAATCAATCCATGAAATATACAGTATGACGTTAATTGAAAATAAAAATCGTAGTGCCTTGTCAGAATGAAGCCGACGGCCGCCATTTTATATGCAAAGTTTATAAATGTGAGTCTATGAGGTCCATCGCTTAAAACATACGCAATATTTATAATCATGCATTTTTAGGAATAATATAACGTCAATAAAGTAAAGCCTATATAAATATACAGAAAAGAATTTAAAGAAACTTACCCTTTTTAACTTTACGTTGGTATCTTGATAATCTTCAGCCATGACGTAAGCCTAACATTCTCAAAACATACCTTATCAAACACAACCAGTTTTGGTCAAAGCCTACTTATGAAACCAAATATGAATTTATGGTAGTAATTTTCGCTGAATTTATTATCTTGGTTGTATCTTTGAACTTATTTCTTAATTTCAGTAACCATTATAAAATATCTCTGTTCCGACACTTTCTTTCAGTATTCGGTGTCATGTTTTGACAAAAACTGTTAAGGTTTGCATGGTGTATTATTAAGATGGTACAGTTTTTCTCTGTTAATTGATTGGTCAGTTTCACAGAGTGTGTGTTTTCTTTAAGGTCGATACGGCACGTGGTGCCAAAATTTGGAACTACTCACACATCTGTACGGGCTAATATACAGGAATTTGAGGACCTTTAAATAAACCAATAATTAGCACATATAGACCCTTTTGATGATGAAATAAATGTGATGTGTATACGAGGACCGACTTTCGGACCTCGTATCAACGGTGGTCCTCGAAACGAAGGTGTGCAAACATGAAAGGGTCCTCGTATCCCTGTACATGCTCACCCACACGTGTGTGTGTGTGTGTGTGTTTGTGTGTGTTACTTTCTGAGTAGAAATATCAGAGACAGGTTTTTATCCATAAGAATCGATCTTTTGTATCTTTTGGCTTAATTTCTTAGCAAAATACCACCCAGATCGATATCTCTTCTTCTGTAATGAGATTAAGTTGGTAAATATAGAAACTGTCAATCAGGATTTGTGGATACATTCAATAAGAAGTGTTATTATTAACCAATATCATACTCAGTTATCCGAGCATACTAAAGTTAGAATAAATTATTACCCTTTTCTCAATAGGTCTTGATAATTCTTATTTTTGCTCATTTACAAATGTATAATTTCTAATTTATTTCAATAGAAAGTACAATTATTATTTAGTAGTTGCTTAAAAATATTTACTCATTTATATAATTTCTAATTTGATTTCAATGGGAAGTATAATAATAGTTTCATTTAGAAGGGCACTCATTATTGTGGTAGAAGTTCACTGACTTTTTATTAAGTTAAATGACAGAGTTAAAAATATCCTACCTCGGTTTACAAAACATCCTTATATTTTATCATTACCGATAATAATGTAGTTGTATTGTGTTGAAATGAAAGTAAAATTAAACATATATTCTCTCTATATATACATTCTATATACACATTATTTCAGTCAACACAATACACATTCTTGAGTAAACAAAATATTCAACAAGATTTAAAATTTGTCACTTCTTTATAATTTTAAATACCAGGTTGGTCCAATACCATGTTTGCTTTGGTAACGGCAGTTGAAAGTATCTAAGACATAAAACATTGGACTTATGTATTCTTACGATGAACTTAAAAAATCAAAACGTAAGATTTGTATATGTTTTATAAGATCATAATTTATTGTGGGATAAATCAATATCTAAATACAACATTATCCCTCGGGATTATCCTCGTTATTCCTGTCTGGAGATACGTTAGCTGTTAAGGAACTACACCTTTTTAAATTTAAGTCTGCAGATTAAGATTAGATGGATTAACCCTAATCTACAAGATAATCTGTGTGCTGTGATTCATTTCCTTGTTTGTTAAATCAAAATATTTGTTTTAAGAATTTAGAATATGGATAAGGCATATGCAGGTAAGATACATCTTTTTAAATAATTGATTCAAAATTGCACCTGAAATACAAAATAAAAGAAAAAAGAAAATAGGCATACATGTACATACAAATAGGTAAATTGATTGATTGGTCTATTATTATTTAAATATATATTTTCTGGACCTGGTCACTTTTAAGTATTTAAATTATTTAAATTGCTTTATCTAGGATTGTAGGGTTGTTAGATGAAATATAAGAAGGGGTATATCAGTATATGATTATAGAAATTATGGCAAAAGTAAAGAACACATGAAATGGTTAATGGCTATAATACATTGTACAAAAAGCCATTCTCACAAAGGAAAAAAAATGGGCTGCTAGCCGTGAACTTAGGAAAATTAAAGTAAACATCACAAGCCATCCTAAATAGACTTTCAGTTTTAATGTTGCAATAAACACAATATATACAGTCTGCACATGCACAGTAGTTGACATCGTATGTTAGTAATCAAGTTTTTGTGTTTTTGGGGATTTCTTAAAAAAAAAATTTTTAAGTTAAATGTCACATTGGTATTTTGAATTTCAATCTAAAACCTTGAGAACATATCAGAAATAAGATACATGTATAAAAATTTCACTTTTTTCAAGTAAAAACTTGTTTTGTTTTTAAAAAAAAACTTAAAGTGTTTAAAACAGAAAAAGGAAGCTTTCTTATCCAAGCTTAGTCAAATACAATCTACAGGTACAAGTACAATATTTGTGAGGTTCAAGATTTATTAAATGAAAATCTCATAAGAAGTTTGACCTCGACAATATTTTTGAAACGTTTAAGATTTTAATAATTAAATGAAATATGAAGTATCAAGTTTTAAATTGTCATAAGTTATCAAAAGGGTTAAAAATTTGTTAATTATAATGTATTGTCTGATAAAAGGTCTCACCTCTATTAAGATTTCAAACGATTAGTAAGATTTAAATTTAATTAAAATTGAGGGGAGGTTAAATTTTAAATTTTGAAATGTCAAGTATAAAGATCAAGATTGTTGTATTCTAATGTCTCTATTGAGGTTTCAAAATAATATTGAATGATTTCAATTAAAATTTAAAATGAGGGAATACATGTTAATTTTTCAAAATGTCAGGAACGATTCTACCTGGATTTGTTTACCTGTGTTTATTTACCTGATAAGATATAGGTAAATTTGTATATTTTATTGTCATATTTATTGATTTATTGACAGAGTATGGATTAATATATTGTGTATATACCTATCATAACCTCATTTGTTGTTCAAAGAAAAATAAATTCCTCTTAGAATACTTCTGTTGCTTAGAACCCGTAGTAGTTTTCAGCTTATTTTTACCTACTAGAAATATTTAGATGTTGTTTGTTAGGGATTACATTGAAATATCTTTAACATTGATCGGTCAGGACAATGAAGGTGATTTTTTAATGGTATTTTATAACCTAAGTCAAAAATTTTCACTTAGTATCAGTACAAAAATGGTGGATAGAATTGGAATGGGCAGAGAAAACCACCAATCTTTGGCTATAACTGGCACACCTTTTCACATTAGGATCTGTCCCTAGCAGGGTTCGAACATAAGTGTTGAGAAATGCTTTGATTCATAAGCATGCTGTAAACCGATAGAGGTGATTAAATCATTATTAAGCGTGACCATCATAATGCCATGACACCCCATTTTTCTGATGTGTCTCCAAAGAAGCAGAGAGAATAGAGTAATGATATTATATGTCCCTAGTCAAGATTCTGTTATTTATATTGAGGAAGTCAGTTCTGGCATGGTAGAGGAAAGTGGAGTACCTCACTTTATCTGGCCCATCAAAATTCGAACCTAGGCAGGGGGAATAATGTGATCAGACTTATTAGTATATCCCAAACCATCAGTCCATATACTGCCACAAAGTTAAGCAGTAAAGGCTGATAAAAACATGCCTTGTATGTAGCTTACCATTGTCAAACCAACAATGATAAATGTCGTGGTGTGAAGCTTAACACCGTGACAACTTGGCTACTGTGGCTTATATCTCATGCAACACAAAAGATTGATTGATTGATTGATTGATTGATTGGATGAATGATGGGGTAAAATGTCAGTCGAGAAAATTTCACTTATATCAGGACACTACCAGCAATAGGCAAATAGGTAGAAGTTTTGACCTTTGCAGTGTGTGTGTACTGATTGCAATGTATAGGATGCCATGTCTACCATGACATTGGACACTGGTTTTTAAGGTCCCTTCCAAAGGACCCATAACTTTTATTTCTGAATGCTTAGTACTTGGTAAAAGAACATGCAGTCACCTACCCATTTTCAAGTCTTATTCAGACCCTGGCCAAGTTTCGACACCTGACCTTCCACATAAGAAGCAAGCATTCTACCAACTGAGCTAGACCAAAAAGGATGTTTTTATTCTCATTATGGTACTGAACATAGTCACCATTGGAGTACATGTATATAACACAGTTTTTACCAACTTTCATAAATGAAATAACAAATACAGGTTAAAATTTAAATTTGCATGGAATTCTCAATTTTTTTCAGAATTTCAAGGTAAATTTTGAGATTGCTGAGATAAGATAAAATATTGCATTAAAGAAATTAAAATAAATTAATACAGCAATGTTTAAATTTAAATGTTACATTTAATTTGTCAGTAGTATGATGTCATAACTAAGGTATAGAAACACCAGCTAGTTTGAAAGGTTGTACATTACTACATACAGACATGTAATTGATATTTTGTTTTTGAGGACTTGTTTTAACTTTTAAGGTATTTGAGTATTTTAGCCTACATTGAGATGTTAACATAAACATAGTCATAAAGTTTAACCCATTTTAAACTAAAACAAAATCGAATAATAATTGATTATGACTGCCCACTTTAACACACTCATCAAAAAGAATGTAAATGTTTTATTTGAAAAAAAAATGATGTATTGCAACTTGAAGTTTACATATGTATACATAAGTACTTTGTATAGGCAAGCAACATTGACCTGTTCTCTTGACCTTTAATATAAATATTTATTATTAACCAGTACATCTGTGTAAAGAGACTTTCATCTAAATTTATATCACAGGGAAATTTCTTACACCATCTTGTATCCCCTAGTGCAAGATAGCCTACATGCCGTTTTTCCCGCAAAATTTTATCTCCAAAATCAGAAGTGTATCGATAAGTTGAAATTAATTTTAAATTGAAAAATTGTACTTTCTGATGCAAGGAATGGAAAAAATCGCTACTTGTAGTGCCAGATAAGGAAATCTTGCATGCCTCGTTCAGGACCAGGTATATTAGAACTTGGGTTAAGATTTCCCTATCTGGCACCACAAGTTGTGATATATTCTATAATCCATGTATCAAATACACATCCTAATGATACCCATGTATTTAGTTTATCATCATATATGAATATTCCTAATGAAAGGTCAAACAGACAGGTTAGTCTTGTTTGAATATTCAAGTACTCAAGTAAAAAAAAATTTTTCTTCAGTAATTCATTATCATCAGTTCTTGTTATGTAAATACAAATTGTACAGTTTATGAATGTTAAACGTGATTACTTTAGTTTGTTATGCAAATTGTTCTGTCAGAAAAAATATTGAGTTGCATTTAATATCATATTCTTTGAAGTTTGATTAAACATTATATTTATTTGGATCTAGATTGTTCAAACATATTTTTTTTAATATTTGTTTTCTTCTTTTTGTACTTGAAGCTAATATCTGAGTACAAGTGGTTGAGTCAGACTTTTACTACTGGTAGTATGCTAGAAACAGCTGTGATATTGTGATCTCTATTTTTCCATTCATGGTAACCAAAATCACTATTGGCTCCTAATTTAAAAGAAATTCTTTCAAAAACTAACCTATTTTAGCAAATTTTTGAAAAAAATACTTTAACAAGTACTGTATTTTCACAAATTTTGGAAATTTGTCTACTAATAAGTTTACATTTGTTGAAAATTGCTGTAAAAGGAAAAGGAAAAAATGCAATGGCCAAACCAGGACCAGATGGTTTTTCTGGGTAGCTCAGTTTGTAGAGCATGGGATTTTGCAATGACAGGATCAACAAACCGTTGTAGTTTGCTCTGTAATGATTTGAAGCAATATGACCAAAGCACTTTTTCTCCTTTGTCATTTACTGATAGTAACACTGAATGAATAATTACTCTCTTTTGTTTGAAAAATTTTCCTGTCATTCGTTTAAATCCACAAAATTGAATATATCATAAGTCTGAATTTCATTAGTTTTATTTTTGCCTGGTGACATCTAAATAAAAATAAGATACAATGGGCCTATTGAAGTTCTATAGATGACTAAAAATTACCATGGTGACACATTGTCATAATTGTGTTTCAATGGTTTTTTTTTTAATTCTTTTTCCGTTGAAAATTTTGAAATTCAAAAGATAAATTAACAAAAATTGTACACATAGATCATTTGATTCAGAGAACACACACTCAGGGTAAATTGAAGTCAATCATTATCAATATGTGAAGTGCTTTGAAGTGTTTTATTGTAGTTTTACTGCAAATGAATAAATAATGTACCGATACTAGTAGTTCTATATTTAATATACATTATGATACCTAATGGTATTTGTATGATTTTTGTACTAAATGGCAATTTAAGTAAAGGCATACAACTTTGACCTGTCTACTTGACATTTCATTATGGATATTCATATAGGAAGATCCACCCTACACAAGAGCAGTGTTAGGATTCACAGTTCATGCATATATGATGCACATTTTACTTTTTCTCTTCATAGAGATGAAATAAACATTTGTGTTTCCTATACATAAATGTACTCGTCCATAATGAATATTTCAATTAAAGGTCAAACGAACAGGTTAATGTTGTTAGCCAATACCCAGTTGTTTACAGTTGTAATCTGTAGAGACAATCGTTGTCAATGTTTGGGTTGTAAAAGCTTTTAGTAGCATCATAAATTTTAGGATTGGTTGTATATTAAAAGTGCTCCTACTAGAAAGTTTTGTCAGGGCTGTCAACTGCAAGATCGAGCAAGTCATATTGTCAGGGCTCTCAGCTGCAAGATCGAGCAAGTCATATTGTCAGGGCTCTCAGCTGCAAGATCGAGCAAGTCATATTGTCAGGGCTCTCAGCTGCAAGATCAAGCAAGTCATTTTGTCAGGGCTCTCAGCTGCAAGATCGAGCGAGTCATATTGTCAGGGCTCTCAGCTGCAAGATCGAGCAAGTCATATTGTCAGGGCTCTCAGCTGCAAGATCGAGCAAGTCATATTGTCAGGGCTCTCAGCTGAAAGATGGAGCAAGTCATATTGTCAGGGCTCTCAGCTGCAAGATCGAGCAAGTCATATTGTCAGGGCTCTCAGCTGAAAGATGGAGCAAGTCATATTGTCAGGGCTCTCAGCTGAAAGATCGAGCAAGTCATATTGTCAGGGCTCTCAGCTGAAAGATGGAGCAAGTCATATTGTCAGGGCTCTCAGCTGCAAGATCGAGCAAGTCATATTGTCAGGGCTCTCAGCTGAAAGATGGAGCAAGTCATATTGTCAGGGCTCTCAGCTGAAAGATGGAGCAAGCCAGATCAGGAATCTTTGTTCTCAACGCAAATAAAAATTTACCTGCCAGTTCCCGAAAATTTTCAAAAATGTTTGGGGCTCTCTCTTAGGTGATCAAGATCGAGCAAGTCAGATTACCGGTAGTAAACTTAATTCCAAACCCATCTAAAAAATAAAATCACCTACAAGTTCCCGAAATTTTCAAAAAGTGTTTGTTTATTTTTACGACCATATTTTAAAAATAAGTTTATATTTTACATGTAAATGCATGTTAAATGGCTGAAATAAAAAACTGTTAAAAATAGCCATATTTTGTAACTTTGTAAGTACATGTACTTTACCTATGTATTTAAGCTATGTACATGTATAAATTGAAAGTACATGTAAGTATACATAGAACACAGTAAAATATCATAGGTTTTCATCCTGAAAGACTTATGAGACACAATTATTGAAATATCAAAATTAAAATTATAAAAATAATTGTATTCATTCATCAACATTTAAATCTAATGTGAAATAATAGTGTGGTAATTAAAATATAAATTGTATTGGTATTGTCAACAGATCAATAAAGTCTCATTACGGACTAGCCGGGGAGTATTGATAACTATATACCCGTAAAATTATGTTGTATTTAAAGTTTAGAGTTCACTGACAACCAGCATTGTACTGATCTGTCGACACTAACCAACAGTACTCTGCTGTAGTTATATGTCAAATTGTCTACAAAGTTACAGGAATTCAAATTATTAAGTTTTAATTTATATTTCTTAAAAAATTGGAATTGGATTATGTTTATATAATATTGTGTTTTGAAGTAAGTTCAATTTAAAAATTATTTAAAGAAGAAAACACTTAAAAAAGGCGAGACCATGGGTAAGTGTGTACAATAAATAATTATAGGTGTGCATTCAGGTAGCAGTAATAATTTTTTTTTAAATTTAAAGATCAGTGTACCTTTAAAGTTTTAAATATGCATGCATAAACCTTTTTACTTTTGGTTTTCACGTAATTTTTTTCATTGTAATTGTTCCTATATCCACAACTTTAATTTTCCTGAATAATCCCGAAAAAAATGTTTAACTGTTGGTTTCATTTTTTTTTTTTTTTTTTTTTTCATATCCATAAATCTAAATTCTCTGTATAATCTGGAAAATTTAAATGCATTGAAATTTGATTTATAGCAGTCAAATTTTACTGCAAATGTATTTATGAGTCTTATTTATTTATTTTTTTCTGTTGTAATGTGTGTTCAACTCAATTACTCTTACTTACTCATGTAGCAATATAGGTACATAGTATGGTATGTACTAAGTACAAATTAGTGGTGATACAAGATTCTGTATCACGCGTGTTCGATAAATCTTGTATTTCATCAAATACAGACAGAAAAACTAGTCTAATGTTAGATAAAAATTAAGACTGTCTCACCTTTGAGGTACATTTTAGGCAAGATAGAGGGTTTGCTTCAAAGTTGATAACCCTGGTTTGAATCTCGATGTTGGGGTAAAAGGTAATTTTTTATTGTTACTTGTTATGTTACACTTGTATGTCTTCATATATTATGAGAACTGACTGTAAAATATACCTGACAAAAAAGTCACAAGAAAAAACAAAAAATATAATGTTCAATCTAGTGATTGTCATTTCCAAAATTCTGTGAAAAATGGAGAGCCTTGGTAGTCAAGTGGTCTAAAGCACACACTTCTTGATCACAGCGTCTCTCACTACACAGGTTCAAATACCCCTCTGGGCACATCCTAGTGTGAGAAATATTGTCAGTTCACTTTCAGAAAGTGTGTGTTTTTATTCAGGTACTCAGGTTTCCTCCACCATCCATGAACTTACTGCCTTGATATAAGTGAAAGAATCTTGACTGGGTTGTTAAACACCATTACTCCACTCCACTCTATAATAGAAACTCTATTTCAAAATTTGTATTTCTCAGTTAGCACAAGGATGGTAATGTGATTACAGTGTTTTATTTAAGCTCCTTTGTTTTCTTATACTCTATGTACTCTTAATAAGTTGTTTAAATTTTAAACATTTAAATATGAACACAAAACCCGCATGACACTAAATACTAAATTATGATTATAAAAATATTGTTATTTCAATTTTTATTTTATACACAGAAAAGAAAACATTTTTTGAATTTCAATTCAAATTTAAACCAGCTTAAAATTTAAATTCCTCAGTTTGTTTGTTAGGTATTTGTTATGAAGTGAAATTGAAAATTCATACTGATAATAAGAAAATAGAAAGTTTTGAATTATTCAATGTACATTTTAATAAGCATTACAACAAATGCATGTACCTTGGTATAATCAACAAAAAAATATATATGTATAAATGACTTATGAATAAGTTGTTGACAATTTCTCTCCGTTTGAAATTCATTATATCCCTTGAAAATACATCTATATTCTATCCATTCATTCATTCATGGTTAGGTGATTTCAGATTTAATAAGAACTTATTGGAAAATTGAAAATCAACATATGTTTTAGAATTCAGTGTGCAAAACATTTTGCTGTCGGTTCTCACCAATGTGAGTACTGGTACTATTATTTCTGTGGTGAAAATATGGCTCGGTTATAAGAAACAAGGGACATACTGTAATTATAACTATTGGGGAGGGTGATGTTGTTACTGACAGTGATGTCTTTTTAGATGGAGATGTCTTGATGGACAGTGATGTCCTAACATATTTATGGTGTGACGGATGGTTATTTCTTGATGCAAGGCAATGTGCTTATGTGAGTGAATATTTTTGATGGTGATTTGACTTCTCTCATTTTGGACATAGAATTTGAGTATTTTATCTTGCTTAAGTTTTGTTTGTTTTAAACTAGGGTGAAGACAAGCTACACATGCTATGACATCAAAATATCACTTTGATTGTAAAGCAATATATTGGATATGGGAGAAAATTAATCTACCCCTGTTTTGTTTTGGAGACATAGAAATCTAAACCTTTAGGGTATAATTTCCATGTCTCCACTACACTATACTATTGTCTAAATTTCCTGATAGTTAAAATTTGAAATTCTTCAAAAACTAAGGTATACTCCCACATGCAAAGTATTCCCTTAGCTAAATTTGGTAAAATATATTTTGGTCCTTTGGTAATCTTTTCAACATCTTGAAAACAATTTTGGTTTCATAATTTAAGTTCAAGCATTACTGATAAGGAATTGTAAAATCAAAACTGGTATAATATATAAAACAAAAACGGTAGATTTTTTTCAAGTCTCAATAGACTGTTAATGTCTTGACTTGACTGCATTACGTCTACCAGAAATTGGGATAAATGATATGTAATGTTGGGAGAGGGTATAGGTTAAAATACATGTATGCTGTACATATAAATAAAAGTGAAGTTCTTTTCTAGATTTTATCTGGTATTTTTGCATAAGAAAGTTTTCCAGTTGAACTCATTAGTTTGAACAAATTGTAGATTTTATCAGAGTTTCTGTCATAATGGTCTGTATATATAATGACTGGTATAATCTGTTTTTAGCATGCTTTAAACATGTAAAGTTGATTTTACTTGACATGTTTACTATTTTTGTTTTACAACATACAAACATACAATGTTTTTTAAATTTGTTATTTATATTTTTTAGTTAAAATTTGTTTTTAGCCAGTATTTGGCCTTTAAGAAAAACATATTTAACATACTGAGTCTAGACTTGCATTGATTGGGCAGGAATTACACATAACAAAACATTTAATACATACAGGGTATATTTCAATAAAAATTTCTAAAATTTTAATCTAGATGCAATTCTTATTGAAACAAGTAAGTATGTGGAGCCATCATCTTCCTTTGTGCAGTATTCACTGATTGTATTATGTGAGTTCGCGGCCAGTTTCATTTTGACTACAATAGTTATCAGCTTGAAAAACAAAGGGGTAAGATGTTTATAACATGGCCATTTTTACGTAAAACTTAACATGGTAGTAAGACTTCCTTTTGTAAATCATTTGTAAAAGGTTTGAAGAATTATTTTCTCTGCATTGATCAAAATAGCTTGATTCTGTTATTTATAGAATAAAATTATTCAGTGAATATAAAATTATTTAGTGGAGGGTAGTCCCTATAGCATTTGTTCACTTTGGAGAAATGGAAGTCTCCTTATAATTAGACTTTAAAAACTAAAAGATATTTGATGACAAATTCATAATATCAGCACCAGAGCAAAAATACTCAAGAATTGTAGGAAATAAAAAAAAATTCCAAAAAAGTAAAGTATGGAATTTTAAAGCTGGTGATGTTTAGATTTCAATGTAATGTTTTTGATCAGAATCAATGTCACAGTTTACAATATAGGCCTAGTATTTGTCATACCAGAGAATGTAAAAGCATTATAGAGCTAGACTATAATAACATAAAAACTGAACTCCCCATCAATATTTGAACATTTCTAACATCATTTAACCTCTTATTTATATTAATGTCTATATTATGTAGAAATAATTGCTTCAACTTCCGAAGAATCCATATAAAAATTTAAACCGCACCCGAGTGAACAGTTTCAACTGAACATATATTGACAATAAACATCATTGATTTTGTCATTACAGAGCTTTAATGTTCTGTCCGAAGTATATGACAGGAAAACATACATTCTGCTGCCTTGTTTCTCCATTGTATCGACTTCCTCTCCGGGAAAAATGTTTTTCTTTTGACAAATGCTGATTGCATGGCGATTACCCGCGGTGACCTGTTTTTATTTTATTTTGATCTAATTGATGTAAGTGAGTAGGATTTGAAATGAAATGTATCATAACATGCCAGAGGAAATTAATGATATTGTGTTTCTTTGAAATACACGATTTCATTAGCAGCGATTAAATAAGTTATTGTATCGTCATGGTAACAAATTAAGCTTTACTTGTTGTGTGGTTTATCTATCGATATACATTACATGAACACTCTAAATTGTGTTGTTTTTATTTTATATCAGGATTCTATACATGAAGTGGATGTTTCAATTTCCGATTGTTTCAAATTTAATAGGTTTTCTGATTGTTTCAAATTTAATAGGTTTTCTGAATTTAATAGGTTTTCTGATTGTTTCAAATTTAATAGGTTTTCCGCAGAATCTCTAAGATGTCTAATTTATGTTATTCAGTATACTTTATACCATACTCATATTTCTATTAAAATTCATTACTGATGTTCAATCACAGCTAGTGATATACAGACTTTTTTCAGACCATGGCAAATAATTTTCTGACAAAGAGCCAAAACTATGGGTTTTTAAAAAATAAATTAATTTCTGACTACTTTTCTATGTCCACATTCAAATTTTTTATCACTATTTTATATGCTTTTATTCTTAGCTTACATGTAAGAAGCACAATTGAACATTAAAATTGTCAAAGGTCCTATGTGAGAGTCCATGTTTGACACCAATGGTAATGATTTTTTGAAGGACAACTGTTTACAACTTTTCTGTTCCAGGGTTTAGGAGCCAATAAACACTAGTTTTAAATAACTCAATTTATTGCCAAATCCCTTTATAATGTCAAAATTTAATCCAACAAATGGTGGCAATGAATCAAGGTTTTACTGTTCTTTTGATAGCTCTCTAACCACTGCGGTAGCTCAGTTGGTAGAGTGCTCGCTCCATAAGTGGGAGGTCGTGGGTTTGAACCCTGGCCGGGTCTGACCCAAGACTTGAAAGTGGGTAGTGACTGTTCTTTCGCCAAGCACTCGGCATTATGAAATGAAAGTCACGGTTCTTTCGGATGGGAACTTAAAATTAACGAGGTCCTGTGTCACGGTCGGCTTGGCACACTAAAGAACCCTGCTGTATAATGCCATCAGCGCAACACACAGGCAAAATTTCTGCACTTTCGCCTATAGCTGGCAACGTCTCGATATAAGTGAAATATTCTTGACTGGGACGTTAAACACCAATACTACTACTACTACTTTTGATAGCTCTGAAATGTTGAAGTTTATTATCTGACTATACAGAGTGTATTAGAGCTTGGATGATTGTATAATTCCAATGGCAGTTCTTACATCTCAAATGAGATGAGTTGAGTAATTGTATTTAAAGTCCCAGTCAAGAATATTCCACTGATATCAAGACTTTGCCAGCTATAGGTGAAGGTGCAGAAATTTTGCCTGTGCATTGTGCTGATAGCTTTATACAGCAGGGTTCTTACACTTTCCGTGGCACAGGACCTCATTAATTTTAAGTACCCATCCAAAAGAACCATGACTTTCATTTCTAGTGCCAAGTACAGTCACCACTCAGTTTCAACTCTTGGGTCAGACTCTGTCAAGGTTTGAACCCATGACCTACCACTTACAGAGTGAGCACTCTACTTACTAATTAAAGCTACCAGAGTGGTACATCTCAAATGAGGTTGGATATACCGACTAGCTTGCCTTAAAGACTAACTCTACAGGGTCCACCTGCTTGTAAAGGCCATTTTTACTGGTTCCCATGTGAGGCCTTTACAGACAGGTTTGACTTTATTCATAAATTTGAAACTCTGGAAATGAATCAAATTTACTTGATCTAAGAGTTGTAATGTGATATTAGTAAAGGTTATGTACTGGTATAGTGTTTCACATCATTTTTGAAGTTGAAAGAACATAGCAGTGCCACATCATCTTAACCAAGCTGCTGCAGCACATATTGACAGTAACTAGACACTTTGACATTTACACTCCATCTATAATCCAATTAAAAGTATCAAGAAATAACAAATATCGACACATAGATTTATTTAACAAGAAATCAGATATAGATATTACAACACATTGTCACTGACACATCATCATTCACACCTTTATCTGATCTGTAATCAATTGCATTTAATTAATTATTATCAAGCACCTGCTCATATAACAATTAATCAATTAAAATAACTTGCATCTCAATATATCATCTGTTAAAAAAAGACAAATTTACCTTTGAAATGTAAAATTAAATTTGAACATTTTATTTGCAGGAATAAATAATTCTTGAACACTTGAATTCAAAATACATGTAAACTTAGAATTTTATAATGATTATTTACTGTTCTTTCACTTTTAAGACAATAATGGGGCCTCGATGGTCAAGGGATCTAAAGGGCGACTATTATCTCTTGAATCCCACTCAGGCAGATCCTTGTTTTAGAAAAGTTTATCAGTGTGCTTGCCAAAGGTTGGTGATTTTATTTGAGTACTCCAATTTCCTCCACCATCTCAGAACTGACCACCTCAATATAAGTGAAAAAATCTTATGAATGAATTAAAAAGACCAAGATGGCTTGTTCCTTTTTGTAAAAAATTATGCAACTTTATAACAGTTTTTTTAAAACCATGTATTATATCACTTTATATTTGTTATTCGTGATTGTTCACTCCTTCCACCATTTGTTTTATTTCTCAAACAGATCCAGAAATGTTTACTTAAATCTTATCAATTATTGAAAGAAAAAGCGACATTTTTGTTCATTTCTAATGAGGTCTAACCTCATGATTTAAAACCGCCATGACAATTTTAAAACACATTTATATAGACAATAGTAATATACCACTATATTATTTGTTTTACTTAAATTTACTGCATATAAAATAACTACTTAAATCCGTCTTTGTTATTTGTTATATTATGTTTTAATTTACACACAATCACCTGCCGCCATGCCCTGCGCGTGTAGGGGATATTTATTTTATAACAGACTCGTTACGAGAATGTTTTTGATGTTCTACGGTAAAGTGTCATCTCTAGGCAACTATACTGTTCCTTTCACACAATCAGATGTAAATCCTGTGCATTGTTCGGGGGGCTTTGACAGTGTGTTTGGAGACATTAGATAGATAAAAAAACGTTTTAACGGCATGAATAATAGCGGACATAAATATCAAACAGAACTTGAATTAAATTAAACATTGAGATATTGATTTATGAAAGGCTGTCTGAATTTTTGTAATTTTATATTTTATGCTTAAAACAAAACAGAAATATAGTGGAACCCATCTAAATTGAACACCTCTGGATGAGTAAGATCAGAGCTTTCATATTAGTAAGGCTAATTAGGTAAACAAGATTAATGGTATGTCCTTGAAACACAGTTCATTCTAAACAGGTTTTGTAGTTAAACTTTGACATATTGTCAGTTTACTCAAGGTTTTGGCTTTTACAGGTTCCAATGTAGTTCACTTATATACAGATTACCAGGTGTTTGATTTTCACGGGTTGTACTGTAGTCTAATTTATACAGGTTTAAGTTTATTATTGAGAGTTTGGTTTTCACAAGTTCATCTGTGGTTCAGTTAGACAGGGGTTCAGTTTACTTTGAGTTTTGTATCCACTGTAGTTCAGTTAGACAGGGGTTCAGTTTACTTTGAGTTTTGTATCCACTGTAGTTCAGTTAGACAGGGGTTTAGTTTACTTTGAGTTTTGTTTTCACTGTAGCTCAGTGTTTTGGTTTTCAGTTTAGTCTTGTTATTTATAATATGACATATACAGTACCACATGGGTGTACATGTTAACTCATTTCTGTATCAATGTTTCAAGATACAAGTTATTCCAAAATTTGCCAGACTTAGTGAAACAAAAAAAATTAAAAAATTTTGTTAAAATAATTTTTTAGTTTTAGAGAATTTTACCTTGATATTCCAATGTTTTAGATCCTTTCTTAATATCTCTAATATTAACCACTTAATTTACAACATCGACGTTTGACTAAACTAATGGTGATAGTGTATAAAGGTTTTACTGTTGTCTATAATGTAGTTATATTTTCTATATTTTATTCCAATACAGTAATGATATTTGTAAAGAAAACAGGCTTTATCAGCTAATTCTACAGTATTTTAAATATTTTTATCGCCTTTCTGTATTTTCAGATGATTTGAAACTTAACACACAAACTTTAAAACCAGACGGAAGGTTTCTTGTGTCGTCGTCGTTACAACTCATTTATCCAAGATGGTGCAGCAAGGCTTTTTTCTAGATGATGACGAAGAGATGGCGCCACAAGAACCAGCCAATCAGAAATACTCACTACGCAAACAAATTGTTCCATACATTTGCTCAACTCAAGAAGATTTCACCGAAGAAAGAGATTTTTTACAAAAAAACATTTTTCCGCAAATTGACCAAATTTGTCGCAATAGAGGTGCCAGTTTTTCTCCAGTAGACATTAGATGGACAGACACAGATGATTCAGTAACCAATGGTCACTTGTTGAAGCTCAATTTAGATTACATATGCAAATGTTCTCCCTTTTTTATCTGCCTGCTCGGGGAGACATATGGTCCGTATAGACCTGTAGATTCCCCACCGTTTCCACGCAGAATTCCCAAATCTCCAGAAGATATTGATGAAGTTGAAAGCTGGATAGACAGAAACTACTTTATAGCTGCCTCGGCAGGGTATAACTGGATCTTAAAAGAAGCTCATCAGAATAACAGTATACCAGAGTTAGAAATAATCCAAGCTGCTTTCTTCAACGACAACAAACACTGCCATTTTTATTTCCGACAGCCAGAACATCTTGATCATAAATATGGACATTTAACAAAAGACGAGAGAGAATGTCTGAGTGTGGTTCATAAACCTGACAGTGAATACGCAGATCTAAACATCCGAGATCTAAAACAGAGGATTGTTAAGAAAGGCTTACCTGTGAAATACTTCCAGACATTTGAAGAACTTGGGAATCATGTCTTAAAAGACTGGACAGCAATCATTGAAACTCTGTATCCTCCACTCACATTTGACTCCAAAATATTAGGTATGTAAATTACCCTCTCTCTCCCTCTCTCTCACTCTCTCTCAAGCTCTCTCTCAATCTTACCTAATTTTAATTTTCTTTCAGTATTTTAAGTTTGACATTGAATTATATATACTAAAATGAAAAATATAGAGAAAAAACAGTAATTGCTTAGGTTGACTAAACAAATTGTATGAATGAATTGAGGTTTTTACTGTAAATCAGTATCATTAGTATATAAAGAGTTGTAGATTAATATTAGCAATGTCAAGGACCACCAAGATCACACCAGGTCTCCACAACAAAACATGTAATCACACTTTGCACCCAAATCTCTTGTTTCATAACCATCTGTTATTTGTTTTTCAGGTTCTGAAGAGTACCAGGAATGGATTGCCAATGAAACATTTGCTGACTTTAGGAGACATTTATTTATTAAGTCCCCTGAATATAACTCTTTGATGAATGAAATCACAGATTTTGCTAATTCTATATCAGATGACACATTCCGCGAGGAAGAAGAACAACTGTCTATATACAGATCTTATTCTGTTACTAGTTCTCTTAGGAAAAAGTTAGTATTCAAAATATAACTTTTATAATAGTCAGCTAGGTGAAAATCTCAAAAAAAAACCATGCTTTTAGTATTGTGGTTTTTGTCATAAAACATTTTTTATTTAAATATTTAGAAAGTAGGTTCATGTAGAAAAATATATACATGTATTCTTTGTTATTCTGAGCATTTGATATTGAGATTGTAGAATTCAAAACAGTCATCATAGTTACAATTTGTGTCAAATGATGCCATCTTTTCTCTGATGTCATATTGCAGAATTTTTAGGCATGAGAAATTGTCTAAAACTAAGTATAATCTTATCCTTTTTGTAACATATTTTAGTGTTCATGGGCAGATTAATTTAACAACACATTGAATCTATTCTTTGGAATTCACCATCATACCACATGATAAACATTTATTTCCCTTGATTTTGGTTATTTGTTACAAAGCTAACACTAAAGTATATACAAATTATATATGTTTAACATTCCAGGAAGCAAGCTGAAGCCAAGTACAAGTCAATGCTGTTACTTCAAGGTGATAGGGGGTGTGGTAAAAGTACACTGATTGCTAATTGGTTACACAGATTTATGATTGACTTTCCAAATGTCAAGGTCATCTACCAGTACATTGGAAGCAGTGCTAAAAGCAGAGACATAGCCATATTTATGAGGAGATGTATTGAGGAGCTTAGGACAGAATACCTCAGGCCAGGTTAGGGTTTTAACCATGTTAATGTGGATCGATGCCAATCTTTAAATCGTCATGTTAAAATGAGACTGGGGATATACTTAATTGAAAACAAGCATACTAATCCTTGTCCGAAAAACATTCCAGAAGCAAAGTAAAAACTTCTAAACTGACAGTTTAGGTTTAACACGCGAACTTCCACCAGGTGAGTACTGTAAATCTGATGAGTGGAGTGATGGAATTTTACCTCAGTTGAGATTCTTTCTTTTATATTGAAGTGGACAGTTCATGGATGGTGGAGAAAATTGACCTACTGCTTGCAAACTGACAAACTTTCTCATACATGGATCTGTCCTAATTGGGATTTGAACCTATGCTGTTGGAGGCACTGTGAACTGTAAAGCACATGATTCAGACCTTTGAAACCTGGGCTGTAAATCTGATAAGATACAACATGTAATTCTGTTATTTGAAGCTTGCATTTGTAATGAATGTTTTTAAAACTTTAAGTTTTTTCCCATTTTGTTATGAATTCCTAATATTTTTTCCATCTCTGAAATAGAATATAGAAATTTGCAACTGAAAAAATATGCATAAGTGGTAACTGTAACTACCATGTTTTATGTTGTTAAGAAAACCAAAAAGTTCAGAAAAAAATGCTGGTGCTTTGTCAGCCCACAGCCATTCTCATTTAATGTTTAATTGGACTTGAATTAATGTTGTGAACAAACAGGGGTGTTTTCAAAACATAATTACAAAGTTTTAGTCTGTGTCTGCAGGCAGAGATAGACTTACTTTTTATTTCTTTTAAAGTTTTTCTTTTTAAAGTTACAAAGAATATTTGGTCAGACACTTTTTGCATGTTGTTAGGCTTTTTTTATTCTTTCTGCATCTTAATAAATATTTTGTATGTTTATTTTCTATTCAGATTCAGAGATAGATGGCCCTACACTGTTAGATGATGATGTTCCGTGGACATTCCATGATGTGTCTCAGGCGTTTGTGGCAGCCCTGTCACTGGGTCCCTGTGTACTAGTGATGGATGGCTTGGATGAGATAACTAGCTCATTAGGAATCACATCTAGAGAGGTTTGTTATCTCATTAATTTTGACATCACAATTTCATTCATCTTTGTATTTATTTATTTATTTATTTATTTATTTATTTATTTATTTATTTATTTATTTATTTATCCATCATCAGTTAACTTCTAATTATTGTGCACATTTCACACTGTCACTAATTGTCTATTTGATGAATTCAGTTTAAACATTAAAAAAACACAAAAGCATCTGGTGAAATTGTGACCTTATGGATTATTTGATGAACATCAATGTCCATGGGTTTTTCGTCTAGTTACAATTGCAGTGCATAATTTCCAAAACAACCTTCTGGATTAGACAGGTCTTTAGTTTACACATGTTAACAATTAATATTAATGTCCTAAAGCTTTAGTTCAGTTCAAACAGGTTTTCAGTTTATTCTTGATTCCATTTTCACAGGTTCCAATGTAATTTTTGTTTTTCACTGTATGTATTGTTAATTCTTTAAAATTCAAAAATGTGTAGCTAGCACAATGCAAGGTTATTATTGTACATTGTACTCTTTTTGGTATAAAAAATTCTGTATGTATATAAAAAATAATTATCTTCATTGTATTTTTCAGATAAAGAATTTTTCCTGGCTGCCATTTCCATTACCATCACAATGTCGTTTAATATGTACAACATGTCGCTCTGATCTTAGTTACTTCTCATTATCAAAGCGGACAGACGTAAGATTACACACTATTCCATTGTTTGACAGTATGAAAATAAGACTGAATTTTTTGGAGGATTGTATGCAGCAATATTACGACCATCTTAAACACTTACCAGGGTACGAAAAACAAATTACAGACATTAGGTTAACTACTCGGCCATTATTTCTAAGCACCTTGGGGACAGAGATGCAAACATTTGAGATTTACACGGATTTAGAGAAATATCTTGATGATACATATGACCATTGTTCATCATTCCGGGATCTTTGTGTTCGCTGTTTTAACAGATGGACTAGAGAACATAGCTGGCAGAAAGAATGTCTATTTTTAGACTCAACCGACGAAGAACCAGAATTAGGTTAGTATACAGGGAACCACTGAAAGCAGTCTTTATGGACAGGTGGTCCTTATATACAGGTTCAACTAACACAAATAAAGAACAATGGGGATAAAATTCTACTGGCTTTGAAAAGCTGATGGCCCTTATATAGATGTGGCCTTTAAGGCAGGTTTGACTGTATTTCTACTGTTTAAGGTAAAACTCACTTATACAGAGATCACTTGTCTATAAAACAATTGCTTCATTGCCATGTTGCTTTTTTTCTTCAACAAAATTTGACCTCATTCAAGACTTTGTCACGGCTAACTTATAAAACCAGAGTTTTTAAGATAAAGAGTACAACTGTACTTCTAAATCTATTTCCTATCATAAAGACTGTCTGCTTTCAGAAGCCTTGGAAATTTTACCACTTGTCTGCTTTTAATTTGTTATTTGAGCTTTAAGAAGGCACCCTGGTTTGTGTTGTTTTTTCCTGGGATGAATTTGATTGACATTACTGGTATAGGGGCTGTCTAAATGGCCAGCTTACAGATCACCATGACTCACCATTTACAGTCTCTAGCATGAAAAATTATGTTAGTATAAACTTGGCAAAGGTCTTTGGTTTTCTCTGGGCTCTCTGATTTTCTTCATTACCCCACAACAGATTGCCTGATTCTAATTTAAATAATTTTGTGTCGGCGTAAAGTGCCATGCCATCATTACTTCCATCAATGTTAAACATGCTACCTTATGCCCATCATGTCCTTGTCTCTCGAGTCCAAGCATACCTTTTTGGTCTAAGAATTGTTTTGTTTTATTTTTTAGAATTTGAAGGCTGGGTGCCAGATGTTTTGCGATTGTTAGCTGTAGCGAGGACTGGTTTGACACAAACTGACTTATTTGGTTTACTAGAACAGTTAGGTTATACAGGTCGGAAGGTGTTGACAACGTTTAAATGGCTCCAGTTTAAATCTTGTATTGGTAATCTAATTTATGAGAAGCCTGATGGATTAATACAGTTTGCTCATCACCATATCCGAGAAACTGTAGAATACATATTATTACGTAAGTATATGTATATAAAATGTAATTCATTAAATGATCAGTTTTGTTTTAGTTTAGCTGAAGTTTTGAAATATAAATGTACAGTGAATTGATGTTAACTTCAAGTGTTTAGATTTCAGTATGAACTCAAAGTTTTTCAGGACTTCAAAACTGACTCAGAGATTTTGAATTCAAAACAAAACCACTGGTACCAAATATTGACTCTTAGCTATTATCGGTATTTGAGAAAAAGAAGTTCAAATTACAAAAGTTCTACTAGAGGTATTGCAATGATGAATGTACATTTACTCATTCCTAAGCACTAATGGGTTCTTCCCATGGCCAGGTGACCTTTCGCCCACAAAAGATCCTATTATAATTGCTTGTTCTACAGAATTTTTAAGAACTCTAAGATCTTTGTGTCTTAGAGCATCCAAAGACACCTACCGGTATGCAGATTTCCAGAAAGTGAAAGTCACTTTTGTGGCCACTGCAAGGGACAACGGCAAACACTACTGGAAGGGTAAACTGAAGGAACTGTAATATTTTACATACATAGAAAACGTCTGATATTACTGTTTCCAGTTGAAATAGACACCAGATATGCCTCTAACAGAGCTTTGAACAACTACCAGTACCAGTTAGGCCCCCAGGAGTAGGTCGCTATGTAAAAATATGAAGTTTGCAAAATATCCATATCTCTTTAACAATTAATTATGAATGCCTCATTTAAGCTTATTCAGATAATTATGTCTCATGTAGACCTCATAGTTACTCATGCATGGACTGTTATATCTTATCTGGGATATTATCTATCCTATCAATATCTGTCAATGGTATGCAAGAAAAGTCAAGGGGCTTTAACTTTTAACTCATGTAATCCTGAACTTAAATATTCATGTTCCCGATTTTCATATTCAATTTTTGTTAATAGATATTTTTAAAATTAATATTTTCCAAAAAAAAAAATTATGTAGATTCCCAGTGACATTTAATACATATTAAATATGGCTGAGATTCCGATTATTTCGAATTTAATCAGAAATATTAATCATGATTACACAAATGCTTATCTTAAGATATTGTTTACAAGCCTTTAACAAACATTCAGCTGATTTCATCCGATCATCTAATCAGATCAGCTGATCTTGTAAACTCTTGAATCTTAGTTATTGTTTTAATATATACTTATAATATTTAATGGTATATTTTCTTGAAGTGGTGTGGGGGGCATCGTGCTGATAAACGGGAAATAAATTTGCTATTTTGAATTTGTAAATTAAGTTATCTGTCCTGGCTATTCATAATCAGGGACAATGATTTAATATTTAATCAGTTTATTCATTGTGTTTTTAATTAGTCTATTATATTAACAATATATTTAGTTTATCAATAATTTTTGTTATGTCATTATGGCACATATAAACCTGATGATAATATTAAGATATTAATATTTATGTATTTTTATGCCCCATTTATATTCATGTGGGGGCCTTGTATATTGGTAACGAGTTAATACAAAATGTATGTTATCTAATGACGTACAGCAAGTAGCCTTTTTTATTGTGTGAGATCTATTGGAACAGACAGGAACTGGATGAGTAACTCTTATAAAATCAGAGTTTATAAAGTGTAAAGTTTTGCATCCCGGTCAAGTTTCTATCATTTACCTATATCAGGGCAGTCTACTTACTCCACAGCTCTGTTGCAAATCATATATACATGTATTTATTGAGATCATTGAATGAGTTTATCCCTGACTTTGTATGAGCACTGGATACTTTGATAACATGAAGTTCAATGATGTGGTTAAAGTTTTATTGTGGAGATTATACCATTTTCATAGCAGAGTACAGTAAAACCTTGAATCATTGCCACCAATTATTCAGTCTGATTTTAATGTTATAAATGGGTTTGGCAAGAAATCGAGGGAGACTTATAAAGCAAAATATTAATAATAGACTTTAGGGCCTTCAAATTAGTGTAGCATGTGGCAATACACGATTTGGCAAAGTTATGTTATTTGAGGGGCATTTCTCATGAGATTCTACTGTAGTTTAAAATGATTATAACAGATATCAACATTAAGTTGTTTATTTCTATAATCCAGGAGGTACAAAAAAGAATAAATCAAAACAACTCCGGCGTAATAGAATGATGTATACATCACTGTCATCCAGTAGGTTTGACACCAGAATGCCGTGTTATATAACCATTGCCTGCCTGTCTGAAGTTTTACCCAGAATACATAATACTGATATAAAAACCTGCAACCATGAATACACAATCATTCTTTGGCATAAATTTGTAAAAATTTTAAATTATTAATCAATAAGTTTGTAACATTTTGTGTTATTAATCAGAAAAGATCTTACAAAAAAAATTGTAATTTTGAAATATACATGCACTTCGAGATTTAACTTAATTTGCTGTACTTAAGTTGAAGAATGTAAGTCAAGTGATGATTGTGATGCATGTATATTACAAGATTACCAACATTTGCTTGAATTAAATGATGTCAAGAAATGATTGTGATACCATTTATAACATGACTTGTTCATTCATATGTTTCCCTGTTCTTTCACCCAATATTTTTACCTAACCTTCACTATGGTTTTTTTTCATTTGATGTTTTTGTCACCTTTCTTTAACAATACACTATATTTACTTTATTGTTTTTTGCTCCACAATTCTTCCCATTAACTTGATGATATAACTTGGACATTTGGTAAATAGATAAATTCTAGATCAAGTTTAAAATTTAGTTTTGTGATATTATGCAGAGTTATGTCCCTTTTCTATATATAATATCCAGATTCCTGTTTCATTTACAAAATGTATCATTCCAAACTTCCACTGTCAAAGCTGATAAAAACCATTATATTGCCTTGATATTTAACTTTTATAAAGCCTTATTTATATGATTTGTAAACACCTACCAAATGTATCTTTGTTTCCTTGGTTACATACTGTATCAAATAGTTGTCGTATAGACATTTTCGTCAAAAATGTTTTTAAATTAAAATATAATGTAATGTAGAGGCTAAAAAATATATATATCTTATTTTGTATAAATATGGTGTACTGGTAATAATACATGCATATCGAAACCAGTTCATAGTTTTTGGATAAAAACAAAACTAAACCCAAACTTAAAAACAAAATCTAACTTATTGGAACTTTAGTTATGAGGAAGTTACTTTTTTATTGTTTTAAGAACATTTATCTGTAGTAGTATAATTAAGAATAATATTTTTACTCTTGATAATTCTTATTTTATTGTTCCACTTTAGTATGACTATGTGTTGTGTAGATTGCATGATGCATGATGTATCTGGCAAATTTATAAAGGACATTTTGTTTAATAAACCGATGTCAATATTTTTAGATACATTGAAACCTGGATCAACTGAGGTCATGACAAGGACAGATCCAGAAAAGGCATGGAAGGAACAGAAAAAGAAGTATCATAGTAATATGGCTAAGTACTTCATGCAGCAGCCATTTTCTCAAAGAATCATGGAAGAGCTGCCATGGCAACTAATGATGGCTGGTGATGTTGACTCTCTAGTCAGAGTATTAACTGATCCAATGTAAGTGCATTGATATTTACCATGTGTTTGATGGCAACTTCCAGTATTGTGTAGGTTTTTTTCATTCTCATAATAGATATTTTGTAACATATATCAACAATTGCTTGCAGCAACATCAGATAAGATACAATAGAAATTGCACAAATTTAGATCTCTGAATTAGCAGTATTCTGACTCTTACACAGGTGATTTTTTAATGTTGGACAGTTCATTGTTGTTTAGTCTTCAGACAGGAAAAATGCATTTATTTGTGATATTGTTGGACTTGGACTTGGGTTCATAGTTTTCAAGTTAAAGATGCTCATAGCAAAGATCTCGGCTTGTAGACAAAAACTGTAGCAAAAAACACTGACGGTTAAATATTAGTTAAACAATAACAAAAACGTAATGTTTTGATGGAAAAAAACCCAAATCACCTTTAAGTTTTCAAATATTTTTATATAAAACTGGCATGGTCAAATAATTTCTAATGGAAACAAGTAAAACATATCAATTGATGTTGCTTGACCAGATATTGAACCAAAACCTGGATATATAACCAAGAGTTGTCTCCCTTATACCTATTCACAAATTCTACAATGCAATATGATGTAGTACAAATAATATCTATCTTTATTTCTTATGTTTACAGAATTATTGAAAAAATGTTGGACAACAAGAAGTTAAATCCCTCAAACAAGCTAGAACTGGCATATTATTGGTCGTTATTGAAGAACCTAGATGTCAGTGCTGCAACGGAATACCAGAAATTACTTATGAAAATAGGAGTCATAAACACATTGTACCCTGATGAAAAACCTACGGTAATTTGTTATTACAAGTTTATACCATGTAGATAAATACGACATACTACTCAAGTTGCCAGGGCCTCAATGGTTTATCAATATTCACATTGTTAATGAGGGACATTTGGCGCAAATCAATCTTAGGACTGGATAATTTAGTTGTCACAGGGTTCAGCTTATGTTTCCAGAAAAATTGCTGAATTCATATAAATTATGAAGTCAGCATGTCAAAATTTTTGTCATTTACTGCTAAAATTTGGTTAAATGCTTTGGTAATGAAATGTTCTTGTCCTTTTATGGTTCCTTGCCAAATGCTTTTCATTGTATTGAGATAACTAAGCCACTGCTTTGCTGTTTATGCAGTGGGGTTCACAAGTGTGCCACGTGACCAATTCCTCATAATGTTTGTGCTGAACATTTTGGAAAACCTTATGTCACTAATTCCTGGAATGTTGTCTTTAAAGGAAAATATCAAAACATGTCATTCCATATCCAATAGAAAAAATGTTTCCCATTTGATCGCCTGGTATGCCAGTGGATACCTTTGCATGCAGTCACTATAACTATAACATGCTGAATAAAAATAAAAAGTTTTCGGTTACAATTAATGTAACTTTTGCCTTGACACTAAGATGATTTTTATTGTTTTATGACAACTATTCTTTATTCTGTGTTTATTTTTTTTTTTGCAGCATTTGATTATATATTTTATAGATTGTAATGGCAGTGGTGTAATTGAGACTCACTTCTCAAGTGGACTGCTTTAGCATCAAACATGAAATTGGATGATTTTATTAATGAAATGTTAAACAAATTTATTTCTCTTATCTTATATTATTTTTTCAACAATAGCATTCTGAAGAACTACATACAGACAGGGAGAGTGTGATGGATGATCTTCCTTTGTCCATCATTACAGGGACTGATGGGAAATGTACGCCTCCATTGTTTACACCTGTTTCCATACCAACCATAATGTCGCCACCTCCTACTGATAGAGAGCAACTTTCTGTTATAGAAGAATCTATGAGTACAACTGATAGCACTGACACTGACAAAATGGTAGCGAATTATATTACATTAAAATAAAATCAGTTTTTATGAGAAAATAAATTATAAATTATTTCATCATTGAAATTTATCAATTATGTACAAGTTAGCCATGTAGGTAGCTTAAATGGAAGAACACTCACCTGTAATGTGGAAGCTCTAGGGTTCGATCCATGGTCAGATCCTGCATTTTCCTTTTCCTGTTTCAGTTTGGTAGCTACCGTAGCCTTTGGCTGTAGTTAACTGACAACTGTAACCATATAAAAAAATTCAAGGTACCGGTAAATTGGATGCAAGATTCCCATGTGATGGACTTTTAATTAGAATTTCAAGATAAGCAGGAGTAATGTAGTAGCTTATTTGATAGAGCATTATAGTGCTTGAGATACTTGGATTGATCCCTTGTCTGAACCTGCATATTGCATGTTAAATCTACATATTTTCATTGCCACATGGTGTTCAGATAAATGATACATTATTGATTAAACAAAAAGCTACATTGGTGTAGCAGATTTTATTATGTTAAAATAAATTCACCATACTCATTTAAATTCAAATTTAAAAAAACTTTCAGATATTTGCTTTCATTTTAACCTTCTTTGTGTTTTAGGCTGAAATTAAGAGAGAGATGGATAGAAAGTTTGAATCTACACCTAAAACATCATCAGTGAAAGGAGACGTTATTGATACAATATTTCTCACTGAGGCTAAAGCCAAGCATGATGCCACAGAAACAGGTACAATAAACCTTATTATAATGCCCTTTGAAAACTTTTCCACCTTGTTTATCACCAAATTATTTTAAAGACTTAAAATCCATTTTTTTCTGTTTATCTTTAAAAATCTCCTTGGAAATATTACCAAACGCCTTTATAATTCCAAACATTGACTGAACAAATGATGACATTGAATTTAGGTTTTACTTTATATGATAGCTTATGCTGCTGTTTGCATATGTGCATAGTTTATGTCAGGAATAACAAATTATTTTTTATTTCTATGCTTTGTTTGTAGTCTTCATTCATTAGCAAAGAACAGGTTCGTCAGTGTACCATGTGATCAATACCTAATTAATTTCAAGTGAAATAATATGAGATATGTTCACATAACAAATTTCTGAATGTCAACTCATGTGATTCTCGGGACTTTGAAATTTTCTGAGATGATTTTCATCTCCAGCCAATACTAGAGCTGTAAAAAAGCTCGTTATTCAGTAGTCTTTTGGATGAAACTCAAAACTGAGGTCCCGCGTCTCAGTGCACGCTAAAGACACCTCTGTAGAATTCGAAAAAATTGGCCTAGATTATTTTCAGCGAATAAAAAAGGAAAAATTATTGTTAATTTGAGTAATTTATGTTTAATTTCAGAACATGATGATAAAGATGGTACAAAGGGAGGTAACTTGCCATACATCACAAAGCTAACCTGGTTAATCTCAGATTTACTGAAGGACTTGGGTTATATATATGTGACAGAGAGGATACTCCTAGCTCTAAACAGCAAACTTGATAAGGTAAAACACTATTATTTTATATCTATAGACTTTTAGATATGACTAGCCTTTTCAGATTCAAATAATTTAGATTGGACCAGTGTATTAGTATATTCTTTGAAAACATGGATTTTTGCCATATCAAGATTTTTGTTTGGAGAAAATCATAAACTGGTGTGTGTCATAATGCAAAAAAAAAAAAAAATAAAAAATTGATACTTAGCTCAGTCACTAATAGGAATAGTGTTCTGGTTATTTATTAATTCTCTTCCTTCAGTTTAACTTCCCAGGTTCAAATCCCACTTTGACAGATCCTAGTTTGAGAAATATTGTCAGATTGCTTACTGGAACTCAATTGGTTTTTTTTCTGTGTACAGTACTCACATTTTCATTCTGGCACTAACTACCTCAATATTAGTGGAAGAATCTTGACTGTGGTGTGAAACTGTGATGATGATTAATCATCTCTTAGGCTATGTCTTTAATGTATCGGTAGTTGCAAAATTGTTTTAATTCAATGACAAGGAGATTATAGAATTGCATAGATTTCATATTTCAACAAAGGGCTGTTAATGATCATGAAGATATATTTTTCAGAGTTATCCATTATCCATAGAAACACAGCTGTTTCATGCTAAAATCCAGGAGAGATTAGGGATATACGAGGCGGACAGACAAAGATCAGAGAGGTGGTACCGTAAGTCACTACGCACAGTAATGAATATGTCTGACTTAGAAGAAGATGACCAGTTTTATATGGATGTACAAAATATTAAAGGTACGACTCTTTATTTAAATGTCAATATTATTTTCTTATTCTTTTAGATTTTACTGAAGTTTTAAAATATTTACATTTGTGATGGTTTATTGTATGAAACTCTGGGACTATAAGACTATAACTACCATTGCTAAAGTGGTGTCACTCATTTCTTGCTTCTGCCTATAATATGTGAGGCATCATAAATTGGCTGTTCCAGTAATTGGAAATGCATGTTGTACACAACAGTGTTTTAATTAATCATTGGACTGTCTAGAAATGGTGTTTATAAGGCTATAACTGCCATTGTCGTGCAAAGCAAACTGAATAATGTGCGTTAGACAGTTCATTGGTTATATTTACATTTTTCATTTTTGGAAAATCTTATTTTGGTATTATAATCCTAAAAAAACTTTAAAACACTGTCGTGTATGACATGTATTTCCAATCCCTGGAACAGCCAATCAATGACGTTACGCGTATAGCCGCAAAAAGAGATGAGTGACGTCACATTAGCAATGGCATTTATACTCTTAACTGCCATCTGGCCTTAAACAAAGTTTAATACATTAAAACTTCACAAATGTAAATATATTTATTTAATGATAAAAAACGTTCAAAAAATATGAAATTTAAATATAACCATTGAACTGTCTGGAAATGGAGTTTATAGTGCCATAACTTTCTTTGCTCTGCAAAGCAAACTAATCATCACACACTAGCTCTCATTATTTAGTTTGTTTTGTAAGACAATAGAAGTTATAGCACTATAAACAGTTCAATGGTTAAATATCTTCATAACAATTGAAATGTAAACTGTAAAAGTCTATCTCAATTGATAGGATCACCAGTCCAGAGATAAAGACTGTTTGAACAGATACAAGCTAAAAAGCAAATTTCGTTAAACAACATACATTTTATACCATGCAGCCAAGCTTTGATTCACTTCCATAGAATTGGTCATAACCACTTGTCCACTGCTGTGAAGTGACTAAGAGTAACATCAAACCAAAGTCAGTGGGTTCATCAGGTCATTGCTTACCGGTATACATGTACATATCTGCTTTCCTGTTGTAAAGTGACTTATAGACCAAATTGGATAGGAGTCCAGTCCAAATGAAATGTTTTGCTCATTGACAAATTATGCAGCCAAGCTTGGATTCACTAACCCAGAATTGGTCCTAACCACTTGTCCCCATGCTCCTCCTTTTTGATGTGCTTCATTTTTTTATACATCTTATAAATATGTCTGTTATTACATTCTATTTTGAAGGTCGCCTGTTATGTAGTTTTGGACATTTACGACTTATGGAGGACCTATTTGACACGGCTGATGATTTACTACAAGAAGGATTGGACTGTGCTCAGGAATGTGGTAATCTACCACTTAGAGCTACAATTCTATTTAACATTGGTCTTCTAAGGTATGCTTTAATATTTATCTTGATATATAAGTATTGTATATCTTGTCATATGATCTTTTATTTTACTAATGAGTGATTCTCAACATCACTATTCGCAACAACATAGTTATTAGTATTGTTCTCGAGGATTACTGATCAGAAGTTTTTTGCAAGGTTTTTTTATAATGCTTTGTACTACTCTGCCCTTATATTGCTACTTTAATATACCATTTTTTAATATTTTTTATGATTACACTTTGAAACTTATGATATACATTGTACTGTAAAACCCTGTTTTAATGCACCTTGATAACTTTTTCACAGCATTTATTGCCATAGTATTTTGAAGTTCCAAAAGTCTTTGATTCTGTGCTTTTCTTTATAAACCTCCCTCACCTCAGCTTATGCAAAATCCAAAATTTGACTGAAATAATGGTGACAATAAATAGACATTTTAATATCATCTTCTGTCAAAGATTATAGGTATCATATGTAACACTGGTGAACTCCATGTATTACATACAGTTTGTTTGAAAGCATCATGGAAACTGATTCTGAAATTTTTATCATTCATTTAATTTACCAATCCTGTTTTTCAATAACTTTGTATGATACTTGTTACAACTGAATCTGAAATATTTATTATTTGTTTGGTGTTCTGACTGTTTCAGTGGCTTCCTCTTTTCTTGTTACAGGGCCAAGCAGGAGGATTTTCTTCTGTCCGAGACTAACCTGAGACAGGCTCTGAATATGAGAGAACTTTGGTATGGTAAATCACACCCCCTGGTGTCAGAGGTGTTGTTTGTGTTAGCAGGAATCATGGGTAATCCTAGAAATAGAAAAGGGTGAGTTTAATAACAACATCAGAAGCAGCTCTATACATGATACATCACAACACAACATCAAAAATCACGAAACAGATTTGCAGAGTATGGCACATGGTTCTGTCTTCAGACAATATTGATTTTATTTTACATGTGGTGCAAATTTTGGCAGAAAATTTATCCACTGCAAAATAAGCAAAAATTAGTACAAATTGAATAAAACTACACTGACATTATACATATTTGTATTCTTATATATATTTTTTAAACATCAAATATGTTTTGTTTCTAAAATAAATGTTGTTTTTCATGAAAAACTATGCTAACACAAGAAATTCACAACTCCAACAAAATGCCATGGTGAGCACAGTTAGCAAAGTTTAAAAATCCTATATACATGTATTTTTCACTTTGTTTAAAATATTTTAAGTTTTTTAGAAGTTCCAAACTGGCTTTAAACCACACTTGCATAAGATTACAGATAATCGATCATTTGAGACACAGAAATAACAATTTATATCTTTAACTTCAATGTTCATGTTGAATCCTGAAAAAAATTCAGTATTTTCTGTTAAAATCAGAACCCATTACTAACAGTGTTTTTGTTTTTTACACTTTAGATTCAATAATTTGGCTGCTGAGAGTTTATATAGAAGGACGGTTAAAATACAAGAAGAATGTCGTGGCAAAGATGACATAACAGTCGCTAATACACTGTTTGAATTAGGTAATTATTGTTACACTATCAAATAACCAATAGAAAGTGGAGCCAACACCTTGGACTCGGTTGTTCGTAGCTTGATTATTTTAATCTTATGATTAGTGCAAATTTAAAACATTAATAAAGATATACATATCATCATTGAATGACAGCTTTAAAACAATATGTTTCAGTTTGATGAAAAATCAATTCATTTTTGGTCTCTCCGACAAAATCACAAAATATTTGACAAGAAAATTTTTTGACCAGTTTTAATTTAACAAATCAAGCTTCAAACTACTGCATCCTAACTGTGCTTTTCTTGTTGGATAAAAAATAAAATATCAATTATACATTCAAAAATGGATAATTACAATCAAATAACATATTTATGACAAAATTAATTTGTCTTTCTTTAGCCATTTCGAAATAAACACTTGAAGATTCAGTTACTTTCTTGGATGTAAATTTAAAAATGTAATGCATTTAAATTCCAATTTTTATGTTCGGTTTTTATTTCATTTAAATTTTAATATTGATGTTAGAAAATTTAAGAAAAACTGTAAAACAGTACCATGTGAGTTATCTCCCTTTAACCATTGCAAACCCATATTGCATATGTTTAAATTTTTTATTTTTCTGTTTTTCTTTTCAGGAAAACTACTACAAGATGAGACAAGTTTCCAAGCAAAATGTGAAGCTGTCAGGTTACTACGCAGAGCTCTAGATATAAAAACTTCTAAACTAGGTAAGTTTTTATAAACTCTTCATATCATCACAGGCAAAATGTGCATGAAGCTGCAATCTCTGCTTTTGAAGTCACATTAGCAAAAAATTTTTTGTACTAGGTAATTTATAAAGATTTAAAAAATAACCAATACATTTAGGGGTTTCATGTAGAAGTAGCAAAAATCTTTGTCATGTTTCATACTTTTTGGCTTTTTTAGCCCAGTGTTCTGCCAATCATGCTGAATAGATTTCCTCATGACCCAGCATGAAGAAGCATGAGATAGTACATTCTAAACTCATCCTAGACAAGAATATTAAATTTCTAGGTCATTATTATTTCAATAAATGGGGTTCACTAGCTTGGCTTATGATCAATCTATACCCCATAATATTTGTGCTGTAAGTTTTGGAATACATTAACAAAGCTTTTTCCCAGAGTAACATAATTTTATGGGAAAACATCAACTGATGCAGTTCCATAGCCAATAGAAATGATTGTTTTGCACAAACAATAGGGTTCCTACATGGTACACTAGCAAACCCTATTGGCAAGCTCAAGTAAGATAATTCATTCTTTTTGGGAGCTGCAGTGGTCAGTGCTCAAGGTGTTAGACTTCAAACCTAAGGTTTTTTACCACTGTGAATTTGATCCTAGTAAACTGAAAATCTTTGAAATTAATAAGAAAAATATTGTCTTGTTTGCACTTTGCATTAAACAACATATTATATTGTATGTTGATGATCTGCAAATCCTAGCTTTTATGTGTATCTCAGTGATTTACATTTTGGCTTCCTGTTTAATGAGCAAGATAGCCTGTGTCCATGTCCATTTCATTTATTCCTTTTCTTCAATATCTGTATATTGGGCCTGTCTATGTAGTCTGTTTCTATAGAAAAGCTACATGACAGAATTTTAGCGACACCTGTCAATCATGTACAGTTACACCTCAATTTATTACCACAGTTTGTTCAGTCACATTTTGGCATTATAAAGGGGTTTGGCAATTAATCTAGGGAGGCTTATAAAGCAAAATGTATAATGTATTTTATTTTGGAACTTTCAAATAGCATGGCAATAAGCTTGGTGGCAGAATTTTTAAGGGTCATTATAATGAAGTTTTGTTGTATAGTACTTACAGAACATTGACACATTTTATATTAATTGGGGCAAATTAAATGAACCAGTTATCAGAGATTATTATATACAAATGTATTATTGTGAATGATATAGGAAAACCTCTGGGCCCACACAATATAAAAGTTTTATAAGCCAGCCACTTTTGAGGGATCAGCTAGCTTACCTTAAATTATAATGACTAGAAATATTAGTGATAAAACCGCCATACAATCTCCAGCACTCTAGCAACATTTGTATAAACAGCAAGTACCATCTTGCCCTCTTGTTGCCAAATTGAATTTCGATGCAACATTGGCAGTGTCAAATTTAAGTTCATTATGATGTCAAAAATACGTTATGACATTACATGCATTTTGTAGTAATATGACACAATTAGTTAACACCATTAGTTAATGTTAGTTTTTAATTTTAGCAATCAACATTTGCATTTTTATTTATTTTATAAAAAGTATCTCTTAGTCTTGTAACCAAGAATTTTCTGTTCAATTCAGGCCGCCGGTACAACACACAAATGTCTGTGTGGCAGCTACACATTTTGTTTCAATCACTTCTAATTGTAAGCATCCTCTGTAGAGGCCAAAGATGTAGCCTAATCTTTTTCAAACTCTACATAGGTGTCTTTAGCATATACTGTGACATGCGACTTCAGTTTTGAGTCTTATTTGAAAGACTACCGGCTAATAAGCTTTTTACAGCTCTAGTATGGGCACATGTTGGTATGGCAGCAAGTGGGTTACTGTTATATAACAGATTACAAATTGATTAGAATACAATGACATGTACTTTAAAAACTTTAAAATGGTGTTAGGATTGAAATAATGATAAAAGATTAACACAATTAAAACAACAAAATGATATAAATATTCTTTGTTCCAAGTTATTGTATGTTCCAGTTATTTTTAGTGACTAAAATATTTATAACACCCTAAATTATTTTTTCCTTACAATTTAAAATCTTATATCATATTGGTAGCTATCGGTATTCAGTAAATAACTTCTTTACATGATTTACGACATGTTATACTTCTATATATAATTTACGACACATATTTGTGTGTATCAGATTGGAGGGTGCACTTCAGTGAGAAAGTATATAACATAAATGCATAAATATTTCATTCACATGCAGTAAATATACCCCCTCCCTGGCAGTGTAAAAATGTCCACCCCCTGGTGGTCTAACACTGACTTCTTACGTCCACACTTTACAATCAGATATCAAGAGTGAAAAACTTCTATATTTGGCAAAATTGGATTATATATGAACTTTTTCCAGATAAAATTTGTATAAATTGCCTTTTAGTTTTTATTGATTTTGAAGTGTGACTATCAGGACCCTTGGGAGGTCTATATATAGGTCCTTAAGTATCAAATAGCAAATAAAAAACAAAGGATTTTATAATCTTAACACCCTTAAAATAAATCTGTTTGACCTTTTGATAACTTTCTAAATCAGTAATTACTGTGACATATTTTATACATGTATAGGTAATGGTGGGTTAAATGAAGTATTTTCAATCAAATATTATTGGTCACAAATGTTCAGCTAGTACTGAATGGTTCATAATCATATTTTGGCTCTACTGGGGTGTCTTCAGCCCTACCTTCATTCTCTTGTAGTTGTGCTGTTTGCAGCACCACAGAGGGTTATTACTCTTATTCAAGCTGTAAAGGGGTGTCTTCAGTTCTACCCTCAGTTATCTAGTCTCTTGTAGACATGTGTGTTGGGCCTCTGTGACCAAGTGGTCTAAAGCATGTGCTTATGAATTGTAGGGTCTCTCACTGCCTAGGTTCAAATTCCAGATCCTAGTTGAGTTTGTCAGTTCACTTGTTCAAGCTTGTTGGTTTTTCTCCAAGCACTCTAGTTTCCTCCACCATTCCAAAACTGACTGCCTTGATATACATGTAAGTGAAATAATCTTGACTTACACATAAAACTCCATTCTTGTAATTCTTTCTGTTCAAGAAAGACATTTATGGCTATAATGAGAATAGAAAATAACACAATTCCCATCAGAAAATTTATAAGATTGTAAAATTTACTCAAGGTTTTTAATCCACATCTCTTGTATAAAAAAACTAGTGATAAAAGATTCGACCTATAGTCTTATTACTGGGATCAATCTTGAAAATCTTTAAAATTCAAAAAATAAAATGTTTACACATTATTTGAAGACGAATTTGTATAGGTTATCAAAAGTCCATGAATACTGGAAGTGAGTAACTCTATATAGGTACCGGACCCGTTTATTATTCAGTGTTAAAATTGGCTAATTATAATTGGATGAATTCAAATACAAAATAAAAAATAAGAAATGTGATATTCAAAGGACAGATAATGTTGTATGTTTGTTCAAAAATTTCAAATTACCTGGTATACCGATTTAAGTGATACAGGAGTAATCTTGAAAATCTTAAAAATTTAAAAAGCAAAAATGTACACACATTATCATTTTTGCAGACCTATTAGGTTGGTTATATTCAGTGTTAAGAGTGGCTAATTATAAATGTGTTTTATTGTCAGGATTACAAATAAGAAATGTGATATTCAAATGAGATCTGATTACATGTTTGTTCGAATGAATTTTAATTTATACTGATTTAAGTTGTACCACACAAAAAAGTAAAATTTGATGTTTATCAGAAAATTGTTCATGTCAGTCTTGTTTTTTTCACATTTTATCTTGGGAGTAATATTTATTTAATCTTTGGTTGTTAGGGTTATTATATATACTTATCAGTAATTAAAATTTTTGTACAATTGTATAATATTGCTAATGACTTTGGTGTATAATGTCGCAGAAAAGATAACATCAAAACAAGAGGCCCAATAGGGCCTGTACCGCTCACCTGGGCCGTTTACAGCACAAAAACACAATAAATACTACATTTAAGGAGCAATAACTCTGATGTGGATATTTAGATATTTATGAAACTTGCTACTCGCATCTGTGACCTTGACCTTCGAACCAATGACCATAATCTATATATTCATATATATGATCATTGCATCAATACCAACAATATTCTAATATACATGCCTATACAAAAAGTTCATAGTTTTCGAGATAATTAACCTTTCTGGTATAGTTTTGCAAATGTGACCTTGACCTTTTGACCCATGACCTTTTTCTATACATCAAAATGATCGTTGTTTCAATACCTACAACATTCTAATATACATGCCTATACAAAAAGTTCATAGTTTTCAAGATAACGAACCGTTTAAGTATTCTTTCGCATCTGTGACCTTGACCTTTGAACCAATGACCTTAATCTATATATCAAAATGATCGTTACATCAATACTTACAATATTCCAATATACATACCTATACAAAAAGTGTATAGTTTTCAAGATAATAAACCATTTTGGTATTGATTTGCTACTGTGACCTTGACCTTTAGACCCATGACCTTTTTTTATACATCAAAATTATCGTTGTATCAATACCTACAACATTCTAATATACATGCCTATACAAAAAGTTCATAGTTTTCAAGATAATGAAATATTTCAGTATTCTTTGGCATCTGTGACCTTGACCTTTGAACCAATGACCTTAATCTATATATCAAAATGATCTTTACATCAATACTAACAATATTCTAATATACATGCCTATACAAAAAGTTTATAGTTTTCAAGATAATAAACCATTTTGGTATTGATTTGCTACTGTGACCTTGACCTTTTGACCCATGACCTTTTTCTATACATCAAAATGATCGTTGTATCAATACCTACAATATTCTCATATATATTCTTATACAAAAAGTTCATAGTTTTCAAGATAATGAACCATTTAAGTTTTCTTTCGCATCTGTGACCTTGACCTTCGAACCAATGACCATAATCTATATATTAAAATGATCATTGCATCAATACCAACAATATTCTAATATACATGCCTATACAAAAAGTTCATAGTTTTCGAGATAATTAACCTTTCTGGTATTGTTTTGCAAATGTGACCTTGACCTTTTGACCCATGACCTTTTTCTATACATCAAAATTATCGTTGTATCAATACCTACAACATTCTAATATACATGCCTATACAAAAAGTTCCTTGTTTTTTAGATAATTAACCTTTTCAGTATTCTTTCGCATCTGTGACCTTGACCTTTGAACCAATGACCTTAATCTATATATCAAAATGATCGTTACATCAATACCAACAATATTCCAATATACATGCCTATACAAAAAGTTTATAGTTTTCGAGATAATAAATAATATTAGAAAAGTAAAAAATTAGGTCATGACCTTCATAATTGACCTTGACACCATTTTGAAGGTAATTACAAGAATATGTCAAAACTGAAAACCCCATGTCATTATCTGGTCATATAGTCAAGTTATAGCAATTTAAAAATATTTTACGATTTTTTCAAAATTAAACGCAAAAACGCGTAACCTATTTTTACACCAAATTTCATGAAATGAACAAACTTAAAGGTTAAGACTATGTAGAATCCAAATATCACATCAGTTTTTGCCTCCAATGAGTGGTTCAACAGAAGAAGATTTTTTTAGGTTTTGTCTATTTTTAGTAACAGCGGCCATCTTGGATATTCGATCGCCATGATTTGAACAAACTATAGTTAGACTCTGTCAAGGACCTTCCATGGCAAATTTGGTTTCAGTTGGCCCAGTAGTTTGGGAGGAGAAGATTAAAGTTTACTGACGCATGGACGCACGCACGCATGCACGCACGGACGCACGCCTCGCCATGCCATAAGCTCACATGGCCTTTGGCCAGGTGAGCTAATGATAAAAAAGGTTGTGAAACGAAACTCTCCTGATTGGTTAACACTTAAAAATCAGTAATGATCTGAGTACTATTTTTATTTTTGGAAACAAATTGTATCACATAATTATACCCCCATGAACGAAATTTAATGAGGTATATAGAAATCAGTCTGTCCATCTGTCTGTCCTTTAATCTGCTGTCTGTCTATCTACCCCAATATTATGTCCATGCCATACCCTCCATGTGTTTGGATGGATTTTGATCAAATTTAGAACAAATATAAACCAACAATGTGATGCATGCCAAATTTAGGTGTATAGGTCAAGGGTCAGGGTCGGTCACAAGGTCAAATTTTAGAGAAATAAAAACTCAGTATATGCTTGACTACTCTGTTTTAATTTGAATACAATACTTGTATGTATTCAAATTACCTTCATGAAATAATGATATTTTTATAATTTACAAGCGTTTTATATCAGTATAACCATATAATTTGGTCTAAAATATAACAACATAACCTGGTACTTATTTGTTATTTATTTATACTGGGTGTCCTTCTTATACATTGTATATAATTTACAATCAAACATGTAAACTGTGTACATTGTATTTGTTTACACCTTTCCAGGGGGTTGTGCAATAGATCTTGTAAAATACACAAATGTCATAAAATGTATATTTAAGTTTTGTTACTTGTAAATGAATACATGTGCATTATATAACAATTATTCGGATTTTATTATTATTATTTAAATAGTGTTTAATTACAAAAAATAACATCTTTTCAAATTATAATGGGCCCTAGCAAAAGGTGACAAATCAAAATTTGTTGAAGACAAACTAAGTGGGTTCTCCGATTTTGTTTAGATCATTGCACATTACAAGACAACTGTCTAGCACTATAAAACATGATTACCAGTCTAGACCATAAAAGACAGTGGCGGATTTAAGGGGGGGGGGGGGGGTTGCAGGGGTTGCAACCCCCCTTTGAAAAATTAAAAGAGAGAGAGAGAGAGAGAGCTATTGACTGATTAAAAATTATTTTCTTGGCCCCCATTGGGGCTCTGCCCTAGACCCCTCATTTCTGGAAGCTCGCTCCTTCGGCGCTCACACCTAGCATTGATATATTTCTCAACCCCCCTTTCAAAAAATCCTGGATAATTCTCAACCCCCCTTTCCTGGATCCGCCCCTGAAAGAGTTACATGTTACACCCCCATGCTGCCAGTCAAGATTCTTTCACTGCTATAGAGATGGTTAGTTCTGGGATCGAGGAGGAAACCAGAGTGCCCAGAGAAAATTGACCCTTTGCAAGCATCCCACACTAAGATGTGTCCTGAATGTATTCAAACTGATTGTGAGAGGCCTTGATCCATAAACATATGCTTTAGACCACTTGGCCTCTGAGCCAAACTGAAGGGTATTACTCTCAAATTAACAGATCAATTCAAAAAGACATGAGTACAGGTACTTAAAAAAATGAAAAAATTAAACGCTTTCAAAAAAGGTATAAGTTATATATCCTCTGAAAAACTTGACTGCCGTTTAAGTCATGAGATTTTTAATACATACACGGTGTACAGATATAGCCACTAATCCTATAATTAAATCCTAATCTATTGATTTAGACTATAATTATGTAGGTATAAAATCAGGATTAATATGATTATGTTGCGTCAAATAAAATCCGCCATGGCCGCCGGGTGTGTAATATTTTCTGTGTCGCCAATGGTAGTTATAAACTCCGAGGTATAATTATAAAATACTGGTGTATGATAATCCTCTATCGTTGTTCAATTAAGTGTGAATTAATCACGGATATGATAAGCATCATATTAAATTTAAATCAAGTCTATTTTAAATATTGAATGACTTACATTAAAAATTCATAAAGTTTGAGATAATCCAATGATGTATTTTATCTTTCACAAATCCATTATTTTATGTTTAATGTGGTCATTTAGTTTCTTTAAATGACTTATATAAAATATTAATCTTTTGTTATATATTTGATCTGTTGATTTTTTTGATGTTGGGAAAATTTTAAAATTACCTGACATTTATTAGAATGAATGAAAATTCTTTAAAGTGTTAAAGATGAAATATATTGATAAAGTATGACATTGGTTTAAGTTTATAAAGGTACTTCAACCCCAATTCAGTGGGTTTTGTTATTAAAACGGGTATACATGAGTTCTTTTTTCCCTATTTCTGTATAATATTGATAACAGAAAAATGATTTTATGAATATTTAATACATTGTCTATTTTTTAAATATGGTATTTAAATTTATTCATTAGTATGTCTTTAGGTTTTAAAGTCAAGAATTGTTAATTCATACCTGACTATTATGACTATGTAATTTTAATATTTGATATGATTTTGTCATCTTCCCACGACCAAAGCTGTAAATGGCCTGGTATTTTATACTAAACATTTAGCCATCTTTGTACATTTATACATGTAATGTGAAAACACATTTGTATAATTTGAAAAAGACTTAAAAGGACAGGGCAGTTAAAATTCCAGTCAACTTGAATAATCTTGACTCAGAATTGGCTAGCAAAGTAAAATAGGTTTAAAAGGAAAGAGCACAGGTCAGCATGTCCTGGACCCCCCTAACATGGAATATGCCTTTGATGCAGATTTATCCCGCTCTTTGTTTCTGATCACCCTTGACAGCTATGAGGTCACATACAATTACAGTCATGGGTGAGTGGTTGAAGTGGAGTAATGATATTTTATGCCCCAGTCAAGATTCTTGTAAAATTTTGTTCAGTTTGGACTACAATTGTGAAAAAAAAATTGCAGACAAATTTTATTGGAAGAAGAATAAAAAAATAGAATAAATAAATTGTCTAAGTTTGGGAGACATTACAAAAACAATCAGAAGTTAATTTGCCTGCTAGTCTGAAGAAAAGAAAGAAAACTTGACATTAGATGTTGACACTGGTATCCAGGGTTACCAGTATGACATAAGGTTTTGTATAATATACAAGTATACGCTCACCCAGTGAGCTGAAAGAAAGAAAACTTGACATTAGATGTTGACACTGGTATTAGGTTACCAGTATGACATAAGGTTTTGTATAATATACAAGTATACGCTCACCCAGTGAGCTGAAAGAAAGAAAACTTGACATTAGATGTTGACACTGGTATTGGGTTACCAGTATGACATAAGGTTTTGTATAATATACAAGTATATGCTCACCCAGTGAGCTGAAAGAAAGAAAACTTGACATTAGATGTTGACGCTGGTATTGAGTTACCAGTATGACATAAGGTTTTGTATAATATACAAGTATACGCTCACCCAGTGAGCTGAAAGAAAGAAAAATTGACATTAGATGTTGACACTGGTATTGGGTTACCAGTATGACATAAGGTTTTGTATAATATACAAGTATACGCTCACCCAGTGAGCTGAAAGAAAGAAAAATTGACATTAGATGTTGACGCTGGTATTGAGTTACCAGTATGACATAAGGTTTTGTATAACATACAAGTATACGCTCACCCAGTGAGCTGAAAGAAAGAAAAATTGACATTAGATGTTGACACTGGTATTATGTACTGTGGTATTGAGTTACCAGTATGACATAAGGTTTTGTATAATATACAAGTATACGCTCACCCAGTGAGCTGAAAGAAAGAAAACTTGACATTAGATGTTGACACTGGTATTGAGTTACCAGTATGACATAAGGTTTTGTATAATATACAAGTATACGCTCACCCAGTGAGCTGAAAGAAAGAAAACTTGACATTAGATGTTGACACTGGTATTGAGTTACCAGTATGACATAAGGTTTTGTATAATATACAAGTATACGCTCACCCAGTGAGCTGAAAGAAAGAAAAATTGACATTAGATGTTGACACTGGTATTGGGTTACCAGTATGACATAAGGTTTTGTATAATATACAAGTATACGCTCACCCAGTGATCTGAAAGAACGAAAACCAGAATGCTCTGAAAGATTGGAGTATTTATGTTAATGCACTTGATAGATTGATATTAAATGTTTTTATTAATACTTAATGAATACATGTAATACAAGCTAGTCTATACATTTAATTTAAAGTGTTTCATACAATCAAACTTCATTTATAGAGTGTAAAATGTTTTGATTTGAAATCAATGAGCAAGCGTTTATAACCTTCAAATCACAATGAATATCAATGTAGCGTCTTTGAAACGATAAAAATCGCTGCTACTTTAGTCGCAAAAACATTTCATTTAGTACATTATGTTTCAACAATTATGAATAAACTTCACTTAAACATAGACAGTGAATGGCAATTTTGTACATTTATTTAAAACATTGTAGATATTAAACTTTGGTTGATAATAAAAATACATTAACTACTGGTACACTGTAACCAGGTTACATGTACCTAACAAATCTGACATATCCAATAATAAAACAAAACGCTAAGGTCGATCAGAGCAATGCAAAAGTCTTCTTTGATTTTATGTCATGTTTTAAGGAGAATTTTGTGAGCATATTTTATAGTGTCCTCACTTTTTCAAAATATTCTGTCAAAATATTTTATTATTGATTTAAAACAATAAGAAAATGTTAATATTTTTTTCAAAATCACAATACACATGTTAAAAATCACCACAAATCATGTTATGTGGACCTGATGTGTAATTACATACATAGTGCTTTGCAACAATAACTATCTTTGTCGCATCTAAATACCATTTCATAGTGCACTGTACATTGTATACTCAACACCTTTCTAGGATAGAATTTTAGGGGAGTGGAATATAGTGCAGTGATCGAGTGAAGTGGTGTTATGAATTAAAATACTGGAATGGGTTGAGTGGAGGTGTTTCATAATAGTGGATCGAGGAAATCTGAGTACTCAGGGAAAGCAAAATACCTTTGTTATCACACTTGGGATGTAATATGGGGTAGACTAATGTATGGTCTTGTCTCTTGGCTGTGGTTGTATCATGTTGTCATGTTATTTAAAAGTGTCATGGTTGCTCTTGCTGATTTAGGTACAAATTTAGATAGGGTATCAATAAATTGTTGCTATGTTGTCTGCAATATACAGAACTTTGAAGTTCAAGTAAAAAAATCTTCAGGTTTAACCCATAGTTGAACACGGGAAAAATCCTAACCTGCTTATAGGAAAGGAATTTTCTGGGGTCTATTGAACTTAAAACGCATCTGAGATTATCAATCCATAAATTTCATTGCAAGAGAAAAATTTACGATCAGATCAAAGAAATATTTGTAATCCTTAGCTAGCCATAAATAACAAGTGTTTGTAATCTTTAGCTGTCCTTAGCAAGCCATAAAAAACAAGTGTTTGTAACCCTTAGCTGTCCTTAGCAAGCCATAAAAAACAAGTGTTTGTAACCCTTAGCTAGTCCTTAGCAAGCCATGAAAAACAAGTGTTTGTAATTCTTAGCTAGTCCTTAGCAAGCCATAAAAAACAAGTGTTTGACTTATTGGTAGTTGACAGTTCTCCAAGACACATACTTCACTATAACATATAAATGTACACATTGTTTCTAGTCACTTGTCTATATAGTTGTTGGCATCACTTCCAATATATACAGGTATGTCATAGGTATAAATCTGACAAGCACCTGCTATTGGTTAGAATATATGCAAATTAGCCGTGTAGATTATAATACTTAACAGCTAAGTAATGCATGGCTCTGATTTAATCTACCTTACCTGACCTTGTGTTAATACCGTACAGTCAGGCACATAGGAACTATATATTTATATATATCAATATATATATATATATGTACAACTGTTTTTGTTAGTTTTAAAGTTTACAAGATCAATTGTCAAGTGATTAGCGTCCTGTTCTACTCTGTCGTGTAACTTAAGATATTTTTTTTACCCGTCATGTCGTATCGGATTTATAATGTATAAGTTTTGTTAATATGAAGTATCTTATTTATCAAACATTTTGAGAATTATCCAGGATTTAAATTTCTAGAATTTTAATTTTTTAAGAATTGCTGTTTTTCTTTTATTAGACACATTCTCATGTATGTTGGATTTTATTGGGATGATACTACAATGATGAAACATATGGAGAGTTTATATGGATGATATTCTGTGACACTCTATTAAGATTTTATCTTTAAAAACTAAAAAAAAGTCTGTTTGCTATATATTGATAATATTTTATGTCTAAAGCTCCGTCAGATTTTAAACTTGTATTTTTAAAAAACTAAATAGGAAACCTATTCAAAAACCTGCGTCAGTAATTAGTCTTCAAGTGAGATATATGTGTATCACATTGATTGGAGTTGTCAGAATTACAGAAGTATAAAATAAAATAAAATCTGGTCTAATTTTTAAGTGATCAAGTAGACAATTGTACCATCAGGATTCACAATGTGGATTAATTGTAAATATTTACCAAAACTCCCTGTTGAGGTATTGAAAATGCCAGGTAAGTTTAATTAAATGTCAATAAATTACAACATTTAACTCTAAAAGTGCCAATTATTTTTTCTCAGATTTGTGTATATGTGTACATGTAATGAATTCTAAAAATGTCAATTATTTATGTCACAGATTTTCATGTTTAAATATGAAAATCACCAATTATTTATTTCACAGATTTGTGTGTTTAAATCAAAGATCAACCATTATTTAATTCTCGATTTGTGTATTTAAATCTAAAAATGCCAATTATTTATGTCATGGATTTGTGTGTTATATTTTGATTTAATCTCAATTTAAAGTAAACATTTATATTTGATTGGAATGGTATAAATGTTTAATCTAATTCAGCCATTCATAATTACCAGTACTGATAACTTCTTTATCTGTAATACTAGGCAGTATTCTCTTATAATAAAAAATAAGTGTTGAAAATAAAAACTTTTATCCTGTATTATAAAGAATAAGTATTGAAAATATAAAAGGGTACGATAGTTCGAATTACTGGTAGAATTCAACTTTAATTTAACTGGAAATTAATACAGTAAAACTTTTAATTCACTACCAATATTTCTTCAGTCAGATTTTGGCCATTATACATGTGTAGAGCCTGGTGTAGAGGTGTTTGACAATACAACTTGGAAGATGTATAAAGAGAAACATAGATTTTTTGGATTTCTCAATAGTCTGGCAATTATCATGGTGGCATGATTATTGAGTGGCATTATACATGTTATAATAAGGTTTTGATGTAATTTAAAGCTAAAATTCATTTATCCCCTTCAAACATCTTTGTGCAGAGAGTTTGAATGGTTAATTGGATTTTCTCTACAATACTGGACCACTGGGATAGCTCGGTAGAGTACTCGCTCTGTAAGTGGGAGGTTGTGGGTTCAAATCCTGACCCAAGACTTGAAAGTGGGTAGTGACTATTCTTTCCCCAAGCACTTGACATTACAAAATGAAATGTACGGTTCTTTTGGATGAGAACTTAAAATATTTGAGGTCCCATGTCATGATAGACTTGGCACGATAAAGAACCCTGCTGTATAATGCCATCAGCACAACATATAGGCAAAATTTCTGCACCTTCACCTCTAGCTGGCTATGTCTTGATATAAGTAAAATATTCTTGACCGGGATTTTAAACACCATTACTGGTACTTGACTCAACTCTACAATACTGATTTTACATTTGGAAACACATGGTTCAGTGTAGACTTACAATTCGAGGGTTGTTGGTTTGAGCCCCTTGCAGGTTTCATAATTATTATGTCCTTCAGCAAGACATTTAATTTCATTTTTGCTCAAATCCACCCAGCTAGTAAATGGAATGACTACTGGCATGCGTACTGGGGATTTATCGTGTGATGGTCTAGCTTTCCTAACAGTAGGATAGCCAAGTCCAAATTGTGCGTTGGTTTTAAAATTTGAGACCTTCCGCGGTAAATAAAAAGGGATTACTTTTTGGCAAGTGTCTGAACCCGAAAAAAATTCGCCATTTTCAGAATCGTTTTTATACCATAAAATTAACATTTCTAGCTACGAATATGATGCAAGCGTGTGAGGAATTAACTAAACTTGCTACATGTATCAAAAAGTCCGAGATAAAACGCAACATTTACTTTAAATTACTGATATCCCGACGATAACCGATTTCTCTTTAAAATCAACAGAAATTTCTTCTCCATTTTTGAAACTGGTACGTTTTTTGTGTAAAGAATACTTTTCCTAGAAATTTTAATACAATGCCAGAAAATTATTATAGTTTACGCCAGTAAATTATCGTACCTGGTGCATGAGGGTTAAATATGCGAAAATCGCAAAAATCCAACAGCATGATTTCAGTACGTCTTGTTGTCAATGAAAACAAATATGGCCGCGACCTTGATAAGCATTGTTCCAACGTAGTGACGTAAACAACGTTCCCCGTGTCAAATATATAGGTCAACACAGTATACGCAATGTACCGTACAGACCTGTCGAAAGTTTAACACTAAGCTAAGCAAAAGAAGTCAAAGCTCAACTGCCGAGTGCCTAAGGTATGGAAAGGTAGTGGTCGAAAAGCTGCTGAGAGATAGATGGCAACTGCTGTCGATATTTATAAACACCAAACCAGGGACCAATATGAGCTGTCGGCACTAATTCGTTAGCTGGATGCTAAACTTTGTACAGGTCTGTACTGTATTTATCGATTTTTTTTGCAACAGGCATCCCCATCTGGCACACATCATATGACCTGTGTTTGTTGATGAAGATACTTTAGGACCCCAACAGGAATAAATAAATAGGGCCTACATTTAAAAAAAATAATAATAAATGATAAATAAATAAATACGAAATTCTACAGAGAAATAAGTTAGAGCTGGGACACAGTATGTTGAGCAGGTTACAAAATGTCTAGCAGGTTAGAGATGATAATAAATAAATAAATAAATAAATAAATAAATAAATAAATAAATCAGAAATTGTTCAGAGAAATAAGTTAGAGCTGGGACACAATATGTCAGCAGTTATAAATAAATAAGAAATTTATTTAGAGGTTAGAGATGATAATAAATAAATAAATAAATAAATCAGAAATTGTTCAGAGAAATAAGTTAGAGCTGGGATACAATATGTCAGCAGTTAATAAATAAATAAATAAATAAATAAATAAATCAGAAATTCTGCAGAGAAATAAGTTAAGAGCTGGGACACAGTATGTTGAGCAGGTTACAAAATGTCTAGCAGGTTAGAGATGATAATAAATAAAAATAAATAAATAAATAAATAAATAAATAAATAAATAAATAAATAAATCAGACATTCTACAGAGAAATAAGTTAGAGCTGGGACACAGTATGTTGAGCAGGTTAGTGATGATAAATAGGGTAAATACATAAAAAGAGATCCAAATAAGGTGCATTTTGTCTTTCCTCAAGGTACTAACATAAAATGTGGCATGGGTACCATGGAAGTAACCTCAGATATTTTTTGGAAAAATAAAACAAATATTTTATATGAACAAAATTAACATTTAAAAAATAAAAGATATTGAATTACTAAAAAGTTAAAAAAAATTATGAACAGGCAGATAGTCAGAAATTTGTCATACTGTTGTTTCTTAAATGAATGACAAGTGGGCCATAATAGCATTTAAAAGATCTAAAATTGTCTAAATTATCAAATTTAATTTAGAAACTACACAAACAGGTGATTTTATGGGGGACAGGTACTTTCTAGTTGTTCTGGCTGTGATAAATAGATAAATCATTTACAAATAAATCAAAATCTATGGGATCATATGGCAGTGTTCATTCTAGAAAGGGGCTGTTGATCCTTTATTTTGCCAAATGGCACCATTGTAAAGGCCATAGTGGGCCACATTTGAAATTAGATTTCAAATGCAAGTTCAAAATATTTGATAGCGTTGTCATATATAAAAGCTACATTATATGAAACTTTTAAATACTTCATTACAAACGCTTTTACATCAACCTAAAAGACTTAAAACATTAGATGTATGCAAAATTTTTTATGTTTTTCAACTTGTTATCAGAGGAATTTTATTAGAAATGAACCCATCTGAAAAAAAATCCTAGAATGAACACTCTTGGTGATTACTGTTTACATATAATGGAACATTTTTCAAAGAAAAATGCATTATACATGTGTGACTAAACCAACTTTGTAAATTGTAATAATGTTGAATGTCTCATTTTCATGTAAAATTAAAACATAACAATATCTTTAATACACTAGGAATTAGATATCATGAGACATTTATGAATGTTTCATTTTATATAGAATTACAAAATCAACACATATCAATATCCTTAACATACTGGGAATTATATACCATTACACATTTATGAATTGAATGCTTCTCTTGATACTGAATACCTCTTTTTTCACCACATGAAATGCTTTTCATGCACCCTTGTCTGAAGTGTAGCATACAGGTAACAGCATATATAGGTTAAAATCTTACTGTGTCAAAAAGTTTGCCAGTTCTCTTGTTGAGGGGTGTGTTTTACCTCAGGGATGAAGCCTAACTATTTTGAGTTTGGGGCCAGCTCACTTCATAAAAGAATTTGTAACAGTAATAATTGGCTTAAATGTGTAAACATTAAGTGACCCACACTCGATTTTAGAAGCCATTGCATTGGCTACTGGGCCCCTGCAAATCTTCATCCCTGTACCTAGTTTCCCCCTTTATCTAATTTACCTGATTATAATTGAAATAATCTTGAATGGAGTGTGTATACCAACCAATCAATTCTAAATTTAACTGATAAATCAATAAATCTGGAATAGGCCTGGTGTGTTACAATTATTTTGAATTCTTCCAAACTAATAATGCCCATTTGGATACACTGTGTCATGAATTTCACTGCATTTGCATAAACTTATTTCTTAATGTTATTATCAAACCAGTTCCTATGAATTTCCTGAAAGAAGGTGATATTTATTTATAAGAATTTTACAATTTTACAGAAATTACTGAAATTCCTAAATATTTTACAGATCTGTATTTAATCATTATAATATGGAGTTAAATTTTTAACCAAGTCAAATGAAATCCACATGATTGGTATTCATTTTTCCTATTTCCTACTTCCACATAGGCTATTTTAAATGTTATTTGTGCTATGTCAAGTTGACTTAAAACTTTTAATGAAGCAAAATAATCAACTTTTCATGTCTAAATTGTACTAAAATAATAATGTTGGGGTTATTGGCATTAGAACAGAAACAAAATTTCAAATAATAAAGACCAATGTTGTGTTGACTCTGGCTTAACTAACATGGGAGATGTTTCCTCATTTTGGGAAATATTTCATAAAGAAAAATCCAGTCTAACCCTCTTTAATGATGTTAGCTTATTTATCCAATGATATGTACTGATATGACAGACAGGTCCTGTTTATATTTTGCCAGCAAAGCAAAATCAGTTGGTAATTTTCAGTAATTCTGAGTCCCTAACCTGCTAACTAGCCCTACATAAGCAGGTTGCACTGTACACTGTATTGGTACAGATCCCGAGTCCATATAGGTAAAATTAGAACACATGCGTATCTAATGTGTTCGACAGCCATGCAGATCGATCATACATGACAAATAAGGCAAAAAAGCTTGACTATTTTGTCCAGAATACACGATGACATTTTCTGCATGCTAAAATTGTGATCGAAGCGGGACGAATGCTAATCAAATATGTCCGACTGGAAGTAGTTCCAAAAAATCGGCAGATTAGACGAGAAATGGAGTGAAAATACAATATTTTTAAGGAAAACTTACTTTATTTCAACAAAAATATCTGCACAGCGTCTCTTGATTATCAAATTTATACATTACATACAATAAGGAAGCTGTCTTAGCATTTTTTTCTGTGTCAAATTAGACGGAAAGGGGGCGGCCCATGATCGAGAATCCGGCAATGTCATCGATTTTTTCGACATTTGAAACTGGTACGTTTTTTGTGTAAAGAAAATTATTTGACAAATTATACATCAAAATAACCGTGAGAAAAAGTTCTTTCCGTTCATGTAAAAACATCTTTGGTGCACGAGGAACTGCGTACACAGAATGATATTTTTTAAAGTTTCAATTTTCAATTTTTCGCCGGTGCCTAACATTCAATTACGATTTAAATTGTTAAATTCTCACCGACTTTGATAAAAATCGTCTTTAATGACTTACTTTTGTCCCCAAAAGACGATAAAATACTACAAATAGTATTAAAAACGCGCAGTGAAATAAATATTATGTAATTTTACCGCCTCGAGTGAATTCAAATTTTTGACAATTTTTTCACTTTGTCTGCGCGTGAAATTTTGTTTGATGAATCAATGCGCTGGCCGGGTTGGCTATCCTACTGTAATACAAGAGGGAATCATATATTTTATTTCCTTCATGTCACTGAAGCTGGGATAAGCATACCGTAGTCATTATTAAGGCAATAGACTTGGGACAGTAATTGATTTTTACAAGGGGATGACATATACAATATACAGTTTCACTTGTAATTATTTTATAAGTCTATATATCAAAGTTTGGACTATGTCTTTTTTGACTTGTAAGATTACCAGAATGTGTTGTTTGTTGCGATTGAGTCATTGTACCTAGAATCTGTTTTGTTGGTTACTTGGATGTGAATATGACATATCAGCGATTTCTGCCTAACTTGTAATATCACACAAGTTTATTTTTTGGACAAGTTTTTATTTGTGATAATAATGGTCAGTTCTCTTGCCGAAGGTTGGTGGATTTCTCCAGGCACTCAGGTTTCCTCCACCATTCGTGAACTGACGGCCTTGGTATAAGTGAAAGAATCTTGATTGGGCATTACTCCACTAAGTAATTACACTTATGTTGTAATGCTTATAGTTACTGTTATACTAGAATTCACTGATGTTCAGTTGAGTTGTAAAAATCTTATAACATACAGACTTTTAAAAGTAACTTTTGACAAGTAGATATATATACAAGTATATAAGAACATAAGTACTGATAAAGTACTTGATATTAGTATGGTCGGTATTAATGTGATTAGTTCTAGTAAACAGGTACTTGTATCAGACCATATACTGGTATATATAGAGGGAGAGATTAACTATTTTAATCGCAGAAATAATTCTCCAAGTATTTGATTGCGGACCAAAATTCCATTAATATAGTACATAGTACATTGTTGTCAGGGCATTTGCTGGATTTTTGTAATCTTTTTTTATTTTCAATATGATAAGTCTTTTGTCATATTTGGTCTCATAAAATTAAATACTGTAAATGTCTTCGTGTAAAAGTGTTAAAAATAGTGAAAACCCCCCTTCACAAATTAAGATAAGACCTTGTTATTGACACAAGAAAGGGTAAAATTGCAAAAATAAACCCCTCGCAAAACACCAAAAATAAGATTTTGCATAAATTCCCATTCGTGAAAAAAAAATGTTGTCAAAATTTTTGTTTTTGTTATCTGTCGGAACCTTTTTCAAACAGATTTTGGAACTCAGTCATAAGGGAGTGGTGTAACAAAGCTTTATGCTGTTGCTAAGATTAATGTGTTAGTTCTGGAATGGTGGAGAAAACCAGAGTTCTCAGAAAAACCACCAACCTTTGACAAGCAAACTGATGCAAACTTCTCACACTAGGAGTGCAAGTTAAATCTTAATAGTGAGACACTGACATACATTCATTCTACTGGTCCCTGTTTATTAACCTTGTGCCAAAATACAGTGTAAAGACTACTGTAGAGTGGGAAATATTCATGTCAGTTATTTTACATGAGTAGCAACATTTCAAGTTTTTCACATAATTTTATTTTCAAGCGGTCTATTAATTGTATAAACATAAATATTTATGAATATTTTATTTTCAAATCTTGTTACACTCACAAATTTACAAATTTACGAAAATAAAACAAACACAAAACATTCTCTCTTTTGTAAACTTGCCAAAATAAATCTATACTCTCTTCAAATATGTTTATTGTGTGTTTTATGCAGTTGCCTAGGGGACTTGTTTTTGATGGTCATGTTAATTAGAAGCAAAATTAATTAAGCTACTAGTAATTTAGTGTTATCTTTTCTGTACTTTCAGGTGGTGATCATATTGATACCCGGGCTGTAAGACAGTACCTAAACAATTTAGAGGTCACCATTAAAATGGGACGGTATGAATTTGGTCCTGCAAAACCAACAGATACACGGTCACAAGAAAGACCTTTTAGCAGTCTGTCATGGAGAGAAAAAGATCTTAAAAATTTTGAACGCAAAGCCAAAAGAGCTTATCTACAAAGCCAGGCTGGTTCTAGACCCACAAGTAAGGAGGACTATCGGTCATTCAGTAGGGGAAGTAATTTAACATTTTTAAGTGCTTCTGAAAAACTCATGATGGAATCTGACCGTCCTCGATTATTACACAGAGAAAGCATAGAAAGACGATTACAACAGTCTTCAACACCAAGACCATTAACGGCTGATACTTCAGAATCAACTGAACCTAAAAAACAAGTCACGCTGGAAATCAGAGTAGACAGACTTGAAGAGGAAGAGGAAACAACTGATAAAGTCCCTGAAACAAGGGTCGCTGATCCCCAGATTGACAGCTTCGGTGAGGATTTGATCCCACAACCAGGAAATACCTTTATAACATCATCCAAAACCGTCAGGACATCCCCTGATACTATCACAGAAGAAAGGGGACCATCAAAACTATATAAAAGATTTGGTAGTGCTGGAAGTGACAGGAGTGGTAGTGTCTGCTCTAAACATGGTGACTCAAAACTAAAATCAAACAGGAACTTGTATAGTGCTCGTAGTGGTAGTTCTTATATCACTGCAGTAAGTAGTGTGTCTAAAACTAGTATAAAGAGCCATTCCTCTAGCTGTGATATCCCTGGTCCTCACTCACTACACATCAGTAATACCAGGTCCGTAACCAGCGGACCAAACTGTGCTCTTACCAGCTTATTAGGACAGCCAGAAACTCCTCGCAATATTTCAAAAGGAATTCATCACAACTCTGCCTGGTACCATGTCCCCGGTCGCTACAGCACACCTGATAGAAAAGTCCCTCCTAAAAGATCTCAGAAAACTAAAGAATCTGTAGTTTTACAAAGAAAATATGGATATCAGCCAAAAACATATGGAAAGTCGAGTTCCTCTAAATACAGCTATGGTCGAATTAGTTTTAGCAAAAAAAGTGCTGCAAGGGATGAACAAAATATTGAACAGGAAGCAGAATTTGGACCAATGGTAAAAGGTTATCAGATGCCATCAACCAATGGCTATACAGCAGACTTTGATTATGCCCAGCATGAGGGTGAATTTGAAACTGTCCTTGACCCTGGGCATCATACTGGTAATACTGTTAAATTTAAGGAAGCTGTGATAGTAGATTAATTATTTTTATAAAAACTTTATATAACTGGTAATTACTGCTGAAAATAATGCTAAATCTAGTTACAAAAGGTAACTCATATTTACTGCTGAAAATAAAGTCAAATCTAGCTACAAAAAGGTTACCAAGAGAATCTGTAAAACTGGTCTATAGGCTCTATGTACCAGTATACAGGCTCCCAGAAAAAATATGACATGGTTTGTCTTGTTACAAGTATGCATGTCTAATTTAAAACAGAAAACAAAGATGCATGTAGTTTATCATCATGTACAGGTAACCTTTTAGATTTGACCATATTTATAAAATATTAATTCCGTCCATTATGGTATACATGTATTATGTTAAATGCACCAAAAACACTAATTTTTTTCTAGAAAATGAAACCATGCCATAGAATGCATAAGTGTTTAAGAAGAAAATTGTCTTATGTTGTGTATGGTCAGATTGTGAAATGTTTGTCTATATGTATGTTTTAATATTTTTAAATTAAGAGATCGAATTGCCATAATGAAGTGTTAGAACTATTTTATTTATTTTATTACATGGTTATTTGTGTCATGCAATATTTCCTCAAACAAGACTTGCAATATAATCAGATTGTAGTGATTAACTTATTAATGTTATAATGTAGATGTTAGATGAAGTATAAATGAATAGCTTTCTTTCTCTCTCTTCCTCTCTCTCTCTCTCTCTCTCTCTCTCCAAGGATTGTGTCCATTTATCAGCTTGCTTGGTGAAGAATTTGTTTTTCTCCAGAGACTCTGGTTTCCTCCACCATCCTTGAACTGCCCCTCTTGATATAAGTAAAGGAGTCTTGATTGAGGGTAAAACCATAACTCACTCCTCTCAAAGTTGTCTTACATGTCTTCAAAATCATGTTAGATTATTCAGATTTAAATTTTAAATGTTTGGATTTAAATTTTAGATGTTTGGATTTAAATTTTTACTAAGGATTAAAGGTGATAACACCATACATACACAAACATACCCTTTATTAAATAAAGTTAAACTCTTAACACTACAAGACCGGCCAGACATAAAGTATACATATTGTTTGATTTATTATTAAATTGACTAAAGCTCGGCTTTTGATGTTGAAAATTTTTAAATAAATGAATAAACATGTGTTATCAAATTATATTAAAAATTCAATTAATTTGAACTTATTGATTAGGGCTAATCTATCGTATGGAATTATGAGGTCAAATTGTCTTTATTTCTTCGTTTTTGAAGCCTCTTATCCATTCATCAAGTGAAAAAGACACAATAAAGTTTTATACCTTACAATTTATCTGTTTTACTTATATCAAAATTATTGTAGAAAGCCAAAACCCAAATACTTAATACTGTAAATATGGTTATTTTCCTGTGGTGGAAATTTTTGCTATTTACCCTAATTTAAAAAAAAGGCAAAAAATCTCCTCCTCATGCATTAAGATATGACCTTGCTATTGACACAAAAATGGAGAAAAGCATGAAAATAACACCCTAGCAAAATAACAACAATACGATTTTGTTAAATTTTCCACTCCCGAAAAGAACCTTGCTTACAGTGATTTTCAAAGAGTTTATACAAAATGTGCGAGTTTGTTTGTATGAAGTTTGAAGATTTATAAGTTGTATCTTGTCATCTTGAATTACATGTACAAGTCTGTACTGTGGTATCTATATCTGTAAATGATTGAGTGATTTGGTATCCATGGTACAGCAGTGTTGTGGTGTTTGACGTTACCAATGTTAAACATATACTTATGTTAGTCTTGTAAAATGTAGAATAATTATTATGTATTTTAAAAATTAGAATCTGTTAACAAAAACTCCATACTTACAAAAATGGAGACTAAATTACAATATATTTATTGACTGTAACCGTGGCAACATGTTTTTGTTTTGGCTGTAACCATGACAACTTGTATGTTTGTTTACAGTATCCTTTTGTTAGCTTATCTGTGATATAAGGGTTTTGATCCTTAATTATTTGTTTATTTATCTACCAATGTAGAATGTTTTAGATATAATAGAGCTAATCATTGAATGTGCACACTGTCATTATTGACAACCAGCAGACAGCTTCTGTTACCATGGGCAACTAGATTCTTTATCCAAGTGCCCGACTTCCTTGACAACCAGAAATCAGATCCTTACCGGTAATTTAAATGCCAAACTTTCTTGACAACCAAGCCCTAATTTAGAATCCAGGTTCTTTTACCTTATCTGTCACTACATCTTTCAAACAGCTACTAGTACCTTTCAATTTCAGGTGTTCATTTTGTAGACAGCTTAAACTTAAAACCAAGTGGCAGTCATATCCCTGATAAAGTGACCAATCTCATTTTACTCTACTTACAACGTACCCAGTAGATTGGGCCAAGGACTAGTCATACATTATAACACGACAGATATAAATCATCTTTTAAGAAAATTTTCTAAAAATACCTGTAAATGTTGCCAAAGAAACTGTATAAACAAGTGCTTAATGATCTGACACCCATCAGCATTCAAAATCTAGAGCGAATGTCTCCTTAACAAAAAAGGGGGGGGGGCATATAGTGTTAACTCAATTTCTTTTGCCGACATTTTATCTGCCGTTTTTCTTGAAAACTAACAGATCTTCACAGGAACACAGGAACAATTTTTGAGTGAACAAGATACATTTGTCTTTTGATTATGCATGTGGTTGGGGATTTCTTAGTTTGCGTTCATTTGAATTTGGGGGACACTTTTGAAATGGCAACCTAAAATGGAATCCCATTTCAGTTATGACATATTTTATTTAGCTTCATTACAGTACGTTTAATCAGTTTTTAACTTTTTATGGTCTTCTTTCAATTATGATGATGATATTTGTATTAAGATGGTACCATATTTTTGTTACTGTTTCTAAATGAAGTGTGTCACATGTATATATACAAACAGAGGCAGTATTTTAATATTTGCTTTATTAGGGACTTGTCAATTGTTTCTAAGATATAACATGTTGTTGTAGTCTGTGCTGCTGATCAGAGATTGTTACAACAATCCTTGAATAAAGTTTTATTATTATTACTTAGAATTTAGTATTCTTATTTGTACATTATTATCTACATAGTAGTAATCTGTATGACCACATACAAATCTTTGTAGTGATTAATAGCACCAGCTGGAACTTGTGCTGTATCCATAGAAACGTTTCTCACAGCACCCATCGCCACTTAGGTTTGAATCCAAAATAGAACAGACCTAGTGTGAGAAAGTTTGTCAGTTTGCTTGAGGAAATTTGTAGTTATCTCTGGACACTCTGGTTTCCTCTACCATTCCAGAACTGACCTTGATATAAGTGAAATAATCTTGACTGGGGCATAAATGCTTACTACACTTCTTTATCAGTGTCTACAATGACAGATGGTTATTTTAAATCAACCACAAACTTATTTTTTATCAATTGTAAACTTTAACTACGTAACCTGTTTCCAAGAGGTCAAAAACTGGATCACAGTTCTTGTGGCATAGGTTTGAACTCCAATTATGACAGATCCTCATGTAAGAAAGTTTGTCAAGAAAGTTGGTTCTATTTAGACCCTCAAGTTTTCTCTACCCTTCCTGAACAATATTTTAAATAAGTGAAATAATCTTGACCAGGATGTAAACACGTATCCAATCCAAAAACATTCCAGACAAGATTATCTATTCAACTCAAAATAGGATTAATTTACCATAGTTTCCTAACCCAACATCTCATTACACATAGCATGCAAATATGACAATGGTTTCTCAAAAAGACTAAATTCAGACCATGTTTTAAATCAAGAACTTTTTTTAAAAGAAACTGATTAACTGATTGGTTGAATAGGTTTTCTGTCCCAGTCAAGAATATTTCACTTATTATATAATAAGAGAAAATTGTTACAATGATCCAAATAGCAATGTTAATACAAATCATATAAACACTACATGCAATTGTTTCTGGTAATATTCTATTATGACACTGTGAGTAAGGTATTCTGAATATCCTGAAATTAAGTTCATTTTTCAATGATGTGCTAAATAACAGATATTTGTTAATAGCAAGAATCTCCAAGACACAAAACAAGAAATAAGAAAACTTAGGGCAGCAAATGCATCTAGCATGAAAGCTCACCTGCATGGATGCACGATTTTATAAAAGTTGTCACATAAACTTAATATTCAATGGCACAGATTTCCCAGTATGACAATAGCTCATATATATTGCACTTTGTGTTTACAATACAAATGATAAACACATACTTATACCATTGATTATAAACCTCCTGATATTTGATGGACGCTGTATACTGTATAAGAAGAAATACCAGTATTAGCTGTAGGAAACTTTTGCTGTTATGATCTAAACTATTTCACAGCAAGAAATTTTCGCAGTTCCAACTGTAGGGAAAGTGAACCAAAGGAAATAAATATTGTGAATATTTCTCCCTCACGAATGTTTTTTTCTTATACAGTAATATAATGCCAAAACGGTGTCAAGTGATGAGGTATCAATTGTTAACATATAGTATATTATAACAAGACACTTATTTTATAAAAACAAAATACATTTATTTTAAATCAATTATTGACGAATTTACATATAAATGATATTTATAACAACCATGCAATTTGTATTACGGTAATATGATGAAAAAGGTCATCAAAACAAAACCATTACAAAGGTGGGACTTAAATTAATTTAGGAGGGATTTATCAAGTGATTGAAGTCTGACTGTTCATCACAGTATAATAGAAATGGCCACAATAAGTATTTGTTCTGTTATTGCTTTGTAAAAATCATGTATCAGCAGTTACACTACAAAAACTTCCGATGGACTAATCATCGTACCATGTGAAAACGTATCATATCTGTTCAGAACTATTATTTACACTGGATACAAACTAGAAGAAGTTCACATTTTCCTATTTTTTCAGGAATTTGATGTAAACATTTTCAATACATTTTGTAACATTCATAAATGTTATGGGGTATAGATTACATGGTATAGGTAAACAACATTGACCTGTTCGTTTGACCTTTCATTAGGAATATACATATCGAAGGGTCCACCCAATGCATGGGTAGCGTTAGGATTGGCAGATAATACTTATACACATTGCCATTGATTAGTGTTTACATTATATAGACGAAATAAACACACGTGATCCCTATTACTTAAATTTACCAGCCCATAATGAATATTTAAATTTGAGGTCATGCGGACAGGTCAATGTTGTTTACCTATATACTTCTCATCAGGATAAAGATATTTTACTGTAACAAAATAAATATCCAACAATAAGTTATTAAGTTTGTAGTAGTTATCTCCCTTTAAGTTTTGTCTTGTGTTCAAATACATTCCCCACATTAAGTTTTTTATTTCAATATGTATATATACATGTATATTATAAAGCTATTAAAGTCTAATACTAGTATATTGTAAATATATTCAACAATTCATGCACTATGAATGCTATGAGGGGTATCACAACCTGTTTTCTTTATGTTTGAAGTTTGAAAAATAAAATTTTGGTATAAATCTGTAAACAAACAATTTCATTTTAAAAATAATATTAAGAGCACTGAGAAACGTGATCTCATACAGAGCAATAAAAAATATTAATTTATCATATTGTAAAAAATCACAACCATTTGTGTCCAGGCTTTTTAAATGACTGGTGTGCATTACCTTGCTTTAAAATTGATGACAAGTGATGGCATTAATTAGTACTTAATGATTAGCAATGCACCTCAAATAATGTAAGGCCCTGTATTAACTAATTTATAGTCTATCAGAAATATTTTTGGTGATACAACACATACATATTAATATCTAAAGGATATAAAACCATGTTCATTAGACACAACCAATGATATAAAAATGTACAAAGGAAAATAATTCCATGTGGAAGACAAGTTATAAGCAGATCAAACATTCTATTGATTAATTTATCAGAGGTGTGTTCAACATCTAAATGGAACAGCACTTAAAGAAACAAGGCTGTTCCTTTTCACTCCCTTTGTCATGCTATGCATGGAACTGATATAATTTACAGAAGTCATGGTAACAGATAATTGATATGGCACAAGAATCATAAAATTTGATTAATTTATACTATGTGCTGAGTATAGTGTGTAAAAATGGCACCATACAAAATCGCACTCATATGCAAGATATAATTTCATGATAAAATATTATTTCCTACAAATTCTATTTTATTTCCAAACTGATGAGGTACAGTAAAATCTAAAATCACTGCCAGTGTTTGTTCAGTCAAATTTTGTCATTATAATTTGTCAATGACGATAAACCAAGGACATCCTATAAAAGAAAACATAGAAGAAACAGACTTTGGTACTTCATGATTCTGTGATGATAAGCGAGGTGGCAAAGTTATCGAAAGACAGTATAACAAGGTTTTACTGTACAGTCAAACCTGCCTTAAAGGCCACCTCTATATAAGGGCCACCTGTTTTAAAGGCCAGTAACATTTTATTCCAATAACTCTTTTTTTTAGGTAATTTGAACCTTTATATAAGGGCCACCTGCTTTAAGGACCACTTTTAGAAGTTCCCTTTTGGTGGCCTTTATAGTCAGGTTTTACTGTATAATTATATCTAGTGAAACTAACACCGGTTTGACTCATTATGTGTATTTATGGCTTATTTTAAGAGTTTTCTCCTACATTCTCTTTATATTTCATATAATGTTTTACTACAACCCAATCTTACTAAAATACTAAATGCACAACCCTCTTAACATTTTAACTTTACACTTAAACTTAAACCTTTCATAACTTTGTTCCTACTTTACAGAATTTTACAGAATCCACTAACATTTAGTTACGGGTACAACATACAATGTTTTGGCATGATAAAACTAACACTCATTATGTTAACACCAGTTTAACTTATTACCCATGGCTTATTTAATGGTGTATCTCTGACATTCTTTTTGTATCTTCTAGAACAACCAATCTTATATAAAATTTATATACTGATACTACATGTATTTTGATAAAATATACAAAAATTTTAAATGCACAACCCTCATAACAATGAACTGTATACTGGTTCTGTGAATTCTTTCACATCTTTGGTCCTTTTTTACACAATATTTCAAACATCAAATAAAACTTAGTTAAATTCTACCTTATAAGTAGCAATATTAGCAGCTTTAGTATTATCAGCACTTCCATTGGTATAAAACTCTTACAATGGGGTTTGCCAATGTACAACCTGATACCCTCTAGCGTTTGTGCAGAACACTTATTTCCAATGGACATGGAATCATATAAGACAATGTTTTTCTGTAAAAAAAATGTCATTCCGGGAATTTGTGACGTTGGCGTTTTCCAAAACGTTCCGCACAAACGTTAAGAGGTATTGATCACGAGGTATGGCGGCAAACCCCTTTCAGTTATGGTACTTGACATCTGATATGAATATCAAATTTCATTATCTAACTGTGACCACATAAATTCCCAAAAGAGATACTAACATATTGTAAATCCAGCAATTTTCATTTTGTTTGGTTTATTTTTTTGTGTGAATTTGCAAAATATACAAACCACACAAAAATAAAACAGTCCAAAATATATAAAAATTTAATGCTTCTTTTACCACTTATACTGGTTCCCTTGGGTTTGACTGTACTCATAAAAATCAACTGTAGCCAAAATTTCCCAATTTATAGTATCTATAGAGAACTTGAGATTACGAAAGTTTTACTGGGTAGGTCTGATGTAGACAGGTTTCAGTGTATTGATAAACAAAACTTTAAAAAAGTAAACAATAAAATTCAACTCCATAAAACAAATTAAACCTCTGTAACTCCATAACATTGTTGTTTGATTTATAAAATAAATAACTCATATACAACCATACAAAAACCCATAATAAAATATTTGCACACAACCCTTAGTCATAAAATATTTTAAACTCTTAACAAATTATATTGGCCAATTGGATAAATGGTTATCTAAACTGGGTAAAGGTCAAAGTTCAGTGTGACCTTGGTAACCAAATTTCTGTTTTCTTGCACTTTTAAATGCTTTGTGGCTTCTAACATGATCAGCTGCTTTAGAAACAAGTCGTAAAAACTCTTCAACATCAAATCCGTAATTTGTAAACTTTGCATGTGCACCAAGTGTGGGATGGTGTCCCTGAAAATTTATAAATGTAAAAAATAATAGAATTTATTATTATAAACTACAACGAAAAATGAATAATGTGTTTATAGAAATTTTACCTCAGATTTTATATATCTTAAAAAATTTCATGTGAATTTCATATTAATTGAGTTTATATGTGAAATTCAAACAAATTATTTATTAAAACATTTAAGTGAAATATACATAAAGTGAAATTCATGCTAGATTTAAATGAAATTTATGTGAATATTGTGAAATTCATATGATATGAGATTATCATGAAGTTCACTTGAGCAAAAATTGGCTGTGTAATGAATTCTTGAAAACTCAAAATTGTGGGCAGATATGTATACTGGTAATGGATTGTTATATTCCTTAGAAATAATCTATGTCTTTCTAACAGCTAGGCAAGAAAGATTACCTCATCTTGTTGATGTAGTTTCTTCTTATTTTCCCAGGTCATGTATTTAATACCCGTAATTTAGCTAAATCTCTGTAACAGCCTTCGTCTTCACAATTATATCTAAAATGAATAAAATGGTAAAAAAATTAGCTAACAAAATTAATACTGTATTTTATGTTAATAACATTAATATTTCAAATATTATTCATGTATATATCTGTTACAGATAAATAAATTACAATAACTTGTTTATGTGCGAGTGGCATCCAAAAACAATATATTGGACACTGGAAAGGATATGACCTAACTCTTTTGTATTATGTGCAAGTTCACTTGCAAAACTACTCGAAAACTATGTGATACCCTGTAATGTGTATACAGCTTTGTTTGCAGTGGATATAGCTAGAACTGTCTCTTGAGAGCCCAACATCTACAAAGGTTTAATGTTTCCCCATGACCTTGACCTTTCTGATATGACCTTTGTTAAAGGCCACAACAAAATTTTGGACTATGAAGATTATTCATGTGAAGTTTTATGACAGTCATCCTAGGCAATTCTGAGATATAGCACAGATGAAATTTTCAAACATATTTTTCCCACTCCCAACCTTGAAGATATGACCTTGATTCAAAGTCATGACTTACCTTTTAACCATAAAGATTATTCATGTGAAGTTTTATGACAATCGCCCAAAGCCGCTATGAGATCTGGTCTGGACACAATTTTCAAACAAACTTTTACCACGACCTTGACATTTCCAATATGACACACCTTTGGACCATGAAGATTATTAATGTGAAGTTTTATGACAGTGGTCCAAAGCAGCTATGAGATATGACACAATTTTACATGGAGATACAGACATGGTGATTCCTATATACCCCCCCCCCCCCCAAACTACAAATATTATAATATTACATGCACATGTACTAGCAACATCATAATTGAAGTATCCGCCATGCGTTAACTTACATTTCCATGACAACAGCCCAATCTGGTTGGAACAGCATATGTGTTAAACCAGCTCCATGGATTCCTATAAATATATCCGAATTGTGTGATACCTGTAAAATAAAGATAGATCTGGATACATCAAGGCATAAGCTATTTTGTACTGCGAACAAGAGGTAATATGAGATGTTTACTCAATGATAAAAAATTGTTTATGTCCGACGTCATTGTATTTCCATCCTGTGGCTGAATGTTTCACTGGTGGCATATATGTTGCAACTACAAAGCTTCGGCTTTACAGAATAATCTATGGATAAACCTACATGTTTAAACAATTATTTTAGTGAATGTATTTCTGACTTGCTTTGTTAAGTGTGCTTTTTGTAGACCTTTAAAGTGCTAGTTCACTGGCTTACAATGTTGCAGATTAACATCATAACCACGCTGTCCAACCCAAACAAGTATTGGGCAATGGGAAGAAAAATACTCTTATTCACTTGTGGATCACAGTGTTTATGTTTCAAAGCTACAGTATATCCATAGCAATCAAGCCACTACAGACTCTTGTGGCTGACTTTAAAATACATACAGAAGGTACATTAGTGATACGTCATGATAATTATACCTTTTAGATCTGTGGTAGTGAAAAACAAACATACCAATCAATCACAATGCCAAAAGCAAAAACATTGAAAACTGGCAAAATAGTTTGACACACATAAACTTCCACCAGGGAAGTTAGGCCGAGTACTCTGACAGGTAAAGGGTAACCATGGTAACATTATGGTTTTACTTACTTTCATCTGATCTATAAATGGTGTGTTCCTACAACAAAGAAATAAGAGTTTAAATACAGCAATATCAACAGGAGAATTCAATATACAACTGTTTATCCTATATAAAAGGATGCTAAAATGTGAAAATTTTACATATTTTAAATGTGACTGGTTCAAATCATGGTTAATATAAGTAATTTAATAAGTTCTCTCTGACATTTACAAAATATTTTAAAATTTTTAAAATATATATACAAACACCCACAAAGTTTAACCTTCCTTTTTATATGACAAATTAAGTGGAGAAGAACAAGGAGACTGAAATGAAAGAGTCTGACCAACACTTAAAAATAGGTAGTGACCATTCTTTCGCCAAACACTCACCATTTAGAAATGAAAGTCTTGGGGTCCTTTAGAGGACCTTAAAACTGATGTCTATGCATAGTCCGACGGATGTTGTTTTTTTTTGAAAAAGAAACAATGTACCAAACCATGTATTGCTGAATTAAATGGTAGAAAATAATAATTTCATAAATATATGAAAAAGACAATCGGTTATTAAAATTTAAAAAAGTTGTACCCGATCGTTTTGTCATTTCGGATAGAGAGAAAGTAGAGTTTTGCAGATCCTACCGTCGCTATGAGGGGGTACATTCTAGCGGTTGTATGTAACTGGATCATTTGCTATTAATCTGGGTTTTAATTAACTGCTGATTATCACTCACAATATTCCCGTTTCATGTTAATGCATTTGCACACAACACTGTACAAATTATCTCCCTTTACGAAAGTGAAATCTAATCGATAAACAGTTTTAAAATATGACACAATTGCCTCAACATCAAAATACGTTATCATAACCTTCAAAATAGATTTAAATAATTTCCGTAGATTTCACGAAGAATTAATTAAATCAACCTGCCGTTGCTGTTCATTTCAAAAAAAGTTATGATTTTACATCTTCTCGGACTACTTTTTATTGTAAACATGAGATCAGTTCGCCAAATTGCAGAAATTATTAGATGCATCCCGTCGCAATATTTTACTAGATTCTGAAATGTATTCCGAAAATTTATTCCAAATGTGCATATGTAACCAAATGCATTACCCGTCTCAGAATACATATCTCACGATAAAACAGATATACTTCTTTCACGCTCATTTACCAGGCACACTATTTCCATGTGTACTCATACTTTATAATTTCATAGCAAAGAAGCTCGATATCTTGGAAGAAAGCAATAGCAAAGTACGCGTCCACTATCGTGAAACGCTGTACAAAAATTTCTGCCACTTCACCTATAGCTAATGACATCTTGATATAAGTAAAATATTTTTGACTGGGACATAAAACCCCATTCAATCAATCAATTGGGTACAGTGGTACAAAACAGAAAAGAATGGGGAATGGGCGTAGAATCATTATTCACAAGTTTGCATGAAGAGGACAAAAGTGAAGAATGGTAAATACTGAGGCTTGGGTAAGTGCTGATACATGGTTAACTTCAACACTGACTTACCAGGTAAAATCTACTTTCTGTACATCATATTCTGATATTGTTTTCAGGGCTCCAACAAGCTGTAAATATAAGGAATATGTAGGTGTAATTAAAAGACACTTTAAGTTTTGATTCTCACAATCTACTACAGTTGTAGAATGAAAACTTCTGATTAAACTTGGAATATTTAAATAAAATTTAATACCTGTATATTTAAACATATTGATATAAATTCCTTATACATTGCCCTGAGTGCACCGCAAAAGTAAAATTGCCTGCCACTTCATCTATAGCTGGTGATATTTCAATATAAGTAAAATAGTCTAATGCAAAAGTAAAATTGTCTGCCACTTCACCTATAGCTGGTGATATTTCAATGTAAGTATTTTCTTGTGATAAATCAATACCACTTATAAACTTCTAGAATTTCCTTAAAGATCCATGTTTATATAAAGTTAAAGAAGAATCTTATATTATGTTTATGGATATGGAAGCACCTATCCTTCCAGAGCACCCAACCTCACTACTCTGGTGGAAGTTTCCTTGTTTAACTAAATTGCAATTTAACAATACTTTACTTTGCTTTTAAAAGTTTTTACTTTTCTTTTATGATTGTGATTGGAACATTGACCACTTTGTTTGTCTTTAACATATACAATTTGTGCAGTTATATACATTATCATATTTACCTCATCTTCATTCAGGATTTTTCTGTATTTTGTTGATCTAGATAAAAGTGTTATCCTAATTTTATCTTTCTGAAATAAATGTAACACATGTGAATGAATTATTTTGTTATTTTCTTATGTGATACTGACATCATAGTCGATTATAGAGCATTCTTTTCTTTCATATATATATTCCTGTACATCAAAAAGTTTGAAAACATTGGTAAAGAGTGAATTGGATTGATCTAATATTGTTTTACACACACACAAAGTTTCTTTCACTTATATATAAAGGCAGCATATACAGGGTTGTTAGATGAACCCAGAATGGGATTTGTACCTAGGTGGCAAGAGGCAAGTACAATCAGCTAATGTTTTGTACTAGCACACACTCAGTGTGATATTTTGGCACAAGTACACCTAACCATTTGCAGAAATTACTGCCATACATCTTTCTGAGATATATACAGGTGTGTGTTGATGGTTATACATGTGTGTGTTATAGAGATCCATCCTGTGTAATATTGACTGACTGTGTGTGTGTGTGTGTGTGTGTGTGTGTGTGTGTGTGTGTGTGTGTGTGTGTGTGTGTATGTGTGCATGCATGTGTGCTTTACTTACTAGAGGTCCTTCTTGTGTCATGTTTAACCTATGTGTGATATGTTGATTAAATGCTCTATATAAACTACATTTTTCACAACCAGGAATCTGAAATACATAACAATTTACTGAATTTAGATAAAAATGAATAAAAAAATAAACTAAAATTAAATTTTGTTGTATTTTTGTTTTACATCATTAAGTGCTTTAATACACTATTATTGATATCACATCAAACAAATTTTCCTTTCTTTTTCTTTTTTTTTATATCTGTCAAGATAGCTTCTGTAATTTAACAAAATAACTTTTTGGGCTACAATTTGCCTAGGTCAGTGAGAGGCACTACAAATAAGATGCACTTATACCAAATGTCCTCTGAGGCCCCTACCTTACAATGGGCTAGCATCCAATCCTAACGGGAAAGTTCTTTACTATATGTCATTTTACCAGGTTATAAGGTATAGGCTCCCTATAGACATAAACTGTAACAGTGACATACATACACATACCAGTAATGTATATTACACTTACCATAGGCATGTTATAATACATTCCATATCTCATTCTAGCTAACAGCGGGAACACAGCTTGTTTGAAACAAACCTGAAATAATTACATGTTTATACACATAAAAAAATACATACATACATGTACATACAATACACAAATAAGACTAAAACATCACTTTTATTTTGTCTAAATTCTTTTTCTTTTGTTTTCTCTTCTTTTTTTCCAAATTCAGATAACATTCTCTGAAATCAAATGGTCTTCCTGTTGTGTGGCCTCCCATTTTACTGTATTGAATGTATTCAAAATTGCCTATATAGATTGGTATGAATGCAAACATTTAACTACAGTTTAACCTTGGTTTATTGCTACAATTAATTCCATCAGATTTTGGTGCTATAAAGGGATATAAAGGAAAACATAGAGGAAATAGATTTTAGAACATTAAAATAATGTGACTATAAGTGAGGTCGATCTATGCATAGTCCGACGGATGGTTTTTTTTTTGGAAAAAGAAACAATGTACCAAACCATGTATTGCTGAATTAAATGGTAGAAAATAATAATTTCATAAATACATGTATATGAAAAAGACAATCGGTAATTAAAATTTAAAAAAGTTGTACCCGATCGTTTTGTCATTTCGGATAGAGAGAAAGTAGAGTTTTGCAGATCCTACTGTCGCTATGACGGGGGTACATTCTAGCGGTTGTATGTAACTGGATCATTTGCTGTTAATCTGGGTTTTAATTAACTGCTGATTATCACTCACAATATTCCCGTTTCATGTTAATGGTGAAGTACAGTTGTTTTACCAGTTCCGAATTTTTACCAAATAATCTAAAATTTCAATCCCGTTCAATTAAAGGAATCGCAAAATAACTTTCTAAATTTGCTTCTACTTGAATGTATGGGCATTAATTGTTTAAATAATATAAACTTCAACTGCTTCCTAAATGTATGTGCAGGACAGGTCGACAGATTGTTGGTGACCTAGTTTAACGATGTAAACAAATCGTGATCACGTTGATGCTTTTTTCAAGAAAACATACTACCAGGTGTTTTTGAGGACAGGTGTCGATATTTTAGAATCAGTAAACATTTGTATTATTACACCACATAAATTTGATTTCCTCTGCTTGTGGATGACATCTGCAGCAGCGCTTATATGAAACCCTGTTCGGAACTGGTAAAACGACTGTATTTAAAATTTGCACACAACACTGTACGAATTATCTCCCTTTCACGAAAGTAAAATCTAATCGATAAACATTTTAAAATATGACACAATTGCCTCAACATCAAAATACGTTATCATAACCTTCAAAATAAATTTAAATTTCCGTAGATTTCACGAAGAATTAATTAAACAACCTGCCGTTGCTGTTCATTTCATAAAAAGTTATGATTTTACATCGTAGGACGCAAACTTCTCGAACTACTTTTTATTGTAAACATGAGATCAGTTCGCCAAATTGCAGAAATTATTAGATGCATCCCGTCGCAATATTTTACTAGATTCCGAAATGTATTCCGAAAATTTATTCCAAATGTGCATATGTAACCAAATGCATTACCCGTCTCAGAATACATATCTCACGATAAAACAGATATACTTCTTTCACGCTCATTTACCAGGCACACTATTTCCAGGTGTACTCATATCTTATAATTTCATAGCAAAGAAGCTCGATATCTTGGAAGAAAGCGATAGCAAAGTACGCGTTCACTTTGTTCACGCTGTACAAAAACATAAATCTTAACTGTATGCATAAAATGTACAATTATACTAAACATCAAGTGAAATAGCAATGTCCTCCTTTTCTCCAAACTCAGAAATCCAACAATCACTGTGATTCACATCACTTTTCTCTTTATTTATATACCCATAGTCTATAAATGTTACTTGTTGATATTGTTTCAGCAGTTGCCATAGAAACATACCTTTTTGCCATCATAATCATGAAGTCTAGTCACTGGATAATCAGAGAAAGCTTTCCATGTTACTTCAAATAAATCTCTGTATATTAATGGACTCTGAAAGACAAGAGACAGGCAATGACAAGAGTGTCACCACATGGAATTCAGATTTTGTTTTGTTGGTGTACAGTTGAACCTACCTTAAAGGTCACCTCTATACAAGGACCACCTGTTTTTGAAGACAAGTAAAATTTTTATCCCCATTGCTCTATAAACATGTTATTTGAACCTGTATATAAGGGTGACTTCCCCATAAATAACACATTTACTGGTTCCCTTGAGCCGTCTTTATAGACAGGTTTGACTGTACATGTATTATAATATTTAAACTATAGAGAATAAATGTACAAAAGGTTTAGTTATTTAATCTGTCTGGAGTCTGTAAGCCAATCAGGCTGGTGCTCATCACAGTTTAAATGACATGAAGCGACTGAAGAGAGTACTCCCCCTTTGACCATCACAAGATTAACCCCAGCATAATTTTTCAGTACCAATTCATTGGGTGGACTTGAGTAATGTCAAAATTAAATGTTGTACTCAAGGACAAACCAGGCAGCCTGCCTGGGGCTCAAACCCATGACCTTTGAATCATAATTCCATGACATTAACCACTCAACCATGTATCTCAACTTTAATCGAAGCATGCAGACACATTGTTAATTCCCTCTTCATTTGATATAAATTAATGCTTTTAATTTTTTTATTTCTTAGATAAAAATTTAAAATTGCATTTGGTGTTTTTTTTTAGTAATCATTAAAAAAAAAATCACTGTATTTTAAGAGGATAAGAAGCAAACATCAAAACTGCAGTTTCAAACTTTTCAATGAGACTAAAATAAGACAATGGCATATTAGTCAGTGTTTAATCTAGAACTGTAGTTAGTGGAGTCATCCTGACCCGGGACTAAAAATAGGGGTCCTGCTTTCAAAAATGGGTTTAGCATAATAAGTTGAGTTATTTCATTATAAAAGATTAGTATTGAATCACCTACTTTATTAATACATGTCATACTGTATAATGCTTATATTTCGCTGTAGTTTTATTTTCGCTATATTCACTGCACAGTGTATTCCCGCGAAAAAAAAAAAACAGTCATGAAAATACCAGCCCATTACTCTTCCCAACAAAGTTTTCTTTTAATCAGATAAGACCGTGAAAATATGACATCGTGAATATATTAGCCATCGTCAAACTGCGAAAATTCGACACAGTGAAAATAAAGCAATATACAGTATTATGTCTTGCAACATTAACCAGTAAGTGTAATTCAAAGAAACAATATAAAGAAAGAGGTAAAACTAGATTCTTTTAAGACTCAACCAAGAGTGAAAACATAGGCCACAGTTGGCCCACAGACAGTATTATTGGGGGACAAAATTCTTATTTTGGGGTCAATGATGCAAAGGCCCCTTCTAGATTGAGCTCTGTATTATTACCAGTGGGTTATCTAGCAGTAATGTTTGATGTTAGTTGTTTTAGTCCAACTCTTCAATACTTACTGTATCCCACATTATGACATTAACATCAGTACTGAATGAATTGTTGATATGCTGTGTTGCATATAGATTGACGAAATCGCCAAAATGATGATACATATTTATATCTGAAAATTAAATTCATATTTATTCAGTCAGCATGCATGTTAAGATGAACAGTACTTACGGTGTCCCACATAATAATGTTAACATCTGTACTAAATGAGTTGTTGATATGTTGTGATGTGTAAAGGTTGATGAAATCACAGAAATGATGATACAGATTAATACCTGAAAATAATATAATTTTATTAATTAAAAATTAAACAATTATTTCTGGTCGGAAGTTTAGTCAGAAAAACGTAGTCATACTATTGACCTATTTATCAAAAGTACAATCATATATAAATTTATACTACACAGACAACACATTAAAAAAAACATAGCACTGTCGTGCTGCTGTACAGCGTAGTTGGGAAAATTGTGTTGTGGCAAGACAGAATATAACCGAAAATTCGGGGGGGGGGGGGTCGTTGATCTATGCATATAATCCGACGGATGGGTTTTTTTTGGAAAAAGAAACAAATTTTTATGTACCAAACCATGTATTGCTGAATTAAATGGTAGAAAAAATTAATTTCATAAATATATGAAAAAGACAATCGGTAACTAAAATTTAAAAAAGTTGTACCCGATCGTTTTGTCATTTCGGATAGAGAGAAAGTAGAGTTTTGCAGATCCTACCGTCGCTATGAGGGGGTACATTATAGCGGTTGTATGCATAACTGGATCATTTAGTTGTTTTACCAGTTCCGAATTTTTACTACCGAATAATCTAAAATTTCAATCCCGTTCAATTAAAGGAATCGCAAAATAACTTTCTCAATTTGCTGTTTCTTCAACCGCTTCCTAAATGTACGACAGATTGTTGGTGACATAGTTTAACGATGTAAACAAATCGTGATCACGGAAATGCTTTTTTCAAGAAAACATACTACCACATGTTTTTGAGGATATGTGTCGATATTTTGGAATCAGTAAATATTTGTATTATTACACCACATAAATTTTATTTCCTCTGCTTGTGGATATGAAACCCTGTTCGGAACTGGTAAAACGACTGTATATAAAATTTGCATACAACACTGTACGAATTATCTCCCTTTCACGAAAGTAAAATCTAATCGATAAACATTTTAAAATATGACACAATTGCCTTAACATTAAAATACGTTATCATAACCTTCAAAATAAATTTAAATTTCCGTAGATTTCACGAAGAATTAATTAAACAACCTGCCGTTGATGTTCATTTCTTAAAAAGTTATGATTTTACATCGTAGGACGCAAACTTCTCGAACTACTTTTTATTGCAAACATGAGATCAGTTCGCCAAATTGCAGAAATTATTAGATGCATCCCGTCGCAATATTTTACTAGATTCTGAAATGTATTCCGAAAATTTATTCCAAATGTGCATATGTAACCAAATGCATTACCCGTCTCAGAATACATATCTCGCGATAAAACAGATATACTTCTTTCACGCTCATTTATCAGGCGCACTATTTCCAAGTGTACTCATATCTTATAATTTCATAGCAAAGAAGCTCGATATCTTGGAAGAAAGCGATGACAAAGTACAGGTTCGCTTTGCTCACGCTGTACAAAAATTCTGGACGGACAGACGGAAACTCAAAATTTAATATAACCCTCTTTCTTTAAAAGGCATGGGATAGTACTGTAAACATACTTTATTTAATGGAGTCAAATTTTCAGCTTTTAATTTCCCTTTCCTCTAGGTGCAATATTCACAGATTAATGAAACTGACTATAACAATGAAAATAAATCAAGCTAAAATTAGTACGCCATGAATAAAGCTACACTTGCAGTACCTGCATAATCCATTACCTTGGATATTATCTTCAATATGACATTTATAAGTTATCAGAGCCCAGCTTTTCAAGGCTCTGTTGACTAAACTATAATTAGTTAAAATTCACATTTTTATTAAAACTTTTAAATATATTTATGCAGACCTAAAGAGTCAACTTATATATGGGGTCCTCAGTGGTCAAGCAGTCTAAAGTATGTGGTTATAGACCAAAGTGTCTCTAATTGCCTAGGTTTAAATCCCATTTAAGGAAAATCCTAGTATAACAAAGTTTGTGAGTTTGCTAACTGAAGGTCAATGGTTTCTTCCATCATCCCAAAACAGACTTCTTTCATATAAGAAAAAGACTGCTGAGTGGCACATCAAAACACCATCACTCCACTAAATCTCAACTTTACTTCTCTCTCTTCAACTTGGTTCATAATACTGTTTGATGGACCAAAACCATATCTGGTTTTATTGGAGATGTCCATCTAGTTGGTCAATATAAAATACACATAATGTATAAAAGTGAATACATGAGAATTAAAATATTGCTAACTATCATATATCTTACTAACCTGCATCAAGTTTGATGAGGAATGTTGGTTTTTCTATTACAATATCACATTTATTATCTTGTATTGGACGGAATGGTAATGATGTATAATGCTCCAACTCTGCATACCTACAACACAAAAATGATATATGTATAGATATTACATATTAATATGCCTGACTTTCCAAACTTAGATGGTAAGGTTTAGTCAAAATTTGAAAACTCAATATAAAACTTAACAAATATGTTAACACATACATTTGTCATTTCCTTCGTTTGATTTACAGAATTTTCCAAGTTTCAGGTGTCACAATAGGTCGTCTGAACCAAAGGATGCCCAATTTTTGTCCTGTGTCAGTCTTTCATCCAATACATAACAATACAACATTTTGGTAGACTGAATTTTTGAAAAAGTCAACTGATTGTAATGGTGTGGATCATAATAAAACTGTATTTCTCATGACTGTAAAACACCATTAGAAGAATTATATCTCATTTTCACAGTTTATTTGATTAGATGAGGTCCTGTCCAAGCAAAAAAAACAAAACTTCTTATTTTTCTCAAAATTCAAATTTCCTCATACAATTTCCCTTCTCAGACTCATTGAAAATCCTGTCAGAGTTATCACTCTTTGAACGGATAACATCAGAGCCACTTAGATAGCACAGACAGACCATTTTCACCACCCAACAAATCATGAGATATGACAACTGACAGACAAAAAGATGAAATTGCTGATGTTTATTTTGATTCAATTTAATGAAAAATTTACTCCCAATGAATGCATATTATGTTTCAATTTAGCAGTTAAAAGTTTTTTTATCAACTTGACAAGAATGATATAAGTATTTTAGTTGACAAGGTAGACAACTGTGCTTAGTGCTTACCGGGACTGTAAATGACTTTTATGTTCCCCTTCAGCAGCTAAACCCTTTTTATCAAGTTGACAAGGGAGACAACTGTGCTTAGTGCTTACCAGGACTGTAAAGGACTTTTATGTTCCCCTTCAGCAGCTAAACCCTTTTTATCAAGTTGACAAGGGAGACAACTGTGCTTAGTGCTTACCAGGACTGTAAAGGACTTTTATGTTCCCCTTCAGCAGCTAAACCCTTTTTATCAAGTTGACAAGGGAGACAACTGTGCTTAGTGCTTACCAGGACTGTAAAGGACTTTTATGTTCCCCTTCAGCAGCTAAACCCTTTTTATCAAGTTGACAAGGGAGACAACTGTGCTTAGTGCTTACCAGGACTGTAAAGGACTTTTATGTTCCCCTTCAGCAGCTAAACCCTTTTTATCAAGTTGACAAGGGAGACAACTGTGCTTAGTGCTTACCAGGACTGTAAAGGACTTTTATGTTCCCCTTCAGCAGCTAAACCCTTTTTTATCAAGTTGACAAGGGAGATAACTGTACTTACCAGGACTGTAAAGGACTTTTATGTTCCCCTTCAGCAGCTACACCCTTTTTATCAAGTTGACAAGGGAGACAACTGTACTCACCAGAAATGTAAAGGACTTTTATGTTCCCCTTCAGCAGCTAAACCCTTTTGTATCAAGTTGACAAGGGAGATAACTGTACTTACCAGGATTGTAAAGGACTTTTATGTTCCCCTTCAGCAGCTAAACCCTTTTGTATCAAGTTGACAAGGGATATAACTGTACTCACCAGAAATGTAAAGGACTTTTATGTTCCCCTTCAGCAGCTAAACCCTTTTGTATCAAGTTGACAAGGGAGATAACTGTACTTACCAGGATTGTAAAGGACTTTTATGTTCCCCTTCAGCAGCTAAAACCTTTTTTATCAAGTTGACAAGGGAGATAACTGTACTTACCAGGACTGTAAAGGACTTTTATGTTCCCCTTCAGCAGCTAAACCTTTTTTATCAAGTTGACAAGGGAGATAACTGTACTCATCAGAAATGTAAAGGACTTTTATGTTCCCCTTCAGCAGCTAAACCTTTTTTATCAAGTTGACAAGGGAGATAACTGTACTTACCAGGACTGTAAAGGACTTTTATGTTCCCCTTCAGCAGCTAAACCTTTTTTATCAAGTTGACAATGACCACCAATTTCACCATCCTTAAACACATCTTCTCTAAACCTAAAAACAAAATAAAATGTAATTTTCTTAAAAATACTGGTAATATGGATGTGGCCACTTATATGTATAAGCAGCCTTGGTTGTCAAGGGTCTAGAGTACATGTTTACATATCATTGTGACTCTTACCACCAAGGTTCCAATCCAACTCTGGCAGATCCTAGTGTGAGAAAGTTTGTCAGTCTGTTAGCCAATGGTCAGGAGTTTTCTATGGGCACTTCTGTTTCCTCCACCATCCCTGAACTAATTGTCTTGTTATAGTGAAAGATTTTGACCCGGTGTAAAACACCATTACTCACTGAAAGCTACAAATCTGTTTTTTTCATTGGGGTAAGACAAAATTTTAAATATTTCTGATTTTGATTTATTCATTAAAAAACCAAGGGTATGAAGCCACAATGACTGCTTTGCAAGGAATAGTAACTTTTAACTGTTCAGTTTGCATTGTTTATGAGATCAAGATGACTTAATTCAAACTGCCTTGGCTTTGTTCTAAGTAATTGGACTCTTCAAGTTTCCGAATTCAAGACAGACAACAGACAATCAGTTGGGACCAAATAATGGGTACATTTTGTCCATGGTCGGTTTGAGTATAAGCTGAGACCAAATAATGGGAAAGCGTGTTCATGGATGATTTGAGTATCAGATTGGACTAAATAATGGGCACAGTTTGTCCATGGATGGTTTGCGTATCAGCTTGGACCAAATAATGGGCACAGTTTGTCAATGGATGGTTTGAGTATCAGATTGGACTAAATAATGGGCACAGTTTGTCCATGGATGATTTGAGTATCAGCTGAGACTAAATAATGGAAAATAAATAATGGGAAAGCAGTGTCCATGGATGGTTTGAGTATCAGCTGAGACCAAAAAATGGTAATGTGTTATCCATGGTTGGTTTGAGTTATCAAAATCCAACTGTGTATGAACCCACCTGTCATTTCCTTGATTAAATCTGGCATTAGTAAAATCCATGTATAAGTTTGTGGCTTTACAGTACCGGGTATACCGTACACATTCTAATGAGGAGTCTGTCTACAAATACAATTTATATTTGGTAACCAATACATATAAATATATACTGTAAAATTATTTATTTTCGCAGTGTACTAATTTTCGCTTATTTCACGATCGTTTACTTTGCAGGAAAATTTATACCAAGTGAAAATTATATAATACATATTATGTTGTAGTGCATATTTCAAAAATGCAAAAAATTAAGTATGCAGGTATGTCTATATTTCCTACACCGCAAAAATAAAACAAAGGAAGTTAATTATGTTTACAGTACATTTAATACATCATAATGTGATCCTGTTAATTGTTCAATTTTTGCATTTGATTGATTTTGTTTGAATTTTTATCGACCATTCATGGAATGACCAACCCATTATTTGTAAAATAGTTTGACTGAAGCATAAAACTCTATTATTCTATTCCAATCTTCTAATAGTTTCCTGCAAATTGCATTTTCCAAAACTTTTTGGGACAAATCATGAATTCCAGGACTTTTCAAGCAAAATCATGAATTCAAGTACTTTTCCAGGTCTGAGTGGACCCTGTTATATAACTTATAAGGTCAAACCAAAGCAATAAAGATTCACAAGATGATCATTATTTACCTCTGTCTGTGGTTTACATAACACCTTTAGTTCTGCTTTCCTTTCCTTTATATAACCAAAATCACCCTGCTTCCAGAAAATATCCAACTGATCAGCTTTACTGTTTGTTTTTACCCTATAAAGTACAGAAAATTGTTAATACTTCTAACTTGTAATAATTTAATTTTGGAAAACACTGATCAAAATTACGTGTGTGATTGTGCTATATTTGACATAAATTTTGGAAAAAAATTGCTATTTAGAAGTTGATGCCAAGTGATAAACTTAATGACTGTGAAAAAAATTCAATTTAATCTTGAAGTAATTGGTGTTGGCATCAGTCAACTTAATCTCCACAAATTCTGAGTAACAGCAGCAGCATTTAATACAGATCTATATTAAATATTGCTGGTAATAGAATAATTTAAAACAGGAATTCAAATTACATGAATTTTTTTCTTAATTTAAGCATAATCAGCTATAAAAAATGCAAAATATTTCATTGCTATATTAGTTAGGGTAAAGATTGCACAGGTTCCAGTTGATTTAGCACCCAGGATTTAAAGACCTATAAATTTGTTTACACTTGCAGTTTTTACATCACTTGAGGATATCCAGTTTATTATTGATTTGTCCCATGGTCCCCTTTAACAGTTCATATCTTGATGATGAATGATTGAAAACAAAACATCAATCCTTATATCTATAATCATGTAAGTGTGCCTATTGCAAATGATGGATTTTTAAAGAATATCCAATTGAAAAGAAGATAATAAACAATGTATGCTTTCACTGTCGTGAACGCTGTACAATTAGAAATATCAAATGGTACTATTAGTGGAGTTTATGCATTACTGATATCATGTTTCATATGCCATTGCAGAACTATTTACACTTTAACAGTGCACTCTATAATAATGTCAACTGTAGAAATGACATGCACATAGACAGTGATATTTAGATTGTTAATATCAGCAGTTTAGTAATCTGTGCCAGAAACACTTGCAGACACTTCATTAAAATTCCTGATATTGATGTGATGTAAGACAATACACCATTCATTTACCAAACAAATGTCGGTACATGAGCATTAAGGGCATCTTATTTCTATTGATTTTATTCTTCTGTAAAATCACTATACACACATACAACTTTAACATCTTAATAAAGATTATTAATGTTTTATTTTAAAATCTATTCTTATGCCATGACCACTATGGTAGCTCAGTGGTAGTGCTTGCTTTGTATTTGGAATGTTGTGGGTTCAAACCCCAGCTGGGTCTGACCAAGACTTGAAAATAGGTAGTGACTGATATTTCCCCAAGCACTCAGCATTTAGAAATGAAAGTTACTAGGTCCTTCGAAAGAGACCTTAAAAACCGATGCCTTGTGTCAGCAAGGTGTGGCGTGTTAAAGAACCCTCCCTGCATTGCCTTGAGCACACTGCACAAGTCAAAATTTCTGTCACCTCACCTATAGCTGGTTATGCCTTTATATATGTGAAATATTCTTGACTGGTACATAAAACCCAATCAATCGATCGTTTCTTATGCCATTCCGTTCATATAACCAATATTTGTAACATCATAATTACTTTTGTACAACATGATTAGACTTATACAGCAATTGTAATTAATATTTCTTTATGATACTTAGGGGAGTAATTCTAAAAGAGAAGGTAGTTCTTCTTTATACCATATGATTGAGACAATTGACATATCTGGCGGCCATCACGGTAAAAAAACAGCGTCACGGCAACTAATGACATACTAGTGTCAGTGACGTGATTAAATGGTGCTATTCAGGCCAAGTTTTCATTCTTTTTTGCGTGTAAATCAAGCATCCAGCCATTTGACAGAACACTGGGCGTGGCCGGTGATACATCAATTGATCATATGAAACAAGAGTATGGACCTTGAATCTCTAACCTGAAGAAATCAGGGTAATGGTGTTTTACACTTCAGTCAAGATTCATCGTATGTCAAGGTGATCAATCAAAGATAGTGGAGGAAACTGAGTGCCTGGGAAAAAACCACAGACCTTCAACAAGTAAATTGACAAACTTTCTCACACTAGGATCTGTATTAAGCTTAAGCAGAATTCAAACCTTAGCAGTGAAAGGCACTATGATCTGCAGGTGCTTGCTTTTATAATGTGGAAATTGATTTACATGAAAGATACATGTAGATAAGAAAATATGCTATGAATGTCAAATCATGTCATGACCAATTAACGAAGCATAATTGCTTAATCTATTAATTTTTCCTTTCTTAGGCATGGAACTACCTACTGTAAATGTTCAACTTAACACTGACCCCACTTCTAACACTTCACACTTACAAAAACCCCACATACTTAAAACTTCACAGAAGACGGAAGAACTCAACTTCAATCTACTTGATAGATTAAAGTTTACATGTAATTAAGTCAACTTAAAACAAATAATTTAGATATATATAGTATTAATTTCTATTCACCTAATGTAGCTCTATTTGGTTAGTTTGTCACTTAAATAGCAGGAACCAAATAAAAAATAAGTTCTTTAAGTATAAGAGACTTGGTGGCCGAGTGGTCTAAAGTCCACACTTATATATCACGGTGCCTTCCACCACCAAGTTTGAATCAAATTCTTGAGAGATCATAGTGTGAGAAATTTTGTCAGTTCCTTTGCTCAAGCCTGGTGGGGTTTTTTTCATTCCAGATATAACCATTCCTGGACTGACGGTCTCAATAAAAGAATCTTGACTTGGACATAAAACTACATTACTCCACTCCATTCTTTAAGTATAAACATTTGATGCCTAACAGTACATGTATCAGATCTAACAATAACATGACTACTGTTTCTGTATACGTGCTATTGAATGTTGGCTAAACAAGTGATCAGCTACAAATGTCACCTAATGGTTTGACTTTATAAATACAGAATGTTCCTAGTACAGTAAATTCTTTCTATTTATTTCATGGCAACACTACTGGACACAATATTGTCATTAGCACTGATGCCTGTCTAAAGTCAGGGGTATTATAATAACTGTTGTTTTTACATAACCTTTTAATACTCAGTCAAACACATTCAGGTATTATACTAAGCTAGAAAGCAAAGTTGCTCAAGTTGTTCAAATCCAACAGATAATAGTTTGAAAAACCTATTCCTGAACTGATCATCTTGATATAATAAGTGAAACTTAGCTAGAAAGCAAGAGTTGCTAAAGTTTAATAGAATCTTACACAGGTAAAGTGTACGACAGAGTTATCTCAAACACGGATAAATATTTTCTTGTCCAAAACGAGCTTTAGGGAGAAACAGTGTAAGACAGATATATAATGCTTTATAATGGTGTAGGATTCTTTTTCTCGCACATTTGCAACATAAAAACACTATTTGTAAACAAATATTAGCATCAAATGTCCAGTTTTTATGCCACCATTCGTGCCTTCTGAAAATGACATCATCAAATTTTGTTGACATTCTTGCGTAAAATGTTTATAACATCATCAATTTAGTACCTGTCAGTGGCGTCATGGTGAGCCAAACAGTATGTGTAGATTTTCTTACACAGGGGGTGTAAGACAGAGATATCTTGCATCTAGCAACCAACAAAATAACTCAGTGAAGTATGGGAGAATGTCTTGTCTAAAACAGTAAAATCTTTAAAGAAAGTCTATTTATCAATTAGGACTGTACCTAAATAACTTACCAGCCATGACTTTCACCGGGACATGATGGCATACCCATCCTCTGTTTTACCAGGCAGTTATCTTCATAAATGACTTACCAGCCACGACTTTCACCGGGACATGATGGCATACCCATCCTCTGTTTAACAGGACAATTTTCTTCATAAATGACTTACCAGCCACGACTTTCACCGGGACATGATGGCATACCCATCCTCTGTTTAACAGGACAATTTTCTTCATAACCCCAACATTTCTTCACAGTAAGTAATTCCTTTAAATAAAGAATACAAAAAATAATATTCAACTTGTTTTGTATATCAATAAACCATGACCACTAGAAGGTATATTGTGTCAAATAATTGTTAACATAATTGAAGTTTGTCTTGCACCTAAGATAAGAATCAAGTACAAGATTTCTTCGTCCAGATACCTTTGTACATGTAACTGTAATTGTAATGCTAAATAGAGACATCTCAAACCGTGTTAAAATATATTTGGTTCAAAACAAAACTTGTATCTATATCCATTCTTGGTAGCCAAAATCCTCATTGACTACATGTATTTCTGGAAAATTCATTGAAAAAGTAACCAATTTTAGCAAATCTTAAAAATAATTTAAAAATGATGATTATATCATCTCAAATTTTGGAAACTTGGCAACTAATAATTTTTCAATTTGTCAAAACCTAGTGTATGTCTATTTTTCTAATGCTAATCAACTTAAACACCTATTTTCATACACAATGTTCAAAGGATCAACATACAAACTGACCAGCACAGTATAAATGATCCCTATAAAATAAAGGGATAAGGATATTTAAAGATCCAATCATCAACATTTGGTAACGGATAGTATGGTAATAATTATGTAAGGGACATTGTAAACATTAAATCATATACAGTAAGACCTTGTTATAATTCCCCTCAATATTTTTTATACCCTTGCTTATTGCCTGAGAAGTCAAAAATCTATTTTGTTATATTTTATTTTATAAGTCTCTCTTTATTTATCGGCAAACCCTTTATCTCAATACCAGAAATTGACTGAACAAATGGTGGCGATGAACTTAGATTTTTTACATGTTTGTTTTCAAAATTGACTAATAAATTAAAGTCAATGAAATATACACAAGTTTTATAAGGTATTTACTATTATTAAATTGTGTCAGTACTTTATTTCATTTTTTTTATTTTGTTTTTCCTTGTATGACAAAAAAGTAAATTAAAAATTCTTTTGAAAATAAAATAATGCTAGAATTTAGAAAAGTATCTAATGGGTGTTACAATTTATGATTAAAATTACAAATTCAAGTAGAAACTGTACCTTAAGACATTAATTTAGTATAACTGTATATATTATATAGATGCACAAAGATTAAAAGACAGTTACAGTACAGACCTGTTGAAAGTTTAACACTGAGGTAACGAAAAGGTAGCCCAAGTGTGGCTGCCAAGTGGTCAAGATATGGTTAGCTAGAGACTGAAAAAACTGCCAAGATACAGAAAATAGCGCTACTGAGATATAGTTGATGGGGCTGGGATTAGCTGTCGATCGACACTAATTATTGACCTTACTGTTAAACTTTTAACAGGTCTGTATTATACTTAGCTGTGGGGAAGGGTGGGATGTCATTTTATAGTTGTATATATCATAATGTAACAGACTTTAACTTATCACTGCAGAAATCTTACACAAGTAGACATGTATACTTCATACAGAACACAGGTTAATAATTAAAGGAAATAAAACATATAAAAACATGTTTACGTGCACAACCACAGGTTAATAACATTTTAATTTGGACAATTTTAATTCTGTCGCAAGTGGGCAAATCAAATATATGAAATTACCAGTAGTATGAAATTATAAATTGTTATGAAAAAAATCTATTTATATTAATAAAACAGACAATTTAAGAATTCATGATAAAGGCAAATCAAACTGAAAAATTTATTTATGTGAAATAATGACAATATCTAGATTGAGCTTGATTTTAGAACAATTTTATACATGGTACATATATCAGAATGATGGCCCTTTATACACTGATCTTACATGAAAATTTATTCATTGTATCATAATAATGTACAAGTAAATATAATTAAGATGCCATTTAGCATTTTTTCACAAATATGGTTGTAAAAGTTCATTTTTATAGTAAATTCACCAAAGTTTTAATGACAGAGTTATTTCCCCTTTAAAATGAAGTAGAACTCCTAATGACATCACATCACCCACACAGTTTCTCAATGACTTTATTTATTAGTTGACTTATTGTGTATCTATATGTATATGAAATCTATCAGAGTAAATTGGAACAATTCTAGCAATTATTTCCAGATAAAATCAATAGACTGACCCTTAGATGACCTTTTATGAATTATATATATCTAAACAATACAATACAATATATAGCCTGTCTATATGACAATCAACAAGTTGTTCCTAATAACTAACAGACAACTCTGTATCGTTAGCTAACAGTGACTGACAAAATCCAAGTACCGGTAATTTTAAATATATATATATACCAGTAAATTAAAATCTTGTTTTATTTTTCCACGCAACTCATCCCAGACTACTAACAGTCCCTAAGTTTCTTCTGTGTCCTTTTTAAAACCTTTCTCAATTTACAACACCCAAATCTTATTGAACAAATGAAAATGAATAAAAATTTTTACTGTATTTAATCTGTAAAAAATCTTATGAAATCTTTGTTAATTTTTTTTTTCATTTCAATTTAAAATGTTCATTAAGTGACTGCATTTCATTTCTGTGTCCATACTGTAGTACTGAATTTTTTACTGGTACATTTAACTTTTGACCAATGGGGGTTCAATCATATGTGATGAGAGACACCATGGACAATCAATCGATTCTTTAGTCAAAGTCACTGCAGAGTGGTAAAGGTTATAGACTGAACAATTGTAAATGAATTAAAAGAATATTTTGAATTATTTTGTATTAATAACATACATTTTTGGGAACTTCAAAGTTACAGAATGATATTTAAATTGAAAATTTTTTAACAATAATTCATATATATTTTCAAAAAAAAAAAAAAAATTGTAAAAAAATTTAAAACTTAAAATTAAAATTAGGATATTGTTTATTAGTTTCCTCAACCCATAATATAACTTTTTTCAAAATTTTCATTAGTTTCCTGTAATATATATATATTGGTATTGGTGTATATTTTCAATGTATTGATAATTGAATTTTGAGTGTTATTTTCTGGTTATGTTATTATTGTATGTACTAATAAAAGTTTATTAAAGTAAAATTAAATCAGTTCCTTGTCATCTAAATATCAGTGTATATATTATCAGTGTAATTAAACTGAATTTTTATTGTACTGTTCCTAATGGACTGACTGTGTATTATTATACAGATGTAACGAGAGTCTCTGGCAGGTCATAACCTCTTATGTATGTATATCTAATAGGTCAAACTTATAGGTATAACCTCTCACCTCTGATTCACCTTATATATACCGGTAGGTAATAAATAAATAGGATTACCGGTATATACAGTGTGTGTGTGTGTGTGTGTGTGTGTGTGTGTATGTGTGTATGCATGCAAGGATTGGTGGTCTATTTACACTTAAAACAAAAGATATGGAAAAAAATTGTGTGTAATAGTTAGGTAACACAGTTAAACCTGTGTTGACTTTCAGTTTTATAACCTATTAGGTTGACAACAGTTACACATGACACCATGATTATTTACACTTCACACCGCATGTTTCCACGGCAACATTTATACAGGAAACCAGTTTTGTGTCTCATTAGAAGCATAATTTTAATTCCCACTCCATGTTTCCACAGCAATGGTTTCCACACTCATTGACTTAAAGTATTATCAGAAGGGTCATTTACACTGAACATTTCCATGACAACAGTTCCACAGGACATCAGAGTGACAGACTCAGGTCTTATCAAAATCATTTACACCTAACATTGCATGTTACCATGACAACAGTAATACAGGACATCAGACTTAGGAGTCATCAGAAGGATCATTATCACTTTTAACTGCATATTTCCATGACAACAGTTTCATTGGACATCATTCTAAGGTTTCATCAAAAGAACATTTTTTCTAAAATGATTCTGACAAAGCTAATATGTATTGTATAATCTAAAGTGATTTTGTCCAATTTTGGTTATTTGCATATCCTGGTTAATTGCATAAATTTTCTGACAAACAGGTTATGCAAGTAAGCTGAAACTACTGAAAATCTGCAATATAATCGCAATATATTTTTTGACATATCGTTACACCCCTACTAAAGATATAGCATGGTTGTTGGATATTCTTACCTTATAAGGACATTCTGGATCTTGTTGACATTCAGATTTTATATCTGGGTTATTTGTGAAGTAATACGGTATATGTTCATCTGGTAAATTAAGTCCCTTCCAATCAAACCCATTACAAATGGTTACAGCTATATACAACAGACAAAACCCGATGTTTTTACTCATGCTGAAAAAGAAAACAAGGCATTAATAAAAACAAACATACTAATCCATGTCCAAATCACAATCCAGAAGCAAAGTAAAAACTTGAAACTGACAAATTAGGTTAAACAATTGAACTTTCACCAAGGAAGTGAGGCCAGATACTTCAAAAAGGTAAGCACCTCCTGTGTAGCTAGCTACACCCGTCAGATGTCACCCATGATTCTAATTAAGTTATCAAAATGTAATGACAGTAAAACATTAAATAAAAATAAAATCATTTCTTTTTCTAGTGCTTAGCTATAACTATTTGATATCAGGTACAAATACACAACATTTTATTACTTAGCACAGTGTCAAGAAGTTTGGAAAAAAAATCACAGGCCTGTAAATTATCCATGTAAATGGATAACCAAGATTCTTTTTTGTTTCTGTTCAGTATCTAATCCAGGGATTTATCAAAGGCCTATTTAGGGTCGAAATAAGGCCCCATTCCCAATGGAAAAAATGTTGATTTTTCCCAAAATCGGCTGAGAAAATTCCCAAACAGAAAACTGTGTTGTTTTTAAACGAAAATGAAAGTAAATTTTGTGAAAGTCCCCCAATCAGCTGCTTTTATTTATAAACTCAATAAACTAAACGCTTTAGATTTAATCATTGATGGCATCAAAAATGATGTCAAAGTTTCCCAAAATGAGCAAAAAGTTGATAGTTTTTCCCAATTTTTAGTTTAGGGCCTTTTCCCAAAAGACCCTGATAAATCCCTGTAATCAATTATCTATGGAATATCATCCCAGGGGTCTACAGATAAGGATAAAGTCAAAAGCTTATTTATATCTTACACGTATAAACCACACTGCTCCTCTAAAATGAAAAAGTGCCTAATGTTTCATGAAGAACAAAGTCTGTTAGCCAACATTCTGGAGACAAAGTTATTCCTGCCATCTAGAGAACACCCAGGTCCAATGTGTGGACCAAATATACAGAAGTGAAAAATTATCTTTTCTAACTTCCGGTACCTCCAGAATATCTGACCAATGCTTAACTGAGCTAAAGAAAAATTCCATCTACACCCTAAGTGCTCCTGTCAAATATGCAGACTGGTTATTGTGTCTGTCAAACTTCCAAGATGATTATTGTCAGGATTACCAATGTCAACAAAAACAAGAGTCATGGGAATTCCATGAAAATTAAGCTTTGTACTTCCATATACGTTATATACATTTTGTAAAACAAAAAAGATGCATGCATTCAACAGTTGTTTTAACTTTAATCTATGAGTAGGACCAGGAAAAGTGTGTGACTACCACTGTGGCACAAAAATTGCTACTACAGTTAAACCTTTAAAAAAATGCTGTTCCTCTTAAACGCCTTGGACTTATAAGGTCTGTATTTTCAACTACTGGTTTAGAACAAGCGATTCACACAACAACAATAATCTGCATTCAGATTAATATTGTAGACCTGTATACATGCACAACATTAGTCAAAACAGTGACAGCAAGCATAAACCTAGAAAATACATAATTTTTTAGATCCTCTGTGTAAAATCACCAGAAACTTTAACGCCTGGATAAAATAAAAATACAATTTATCAATTAATGATAACGACACTTTGCAAATTATTAAAAAGTCTTAACTTTATCTATGATGATATCATACCTGCCAAAAAAACTACACCTCGCACATGTTGCCAATCAGTTCCTGTTTATATGCGCAATTATGATGCGCACTAAATAGAAGCGTTCGGAAAAATTCGGAAGCTTCCGTAATTAGTGAAATTCTATTTCTCAAATCGTTGTACGATATCAGCCCATGAATAATTTTCCGAGTCGACTTACTGATTAGTGAAATCAGCGACATTATTAAATGTATTAAGTGTCGCTGGTCAAATTATGTTAGAAGTAATTGAAAACAAAGATACTTTAAAGCAAATTATTCTGAAAGTTACCATTGTTCAAAGTTGTCTGACCAAAGTCGAGTCTTTTTGAGGATTGTTTTTTTTAATTTGATTTACACATTTAGGATCAAAATATCTCGCGGAATTTCAAATTCGGATTATATGAATTTATATTTACTTTTTTTTATATTAAAAACAATTACTTATTAACAAGCATACCTCAATTATATGAAAAGAAAATGAAGTTATCAATTTTTACAAATTCCTCCAACATCCATATTCAACATAATTACCAACTTTATCACCGTTTTACTTGTCAAGTTTTATTTTGTTACGCAGACATAAAGTATTGTGTCTTTATTTTTTATATCTGAAATTTTGTCAAAAATAGGTTTATTTATTTATTTATTTATTTATTTATTTATTTATTTATTTATTTATTTATTTATTTATTTATTTATTTATTTATTGAGTTAAATAGTTAAAGAATCGTAAATATTATCACCCTCAGAGGTTATTTATGACTGACAGGGAAAATCTAATCATTGGTAATTAATTATATCACGATTTCAGACACAGACGCTTGTTTCTATCAAGGCTAAAGAACCATGTACAGAAATCGAGGTCCGACCGTAAACCATTGATGCGTTAAGACGATGGTCTCATCACCTGTATTTAGTCACCTGTGCGATCGCCAGCCCGTTAAGTTACAATGGGAACTAGATATACCCGATTTTCAAATTTAAATTTCACCAATAACAATATTATTTTCTGAAAATGTCTGGTTCTCAGTGAAAAATACACACTGTCACGAATATTCAAATATAAAAATGATTAAAATATCTTGAAAAAAATCCATTCCACTTTTTGATTTAAAATATGGTGACATTTTACTTAATTTCCCTATGAAACTCATTAGAAAGTGCACAGCACTGTTTTTATAAACAGCTTTTTTCTTAATAAAGATATAGAAAAGTGAAAATGTCTGGTTTTCATGATAAAGTTCACATCGTGATGAAAATTCAGTTATAAAAATCTTTGTGGTACCTTTAAAAAAATCCATTCCACTTTTAATTTGAAATTTAGGTTGTACAATATTTGTATCAATATTTCAGTCAGTGGATAAGGGCCAATATGATAGACTACCGGTATGTATATACATGTACTATGGATATGTATAGACTATCATGGTCAAATACTAGCCTACTGGATCTTATACAACATTGTGCTCTTTTCTATTTAAAATATTATTAAAGAATTAAATGAAGTTAGAAAAAATAGGAAGTAATGAAACGTGCACATTTTTATTTTCAATTTTATTATAATTCTTATTTATTTAAATAATAGAGTATGGGACGTTAAAATAACAAAAGTTCAGAAAAAAATGCACATTTTTATTTATTATATTTCATTTAACTAATAATAATAATAATAATAATATCTATTTTATTCAAGTTTTAAAAGTAATCAATGCCATAAAACATTTAACCCTAAATGAAATACAACATGATTATTCCCAGCCATGTTATTATTATTAGGAAACAACGTTAAAGATGACTTAGTTAAAATTAACAGTTACATTTTAAATAATTGTCTATTGAACTGATTTAAAATTGTTTTAATTATACTCAAATAAACAAAATAGAGTGACGAAAATAAATTTATTACTAATATTTATTAGATTTTCAAACGGTTCGTGATAAAATTATCATTCAAATACATCACATTTAATAATAATAATAATAATAATAATAATAATAGTAATAATAATAATTATTATTATTATAATAACTATAACACCACGCAGTTACTACATCTAATTTAAATAAAGCAGTGATGTTATTTGCCTGCCATGACACAAATAACATGATCTAGGTAAAGTGATGGGTTAGGTTCGATTTTTTGTTGATTGGGAAATTAATTGATTAATGAAACAAGTAGGTAAACCGTCACGCTTGAGCCCCTACTCTTAATTAGGAACGTTATGTTCAGATTTTTTTTAAGTTCTCATGAACTTTTAGAATATTATACCGCATTTTGACCATGTCCCGATCATGTCCTGATTGTTAAAATAAAAAGTAATATTATTGTATATTGATCATATTTAATAAAATAAAATAAAATAAAATAAAATAAAATAAAATAAAATAAATAAAATAAATAAAATAAAATAAAATAAATAAAATAAAATAAAATAAAATAAAATAAAATAAAATACTATTCAGCATTGGATTTGTCGGTTCAATTAGATGAATATCAAATCATCTAGTTGTAAAAAATAAACATAAGAAAAATCATAGTATTTATTTATTTATAATTAAGCTAAAATGAATTGTTTTAGAAAACGAAGATTTATTATTTAAATCTCTGCTAGATTGCATTGTTGATGCTAAGAAAATATCTTATCAATTTTTATTTATTTATTTATTTATTTATTTATTTATAATCAAGCTAACATGAAATGTTTTAAAAAACGAAGATTTATTATTTAAATCTCTGCTAGATTGCATTGTTGATGCTAAGAAAACATCTTATCAATTTTATTTATTTATTTATTTATTATTTATATAAAACATCAATATAGCTAGAATGGAATATTTAAAAACGCTGATTTAATTTTTATTTAAACTTGGAGTAAGCATATAAGACTCCGACAAAACGTATTTAAAACAAATACTTGAAACATTTATAAAATTATGATTTCGTGCAAATTTTCAATAAGCTAGTACATATGCATGTTAATTTTTTTCATCATTTCATTACGAGATGCATTCAGGTCACTAGTGTCTAAATATTGATTATAATCCGTCTGCGTTTAGCCAGAGACATCTAAAAACCCCGATTGGATTTTTGTTGATCTATAATCACTTATTGCTCCCCCAGATTGGAATTATCTAACAGGTCACGCTCGACTGAACTACCTTTATAACTGTAAAGTATATCACACCTGAGATGGTCAGTATAGGACGACTTCTAATGTAGGGGCAGATAACCCTTCAGATCGGGCCTCGATTTCTGCGTATGGGTATATTGGTCAGTATAAATAAGCCAATATATCGCTCTTAATTCTTGATAGAAACACTGAGCGCCTTTTATTTCAGACCCCCTCAGTATGACTGATTTCTCTGAAAGTCGCCACATATAACCCTTACTATGTGCGAATTTAAAAAACTTCCGTGACAATCACAAATCCGGCAAAACATCGCCTTAAATGCTAACACCATGTCTTCTTTATGCTGGGCGTCGAGCTAAGAAGCAGCTCAAATTTTTAAGTCTTATATATAACCGTTCAATGTTCGAACCCATGACCTCTCACTCTCGGGGCGGACGCTCTACCGCTGAGCTACGTACAGAGGCGGTATGGATACACATCGCTAATTTAGTTGGTATAAATATTGTTTTAATTTTTTGAGCTTCCAATCACAAACCCCTATGATGGAAATAAATCTAAAAATAGCAAAATAAATAAATGACATTAACCGGGAATGCAGATAATTATTTTCTTTGGAATGGTTTTTACGCCACCTCAAGATTTTTTTACGTAAATCGAGGCGGTCGGTTCAGAATAGACAGAGGAAACTGGAGTTCCCGAACTGTGACAAAACCACAGACCTTCAGCAAGCGAACTGACAAACCTGCTCACAATAAAATCTGCTCTGATCGGGATTCGAATCTAGTAAGTGGCGTTGTGAACCGTAAGCATACCAGTATGAAAACTCCAGGGGCTAAGTGTATAGTTAAATTCTCACTTGAATCTTAATTACAAAATGTTTATTTAAATTATAAATAAATTATAAACGTATATGTTATCGTGTAACGAAGTCTATCCTGTCTTTATAATTTAATAACTTTAATTGAAATTCTCAATCGAGTTGTTTGTTTCCGAAGATAAAAAGTAACCAATCATGCTATCATCATCATCGTCGTCGTTGTCGTCAATACCAACATATATACTATCAAAAACAAACATACCAATCCATGTCCAAACCACAATAAAAAAGCAAATATACTAATCCATGTCCAAACCACAATCCAATTGCAAAGTAAAAACAAGCATACCAATCCATGTCCAAACCACAATCGAACAGTAAAGTAAAAACAAACATACCAATCCATGTCCAAACCACAATTGCAAAGTAAAGTAAAAATTAAACATACCAATCCATGTCCAAACCACAACGCAATTGCAAAGTAAAAACAAACATACCAATCCATGTCCAAACCACAACTCGATTGCAAAGTAAAAACAAACATACTAATCCATGTCCAAACCACAATTGAACAGTAAAGTAAAAACAAACATACCAATCCATGTCTGAACCACAATCAAATTGCAAAGTAAAAACAAACATACCAATCCATGTCCAAACCACAATCGAACAGTAAAGTAAAAACAAACATACCAATCCATGTCCAAACCACAATATAATTGCAAAGTAAAAACAAACATATCAATCCATGTCCAAACCACAATCGAACAGTAAAGTAAAAACAAATATACCAATCCATGTCCAAGCCACAATCAATTTGCAAAGTAAAAAACAAACATACCAAACCATGTCCAAACCACAATCCAATTGCAAAGAAAAAACAAACATACCAATCCATGTCCAAACCACAATCGAACAGTAAAGTAAAAACAAACATACCAATCTGTGTCCAAACCACAATCCAATTGCAAAGTAAAAACAAACATACCAAACCATGTCCAAACCACAATCCAATTGCAAAGTAAAAACAAAAATACCAATCCATATCCAAACCACAATCGAACAGTAAAGTAAAAACAAACATACCAATCCGTGTCCAAACCACAATCCAATTGCAAAGTAAAAACAAACATACCAAACCATGTCCAAACCACAATCCAATTGCAAAATAAAAACAAAAATACCAATCCATGTCCAAACCACAATCGCACAGTAAATTAAAAACAAACATACCAATCCATGTCCAAACCACAATCCTAAAGCAATCAAGTAAAAACTTTGAAACTCGGTTAAACACATGAACTTCCGTCATGAAAGTAAGAAGGGCCGGATGCTCCGGAAGCTTAAGCACCTCCTGATTAGCTAGCCATATCCGCCACCATGATGTATAATTTTAAAGAATGGAACATGCAACTATGGGCGTCAAATGCACCCAGGGTAATTTTGGATACCGAAACATCATGCTTATCAACACTACCTTGGCCGCGGATATTAAACTAATTGAGGACCTGTGCCTGCAATATCTTTTCGTCAACAATTTATTTGTAAGCAACCAGTTCCCGCAGTGGGAACAAGCTTTTCCATGGTTTATTAATTGCGAAAAACACCCTCAGCAGGCCTAGGAGAAGCAGGTGTATTGCTGCATAAAACAGAAAGTTGACAATAGAAAATTTGAAGGTTTGTCAAACAGCTTCAAATGTGGGCATCATAATAGAGATATAATCCAAAATTTATATGAAAAAACTTGTATAATCAGTTGTGTCTTTTATTTGAAACTTACTTAAATGACAAAATTAGGGTAGACTGGCGTCATCTATATATCAACGTCATCTATATATCTGTATGTGCAACTGAATGATTTGGCGAAGTCTTCTCTCCAGATTTAACAAGGCCCTGCATAAATTCTGCTTCACTCAAATAAAGAAACAAATCAGCAAGCAATGGTGCACAGTTTGTGTTCATTGGTATACCTTTTTTTTTTTTTTTTGGAAAATTACATTACCAAACATAACAAATGTGTTGTCTATTAAAAACCCTCTAATGTTTTGTTGATGGTATCTTCAGTATATAATATATCATTATATTATCGAAACTGGAAAATGAATTTTTATCATTTCATCCTCGTGTGTAGCTCAAAATTCGGCATATCAGTTAAAATATTAAAACTAAATCAACTTTCCTTGTCGTGATTTTGAAAATGTCTCAACGGTATTTAAATCAGTTTTTTTTTTTTGTTTGTTTGTTGTTTTTTTCTTTTGTCTTTTTATGGTATATTTTTAATATTTTCCTTGCTATTTTGCTATATAAACACGTTCAATAACATGAATAAAAAAGGAAATGTTACAACGAGCACCTGCAGTGCGATGAAGCGAATTATTATCAGTGCCTGTCCGTTTCCATTTCTAAATATTAGTCATATCCCCATATTACGGAAAGTGCCGAAGCACTTGCCGTGATGTAATCGTCAGCCAATGAAATTCAACAACGGTACTGCGTTTCGAGGTGTAGGTCACAACCTCTGACCTTTAGCTGTCTCGCTTCAAGCTGGGAGATAGAAAGTTAGGAAAAATACGTTTTTAACGAACGCTGGTAAGTAACAACAGTGTTATTAACGGCATTTTGGATATTTTTAACTGTATGTTTTTCAAAATTTACCCCAGTTCTGTATTTGTTTAGTTTACAACGATTTTCTAGCGAGGTCTATCAATTTCCTGTCCGCCGCCATATCTCGTTTTAGCTTGGTTTTACTGTGAATTTTATTCCTAAAATAACCCAAATTGACGGCGGCTTTTGTCGGGAACATCTGAAGACTATTTACCATGCCTACACGATTCAATATATTTCGTAGATGTTGTGTTTGTGGTCAACGTGAGAGCAGGTGAATTGTTGGTGTAAACATAACCCCACGGCCAGTCACACATGGGTAGGGTGCATGACCTTTCTAAGTTTGCCGATGACACGGTCAAACCAGGAACAACTTATTAAGATTTTTGGGGTCATGGTCCTAACCAATGAATAAAAACCTGGCAGATCAACAAAATTGTGTTTTATTATGTATTCACTGATGTTTTCACGATTGTTTGGAGTGTATAAAACGTTGTATGAGGATTAACAACAATGCCCGCGACCTTTGTCCTTTCCCTTATGCACTTGTCCTTGGAAGTGGGTTACTTGAATATTTTATGCAAATGAAGGTCGTCTGGTTTCATTATTGATTGTAAGGTTCATTAGTAGGCCATTCTGTCTATATCTGGTTATGACGTCAGACATCAACATGTAACATTAGCACACACAGACAAAATGCAAATAATATTAATATTTAAATAAAAATTGAAGTATTACATGACTGTTACACAGATTGTAATAAGAACAAAGAAGTTGAGATATTGATTTAATAAAACTGGGTTGAAATTTGAAGGCATAATTTATTAAATGTGAAATTGAAACTTAAATCAATAAATGCACATGTATATATGCATCATATTAAATTTAAGAAAGATAAATATAAATTGTCTTATTTGTAAGATTCAGCCAAGTCTGAAATTTAAAATGATTAATTGCAGTATAAATGTTATTTTAATTAATTTTGTATTCAAATAAAAGACAATTGTTTATATTGTGTTTATAAAGTTGCAATATACATAATTTAAATTAAATTCACAAGTGTTAAATATTTAGGTATCTTGAAATCTTTGACATTTTAGAATCATATTGATTTATTCTTTATAAAATAGGGCAAATTTTGGTAATTAATTTTAAAAAAAATTCTTGAAACCATTGACAAAATTTAAAATTTGACTTCATATGGAAAGAAATGGTCCTGAATCTTAATAACATATGATTGATGAATGGAAAACTTTATTTATAGTTTGTGGAAATGGCACATCATCTACAGAAAAAATGAACTGAAAGATACACAATTGACCTACAGTGGTCACAATCTGTTGATATGTAGGAGTTGAGACTCAAGAGTAATGGTGTTTAACGTCCCACTCAAGAATATTCCACCTATAATCAAGATGTTGCCAGAAAGGTGCAGAAATTTTGCCTGTGCGTTGCACTGGTCTGATAGCATTATACAGCAGGGTTCTTCATTGTGCCAAGCCTACTATGACATGTTTATTTAAGTCCCTATCGGAAAGAACTGTGACTTTAATTTCACCATGCAGAGTGCTTCGCGAAATAAGAGTCACTAGCATCTTTCAAGTCTAGGGTCAGACATGGTCTGGGTTCAAAACCATGACCTCCCACTTATGGTGTTTAAAGGTCACCGGTCACCAAATTTATCAATTTTGTATTTTGCATTCCAATGGGTAGAACAGTCAATATTGATGTGTCTGACGGTTTCCCACGTCTTAGATTTACCTGTAATACACTAAAACCTTACCTGAACGAACTGCTAATACTCGGTAGTTTCCGACACCGCTCGTAACTTTCCGGCGACCTAATTGATGACATACATGGGTGTTAAGCTGCTGAGGAAAGACACATTACCTATATATGTATCTATATATTACATGTGGGTTTGTGTGGCGTTTTGACGGGTTTTAAAGTTTGATTTCAAGTCAAAATGCTATATTTTGTGACGTTTGGAGATAATAAAATCACAATGACCGATAAACATGTTTTTTCCACAAATTTCAGAACAAATTAAAGCCAGATTTACACAAGTCCTTCATGCAGCTTTCTAATTGTTTTGAATGTATTCAGATTAAATATTACGAGATAAGTCAGGGAAATGTGAGTGGTATAATCATTTAAGACAATTCAATTTATTATGAATCAATTCAGTCAAATAAATAGATTTTAAACAATTTTAATTTTCAAAATTAATTTAATTCCGTAATTCATTCAGTTCACACGTTCAAACAAAGTCTTGTATGCCCTGTTCAAATTAACCAATCTCATTTAACTTTAATTTATTCGATTTTCAGAATCCATCAAAAATGACAAATAGCATTTACTGGGTATATCATAAAGATAATCACACGTGTCAATTAATGTTGCATATTGTAAGGTAAATTGTTGATTACAGGTGGTAGATGTCTACTTCTAAACAGGATGTTTCCCAATGGACTGTAGCATATTGATAATCTCTTAATTACTGGTATCTGAGGGGTGTAAATCACGCTTTGAATGATATTAATTTATTGTGAATAAATGAAAGAAAGTTACACTCGAGTTTTGAGTCCTTAGTTAGTTGAGCATAATCTCACTGGTATCACATTTTGACAAAGTTCTTTTCATCCCATTAAAATTAAAGCGTAATAAAGTTATTATATGAAATTTTTTATTATTTTTTTTATTTCATCATGAAAACAGTGAAAATAAATGAGAATTAGAATTCTGATCAGTACTCCATCGGAAAATATCAACAAATATTTTTTTTTAAATTACCCACTGACGTAAACTTCAATTTCCATTATTATTATTGTTATTATTATTATTATTATTATTAAACTTACTGCAAATAAGGAATAAGAAGCTATTGAATTGAAATTACTTTCATATTTAAGTAATCCTGGGATGAAATATTTTAATTGAGAGACAATAAGAAGTTATTTTTTAAACCTGTATTTTGATATTTTCGTTGTACAAAAAACTGCAGGTCTTGGATCTAGATTCTATCCGAAAACGTGTTCTTTTGATTAATTACATGGGTAAATAATAATAATAATAATAATAATAATAAATCATTGATTTTAATCTAACTTGAAAGAAATTAAAAATGGGACACTTTCTAAAACAAATATAAATTAAAATCAATTTGAGGTCATAATATGGCTGTACTAGAGAGAAAAGATTTTTTTAAAAATAAAAAACAAAAAATTGGGTCTTTTTATTATTCCTTAGGATAAATAGATAAAAATAAATAAATAAATAACTTAATTAATTAATTAATTAATCAGAGATATGTAAAGATAATTAAAATGATATTAAATATTAATAAAAATTAATGTGAACAATATTTTAAATAAAAAACGGAAATTTGGGTTCTTTTATTATTTGTTGTGATAAATAGATATAAATAAATAAATAAATAAATAAATAAATAAATAAATAAATCAAAGAGATATGTAAAGATAATTAAAATGATATTAAATATTAATGAAAATTAATGTGAACACTACTTTAAATAAAAACGGAAATTTGGGTTCTTTAATCATTTGTTGTGATAAATAAATAAATAAATAAATAAATAAATAAATAACTCAGAGATATGTAAAGATTAAAATGATATTAAATATTAATGAAAATTAATATGAACAATATTTTAAATAAAAAACGGAAATTGGGGTTCTTTTATTATTTGTTGTGATAAATGGATATAAATAAATAAATAAATAAATAAATAAATAAATAAATAAATAAATAATTATCATAAGAAATGTAAAATTATGTTTTGTAAAAGTATTAGTAAATAGTATATCATACTTAGAGCAAACACAAATATAGTTTTTTTTTCCTTATTTATTTCTTATTATTATGTTTATTTTTTATTTATTTTTTTTCTGCTGAAGTCAGCTGAAATACCCAATGCTAAAAAATAAATAAATATGTAAAAACAATAGAAGTTATTTCCGATAAATCTGGGTAATAAATGCAGTTCACTATACAAGCTCCATTTACTAAATAGCTGGGATAACACCTTCTGCGTCACTTCCGGTTTTGTGCCCTTTTACTACCAAAGGGAGATAACACAGTTTTTCAACAGTTTCAGAACTTTAATTTACGCTGTAGAAAAGGATAGAAATGATTAAAAAATGTTATTTGTGGCTAAATCGACTTTTTATGATGTAATCTTTCGGAAAATAATACTAAAAAAAATTCGGTTTTTGGTGACCGGTGACCTTTAAATAGGACAAAACCGTGTTAAGTACCAAAAAAGAAAAAGAAAAATATCTACTATCTTACACTGGATTTACCAGTAAATTTTAACATGTAGTCTACATTTACTTGCGTGAGGTTGAAATTATTTTGCAAATCTATGAATCCAATACACAAATCTGCAACAGTTATGCAAGTGTGGCTGACTGGACTCAATAGGACTGGGTCATTGGCTCAATCGGTAGATCGTCCTGCTAGTTTTTGGAAGGCCATGGGTTCGAGTCCTGGTCTGTCCCCTGCATGTTTATCTTTCCTGTTACAGTTTGGGGGCTCATCCGACCCTTGGATGTTTGTCTTGTGTTGAACCTGGTAGTTTCGTTTCAAGGGAGTTGAATCCAAAAAGGGAAGGGAGGGATATGAATTATGATGGACCGAGGCCAATAGGTGGCCTGGTAGCTCAGTGAATAGAGCATCCTGCTAGTATTGGGAAGGTCCCGGGGTTCAAGTCCTAGTTTGGCTGCTGCATTTTTCCCTTTCCTGTTACACAAGCTAATGTCAACTTTCCAGAGCTGGATTGCTGACACTTCAAATAGATAAATTTGAAATTTGATGAATATCAAACTAAAATTGACAAACTCAAATAGAAAGTTAGGTTATCTATGTGTCAAATGTAGACAACTGACATTTTGTGTTTTTATATGGTTTCTACAGATATATATAATGGTATAACAAAGTTGATCAATATTATAGGTTTTATTTTACTGTTATTTAGTGTTATCGACCTTTAACAAACTATCATAGACATGCTCGTTAATTGTGTTCTTGTATTATTTAAGACTGTTGGTAACTTTATCCATTCCATCAATCAAATGGTATTTTGAAAGAATGGCAAAATATATTAGATGTACATATATATTATAAAACATGTCATCCTCACAAAGGTATCGGGGGGGGGGGGGGGCTCAGTTACTGAATGTTATAAGCATGCACTTACAGACCACAGTGTTTCTCACTATCTAGGTTCAAATCCCACTCGAGATAGATTCGAGTGTGAGAAATGAAAACGAAAATGCTTGTCAGTTTGTTTGGTGAAGGTTGGTGGTTTTCTCTGGGTGATCCAGTTTCCTCCACCATCAATAAACTTGCATCATAGATACTGGGATAAATCTTAACTATCTTATGTTGTGGGTCCAGCATTTCAGAAAAGAAGTTATATAAGTAAATAATAAATACCTAAAAGGTATAAAGAGTCAGGGGGCCTGACTGATTTTTAGGAGCCATGGGGTATTGAGCCCTTGCTTATCTTAATCCCTCAATATATTTAAGTGAAATGGTCATTGCTGGGGTGTAAAACTAATTACATGTACTCTATTTTACTCATATGATAACTCAAGTATCACAAGTAATTAGAGTAAATGGTTTTAACTTCCCAGGCAAGAATAGTGTAGGAATATTGTCTGTGTGTTGCGCTGATAGAATTATACAGCAGGGTTCTTTTTCATGCTGCACCTACTGTGACACAGAACCTTGTTCATTTTAAGTTCCCATCCGAAAGAACTTTGACTTTCATTTTGTAATGCCGAGTGCTTGGCAAAAGAACAGTCACCACAAACCTTCAATTCTTGGGTCGGACCTAGTCAGGGTTCAAACCCACGACTAACAGAGCGAGCACTCTACCAGCTGAGCTACCACAGGTGTGTATCCGAGTGAAGTCACTAAGACTAATTTACCCTTATCTTCAAAATGCAGCTTGATAAAAATTAAATTGGCACTTCAAACAGAACTTGGCATGTGAAGGGACAGGGTAATTGTATGGTGTTTTAATGGCAGGTGAAGGGACAGGGTAATTGGATGGTGTTTTAATGGCATGTGAAGGGACAGGGTAATTGGATGGTGTTTTAATGGCAGGTGAAGGGACAGGGTAATTGTATGGTGTTTTAATGGCAGGTGAAGGGACAGGGTAATTGGATGGTGTTTTAATGGCATGTGAAGGGACAGGGTAATTGGATGGTGTTTTAATGGCAGGTGAAGGGACAGGGTAATTGTATGGTGTTTTAATGGCAGGTGAAGGGACAGGGTAATTGTATGGTGTTTTAATGGCAGGTGAAGGGACAGGGTAATTGGATGGTGTTTTAATGGCAGGTGAAGGGACAGGGTAATTGTATGGTGTTTTAATGGCAGGTGAAGGGACAGGGTAATTGGATGGTGTTTTAATGGCAGGTGAAGGGACAGGGTAATTGTATGGTGTTTTAATGGCAGGTGAAGGGACAGGGTAATTGGATGGTGTTTTAATGGCAGGTGAAGGGACAGGGTAATTGTATGGTGTTTTAATGGCAGGTGAAGGGACAGGGTAATTGGATGGTGTTTTAATGGCAGGTGAAGGGACAGGGTAATTGTATGGTGTTTTAATGGCAGGTGAAGGGACAGGGTAATTGGATGGTGTTTTAATGGCAGGTGAAGGGACAGGGTAATTGTATGGTGTTTTAATGGCAGGTGAAGGGACAGGGTAATTGGATGGTGTTTTAATGGCAGGTGAAGGGACAGGGTAATTGGATGGTGTTTTAATGGCAGGTGAAGGGACAGGGTAATTGTATGGTGTTTTAATGGCAGGTGAAGGGACAGGGTAATTGGATGGTGTTTTAATGGCAGGTGAAGGGACAGGGTAATTGTATGGTGTTTTAATGGCAGGTGAAGGGACAGGGTAATTGGATGGTGTTTTAATGGCAGGTGAAGGGACAGGGTAATTGGATGGTGTTTTAATGGCAGGTGAAGGGATAGGGTAATTGTATGGTGTTTTAATGGCAGGTGAAGGGACAGGGTAATTGTATGGTGTTTTAATGGCAGGTGAAGGGACAGGGTAATTGGATGGTGTTTTAATGGCAGGTGAAGGGACAGGGTAATTGGATGGTGTTTTAATGGCAGGTGAAGGGACAGGGTAATTGTATGGTGTTTTAATGGCAGGTGAAGGGACAGGGTAATTGGATGGTGTTTTAATGGCAGGTGAAGGGACAGGGTAATTGGATGGTGTTTTAATGGCAGGTGAAGGGACAGGGTAATTGTATGGTGTTTTAATGGCAGGTGAAGGGACAGGGTAATTGGATGGTGTTTTAATGGCATGTGAAGGGACAGGGTAATTGGATGGTGTTTTAATGGCAGGTGAAGGGACAGGGTAATTGTATGGTGTTTTAATGGCAGGTGAAGGGACAGGGTAATTGTATGGTGTTTTAATGGCAGGTGAAAGGACAGGGTAATTGGATGGTGTTTTAATGGCAGGTGAAGGGACAGGGTAATTGTATGGTGTTTTAATGGCAGGTGAAGGGACAGGGTAATTGGATGGTGTTTTAATGGCAGGTGAAGGGACAGGGTAATTGGATGGTGTTTTAATGGCAGGTGAAGGGGCAGGGTAATTGGATGGTGTTTTGAAGCTGGAAGTTTGGCTATGATGGTCCAATTCAGACAAGATTGATTGAATGGTGTTAAGGCCCACTCAAGATAATGTAATTAACTTAAATTAACTTTAAAAATTTTTTATTTGGACATCACCAGTTACGAGTGAAGTTGGAAGATGTGTAGCTATATGCAATGCAGTGTTCGAAATAAGTCAGATTTTTTCACTCAGCCCTTGTGTTGATAATTTCAACATTTTTAGCTCACCTGAGCCGAAAGGCTCAGATGAGCTATTGCTATCTATCACCGTGCGTCGTGCATAAGCTTTACATTTTAATCTTCTCCTCCAAAACTACTGAGCCAAATTTGATAAAACTTGGTGATTATTATGCCTGGGTAACAGGCTTTAAAATTGTGTTTGGGGTTTGACCATGCCCAACAATAAGGCTGCCGTTCTATAAATAGCCAAAAAGACCAAAAAATCTTCTTCTCTGAAACCAAAAGGTGCAGGCAAATTTTGATTTGATTTTTGGATTCAGGATACCTAGGAACAGTAAAATTGAGTTTTTCATGAAAATTGGACGAAAAATAGGTTATGCGTTTTTTACGTAAAATTATGTAATTTTTAAAATGAGACATTTATTGTTATAACTTCATAACGGCTGAAGATAATTGTATGGAGTTTTCACTGTTGATCTTGTCTTGCGATTTTCTTCCGATTGATGTCAAGGTCAAAGGTCAAGGTCATGTCCCAGTTTTTGACCATTGATAAAAAATGCTATTTTTTAAACATTTCTGGTGATAATGAAGTAGGATTTTTGGTTAATTGTATATAATAATATATTGACATGACGATCATTTTGATATATTGATCAAGGTCATGGGTTCAAATGTCAAGGTCACAGATGTACAAGTACACCAAAATAGTTAATTATCTGCAAAACTATGAACTTTTTGTATAGGCATGTATATATTAGAATATTTTAGGTATTATCCTAACGATCATTTTGATATATGAATAGATGTCATGGGTTCAAAGGTCAAGGTCACAGATATGAATGAATACCTTAATGGTTAATTATCTTGTAAACTATTAACTTTTTGTATAGGCATGTATATTAGAATATTGTTGGTAATGGCACAATGGTCATTTTGATATATGAATGAAGGGCATGGGTTCAAATGTCAAGGTCACAGAAACAAATAAGTACTGAAATGATTATTTATCTCAAAAACTATAAATTTTTTGTATAGGCATGTATATTAGAATATTGGCCTAATTATCATTTGATATTTGAATGAAGCTCAAAGGTCAAGGTCACAGGTGAGCGTTAAGGCCCATGGGTCTCTTGTTTATTGTGGAATCTATGCAACTGTAGAAAAAGTAACATGTCCTAGTTTTAAAAATTGATGCAATGTGTTTATGGTCATGACATGTCACATGACATTGTGAATATAGGTTTTAAGATGTCCAAAGAACAATTGTTTCTAAAAACAGAGTACTTAGCAATCACTGTGTGGTCTGGCCCAGCCAGCCAGTTAAACCTCAAACAGCAAATTACTACAGTAACTTATCAGAAAGCTTTCAGAAGTTTCTAACTAACAAACTACCAAAGTGGTTTGAAGCGGATGACTTTAGTGATATTTAAATGTAAAAATATCTAATATCAAACTTTACAGTCATGTTGCATTAGTTACTTAATTAGATTAAATCCTGAGACAAAGATAATTAAGCAGTAAAAATGGTTTAAATCTTCTTTGTAAATCTGTCACTACTTTAGATGCTAAATTGTTGTCAAGTTTTGTCGTCTCTAAAATTAGTTCTACAAAGTCATCAGGAATGACTCAAAACTATGAGCCAATCTTCTAAGTTGCAGACTGAACTGAAGTGGATGATACATGTACATGTATGACAATTAACTGGAAAATGAATGCTTTCATGAATCCAATCTCTGGTGTTTTAAACAGGATATATTTGCTAATATAGGGTTGTTGTAGTCATGATGTATATAATTGTAGTATTACTGTGTACATAATGAAGGTAATGGTGAAATCTGATTAGTAAGGAAGTAGTAGGGCATTGTTCTCAGTTTAATACTTGTGTATTTGTGTGTCATTTATCTGAAAACAATAGCAATCAATACTAGTAAAATCTGTAGTATCTTGTGTTTAATAAGCAAAATTATTCAATGTATTCCCTGACAAACCAAATTTAAAATGGCTACATACATGTACTCCGCTATAGCTGACATAGGCTTTTTCACATAGTTGTTAAAATATATGTGTAGTCTCTTTTAAAGTAAAAAAAATCTAAAATTGGTTACTTTCTCAGAAAATTTTAGCCGATCGTGAATTTGACTTCTTGGAATAGAATCATGACTAGTATAGGCAGTTTTATATCCACGCTCTTTGAAGTTTATGATGGGTTGTATTGTATTCAGAATTAACTACAAAACATCTATAGCTACATGTATGCTTACAACTTTACTTACCTGGTATGCCATGACAATAAAGAGATCATTCTAGAGGATGTTAGTTATTTGTGGCCTAGTGTGTACAAGTGCTTCATTGAAGACTTGACCATGATTACCATATTTAACTAAATGTTAATGAACATCTTATTGCCATGGAGATTGTTGAGTTTGGCTTGTAAAAAAGATCATTCATAAATTGTCTTGATAAATACCTATTTAGAAATTTGAAATCCCATGGGGTGGGGGGCAGATTTATTATTATGAATGCAAGATTGCCACTGAGGCATATTGGTTTGCAACTTAACTGAATGACAGAATGTATCTGTTTCAAATGTATACTAGTATACTGTACATACACAGTCTGAAAGGATAGTGGGTCAGCCGAAGTGCATTGTCATTTGAGCTAAATTGAATATATGGTCTATGGGCTGTTGTAATATATATCAAGTTTTCTACTACGGTAACTACCACTTCAGTATTTTATATGATCAACCAGCAATGGACTCCAGTGACAGACAGACATGTACTTGTCACATTAGATATGTATTATAATTGTGAGGTGTCTATTAGGTGACACTGCTCATTTCATTTCACAGTTCATATGCTGGTATATGTATATAGTGTAATGGCACAAAATAAAGTGCTGGGTCTGACGGTGACTGGTACATGTACTATAATCCGGAACTTCTTGCAAGAGACTGTTCTTTTAGATTGAGCAACCAAATTGCTATATTCTTGCCTTTCACAATTTGGATTCGAATCTCCTAACCTTACGGACCACTGCGGTACCTCAGTTGGTAGAGTGCTCTCTCCGTAAGTGGGAGGTCGTGGGTTTGAACCCTGACCGGGTCTGACCCAAGACTTAAAAGTGGGTAGTAACTGTTCTTTCGCCAAGCATTCTGAATTACAAAATGAAAGTCACGGTTCTTTCGGATGGGAAGTTAAAATAAACGAGGTCCCGTGTCTTGGTAGGCTTGGCACGATAAAGAACCCTGCTATATAATGCCATCAGCGCAATGCACAGGCAAAATTTCTGCACCTTTGCCTATAGCTGGCGACGCCTCGATAGAAGTGAAATATTCTTGACTGGGACGTTAAACACCATTACTCAACTCACTCACTCTTAAACTTACGTCCTATACCTACTTCTTTGATGACGACTGGTACTCAAGTGTGTGCCACATCTATCGTGATACAGGTATAGATTTTTTGGGTCTCATGCAAAGAACCTGTGATATATTGCTAAATGTCTAGTGCCTTGTGAAAGAACAGTAGTACCTATTTTCAAGACTTGGTTAGACAAAGCCCCAACCTGATACATGCAGAGCAAGTGAGCCACTGTGTCAACTGTGTACAGTACACATACCATATAGATCTTCTAGAGTACACATTTGAATTACTGTACTTGAAGATGTTACAGTATGGCACAAGCCTACTTTAATGTATATAGGTTTTATATATACAATACATATTTTTATGTTAATGATTTTATTATATATATACAAGTACATGTACTACATAGTATAGACCTGCAGCACATACATACTGGTACATGTGTATCTGATAAAAATAGATGATTTTATGGGAGAAAATCAAGCCAGGAACTAAGAAATTTAATACAGTATCAGTAGTTTAATTGACTAAACATTTATATACATTTATATTATAATTGGCTCCTGTTTCACTGCATAATTTATTTGTTTAACCTCTGGACTGGTGGAGGAGTTCTTGCTGAAAGGTTTTTGCAGTACCAGTACATTAGGTTATGATGGCACTGGCAGATTGAGAATTCACGTTTGTTTGCTTAAGTCATAAATTTCTATTGACATTAATTGATAATGCATAAATTTTTTATATGCACCATATTTATGCAATCAATAACCTTACCATGTATTGATTGGACAATGATTAACCAATAAGAATGGTCAATAAAACTTTAACCAATGATTTGATCATTTGACTGAGTTTAAAATCTTCTTGGTCTAGAGAATGCGCTTATATTTAGATGTTACCAGTAATAGGTGTTGATTGGCATTTCAAGTTTTTAGCCCATAAATGGTGTCTGTAATATGTCTTATGTTTTGTGACTTTCATTCTGAATTCAAGGACACTTTACAAAAAACAAATAGTGCATTGTTTCCATGCCACCATGTTTTAACTCTTAGAAGCATTGCTCATGCAAAAATAGCCATGTGAATTGTTGTTCATGCAAAACTGAGCATGAGAGCATTTTTGGTTGATGGTGTATCATAATTCTCATTTTGCACAAGTTTATAATTACCGTAAGAAGGTTGAGTATTTGATCTGTCGCGTTAGACTTCTACCGTACATGGAATCTATTTCTGAGGCTTCCTGATATATAGCTGACAATTTGTTATGGCTTCCCTGATTGTTCATCATATCATTAACAGAAATTTAAGAGTACAGATATATATATGTTTTTACAATTCTAAAATATTAGTAGCCTGAATGTCTGAAATTTGAAAAGATACAGTACTTTTTAAAGATTTGCTAAAATATGCTACTTTTGAAAGAATTTCTCAGAAATAGTATAAGTAGCAGATGGCAATTTTGGCTACATAAATGTACAATGAATGGAAACATAGCTCTTAGTCCTTAGCCTCTGTTGCTATTGTTGATTATCAACTTCAGAAGGAGACTTGGGAATTTGGTCAAATCCATCCACATATTGCCTATAACACTAGTATCACTTCAATTTCAGAAAACTTTTTACTCAAGATTGCATTTCATAAACAATAATTAAAATAGTAATGAATCTTAAGTTAACTAGCTGCAGTTGCCATCACCACACCTGTGGCTGTAACATTGATCCTATATATAAGTACATTTGTCTATAGATTCAAAAGATTTTAGTATTTAATACTATGACATGTATTGAGCACATGAAAAGTTGAGTTATTCTTACTAGTGATTAGTAGAAGAAATCAAAATTAAATAGAATAATTTACTCTCTTTTATAATAATTATGTTTATAAGTGTTACCAATATTTTCTCATCTTGCAGACTGAAATGTTGGACAAAGACATCTGATGAGCTCAGAGGAAACCAATAATTCAGCAGTCGCATCTTCTAACCTTGTAATACCAGTGTCAAGCGGGAGCTATCAAGGAACAAGGTTTATCACGATGGACGGAAGTTCTAATGAGAATGTTATCCATGTTATAAATCCTGCATCACTACCTGTTGGTTCCCTGGCCAGTATTACTAATACTACAGGGACAGGGTTACAGACTATCACCATTTCTCCAGCAAACTTCCCGTTACCAGTCAACCTAGCTCCTGCACAGATGGTCGCTGTAAGTTTATATTCATGATCAAATGTAGCTAAATTAATTTATATACTGATATTCTTAAGGTCCCTGTAGGCAGCTGGAATAGCAAAATTTGGCATGCCTCAAAATCATTTCTCTGTTACAGTTTACACACATTTACGTATTATATAATAGGTCTTAATGTCTGAGAATGATAGTATTGATGCTAATTCGCTTGTTGAAGGTCAATAATTATCTCTGGGCCCTCTGGTTTCCTTTACCATTCCTGAACTGACCGTCTCGATATAAGTGAAAGAGTATTGACTGTGGTCAAAACCCCATTACTCCGTCTCTGGTTTAAATAGAAGCTAGGTGACGCACAAATCCATGTTAGTTAATTTGTGTTTATTCACATATCTTAAAACATAAATTAGATTCCTAAAATTGACAAAATCTCGCTACCAAGGTCTGACTGTTAAAAGCTCTGTTGATCAGTTGGTAAGAAAAATTTGTCACTCTTGTGTATGAGGAAATAATTTTGGAATGTTTGTTCTAAAATTAATTCTGACAAAACTTCTAATCAAAGAGAAGTGATGTAAATAAAAAAAAAGTTTATAATTCACACTTTTAATTGTAATAACATTTTGAGTTTTCACTAACCATTAAGCTATTAGGTGATCAGATTTGATTAAGCCACTAACATTTTCAACACCATAACTTAGTTTACTATATGTAGGCTTTCTTCTGTTGTTTATTTATTTTTGTTATATTTATATATTAACAGGCATCTTCAGCTACAGTAAGTAATGGGGGACAGACTCAACAGGTTCTTATGTCTACTATAGCATCTCCGGAGATAGCTGTTAAAATCAAAGATGGGGTACCCACACCTATGATACAAGTCAAGGAGGGGGTTCCAACTCCCTGATACAAGTCAAAGAGGGGTACCTACCCCTATGATACAGGTCCCTACTGGGGGAATATCAAGTATTGACTGGGCAGCAAAGTTAAAGGTAAAATACAGTCATGTACAAGTGTTTATCATGTTGTAAACAGTACAGGGGAGGGGGCACTCACGCCAGTCTTACAGGTCCACCCTTACTGGTGGGGGGAGGGGGGGGGGTATCACATAAACTGGACAGCAAAGATATAAGTAAAATCATAGATGTTATACAATCATACAGTCACCCTTCAAAGAAATTTCTCACATAGCAATTGGTTAACTTGCCATGGTACATAGAACATCACGTACATCTAGTTACAGTTAAAAAAATGGCGACAATATACGCAAGTCACACAAAATACGAAATGGAAGTTAAAAAGATCCAACTGGTAACTGTTTGAAGGGTGACAAAAATGTTATACAGGGCTTTACTAGTGTTTATCATGCTGTAAACTGTGTAGGGGAGGGGTACCTACCCCAATGATACAAGTCCCTCCCCACTAGGGGGATATCCAGTATAGACTGTGCAGCAAGCTTCTACAGTCATGTTCTAGTGTGTACCTGGGGTAGGCGGTACCTAACTTGATGATATAGGACCCTCCCAATGAAGGAATATCATGTTTAGACTGGGCAGCAAAGCTATGCAGTCATATACTAGTGTGTGTCATGTTATAAACAATACATGGGAGGGGTTACCTACATCAGTGGTCAAGTCCTTCTTTGCTGGGGGGGGGGGGGGGGGGGGTGTATACAATATAGACTAGACAGCAAAGTTGTAAGTTATACAGTTTTATAATAGTGATGTAAACAGAGGAAGGAGTTAGGAGGTTAAGGGTCATCTAAGTAGGAAAATTCAAGTGAAAACCATTTGGTTGAAAAGCGTAAAAGAGGGGTATAATTATGAAATTACCTACACAAGTGTGAAGATTTATAAATAAAAATAAAATAGGAATTGATAATTAAAGAGTTTATGAAATATTTGTTGCATTTTTTAAAGAAAATTGTGCAAAAAACACGTGTTGGGGGAAAAAAAGCTTACACCTTGTATAACGAATTAATTTTAAAGAATGAAAAGATATTAAGATAGTCAACGTCTTAGAGCAGTGCAAAGGGGGCAGAGTTTGTTAAAGAAATACGAGGTTTTTGAAAACTCGACAATTTACGGTTGAGGTTATCTACGATTTATTTTCCTTTTAAAAATGCGTGTACCAGGCGTGATATTTATATTCTAAGGCCACTAATAATCCAAAATAAAACAAGTCACTAAAAGTGCACGGTCACACAATACTGTTCTATTTGAATTGAGGTGAATTTTGTTTGGTTTCAACAATAGTGAACTACATGTATATAAAGCCGAATATGCATCGACAATAATCAAGTAATATACAAGCTTAGCTTTTATAATCTTCCCTTGGATCGTTGGTAGCCTTGGAATATGAACTATCACGCCTGGTACACGCATTTTTGAAAGGAAAACAAATCATAAAAAACCTCCATCGTAAATTGTCGAGTTTTCAAAAACTTCGTATTTCTTTAACAAACTCTGCCCCCTTTGCACTGCTCTATGACGTTGACTATCTTAATATCTTTTCATTTTTAGAAATTAATTCGTTATACAAGGTGTAAGCTTTTTTCCCCAACACGTGTAATTTTGCACAATTTTCTTTAAAAAATGCAACAAATATTTCATAAACTCTTAAATTATCAATTCCAATTTTATTTTTATTTATAAACCTTCACACTTGTGTAGGTAATTTCATAATTATACCCCTCTTTCACGCTTTTCAACCAAATGTTTTTCACTTGAATTTTCCTACTTAAATGACCCTTAATGATACAAAAACTTGTTATAGCTGTTGTTCTAAATGAAAAATAAATGTGTCATCTTAAACTCTTGAATTTACTCTCTCTCTCTCTCTCTCTCTCTCTCTCTCTCTCTCTCTTCTCCATCCTTTATTAAGACAAGTAGTCAACAACAGTTCTTCAAATTACTGTACAAACAAACAAGATAGATATTTATAACATCAAACTAATTTTCTTTATAATAAAGTTTTAATTGTGGTTTTTAAAGAATTTCCTTTAACTTCTCAAACAACATGTTATAAGTGTGTATGATATTAAAACAGCTCTTTTTAAGTTATATACATACCAGAATATATCACATACTGAATATGTCAGATTTGACAACAGATCATCTTTGTATTAACTCATTAATGGATTGTATCTACACTACATTTACTGTGTTATGTAACATGACAGATATATGAAAACCTTCCAAGTTCCTGACTCATTAAAACCTTTGAAATTTGAAATCAGTAATTTTAAATTTGACACTTTGAGGTTGATTAAAAAACTTTATACTTTTAACATCAATGAAAATGTTATCATACTGTAATAATGTTGATAGAAATAAAGTTTTAAAAATGAACAAATTAAAAACTTATTATATTACCTGGTATGTTGTAGATTTTACAGTATTTATTATAGTTACAGATTATACACATGTATATGAAATACCGGTAGCTTTACATTATATACTATAGACTTTATTGTTTTTATGGCTTTAATGCCTTTATAAATAAAATTTTGAAAAAACTTCAAGAATTTACAAATATTAGGAACTAAATCAGCCGTATAAGTCTATAATTTGTTGTGTATTCAATTGCAAGATCATAGTGTGATTTTAGATTTGTAAGCTTTGACTTTTGTAGGCATTTGTCTCCGCACCTATATACGTGAGTATCAAACTCACTCTGTCTGCAAGCATCTTCCTCATATTTTATCCATCTCTTAAATCTGATCTAATCTAACCAAAGAAGGCAGGTCAGAGGTCAAACATATCTTCCTGCTGGTCATACATGTCAAAGGTCACTTATATCTAGTTGCTACTTACATTATTAATTTTAAATCAAAAGTTTTGAGTTAAAGTTTTGTATTACACCTGTATATTTCAATAATATTCTGTAACATATTTTTGCACTTTAGTTCAAATTTTTTCTCATTTCCATTTTAGTTCAAGGTCATAATTATTAGTGTTTAAATAGAAACCTTTGTACTTCAAACTTAGCCTATTTTTCTCGTTTGATTCCATTTCAATTTTGAGTTCAAGGTCTTAATCATTTGTGTTTAAATAGAAACCTTTGTACATTCAAACTTAGCATGGATGGAAAACACTGTTTCCTGTAAAAGAATAATTTAAGATACATGTAATTGTTTTTATATAACATAAATCATCCATGTTACATATTTGGTTTAGTGATATACACATGAGTATTTAATATTTAATGGATTTTGAGGATATCAGTTGACATCATTAATATGTTACAACAATGTATGATGTCATTAAATCATCCAAAAACATACCCATCTACCTTCAAAATCATTATGTCCAAAACATTGTAAAATCTTAGAATACTGGCAAAATCATGCAAAATATTTGAACTTCCACCAGAGAAAGTATGGTCTGGTACTTTGGAGGGTTAGTTGTCTGTCAATCTCGCTACACTGTAGAAAAGATTCTCAATTGTTTTTATTTATTTTAAAAAATAGTAAAAGTCAATGACTTTTTAAGTGAGAAAATATACACCCACTATTTGCTCTAAAAAGTCCATAATTGTATGATAACAACATTTATATAGTTGCCGTCTTATTTTTAGCTCACCTGGCCAAAGGCCATGTGAGCTTATGGCATGGCGAGGCGTGCGTGCGTGCGTCCGTGCGTCCGTGCGTGCGTCAGTAAACTTTAATCTTCTCCTCCGAAACTACTGGGCCAACTGAAACCAAATTTGCCAGGGAAGGTCCTTGACAGAGTCTAACTATAGTTTGTTCAAATCATGACGATCGAATATCCAAGATGGCCGCTGTTACTAAAAATAGACAAAACCTAAAAAAATCTTCTTCTCTTGAACCACTCATTGGAGGCAAAAACTGATGTGATATTTGGATTCTACATAGTCTTAACCTTTAAGTTTGTTCATTTCATGAAATTTGGTTTAAAAATAGGTTACGCGTTTTTGCGTTTAATTTTGCAAAAATCGTAAAATATTTTTAAATTGTTATAACTTGACTATATGACCAGATAATGACATGGGGTTTTCAGTTTGACATATTCTTGCAATTACCTTCAAAATGGTGTCAAGGTCAATTATGAAGGTCATGACCTAATTTTTTACCTTTCTTATATTATTTATTATCTCGAAAACTATAAACTTTTTGTATAGGCATGTATATTGGAATATTATTTGTATTGATGTAACGATTATTTTTATATATAGATTAAGGTCATTGGTTCAAAGGTCAAGGTCACAGATGTGAAAGAATACTGAAATGGCTCATTATCTTGAAAACTATTAACTTTTTGTATAGGCTTGTATATTAGAATGTTGTAGGTATTGATACAACGATCATTTTGATGTATAGAAAAAGGTCATGGGTCCAAAGGTCAAGGTCACAGTAGCAAAACAATACCAAAATCATTAATTATCTCGAAAACTATAAAGTTTTTGTATAGGCATGTATATTGGAATGTTGTTGGTTTTGATGTAATGATCATTTTGATATATAGATTTAGGTCATTGGTTTAAAGGTCAAGGTCACAGATGCGAAAGAAACCTGAAATGATTCATTATCTTGAAAACTATAAACTTTTTGTATAAGCATGTATATTGGAATGTTGTAGGTATTGATACAACGATCATTTTGATGTATAGAAAAAGGTCATGGGTCCAAAGGTCAAGGTCACAGTAGCAAAACAATACCAAAATCGTTAATTATTTTGAAAACTATAAACTTTTTGTATAGGCATGTATATTGGAATATTGTTGGTATTGATGTAACGATCATTTTGATATATAGATTTAGGTCATTGGTTTTAAGGTCAAGGTCACAGATGCGAAAGAAAACTGAAATGGCTCATTATCTTGAAAACTATTAACTTTTTATATAAGCATGTATATTAGAATGCTGTAGGTATTGATACAACGATCATTTTGATGTATAGAAAAAAGTCATGGGTCCAAAGGTCAAGGTCACAGCAGCAAATCAATACCAAAATCGTTAATTATCTCAAACACTATCAACGTTTTATATAGGCATGTATATAAGAATATTGTTGGTATTGATAGAAAAAGGTCATGGGTCCAAAGGTCAAGGTCACAATAGCAAACAAGACCAAAATCTTTAATTATCTTGAAAACTATAAACTTTTTGTATAGGCATGTATATTGGAATATTATTCATATCATTTTGATGTATAGAAAAAGGTCATGGGTCCAAAGGTCAAGGTGACGGTTTCAAAACAATACCAAAAAGGTTAATTATCTCGAAAACTATAAACTTTTTGTATAGGCATGTATATTAGAATATTGTTGGTATTGATGCAGTGATCATTTTAATATAGATTATGGGCATTGGTTCGAAAGTCAAGGTCACAGATGCGAGTTACAACTTCCATAAACATCTAAATATCCATATCAGAAATATTGCTCCTTAAATGTAGTATTTATTGTGTTTTTTGTGCTGTTTACGGCCCAGGTGAGCGGTACAGGCCCTATTGGGCCTCTTGTTAATCTTTTATACTCAAGTGACATTGGAGCTGGACCTAGTATCTATGTGAGGGCTACATTGTCAGAATTAAATCCATACGTTGAAGCTGGAACCATGTTGTTGGTAAAAAATGTCATCTTGACTATTCCGTTGTAATTTTATTTTGTATATTTCAGGAGTTACAGCATACACAGAGACTGGAGAGGTTACGTGAGGAACAACAACAAATACAGTCTAAAATGCAAAAACAAGTGTTTGAAAAGAAATATGACCCCTGTGTTGTGTGTGGGGATAATGCTTCAGGTAAAAATATGACCCCTGTGTTGTGTGTGGGGATAATGTTTCAGGTAAAAATATGACCGATGTGTTGTGTGTGGGGATAATGTTTCAGGTAAAAATACTACTCTTGTGTTGTGTGTGGGGATAATGCTTCTGGTAAAAATATGACACATGTGTTGTGTGTGGGGATAATGTTTCAGGTAAAAATATGACCCCTGTGTTGTGTGTGGGGATAATGTTTCAGGTAAAAATATCACCCATGTGTTGTGTGTGGGGATAATGTTTCAGGTAAAAATACTACTCTTGTGTTGTGTGTGGGGATAATGCTTCAGGTAAAAATATCACCCATGTGTTGTGTGTGGGGATAATGTTTCAGGTAAAAATACTACTCTTGTGTTGTGTGTGGGGATAATGCTTCTGGTAAAAATATGACCCATGTGATGTGTGTGGGGATAATGCTTCAGGTAAAAATATCACCCATGTGTTGTGTGTGGGGATAATGTTTCAGGTAAAAATACTACTCTTGTGTTGTGTGTGGGGATAATGCTTCTGGTAAAAATATGACACATGTGTTGTGTGTGGGGATAATGCTTCAGGTAAAAATATCACCCATGTGTTGTGTGTGGGATAATGTTTCAGGTAAAAATACTACTCTTGTGTTGTGTGTGGGGATAATGCTTCTGGTAAAAATATGACCCATGTGTTGTGTGTGGGGATAATGCTTCAGGTAAACTATAGTTGTTGCTGTATGTTTGTGTGTATGGGGTGTTTGAATTGGAGTAGGGTTGAACAAAGGCTACTGGGGTTATGCACAATCCATATATATTGAAGTTGATCCATGTAATTGGGTGTGGGGTATATACATGCCTACATATTATACTTGGTTTGAATATAAAACATTGAACATTATTGCAATACAGGAATTACTGTGTAGTTGTGGATATTTTGTGTACCAGTATAATGGGAACTGTTATTTATGTAGAAAACAAATAGTCAGATTACAAGAGAAGTCGAATTTTAGCATAACACGAAAGATAGACTTATAGTTCCATGTAAAAATGTCAAATAGCTGGTACCAAAAGCACCATAGAAGTATATGATGATCAGACTTTTGGCATCATTTATTGAAGTATGTAAGCAAATCATATCGCTGACTTACTGCATATCTGCACATGGCGGACAAGTCACATGTAGACATTCAAATTTTGAAATAATTATTGCTAGTTGTGTAAGCAGTGATCAATTCATACTACCGTACTAATCGTACAAATTGATCATAATCTCTTAGTTTTAATATCTTGTACTACTTTGTTTAGGTCGCCATTATGGAGTTGTCAGTTGTGAGGGTTGTAAAGGATTTTTTAAGAGGAGTATTCGTAAACAGTTAGGCTATGCCTGTAGAGGAGCTAAAGACTGTCCTGTAAACAAGCCACATCGTAACCGCTGTCAGTACTGTCGATTACAGAAATGTCTAGCCGTCGGAATGAGATCTGAGTGTAAGTTTCGATTGACCTCCGAGTGTAAGTTTTCATACTTATCTCCCCTACACTGCTTTCTTATCTCTGTCTGTTTATAACCATATTACTAAAAATGGATGTAATTTATGGCAATGCGTAGATAGAGAATTTTTTCCTTCTGTATTTTAACACTTATTTATGTTGGATTGTTATATGATAAAAATAACAAATATGTTGAATTTTAATATCTGTGTACCAGTATATTGTATTAAATTGTGTTAATATTAAATTGGCTCTGTCTATGTTGTGATGCCTGAACTTAGCATAGCAGTGACTAAAGTACTGGATACCTCGATTACTCGATAGACAAAAATTACCACCTAAAAACGTGATAATGAAAACACAACACAATGGTGTTCTAGAAATTATTGGGAAAATTATTTTTTTTGTACAGCGTGAAAACGCGTACATTGTTGTCACTTTCTTCCAAGATATCGAGCTTCTTTGCTATGAAATTATAAGATATGAGTACACCTGGAAATAGTGCGCCTGGTAAATGAGCGTGAAAGAAGTATATCTGTTTTATCGTGAGATATGTATTCTGAGACGGGTAATGCATTTGGTTACATATGCACATTTGGAATAAATTTTCGGAATACATTTCGGAATCTAGTAAAATATTGCGACGGGATGCACCTAATAATTTCTGCAATTTGGCGAACTGATCTCATGTTTACAATAAAAAGTAGTTCGAGAAGTTTGCGTCCTACGATGTAAAATCATAACTTTTTATGAAATGAACAGCAACGGCAGGTTGTTTAATTAATTCTTCGCGAAATCTACGGAAATTTAAATTTATTTTGAAGGTTATGATAACGTATTTTGATGTTGAGGCAATTGTGTCATATTTTAAAATGTTTATCGATTAGATTTTACTTTCGTGAAAGGGAGATAATTCGTACAGTGTTGTGTACAGTCGTTTTACCAGTTCCGAACAGGGTTTCATATAAGCGCTGCTGCAGACGTCGTCCACAAGCAGAGGAAATAAAATTTATGTTGTGTAATAATACAAATGTTAACTGATTCCAAAATATCGACACCTGTCCTCAAAACACGTGGTAGTATGTTTTCTTGAAAAAAGCATTTCCGTGATCACGATTTGTTTACATCGTTAAACTAGGTCACCAACAATCTGTCGACCTGTCCTGCACATACATTTAGGAAGCGGTTGAAGTTTATATTATTTAAACAATTAATGCCCATACATTCAAGTAGAAGCAAATTTAGAAAGTTATTTTGCGATTCCTTTAATTGAACGGGATTGAAATTTTAGATTATTCGGTAGTAAAAATTCGGAACTGGTAAAACAACTGTACTTCACCATTAACATGAAACGGGAATATTGTGAGTGATAATCAGCAGTTAATTAAAACCCAGATTAACAGCAAATGATCCAGTTACATACAACCGATAGAATGTACCCCCGCATAGCGACGGTAGGATCTGCAAAACTCTTTCTCTCTATCCGAAATGACAAAACGATCGGGTACAACTTTTTTAAATTTTAATTACCGATTGTCTTTTTCATATATTTATGAAATTATTATTTTCTACCATTTAATTCAGCAATACATGGTTTGGTACATTGTTTCTTTTTAAAAAAAAAAAAAAAAAAAAAAAAAAAAACATCCGTCGGACTATGCATTGATCGACCCCCCCCCCCCCCCCCCCCGAATTTTCGGTTATATTCTGTCGTTGCCACAACACAATTTTCCCAACTACTGTACGCTGTACAACAGCACGACAGTGCTATGTTTACTGATTTTAGAAGATTGTTTATCACAGTGTTGGTCAAAGTGTTGAAAGTGTCTACCCATGAGCCATAAACATGCTTTCTTCTTGTCATACATACTGGTATATATTACATCGGGGAGGGAACAGGGGATAAAAAATCATGGATTCTATTTCTATTCCTTTTAGCAAAATCACCATTGGCTTCTAATTTCTTGGAAATTCTTTTAAAAAAGAACTTATTTTAGGTAAAATAAAGGGAAAAAACTTTTGAAAGGGCTATATTTGCACAGATTTAGGAAATTTAACTACAAATAATATTTAATTTGTAGAAACCTAGTGAATGGTTGATTGTTGCTTTATGATACAAACTATTAGGCATCATTATATGTCCTTGCAAATAGGCAAACATGGCTCAGTTAAATGAAGGTGTAAAATAATATTAAAATAAATTAATTTGATTTTGGTCCCAGTATTTTAAGGATTTTGAACCAAAAAAAATTATCTATGAGGTGAGTTTTTATTCAAAATTAAGTTGTAAGTGTTTGTGGAATTTACCACATGTTATCATTTTTGTTTTTTTTTGTTCCTATTTCTTTATTTGTACAGTAAAAATTGTGATGATCCTATGGCCTTCATTCCTGGTTTTCACAGTTTTCACTTTATTGTCTCACAAATAAAGTGTTAGACATGTTAGTGTCTTAAAATGTCAATATATCATTCTAGCATTTGTCCGTTTGACTGTTCACAACTTTAATTTGTTTGTGAATAATAAAGATGTACTTGCTAGACAACAAATAATTTTTGTTAAATTATGTAAAATTTGAAATATTAAACTTAGGATTGAAAATGAAACAAGTTATTCAAATTTTGTGTCAGTAGTATAACTATTGAAATCAGGATGCCTTTCTGAGGTGTTCCAAGTATAATTTGTCAGATGTGTTCCAAGCATATATCAGAGGTGTGCCAAGTATTTGTTAGAAGTTTCACAAGTGTCTTTCAGAGGTATCACAAGTATTTGTCAGAGATGTTCCAAGTATTTGTCAGATATTCCAAGTATGTTTTAGATGTTCCATGTATTTGCCAGTGGTGTTCCAAGTATTTGTAAGAGGTGTTCCAAGTTTTTGTAAGAGGTGTTCAAAGTATTTAATCAGAGGTGTTCCAAATATTTATCAGAGGTGTATCAAATATTTATCAGAGGTTTTCTAAATATATGTCAGTGATGTTCCAAGTATTTATCAGAGGTGTTCCAAACACCGGTATTTATCAGAGGTTTTCTAAGTATTTATCAGAGGTGTTCCAAACACCATTATTTATCAGAGGTTTTCTAAGTATTTATCAGAGGTGTTCCAAACACTGGTATTTATCAGAGGTTTTCTAAGTATATCAGAGATGTTCTAAACACCAGTATTTATCAGAGGCTTTCTAAGTATTTATCAGAGGTTTGCTAAGTATTTATCAGAGGTGCTCCTTGTATTTAAAACAAGAAAAAAAAACACCACTAGTTTGAAAGTACCCATGTCATATCTTTGCTGTTAATGCAGGACCAGTTCTACCAGCACACTGGATCAGTTTGAAAGTACCCATGTCATATCTTGGCTGTTAATGCAGGACCATTTCTACCAGCACACTGGGTCATTTTAATGTTGTACTTTAATCAAGCATGTTATAACAAGGCTAGTCAACTAAATATTCCATTATGTATGAGTAGTGATTTATATGAATAATTTTTTTAAAGTTATATTTTTTTTAAATGTGAGTTGTGAAAATGTGCATATTTTATAATGTTGTTATGTACTAAATATGTAGTTAGTTACTGGTATATAACACAGTTCTGTTCATGAATACATAAACACCATAAGTACTCATTAATGGAACTTATCATAAATCATATTTGTAAAACTGTGTTTGTAGAGTTACAATTACACTGTTGATTGACTGTTGTGTTCTTTCTGGGATGTATCATACCTGGTTACTTGATACACATATAAATGACTATGTACTGTAGGAACCATTCTGTTAATATTTTTCACTTACTTGTACCTAGTTGTAACAGGAAATCTGTCTGCACATCCGTGATTGTCATAAAGTATGTCTGTAGAAAGGAAAATGTTGGCATTATGGGGATTTTACACGGCAAAAATGATGAAGTTTCTGGAGGTGATGTCCTTGGTGACGTTTTACGTCATATGCTCAACAGAATCCTCCATTTGCCTGGTTTTTCAACATGTTAACTCCCCATAGCGTCAACGTTTTACCCTGTGCAGATGTATTCTCGGCTAATCGTGGATGTGCATACAGATTTACTGTTACAACTAGGGACAAGTAAGTGAAAAATATCAATCTTTATTTAAATTTATTTGATTTTCTATGGATATGACAGGGTTCGTTCAGGCCTGGAAAAGTCCCTAAATTTTGAGGTTTGCCCTAAAAAGACCCTAAAAACAAATCTGACCCTTAAAAGCCCTTGAATTTATCCTGAAGGCCCTAAAAAGCCCTTGAATTTTGCCAATTAGGTGTTGATATTAAGTGATTGTAAATAGACTCATCAAAATAAATGAATATATAAGTTACATTGAAATGAGTGATTTAAAGGTACCTGGCCCTCCTGAACACCTAAAATCAACCCCCACTTCAAGTGTTGTTACTATGAACATGAAATTGTTTTATTGATTTATTTTTCTTTGCACCAATGTTTTTCTTTTAAAATTGTCCCTCTTATTAGGCCTTAAATTTGCAAATGAGACCCTGAAAAGACCTTAAAAAGTCTTTAAATTTGGCGTCCAAATGTCTGTACGAACCTTGATATGAAGAGTATTTCACTGTCACAAACAGAGTGGTTCCTACAGTAGTTCTTAGAGACCAGTAGCTGAGTGGTCTAAAAAGCATGCTAGCGGATCACAGTGCCTCTCACTGCCTATATTCCAATCCCACTTGGTACAGATCATAACATGAGGCAGCTAGTCAGTTCCCTTGCTGAAGGTTGGGTTTTTTCTGGGCACTCTGGTTTCATCCACCATCAATGAAATGGTCATCTTCATATTTACAAGTAAAAACATCTCCGCTTAGGTGTAAAACTCCATTACTCCACTCAAATATTAACAGTATATTAAATCTATATCATATAATGAGTGTGTGTACCTCTTAAATGATGATATAGTGAAAGTTTGATATCAAACTAAAAGTACTTGCAGGGATTAAAATATAACAGGGATCCAGTTGGTCATGGGTCCTAATATACCTTTGTTCCTAAATTTTACACATTTTTGCCCCTGCCTTTCGAAAATTGAATTTGACAGGATGACAGATATTGTTGACATAATGTAATGACAATATATAGTTATTACAATTTTATTGTATGGTTATATATACTCAAAAATAATTTCCAGAAACATTTGAACTTGAAATTTTGTTAATATATTTTATAATTTTATTTTAACAGCTGTACAACAAGAAAGAAAACCTCCAGAAAGAGATGCCCCCAAACTGCAACAAGCAGTTGCCACGTCTACACAGAAAATATATATACGTAAAGATCTTAACAGTCCATCTGCCGCAGTGCCTACATTTGCCGCTAAAGTAAGTAGCTAGATATATATATATCTATTTTATTTCTTATATAACAAGTTTTACAAATACTGTTATGCTAAGATGCTGTTTGTTACTTCTAGTTCTGGATCTAGATCGTTTGTGTTGAAGAATGGTCATCTTTATTTCACACAATAATTATATAGAAATGGATACATGTACATAAGAATCACTTTATGTTCCCAATGTATATCTTCAGTTAGATAAAATGGTGGAATTTTCAATTTTATCATACCTTACTGTCAATGGGGATTCCCTGAGACATATAATTCTGAGTAAAGAAACCCTGCTTTGAGAGAAATTCAATTATTAAAAACTTGGTACGAAATGTTGTTGTCATAGTTTGCTTTTATACGTTTTAAGTAACAAACAGTGTTGTTTTGTTGTTTATTTATTTTACAATTTTAATATTTTATCATGCATTCGTTATTTAATTTGTTAATTCTTAGTCTGCATGTTATTTATCATTTCAAATTCATTTAATCATTTTATTCTTTAATCATTCAGTCATTGAAGTGTTCAGACTGCCAGTAAAACAGTTAGATCTAAGTACTACATAAACATACTGGTACTTAAATACATGTACTACTATGATATGTTATTTGCATCAATACCCCAAAACACCAGAAATTACTTAAAACCTACTTGTGGATTTGTGAGATTGACTTGAAAAAAATTGTTTTGCTATTTAGCAAATGGATTAGACAAGTAACAGTAGCAGTTGTAGCCATCTAGACAGGAGATGAATACCCTTCCAGAGCACCCAGCCTCACATCCCAGGTTAAAGTTCACATGTTTAACTTAGTTTTACACAGTTTTGACTTTGCTTTTGAGATTGTGATTTGAATATGTACCATTATGTTTGTGTTTTATATTACACTTTCTATAATTGACATGACAAAAGTTATCAAAGTTTTATTATTCTGAAAAAATGAATGGGATCATATGGTGTTGGTGTGTTTAATTTTCCCCATGTATGTGTAGTTATTAAGAAAAATTAGGAGAAAACTATTTCTTTTTGAAGGATTTACTTGAACACTGTGCACAGTCTAAAGTTTTGTCCCCACAGATGGGACAAGTTGATCAACAACAGCAATGGCAGGAGTCTCCTGATGACTTTCAGGTAGTAACACATTTATAATAATTATCGAAATATGGACAGGGTCATCATCACCATGGGCCAGCTCAAGAATAGGCTCATTAGGCTGGTGTATGGAAAACGAATTTAATAAAATCCCCATGTTTGCTTATATCAATAAAATCATTAATTGGAGGTACTCCATACTTTCATAAATAAGGAAAGCTTTGGTAAATCACAGTTTTGACTAGAACAGAAATATTTAGTTTTTGCAATACATGTACTTTGAAAAATTAGTAAAAACATCATTTACTACATATCATTTCTTGCATGTGATATTGTCTTTTATGTTAATTTTATTAATTAATTTGTTAATTCATTCATTTGTTTATTATTATTATTATTTTATTATTGTTTAAAATTGCTAGTTGTTGTTTTAATTGAAAACATAGAACTAAGCAGGTGTAATATCCTTTACTATCATTCTGTGTTTATGTTCATGTTGAACATGTAAAAAATTCAAAATAGGATATCCATTTCAGTGGTTGTTGATATTATACAAGTCAACGATTTAATTTAGACCAGGTCTATAGTAGTTTAAGTTTCTTCAATGGAAGAGGATTAATGTCATGGGGCACTGTGTAGAATTTGAGTGGCCACATATGGGGAGAGTTATTTTTTGCAAGGGGGGGGGGTCATAGAAGAAAAAAAGATTATAACACAAATGACCTAAAAGGGATGGATCTATTAAAATGTTAGGGGGCAAATGGACTGTGTGAAATGGGAGGAATCACATTTTGGGAGTTTTTTATGCAGTGAGATGGTATTTGTGTGAGAAAGATTATGACAGAAAGGACCAAAAGAATGGAACTGTTAAAATGTTAGGGGGCAAATTGACTTTAAAAGGGGAGGAGTCACATATTGGGGGAGTTATTTAAGGCATTGGGAGGTAAAGAAAGATTATGGCACAAATGACAAAAAAAGAATTGTTTAAATGCTGGGGGCGACTGGACTGTGAAATGGGGAGGAGTTACGTGGGTGGCCATGAATACTATATATAAAGTGGAAAGGGTCACCTGAATAATTCAGTGTATAGTGACTATTTCTTTCCACCTGAAAATCAATGGATAAAAAACAGAAAAGTGATCACCTAGTAAGTCTTGTAAATTCTTTTCTTTTCAAATTAACTAGTTTGAACAGTAGTTATAGAATAAGAATTTTAATCATGCTCATGTTTTCTAGCAACTAGGAATTAAATTATGTGTCCTTTCCAATCGATCAGGTAAAACAAAGGACAATAATCAGTCCCTGTAAGTGTAACATATCTACACTAGATTTAACATGGAATAAGTTATTTTGTATTCTATATATTGATGCACCCTGGAATTAATTATTTTGTTTTGTTTATATTTATTGCTCAATAGATGTTAGATAGTCGGATGAGAATCGGAACAAATTTATTAGCCAACTTACAGGAGAGGATCGTACAAACAGAACAGGGGACCGTAGTTGTAGGGTCTGATGTACCAGCTCAAACTACAGCTAATGCAGGTATGTAAAAATGATAGTAGATAAACAATGATGAAAGAAATCATCAGAAATATAAATTCAGTATCATTATTGTTATAGACATCTTAACATGTACATCACCAACATTATTTATATTTATACTTTTCACTGGCAAGAACTTTAGACTTTTACAGAGTGTTTAAGGCAATTGGCAGGGAGGGTCTTTAGCATTCCATGTCTGCATTGACACAGGGCATCAGTTTTTAGGGACAATCCTTGGACCCATGACTTGAATTTCTAAAAAGCAAGTGCTTTGAAAAAGAACAATTATTATGTTTTTTCAAGTCTTGGTCAGACCCAACTAGATTTCGTACCCCAACCTAGAGTGAGTACTGAATACTCTACCAGCTGAGTTGCCATAGTTATCTTGGTCAGTAAGTTGAAAGTAATGTGTAATTAAACAATTTTTCAATTACATGTAATATTTATTTAATTAATTACATTTCAAAAATTTATGTAATTGCAATTAGTTTTCAGTTACAATGTACATCACTCTGTTGACAACAACATAATTAATATAATGTCCTTTTGTTGTCTCTTTAATAAGTTAATTGTAGTAAAAGTGTTATTATCATAGGTTCTTTGTTATTTAGTTAATCCTAGTCACTAAGAGTCCTTGACACTCTACCTAAGACAATACAACAGTTCTTGCTTAAAATCATAGATTGTTGAGAGAGTACAAATTGCTTGAGGCTGTGTTTATAAAGCATGGATAATCTGCCTGTAACACAGAACATCATACTAAATTATGAGTACTTCTCAAACATTGTTCTCTTTGAGTAGTATTCTTATCTAAACACCTTTTACAAAGCATACACTTTAGGGTTTCACTTTCACTTGTCTCAAACTAGTCACTTAATTCCAAATATATATTTTCTCACTTTCAATTTCAAAGTAAGGAAAAAGAACATATGCTACTAAATTGTGGAAGGTTTTAAATTGTGGTGTGCATGTTTTTTTAGCTCACCTGAGCTATTGCTATCTATCACCGTCCGTCGTCCGTCGTCCGTCGTGTGTCGTGCGTCGTGCGTCGTGCGTAAACTTTTGCATTTTAATCTTCTCCTCCAAAACTACTGAGCCAAATTTGATGGAACTTGGTGATTATTATGCCTGGGTAACAGGCTTTCAAAATTGTGTTCGGGGTTTGACCACGCCCAACAATATGGCTGCCGTTACTATAAATAGCCAAAAGACAAAAAAATCTTCTTCTCTGAAACCAAAAGGTGCAGGCAAATTTTGATAAGATTTTTGGATTCAGGATACCTAGATACATTAAAATTGTGTTTTTCATGAAAATTGGACGAAAAATAGGTTACGCGTTTTTTGCGTAAAGTTATGTAATTTTTAAAATGAGACATTTATTGTTATAACTTCATAATGGCTGAAGATAAATGTATGGAGTTTTCACTGTTGATCTTGCGTTGCGATTTTCTTCCGATTGATCTCAAGGTCAAAGGTCAAGGTCATGTCCCAGTTTTTGACCTTTGATAAAAAATGCTATTTTTTAAACATTTCTGGTGATAATGACGTAGGATTTTTGGTTAATTGTAGGTACTGACATGACGATCATTTTGATATATCGATTAAGGTCATGGGTTCAAAGGTCAAGGTCACAGATGTACAAGTTTACCAAAATAGTTAATTATCTGCAAAACTATGAATTTTTTGTATAGGCATTTATATTAAAATATTGTAGGTAATGGCCCAATGGTCATTTTGATATAAAAATAAAGGTCATGAGTTCAAAGGTCAAGGTCACAGATGTAAACAAGTACTGAAATGATTATTTATCTCAAAAACTGTAGACTTTTTGTATAGGCATGTATATTAGAATATTTTAGGTATTAGCCTAACAACCATTTTGATATATGAATGAAGGTCATGGGTTCAAAGGTCAAGGTCACAGATGCGAATGAATACCTAAATGGTTAATTATCTTGAAAACTATTAACTTTTTGTATAGGCATGTATATTAGAATATTGTTGGTACTGGCACAGTGGTCATTTTGATACCTGAATGAAGGGCATGGGTTCAAATGTCAAGATCACAGATACAAAGATTTATCTCTAAAACTATAAACTTTTTGTATAGGGATGTATATTAGAATATTGGCCTAATTATCATTTTGATATTTGAATGAAGCTCATGGGTTCAAAGGTCAAGGTCGCAGGTGAGCGTTAAGGCCCATGGGCCTCTTGTTTTAAAATTTTTCTCCCAATGTGATTGTATAATGTAATTAGTTACTTAAATACAGTAATTATAATTTAATTAATTCTTTTGTTAAATTGACATAATGGTAATGGTAATTGAAGGTAATTGAAGATTAATGGTAATTTAATTGATTACTTTGTTAAATTGATGAAGATTTCCAATGTATTTTAATTCATTACTTTTCAATGTTATTGATCCCATGTCTGATCTAAAGTGTCAATTAAGATCTATACATATTATAAATAAAACTAAAAATTTGTGAGTTAATTCAGAAGTTTGGACAAGTTTTCTTCCAGCCTACCACTTACTTGTCTATACTGTGTTTATCTAGAGTAATCATCACATTCTTTGTATTACAGATTTAAGTACATTGGCTAGTGTTGTGACCACTTTGGCAGCTATGGGTAAAAACACACAAGATGGATCTGAGAAGCCACAGATCACACCAGCACCACCAAATGGTGATATGTCAAATAACAGTCCTACAGACTCAGTGGCCCAGGCCTTTGATACACTAGCTAAAGCTGTACAGCCACAACAGTCTCTAAACACAAGTCAGGTAAGTAATGCTGAATGTTTCCATTCCAAGTAGCCAAAATCATCATTCGTTTTATTCATTGGCGACTAATTTCTGAGAAATTCTTTCAAAAAGTAACCTATTTTAGCAAATGTATATAAAATACCTTAAAAAAAGCAAAATTTTCACAAATTTCGAAAATTTACCTACTAATAATTTTAAATTATGTAAATCTAGAGTATTGGTATCTATACTAGGGAGGAGACAAACCGGTACTAAGGGAAGTAACTCCACTCTAAACATTTCATACTACTACTTTTGATGTAATTCTGTAACAATGCAATGTCATTTTAGAAAGTTATACATGTTAAAGAACATACATGTAAGTTGTAGTATATATTCTGCATATGTTTATTTTATAGCCAGTAATTAATTGGTTTTCATTATAATTACAGAGTTTAGACCACACATCGTCCAGTATCTGTGATAGCAGTATGGATCAGTCTAATCTAAGTATGGACACATCAGCTATGAATGCTGATTATTCTACATCTATTGTGGATATTGAAGGTATGGTCATTAAAACAGACATCATTAATCTTGGATTCTATCTGTTTACATATTAATGTTGTTTTATAGATAGCTTAATTTGGTTGTTATTTTTCATATTTTCAAAAAAAAAAAAAAAGATGTTTATATTTGTTATTTAAGTAAAGTAATCTTGACAGTTGTGTCACTCACTCTTTTAATAGATTCAGATTATGAAATAATGATGAATTTTATTTTATGGATCATACATTTTTCACTTTGTCAGATACTTGTGCAAAACAATTTGTCAGTTTTCTTGTTAATGGTTTTTTATCGGCACTTTGGTGTCATCCGACCTCCCTGAACTGACCACAGTGATTTAAGTGAAATAATCTTAACTGAAGGCAAAAAACACCATTATTCTACTCCTCTTTGAATTGCTTAAATTCATTGGTGAAAAAAATGCATATCCTCACACAAATTTTACAGACAAGTTGTATATAGATTTAAATAAATTCTTAGAAGACAATGTATATATGTATGTTGCCGTGGTTATTATGGTTGACATTTCTTTATCTGTTCTGTAATGTACATCATTAATTTTATCTTTAGGTCCAGTGTTATCAGATCAAAATTTCCAGTTTAACTTAACAACACCATCACCAATGCCAGCCTATCTTAATGTACATTATATATGTGAAAGTGCATCTAGGTTGCTGTTTTTGTCAATGCATTGGACACGATCTATCGCTGCCTTTCAGATTCTAAGGTAAGATTAATTTGTTTGCTCAATCAAAAATGTAGTAGATATACATGTAGTTGATACATGAACTCACCAACTTACATTGAAATAGTCTTGACTGACTTGTGTATTTGTGTATTAAGGCCTTTTGGGCCAGCTGATAAGTGAGGTGAGGTGGGTTGTAAAACACCATTACTCAACTCAACTCGAAGTTTGATTAGCTGTGGGTTATGGAAGATTTATTGTATACTTTATACTGGTATGTAACATGGAAGTTTGTGTAAAATCATCGTACAATAGCCATGTACTAGTACATGTAGTTCAACTGATTCTTAGCAGTGTAGCAGAGTTGAAACACATGGTTGAGATTAAGTTTACTCTTAAAACTTGTGTTTTGTGATTCTATTTCATTAACTTAGATCTTTCTTATATTTACACATTTTACTAATGAACAGGAAAGATTTGACATCCAAATGTTTTTAGAGAGAATGAATCGTATTTTGAAAATGTAAATTTTGTTTCCTTTTCAGTCAAGAAACACAAACAATACTGGTCAAATGTAGTTGGAGTGAGTTATTTACGTTAGGTTTGGCTCAGTGTTCAACAGCCATGTCTCTATCCACAATACTGATGGCAATATTAAACCATCTACAGACTGCTCTACAACAAGGTAAGTCTATATCAATGTTACTACATGTTTCAGTCATTAAAAGAACTGGTTAGTTTAGTGAATGTTTCCTGTACAACATAATGGCTGCCAGTGCTACTTTGAAGCTGTTTTGTTTCTATATGCTGGAACTTTAGATTACTTGTGAAATTCAAATGTAAATAGAGAATTGAAAAACAAAAAAAAAACTAATAAAAACTGATAGTGTTAATGGCTGATAAAAAAAGCATTTAATTTATTCACATACCAAGTTAGTAATTAAAGATGAATTTTAAGATGGCATTTTACGAAGAGAAAACACTGAGAAGTACATACATATATACATGTATGTCATTTTCACAGTATGAAAAATACAATCTGACAACAGCCATTTCTGTAACAATTTCTTATGTTTAACAACATGCAGATACAAAACTAACATTATTATTTAAATTTAATTTAAAATGGTATATAGACAGTGTTGAGTATGTTCTTAATTTTATTATCAACCAATTCAATGACAGTAGATGCTGTTGTTCTTTTATTGGTTTTTATATTTGACATTGCATGTGTCTAGACTTATTTCCCCATTTATATTTTGCAGATAAAAGCTCAGCTGACCGTGTCAAAGTAGTGATAGACCATATATTAAAATTACAAAATTACATTCATTCAATGCAACAACTACAAGTTACCAGGGAGGAGTTTGCCTATCTCAAAGCTTTAGTGCTGTTTTCACCAGGTAAGGACACCACATATTTCTAATTCAGTTTTTACATCATGTCACTATATATATTAATTTTCACCACAATTATGTCTACCTTTTTGCTTTCATTTTCGTTTTGGTCTCTACGTTTACAACAAAATGCATTATTTATTAATGACACAAATTTAACTTTAATGTACAAATAGGCGACCCTGTAGGTACTCGCTTACAAAATTGGCATGCTGGTCCCAAGCAGTAATACTGGAAGATGATGCATATGGATTTATAATTTAACATGTGATCCGAAATAGTAATAACTACCTGTCATACAAGATATCTTGTCATAGAGTGATGTGAGCATTGCCATGGTTATTAGTATCCATGTTTTTTGTTTCTGATGGAGTAGAATAGCAATCTGGCTATAACATTCTTAGACAGGTCATGTTGAATGAAATACAGCTGAGATTTTATGCTTTCTTATGAGTGCCTGTAACTCATTGTCAAAATTTTTTGATGGACTAGAAGAGCAGACAGACTGTATCATTCCTTTGACAGGTCATGTTAGACAGCAAAGGTTTTGTTACCTTCAGAGCATTAGCATAGGTTTATACTGGTTTAGTTACAAGTTTGTAGTGGCTAGGTTATAAAATATACTATTATTTATTTCAGATAATCCATCATTGCCATCTTCAGTTCAAATAGAGAAGTTACAAGACAAAGTACAGAAGGAGTTCTCACAACATTTACAACAAACACATCCAAATACAACTGAAAGACTCTCAAAATTGTTGTTACGACTTCCACCTTTACACACTCTAAGTCCAAGTGTCATGGAGGAGTTATTTTTCGCTGGATTGATCGGAAATGTTCAAATTGACAGTATAATTCCATATATATTAAGAATGGAAACAGCAGAGTATAATTCTCAAATCGCTGGACAAGGATTACTGGGAGCTATGACCCCATTAACAGAAAACTCTGTAATATACGACACTGTTACCACGGCGGTACAGTCAGTCTCGGAGAATTCAGTATATGATTCAGTCACGACAGAATCAGGACGCCCTCTGGTGTATGACACAGTTAACACACAAGTTGTCAGACAGCCAACAACAGACAGTTCAGTTGTATATGACACTAGTAACATGCAAGGATTACGAGGAACAGTACAGGGAAATACTGTTGTGTATGACACTAATACAACAGAGGCAATATTACTGGGATCTCCACCTGTTGCTACAGACTCGCTGGCTACGGTAACACATCAGTCTGCAGTATAGATATATAAAGGATCTGAAAATCGTCAACAGACACATACACATACTTCATTATAAATATCATAATTATTTTCGTTGTGTTTATTTATGGGAGTTCATTTAGCTTGTCCATATCACCGTCCATCATGCATCTATCATTTGCTTTTACAGACTTAAATTTTATTGTAATATCAATTTTATTGGGTTATCTCCCTTTTAGAGGAGTACATTGAACATGTTGCTGTATCTGTTAAATCAATCAAGTGTTCCAACAGCTTGTTGTTTTGACTCTGAAATCAAAAGAAATAGATCATGTCATTATAAATTAAGGGATGGAAGGATCACTTTAACTATATAAAGCCTAATTATGTTTTAAATGCTGGTTTTTAGCTCCATGATCGTGCAATCTTTGTACTAATGTAAGATATCACTGCCAATCTGGCTTTCAGAATAACTGGTAACATGTATAGTACTGGCTATAATTTTAAAGCACATTCTTTGATATACAAATGTAATACTTCACTCTGCTTAACAGATAAAGACTTCTTTCAATTTGTAACAAACTCCCACAATGGAATAAATAAAGATTTAACTGTAAAAGTTTTGTTTTATCTTTTCACGAATTGTTTTGCACAAATCTATGTGGATTGATAATATAAAGAAAACATGTATTGTTATTTATTTCAATTCATTCTTGTCATTTATCTTTTATAAGGATGTGATAGGACAGGTATAATAGACACAGAATATGCGACCACTTAGAACACAACTCTGTTATGCACTATTTTGTAACATCTACACAATGTTATTTGTTGATTCTTAAGTTGCCAATGTGCAGTGCCAAATTAAATCTGGATCTTTCAGTTCCCTTTTTCTGCAAAATACCATTGACAAGTTTGCGGAGCCCAATTAAATATTTCTAAAATACTTTTCAATTTTATTGTTTAAAATCCTGAAAACAAGTGTCTTTTCAACTGAATTTATTTTTGCAAAAAATATAATTTGGAGATGTTTTAATTTTGATCTTCAGTGTAAAAACTATAGTGAACTCCTTGTCAAGTCTTTAAGCATTTTGTTCCTTTTACTGTTTATATCCTAATCTGTTACATTCCTTTAATAACTTTTCCCAATTATACTGGAGTTTCAAAATAATATATTCATGTATATGCATTTATCTATGTATAATAATAGATTTTAATATGGGGATTTTTTGTGATGTGTTTTTGAGTTTCAATTGACAGATATTTTATTTTAAAAGGTATTTTATTCAAAAAGTTCTTTAAAATATTTGAATAAGAAATTTTGAAAAATAAGTCCCCAAACTTAACAAACCTTTGGCAGTTTAACAAGTAAATACCAGTAGATTCATTATCAGGGGCCGGCAATGTTACACTTTCGGAAATACTGCGGATGCTACTTTTTATCATTCCATATGCACTTATTCTACTACTTCAGGAAGAATATAAATTTGTTTAAGTTCACATCACTATGGTTACAGAATTACTTTTTATTTAAAACAAAATTGAGATTTTAACAATATATGCTTGTGAATACTACTGATGCTTACTTGTTTAACTACCAAAGGGGTTTTTATAAGTTGTGAATTACAATTATATATATTTGATAAGAAATAAGGATATTTTTTATAAAACAGGCATTTAATGCTTAACAAAAAGTCTAACATTCAATGTTATGTTTGGAAAAATATTTCAAAATCTGTTGGTTGTTGTGAATTCTGTTTATTTGGAAATCTTTTTGCTTACATATTGCTTAATATCTAAATTGTTACACTGGGAAAAGTTGAACCATATGGAAAACGCAAGCTGCTGATCATGAAGGAAAATGTATTTATATCTTATAAAAGTATGTTTTTCATTTGGATTACAACACACATGTTTTCCATACAATACCCACATGGTTATCATTTGTATTCTCCATATGGAAATCATGTTAAAATTTTCCTGTTTGTTGTAGGGACTGCTTTAAAGGTGTAAAATGTTGCAACTTGAAAAAAAATTAGGTTTTAATTGACATTTAATGTCAGACGTTTTTGTCTGCTTAAGTAATATATATATATATTAATTGCCTTCAGTAACGTGTTTGCTCATACAATGAGTTGGGAAATATTTAGTTTATATGGGACCATTTGCTTTTTAGAATGCCTGATGTAGTCCTAAGATATATATTATGTTAAACTTGGACATCTTAACTGATATAATAAACATTTAGAGTGATGTTTGTTAAAAAGAGAAAGAAAATCCTGTTTGAAGTGTATCCGTAAAAATGTGGCCAACATTTCTGTATCACTAATTGCTGCTGTAACACATTACCACTTCCTGGTTAACAAGATGTATGGTATTATATCTACACCAGGTCATAAATACAAACAGTAGTTGTACATGTATTCCTCTAAACTGCTGTAACACATTACCACTTCCTGGTTAACAAGATGTATGTTATTATTTCTACACCAGGTCATAAATACAAACAGTAGTTGTACATGTATTCCTCTAAACCTTTTAGGGGCCTTGGTTGTGGTCGAGTGGTGTAAAGCGCATACTTAGTGATCACAATGCCTATCACAGCGTTCTTGCTCCCAATATTACAATCAACTCACAAATACCCCAGGTTATAAACACGAACACTAGTTCTGTGACTTTAAAGTATTACATCATTACTGTTACGCATGTTTTTCTGTGTGTGTATATAGTACATGTATTTATAAAATTCTGGTAATATTGGTACTAGCTCAGTTTGTTGAATAAATTTTATTCAATTCTCAAAGAATTTTTGAAAAAATATAGAAATAAGTTTATATACTCTGTAAAACAGAGAACCTGTATAATCAAAATGTTAGTTGTTAATGAATGTACATATAGATTATATAAATATATATACAAAAAGAGGGAGAGAGAGAGAGAGAGGGGGGGGGAGTGTGTGTAGTAAGAGGAGGGGGTGTGACAAGAATGGCGATGTCTTAGCAGTTATGTATTGTGTTCTTCATCCTGTATATATACAACAAATTTATCATGATAGGATAATTAAGAGGCTCTAACCCAATTTCACGATCACTGCATACCAAGATTTTCTTTAGTTTAATTTGAGCAAATTTTAATAATCTCTTATTTTTTTGGTAGTTGAGTGTTTTTAGTTTTTTAGTTTTTTTTCTGGACAAAATAGAATACAGATTTTATAAACTTGAAGTGATCTTCAAAGTGGCACCTTAAATTTGGTAATATCTTGAAAACTTACTTATGTATCAGTCATCATTATATACTTTAGTTACTGCACAATAATGAATTCTCTCAATAAACTTATATAAATATAGACATTTGAATTATTTTGTTAATTGTCAAATCAATTTGTAGACCTGATCTACTGACATACACATTGGTAATTTAGTAAGTACTGGGGTACTTTACCATATCTCTTTCTATTTAACATAAACTTTAAATTTTATACAATAAAATTTGTCATGTAAAGGAGATTCTTAGTTCAGGGATTATAATATGAACCTCAGTTATTTCTCTTGTATTTGTTTTAGATGTTTTCTTTTTACCATACTGCCCATTTAAATATTACCATACTTTGATGCTTTACTTCTTCAGCTAATTAAAAAAAAACTAGTCACAGAGTAAGGAGGTTAGTGCAAGATTTCACCCCATAAGGAGTACCCTCCCTTGACACATGATCTCATAAAGAGTATTAGAAAATAATAAGTGGCAAAGAGGTGAGTGCAAATCTATTAAAATATAACATGAGTAAATTAAGTTTCAAATAATGATTGCCTCCCTTGACACATGGAGAGCAAATGCTCTTTGTTACTAAAATTGTAGAAAACATAATTTGGAAGATGTTTTTTATCATTTCCAGTAAAACTGCCTTTATTTTTTGTGTGAAAATTTCATCCTCTTAGCAATAAAAGATTTAAGTCAATTTTTAACTTGAGATTAAGAAAATGTGAGTCATGTATTTTCTTTGAATTGAATAATATGCATTTAAAGAGAAATTACTGTACATCCGCATTGAGTTGAGCATATTATAAAATACAATAACATATTATCTAATTTACATTTACATTTAGTTTAATTTTTTTTGGATAAATGGTTGGCTTGGTATATTGTAAGATGGGATGATATTTTCAGCAAAAATTAAACATATCATATACAACAAAAAAATTGTAATGCCTTTCCTGTTTCATTTACAAGTGTCGGGTATGAATTTTAAATAAGTAAGGTTGGTTTTTATAATTTTCAATTTTATTTCCTCAGTATTTACGCTTAATATTTTATCATTTTACCTTAAAATACCATAATTTGTTCTTTTTAAGAATTAGATACTATATTCAGTGAATATTGCTTTGATACCAAAAAATGACATGCATTTTTACAACTTAGTAATTTTCTCTTTTGAAACTGTGGCAGCCATATACAAGTGACGTATCGCCGGCCATGCCTATTATGTTCCAGCACTGGCCGCAATCAGGGTACCAAAGCAGCATCACGGTAACTAATAAAGTACAATTGTCAGTGATGCCATTAAAGTCACAATTCGGGCCAAGTTTTCATTCTTTTCGTGTTTAATCTAAGCATGTCAGGCCTTTGTAGGAACATTGTGGGCGTGGCCGGCGATCTGTCAATTTGGGGGTCTTGGGATACTTATATTATACACAACATATACGTGTAGTAGTAAATCAAAAATACAAAAATGTCCATATATAAGACATCAGGATCTCTTACATCAGTAGAAGTCTAGTGTTATATAACACACAAACAGTTGTATATCTTTTATGATTCATAAGTATAATAGTTTATTTTTAGTTGCAATCATTTACATTAATTTAGTTTTTATTATTATATTTTTACATCTGTATATAAGTTCATCTTCTCCCCATCAAAACATATTTTTTTCTCTCCCTTCTCCTATTTCAGATATTTTAGACATATTTGATTTGCTTATTCTGTGTTGTTTTTTGTTTGTTTGTTTAGGCAGTACTTGCCTGGATTCTGTTTTGTTGTTTATTAGAGTATATTATTATGTCTTCATATTATTAAAAGCTTCTAAAAATAAAACTCTGAATTAAAATTCTCTGATGTTTTTGTTTTTGCATTTAGAATTAGCCCAAGGGATTGATTGATTTTTTGTTTAATTAACAGATCTGTTATCTTGTATGTATATCAAGTTATTAATTTTATCACACACTTTGTAGATTGATAAAGCCAAACTTGGTAGAAAGCATCCTTTGTTCAAAGCCCCTGGGTACAATTAGAAAATAGATCTTAAACTTCCTTCTGAGTCAAAGATGAATGGAATCTTACAATACTTGTGGCACCAGATAGTTCGAATATACACCTGACCTATTTGATCCAGAACGGCTTCCCGAGATTTACTGCATACAAGTTTTTACAGAAGTTTTAATTTGTCATTCATTTTAAATGAAACCAAAAGTGAAGTGGAGTAATGGTGTTTTAAGCCATAGTCATATTGATAGTCAAGATTTATATCAAGACCGTTCTGGGATGGTTGAGGAAACTGGAGTCTCCAGAGAAAACCACTGTCTTTTGAAAGTAAACTACCAAACTTTCACACACAATGATATGCCAGTATTGTATTATAACCTAGACAGTGGGAGGCTTTGTTATCTGTGAACAGGTGATTTCAGCCATCAGTGCCCCTCCCCATTAAACTTAAGAGGTTAATAATGCATTGAATTTAGCATTATTAATGTGGCTAAATTTGACACAATAAAATGTATTGGTGCGGCAAACTTTCAATATTCTTGTGGGTGGAACCAAGTGAGCTATATACAACACTAAATTATAGTTACTAGTATTTTACCCATTATTAATATCCTGGCATTCTAATGTGATTAAAGTGCCCATATTGATTATTTTCCAAACTAGTTTTCAAGTCGGAAACACTATAAACATGTATCATCAAAACAATTTCTGACACATACCATAACACATGTATATTGATAAGGGAATGTTTTGATAGAGTGGAGTAATTATGGATGTTTTATCTTATCATTCCAATGTTCTGCAAAATAAATTATTAAATTATCATAAAGATTTTGTTTTCAAAACTAAAGTTACCTGACACTACCAGCATACTTTTGTGAGCTCTCTAACTTGTGTTGCCATTTAGTCATTTTAATGCAATCAATGTCATATTGGTATGGATGAAGTAAGCTGAAAAAATAAGATAAAAATAGTTTTAAATTCTTGAAAGAGTAAAATCCAAGAAATTATTGAATGGTACAATAAAAACGACTATAAACCTAAACAGAGTGATTGGAAAACTCCCGACTTTGTACGAACATTGTAATTAGTAGTCCATAGTTATCTACTCAGTACTGCTACCCAATACGCCTATAAATTTATGTGAACGTGAAATTTATTCCAGGACCGGATTTGTCTTTGACGTCGTCATATGTAATTATTACAAAAGTACCCAATCACTATTCAGTTACCTACTGCCTGAAAAATAGACACACACAAAAAATACAATTACTGGAAACAAATAGAAAAGAGAAAGCTTATAAAAATGACGAAGAGACCAAATTGAAATCCTCTAGAAGGACAAACTCTTTGGTTTACCAACAACAACAACAACAGTTGGCGAGTAAACTACAAAATACGGTAACAGTTGTATCAACTTTTATGTTCATATAAAACAGACGCGTGGCTTTTTCAACATGGGTTTTTGACGACATCACTTGATACCAAAAAGACATTTTGTTATTAGCTTTAGGCCTGTCCAAAGTCGACAGTTATATAATAAAATATCTGTGCCTATCTTGTAGTTTCCAAAATGTTTACGGTTTGGTAAATGAAGTATTTTAAAAATATTTAATATGCGTTCTTCAGACCGTCGATTGTAAATTGGGTTCTCCAATGGCATATAAAACACACCTCTGTATACATATCATGTCCAGCGTCCGTCCAAAGTCGGGGCTATTATAATCAGTGGTCCTAGTTATACGATATAAATGTATTGTGTAATCTTGTCCAGATTTCATATTTCAGATACACTCTTATGAAGTCCATTCCAATAACATCCGCACACGCAGCAAAGGTCGCTTAAGTTGATTTAGTATTGCCAAATGGAGACTAACGGATAATTCGTATACAAACACCCCATTCAGAAGACCATTTCTTAACTAAAAAGTATCTTGATTGACAAAACTGTGTAAACAAAAAGGAATTTATGGCATTATTTTGAAGATTGGTCGAACTCTATAACAGCTATATTTGAATTTTCCCGGAACTTGTTATTTGTTTTATCATAAAATATTGCCAAAATTGAATAACCAGTAATAAACAAAACATCATCTTCAGGCAACTATTTTGGCGGCCATCTTGGATTTTAAAATTGCCAATCGGGTAGATTTGATCAGTAGCTTTTAAAGATCAATTGTACCAAATCTGAGGCTTGTATCATCATTTGCACGATTTTTCTATTATCTGTTAAGGAATGATTGTAAAACTGGGAGCAGATTGATAAAACATGTTTACCAATTAGTGCTTCCTGAAAAACTAAGTGGTTTCACTTTGTAATATCCATCATAATTACACATCCTATCGATGGATGTATAAACTAGATATTCCTGAATGTGTCTAGACTGTTAACTTTATCATCATCATATTTTGACTTGATGCATTCATACTACGTGTTGGGTGAAGCTAAACAGGAAGCGCTTCCCCTTTCGGAACACCCGGCCTCGCTTCCCATGGTTGAAGTTCATTTGTTTCCTTGGTTTGCCATGTTTTTGAAGTTTTCATTTGGTTTGCATGTGTTTATCAAAGTAAATAATATCACGGACATACATTTTAAATTGTTGTCAGTAACGGTAGATATATGGTGATTTGGTTTGTCGACCTACTATTGATGCAGCTTGCTGTATGGCGCTTAATGCTTTGACCATATATGGTGATTGGTTGTAGAGATATATTTTTCACAGGATCCCCCCCCCCCCTAGTTTAATCTTTTTTTTAAACATTTGTCAAAGTATCCGACTAATGACTGTAATAATTTTGGTCAAACATAAATTTCTAAAAATAAACCCTATCTGACAATAAGAGCTGACTACGAGTATCTGTGATATTTTATGCAGCTCGTTGTATGAAGCTTTCTGCTATGACCATATATGGTGATCGGTTTGTAAAGCAATCAAATTCGGACAATAAGCAAGCAATTTGAATTCGTCTCTAAACACTTGGATGAATGCGTTTGCCATAATTCCTTTTAACTACATGCACGTAAACCAATATTTCATTTGAACCAAGACTGTACACACAATTTATTTTGCATATGTTCAACAAGATTTGTAACTGATTTACTACTACATGTACTTACATACACGCGTATTTAACCAACAGCAAGTAAACCAAAGATCAAACTTGATTTACAACAGATATTAATCTTCCTGGTAACGCACGTGAATTATTAGAAGTTCTCACATGTTTTTTTTTTTTTGCTGTCATGTGCTGTTTTTGAATGCATTATTTTATGTCATGTGCTACTTTTGAATTATATTATTTCATAAAAATTCAAAAGTAGCACATGACATTGCTAATTCTTTTTTTTTCTTATTTTCCATTCTTAGACCAGCAACAATGCTTTGTTTTACATACCAAGATCCCATTTCGAAAAATGCCATTAGCAATTTGTTGTAAACTTTAGACACAATAGATTTACGATTTGAATAATTACAATATTGGATTCCTTAGTTATTAATGTATTCATTTTGTAACACCGTTCATTGGCAGTTTTAACTTATAATTTAATTTATTTCTTCTTTTCTTTTCTAAGAATCAATTTCATGAAAATTATAGAAAAAAGCAAATAAATCTTAATAAATACAAGATCTATTACCAATAAACATAATCTCTTCAATAGTGTTCGGCTTGCAGTTACGCAAAATAAATCTTAATAAATACAAGAAATATTACCAATAAACATAATGTCTGGAATATTATTTGGCTTGCCCTAGATATCAGGATAAAAATCTTTGATTTGTAGTAACGCACTTGAGATAATGATGCTGCTGCACACACGCTCTTAGATAATGCAAGTGAAAGCTGCACAATAAATTCTAACATAATGTTCATTCACTGAGTAATATATGTACGTGTATGCATGTTGTAATGCACATTGACTCATCCTATAGTTTAAGGCGACATTAGGTCACTAACAAAACAGTTAAATCAGAAAGTGATTCATTACTCAAAGCAAATGTACTTTATCATATCAAATGCGTAAATTACAGAAAAACGCTTCATAATAATGTATATATACAATATGCCAGTTACTGAATGATTTTGTGAAGCAGGTCTAATTTTTCCTGGCAGAAATCCCCCTTTTATTGAAGTCTGTACAAAGTTTGTGGTCAGACATTCGACAGCTGGCGCAGATCGAGTTGCTGCTGCAAAAAGAGAAAGTTTGAAACGGTGATAATGCAATCAAACTCCGGGAAATTTCGCTGTTTTTGAAATATTAGTAAAAGGTTACTTTTGAAATAAAATAACATTATAAACCATTCCGATCTAATATGCAAGGAGCAAAATTATGAACATATTGTTATTAAGATGCTTTTGATTAAATCATTGTTAGTCTTATATATAAATTGAAGTCGATAAATTGCATGTAATAATTTTATTACTTTACTGGAGAAAAGTGCAGTGAATGATAATTTATATTTAAATATGTTTTTCCCCACACTTTTGCTCTTTTGCTCTTTTTAGGGGTGACATATTTTTTGTTCTTACCCTATATATGTCACAGCATATGGTTTCCACTAAATACACGAAAGTGTATCTGGTCCAGGACGATTTAGAGAGACTATTGTAATTTTATATAAACATGGATTTAAATGTTTCTGAAAATATGCGAAATTCAGAAAATTCAATTGAAGGTTTGTCACAAGAAAAAATAACCGTCGGATCTATGCTTTTTATCTCCAGAATTCTCATAAAATGATGCTGTGATATTGAAAATATTGAACAGATATTTTTTGAAACTACAGTGCTAGCACCAGCATCTTCATAGTAGAACCAATGTGTTACAGAGATGATTATTTCCCTGTGTGTGTAGTTTGTATAACACCGGTTTTTGAGTGACATCATTGAGAGTATTAAGTTTGGAAGCATGTCTGTGTATTAGACAGATCAGTATTGTACAGGGTCCATCACACATCCTCCGTACAACATACTTCATTATAGTGTATGACCAACATTATATCATACTAACAAACAACTACTACAAAATGGTAAGTCAGTTATATTAATATTGTTTTTAAATTTATACACGGATTTTTATTTTCATTTCAATTTTTCATAATGTTACATGCAGCTGTTTTTGGCATAATTTAATCTTTCTATAAGAACTTGCCATTGTTCATAATGTTACATGCAAATCTTGTTTGGTTGAATTCAAAGTGATTTTCATCTTTTTATAAGGATTAGCCATTGCTTGTAATGCAGCTCTTTTTTGGTTTAATTTATATATGAATTTTAATTTTTATAAAATTTGCCGTTGTTCATTATGGTATATGAAACTCATTTTAGTTTAATTTGTAAGCATATTTTTATCTCCTTATAAGACTTTGCCATTGTTCATAATGGTAAATGTAGATTTTAAAAGAAATTTTGTATCACTAACAATAAAGAATCGTTTCGAATGTTGAATCTTTCCTTAGTAATTACCATTTGTAAATCTCCAATAAGTACTTACTTAACTACACGTTCTTTCAATTTTGACACGAGGCAATCATTTATCATCCAATTAGCAAAATTATTTCTTGGTTACTAACAGATTCTTTGTTTCATGTATTTGTTCATGCATTTCTTCAACATTGCGTCTGTACTAGTAAATCGCATATCGCCTAATTTTCTATAAAATATTAAGATTAATTTTGAGTTTACTTGCATTAACCCTTTGACAAATGCCAAAATAAAGCTTATATAATGGTGCTATTGTGCGATATATATTTATGATAAAGTATTTGGTACAATATGATAGTGAGTGGCGTCATGGTAATTAAGTGTTACTTTTATCAATTTTGTTAATACTTGAAAAAATGATAACACCCCGCTGTACATATCTGACGAATTCTGAGATTTTGTAGTAAAGGCTCGATATACTTATAGCTTTGTCTAGAAACCCGAGACAAAGGTTTACATGTATATTTGATTGTCATTGACATCCGAGCATGTATATGTCAATACAGCATAGACTAAAAAAGACATTTATTGTAAGTATCTTATGTTTTCAACATTGGAAATCTAATTTAAGACGGTAATGACCACCCTTATGAATAACGTAACTTAAAAATGGTATTGTGCTTCATAAGCATGGTTCAACAAAAATTGGTCGTTAAGAAAACACAAAGGAATCAGGAATACAAGAACACAAGGCGCAAAAAGAAATTAAGAAACCAAGATCACAAGGAAACCAAGAACACAAGGGAATTAGTGAACCAAGAACACAGTCAAATCAGGAAGACAAGAACACAAAGAGCAAAAGGAAAACAAGAACACAAGGAAACCAGAACATCAAGAATACATGGAAATCATAAAACAAACCAAGAACACAGGGGTATCATGAAACAAAGAACACAAGGGAATCAGGAAGCCAAGAACGCAAGGAAGAAAAAGAAACGAAGAACGCAAGGGAATCAGGAAACAAAGCACACAAAGAAATCAAGACACCAAGAACACAAATAAAACAACGACCAAGAAGACATGGAAATTAAGAAACCAAATATACAAGAAAACCAGTAAGCCGGGAACACAAGGGAATCAGGAATCAAGAACGCAATAAAACAGGGAGCAGAAGAAAATAAGTTAATCACAAACACAAGGAAGCAGACGCAACGAGTACTACTTTTTGACTCACGTTTGTAGTTAAACAAACAGTGATGTATCATCTAGAATATATCACTGACATTTTTTGTTGTAATTTTCATCTCGTGATTAATTTTGCTACAGGGAAGGTTTTCATTACACACGATGTTTTTTGTTTAATGTTTGTCGGGCGGTATTGTCTGACTTCAGAATGTTCATTGATAAAGAAAAAAGTTGTTGATGATAAAATAATCATTGTTATCGGACGTGATTGACCTCGGCCAACACGTGCATGCACGTCCATTGATAGGAGTTAATTAATGCTAAAAGAACTGTAAGGGTACGAGATGCTATCAAACAAAACATAAAAGAAAACTGAAGGAAGTGTTTTATCTGCTAAACAAACAGGCTTTATTTTGATAATCTACAAACTTAGGGCAAGAATTCACTCTTAACGAGAGTCAGTTAAAACAAAGACTGGGAGGATGAAGAATGAAAGTGATAATTTCTTGTCTCTTATCATAATTTTGATTTCTGGCTTACTGCAGCATCTCACTCGCTCCAACAGCCTCGTCAATTCTCTTCTCCATAGGACATCGTCGGTAGTGACTGAAGGAAGTAATAGTGGACTTGTTGCTAACATGGATTATAAAAAAGAAGCCGCAACTGTCTAACACGTACTGGAAATTTCGATTTTTGCAATCGACAGTACGTTAACAAACACGTACCAGAACAACCAAGCACAAGGCTATTACACAACGAAGCGAAAAATGAAAAATATTGCGATTAACAATACGTTAATGCAATAGCCATGCAGAATAAAGTACAGGACCAAAACATAACAACTAATATGAAAGAAACAAACGAAGAATAAACAAACATTTAGGCCAATGCAATTCTAATAACTGTGACTGGTATTATGCGGAAACATTAAACAATGGACATGACGGGAGAATGGCAGTATGGTACCTTCCAGCTTATTTAACACTTGACTTTGGACAAATATTGAAGATAATGACAGAAATGGTACCCATTGGTGTGGTCTCTTATTTTACACTTGGCCTTCGCTAGACACTGAACAAAATGACAGAATTGGTATCCATTTTTGTAACGATTTACCCATCCCACGTATTTTACAAATACATGCACGTTCATATATTAATATAAACCGTATTTTACCAAGCAGTGAACAATCAACCAGTACCACACATACCGGTACACCATATTGTCTATATATATAAATACTTAGTAAGATGTTTTGATAAATAAAATATAAAAATAATCAAGCGTGAGCTACTTCAGTATAAAACATCAAACTTCAGGTGCAGCGTGATTGCGTAGTTGTATTACATCGACTTGTACAGTACAGACCTGTCGAAAGTTTAACACCGAGCTAACGAAATGGAGCCAAATTCGACTGCTAAGTGGTTCAGATATGGATACCAAGTCGTCTAAAAGCTGCCAGGAGATAGATAGCATCTGCCGAAAAGTTATTGCTTACATAGGGACAAAACGAGGTCCCGATTAGGTACTACTGCGTAATTTGTTATTGTAGTGTGGAACATTCGACTGCAGTGCATCACACAGTACTTCAGGTGCAGTTTGATTGTTTGGTTGTATTACACCGACTCATCTGGTGCCAGACTCCATCGGTTGATACATAATAGTACAGACCTGTCGAAAGTTTAACACTGAGCCAACGAAAAGGATGTCGAAGCTTGGCTGCCGAATGGCTGAGATATGGATAGCTAGTAACCGAAGAGCTACTGAGAGATAGATATTAGCTGGCGAAAAGCTGCCGAGAGATAACTAACGAGGGGTCGAGATGACATGTTCATTCGGCAGGTGTTAAACTTTCGACAAGCCTGTACTGTAACCTTCATCTACAGATGTTATATAACTCTGAGCACTGTAGATTAAGATATTTCAAGCTGTATATAAATAAATTAGGTAGATCATCAAAGTCGAGTTATAAAAAAACAGAGGTCGTGATGACATGTCCATTCGGCACTAATTCGGTGTTAAACTTTGGACAGACCTATACTATGACCTTTATTTACAGATGTTATATATCTCTGAGGTCTATAGATTAAAATATTTCAGGCTGTAAAAATAAATCAGGCAGATCATCAAAGTCGAGTTATAAAAAACCAGAGGTCGTGATGACATGTCCATTCGGCATTAATTCGATGTTAAAATTTTGACAGGCCTGTACTGTAACCTTTATCTACAGATCTTATATAACTCTGTGAGCACTATAGATTAAGATATTCCAAACTGTATAAATAAATTAGGCGGATCATCAAAGTAGAAATTTCAGCGTGAAATTATGAAGATGACAAAGGTCTGACTGGTACATTTAACTTAACTAGTACAGTCGTCGGTGTTAAAGGTCGTGCCTCTCTGGTACTTCAACTGTTCAATACATTGACTACATTGCTTACAATTGCAGTTCCATATAACAAGATTTCCATTAATTCAAAAACGGAAATTGAAATGAAAGTTGTGGAATGGTTGCATGTAACATCAAGACGGACAGCGAATAGATACATATACTAAACTATATTCATTATTACTAAAACCCCGTTTTCAGAGATTGTAGCCACATTTGATAGAACTTAACAATTTTTTCTAGTTATATCATTTTATTTTAAAGTGACCTTATGTACGATGTCAGTTTCTGCACAAAATCTTACTTCAAAAAGTCTGCACACTCCGTGAAATTTTCAATGTCTAACCACTTTTCATCCGTAAAAGGAATTATAGAATGTGGTTTAATATATCCAATAAAACTGACAACAAAATAAGTTTTTCATTGTTCTTGTGCCCAAAGCCAAAGTCGTTCAAAACCACTTCAACTACACCACTGGGCATCATTTTTTACTACAGAACTGGGCTTAGCAATCCATATCATGGTTTCATTTCTGTGTTTGTTGTATTGTGTTCCTTGTGCCGTTGGTTTTTGCCGATATATCAGTATTCACCTATACAACTATCTTCTCTGTTTCTTCACATGCTGCACTTTGTTCATGATGGCCCTTGTGTTTTACTTAGTTCTGTTTCTTCATTTCTATATTTCATGTTCATGTATTACATATGTTGTAAAGTTTCTAGACCCAAATAGCTGCAATCATTCTGATGCGCCGCTTAAAACTATAATTCACTCAACATGTTATTCTAAGAACATTTTATTCTGATGTACCGTTTAACATCAGGGTTGAGTTCCAAAACTGACATACCTTAAACATTTATATAAATACATCTGGCCTTTTTCTAAACACATCAGAACAGACAGTTTAAAACAACTACTGAACATCAACAAAACAGTAAATTACTTCGCTCTCTAAAGTTAGTAAACAGATATACATATATAAGAAACAATTTTATCATGTTTGTATCAGACATGTCACGTGTTCTTAGTTTGTGTTATACACTTACACCACATAAGTCACTTTTATTGTTTAACATAAACTTTCATTAAAGTAAACTTTGCAGGAGTTAGATTACGCAAATATCCGGCATTTTAAACAAGATTTCTGCTTGAAGTTGTTGCTATTCTATACTTCTGCAGACATCAAGAACGACCAAGGCTCAGTCTCCATAGGAACGAATATCTAATGCCATTTAGGTAAAGGCATCAAGTCGAGAGGGAATCTGAAACAGAAACATAAAGACGTTCAAATGATGCATCGACATTACAACAATGAAGAGCAACCAATGGCGGAAGGTTTCAACAAAAGTATATTCATTGAAATAGAAGAGCCGAGATGTGATGCCACGTCTTGCATTATATTGCCCTGGATATAAGTTTGATGGCTCTGTGTCCAGGGTTTCCCTTTGATATATTTGACGTTTAAAGTTGTTTTTCCGTTCACTAAATTTTGATTACACTCGTGGCGGGTGTAGCTAGCTAAACAGGAGGCCTGACTGGTTCATAACTAATGACGTGGTGTTAACTAGTGCTGTTGTCGGTGTTAAAGGCCGTGTCTGGTACTCCAACCTCTCAAACCATTGACTACATTGATTGCAATTGCAGTTCCGTATACATACATATACCTGCTTACCCTTCCGGAGCACCCGGCCTCACATCCCAGGCGGAACTTCACGTGTTTAACCTAGCTTGTCGGTTTCTCAGTTTTTACTTTGCTTCTGGATTGTAATTCGGACATGGATCAGTAAATTTGTTTTTGATTATGCATGTTTAAGTGTTTGTAATGTATTGCTGAGTCCCTTCTAATAGAACTGGGAATAATAATCTTCCTTCAAGTTTAAATTTAGTATCCCAAGTCTTTAGTTAATTTTTATGATATAATCATCCGGAAAGCAATGCACGTGTTGGATCAATAGACTTACACATCCTTGATGAATGTTAATTACCGGTGCAACATAATGCATCTTGCAGTTTTTCTATCTTGTCGGCTGAATAAAACGTTTTTGTACTTCTCAAAATTGTAATAAATATAAATTTAAAACATCAAGGTTATTATTCCAACTAAAAAAGTAAAATGAAAATAAAAAAGATGAAAAGACGCAGTAAAGAAAACGTGATATGTTTTATGTTTATCTGATTTTCTGGTTAAGTTCCTCCTTTATGAGGACATATGCACTAAACAACATTATATAAGATGATGATAATGAGAGGCCTACCTAATTCCTTACAGATATCGGGACACATTTATCACTCTACACAGATGTAGACTTCATTAAAACCAGGCATAACTGCAAATTTACACAAAATCTTAAGTTAAGATTTTTCCGATTAAGGGCAAAATGACAAAAAATCTTAACTTAAGATTCTTCTAATTTACGACAAAACAATAGAAAATCTTAAGCGGAGATTCTCCAGATTTGCGAGTTAAGTGTAGTGTCTTCACTGTCTTATGATATAAATCAAGAATCTATAGTTTTGACTGAAGTTTTCTGATAATTACTCGTGTGTATTGAATACATGTGTATTGAATTAGGGGAATTTACAGAAATTCGGCAAAACTACAAATGCCACTTTAGTAATTCTTTATCATAAATCAAACGTAATAAGCTTTGTCATATCCAGGTCAATTGTAAGCATATTATCCAAAATGTAAATGTTCAACTCTTGTCAAAATGAGTAAGCAGGGATAGTAAAAAGTCAAGAATTCCGTCGTACCTGTGCTATTTGTTTATCTAAACATCCAAACTGTAAAAAAGCTCCTGTCAAAATGAGTTAGCATGAATAGAAATTTTATAATCGAATACATGTTTGTCCGCCCTTGTCTGGTATTGTTTGAATGTTCCTGTAATTTACATGCTTTATATTGTGTCCTGATCTTGGTTGTGATGGCTGTTGTCAATTTGTTACGATTTCTTTTTTCTTATTTCACATGGCTGATTGCTCTATTGTAAATTTTTTGTGTACCTGGTTCATTATTTTAGACTTATTGTGAGATTACTGAACGTTGCTGTAAAACTGAACGCGCATTGGCGTGTATTCGATAGAATGATCAAAATAGTATATCCGGTAATATGTTATTTCAGTACTGTTAGAGGGTTTTGACCATCCCGTTTATTATATTTAAGAAACCTTGATCTATAAACACTGGATTTGAAAATAAATCCATTTTCGTCAAATAGTGAACCAACAATAACTATTACAGAATATTATATTCATATAGCCCGTATTGTTTTTAAAATTTTCACGTGATATTATGTTCATATAGCCCGTATTGTTTTTAAAATTTTCACGTGATAATAAAACATTATGTTGCAATATAGGCTTTTTATAAGTTATCACGTCATTTTGTTATATAAAGTAAATGCTTTCAATGTAGCACCTGTATTTTAAGAAAGTTCAACCAAACAGACAGATTTGACAAGAGCAACTAGTTTGAAAGTTGAAAACAAATGTAACACGTCAATGAAACAAATTATGAAAGCAATCAATCAAACAGTTTAGAAGGCAATAAATCACAACTGACATAGATAACCAGTACTTACTTACAATACGCCAAAGTGGAGTAAAATTTGAACGGATCACAGTTCATTGCCACGCCATCATTAATTGCATTAGTATTCAGTCAATTTTGCCCTCAAAGATATTCGCAACTTATAAAGAGTAAGTTTGAAGAAATGGATTTGGGAAGTTAAAAGACATTAAGCGAGGTATCAAAATTATCAAAGGACATGGCTTAATAAATTGCCAAATAAAAAGATTTTTTCAAAATTATTAGTCATGATTTAAAAAAAAAATTCAATAAGGATGAAACCAATATACTTAATCCTAACATTGAGCATCTAGCCATAATTGGAACTTGGAGCTTTTATAACAGTTAGACTAAGAAATGGATTGGACAGTGATCCTTTATAATACAACTATTTAATTTTAGTACAATACCTATACTGTTGTGAAATTGTATCAATATCGTTTATCAAATGGCATGCAACTTGTTTCATTTATGATCTTTATTGTATTGTGTATCATTGCTTAATCTGTAAAGATGGATTTGCAAATAACTAAATTGAGTTATATACCAAAAGGTTCAGAGCGTTGTATTGTATATGCATATTAATGAAGTTAGAACTGCAATTGTTTCCACACGTTATAGATAAGGCATCATGTTTTGTAACTAAAAAATAAAATGGTTTTGTGTCATGCCGTATTGTTTCTTTTAATCTTCTTATTTCAATATTAAAACATCACAACATGACAATTAACCTATTGGGTATAATGAGAAAAACCTACAATCAGCCCAATTATAATTACACACTATAAGACGGTGTGGGTAGCTAGGATATAAGAAAATAAACCTTTATTGCGATGTGCATGAAAAGGATGATCAGCGTTTAAGAACTGCAACATCAGTTCGTTCCCTTTCAACGCATCATTCAATCTCAAGTATATGACGAAACAATTAAATTTCTCTTTTCAAGGTAATTAAAATACAAATTATTTTGTATTATGTTTTAATTTTAAAACAAAAACAAAGAATAGAAGGAACATAGTAATCACCAGTTATAACAATTTTGTAAACAGCTGTCCAAGTTAAAAACAGAAATGGAAAAAAAGAGAGAGAACAACACGAGAATCACTGTCTTAATTAATGAGCTTTAGCTACTAGACAGGAATTCCTAATGTCACAAAAAATTCCCCAGATTTTCATGAATGACCGAGTAATAAGTAACAAACCATATTTTTATACTCATCTGAGTGTTTTCACTTAACGATATCATCAGCAGGACAGACACGCGCATGCACGCGAGTTTGATGTTATCTGTTCAAGTATGTTACGATTGGTTATGTTACATTACTCTGCATCCAGATGCTTAAAGCAGATGTTTGGCGGCTGTCATTTGTGCATTAAAACTGACATTAGCAGACGATAGATTCGAGCACGAGGAATATTGAAATATGTACAAAGTGAAATTGTGAATGTGCAAATAATTACGAACTTGTATTGTGTAAACATCGCCATGATTTATGTGAAAATTGATAACGGGGAAAATATGTTATCTAATGCATAAGGGATGCCATATTGATAAATATATGAAATAACAATTTTGATATTGCACATTTAGGTCCATTTTTTGTAATTTTGTAAAACATTGGTAGTTCCCTGAAGATTGCTCAAAAGTATTATTCCAGATTCTGAACGAACAATATTTATTCACCAAAATATTTCTTTTAAGAAAAAACTAAGACAAATTCTTTTAAAATTGTGAGATTTAATTTAACTCGTGATCATTGTAGAGAGCATACACTGTTGCCAATCTCATCCAATCAAAAACAAACACAATCCAGAAGCAAAGTAAAAATTTTGGAACTGACAAGTCGGGTTAGACACGTGAATTTCCACCAGGGAAGTGAGGCCGAGCGCTCCGGAAGGTTAAGCACCTCATGTTTAGCTAAATCAAAATTGTGTGAACTGAAAACCGACATGTCATTATTTTCTACATAAATCGCTACTACTATAATGAAGTAATTTGTATCTAGCTTTGTTATCTCGACTTATGCCTTTTACCTCTCAATATCTGGTTCAATAACAATTGACATTTTGCCAGTGCATCACGTGATCAATACCCTAGTCGAGTTGACACTCCCATATACTCAATACTTGAACCTAGAAATATTTTTTCCTATGAAGTTTTTTTGCTGTTTTGTATTCTATAGGGTCCCTAGAGTAAAATTAGGTTAGTTGCCCTACAGGCAACATTGGGTAAATTGCATAATTTGCATATATCCAAGATGGCTGCCTGACGCCGTATTGAAAATCTATCTTTCGTAAGAATTGTTCTACAATAGCTTGTAATATACCGGTTTGTATGTTTTTAGGGATGAGGAACTCATTTCCGTTGTTGATTTTAACATTTGGGGCAATTTAAAAGTATATATTAACAATTTTGACCAGACAAGGGTAGGAGTAACAGGTTTTTTATTATTAGATGTAACTCAGCATATCAAATTCAATACTGCATAACTTAACCATACATCTTGATACATTTTGATTTAAAGATCATAAATGAGGTTAGAACAATTCTTTTTAATAAGAAATTAAAAACATGATCCAAGTTATTTCAGCTTTACTAAATCTAGCGTAAAGGCTAGTTCCACTTGCTAAGGTTATGTTAAAGCGTGTATCCAACGAAGAAGTTTTCAAAACCACATTATTTCTATCATAGTTAATCCAGTCATATATATATATATATATATATATATATATATATATATATATATATATATATATATATATATTACCACGAATAAAAACCAAACAATACTCGGACTTTTTATCAAACTAAATAATAAGTTTGGCAGCAGTGAATTGATTTGATTTTACATGAACATTGATACATTACGTCATATAATGAAGTATTATGGTTTTGGTAATCTGCAGCAAAATCTATCACTGATAATGCGCAACCTTCCACAAATTGGTTGGCTGGAGTTGAACAGTAGAACTCATCTTTTTGGTTTTATGATAGTTTTGATATTTTGATCTACCATTTCTATTCCAAATGGCCGCTATGAGACACATGCTATAACTACAGACTTCCGTGTTCATCCATGTGGTATAAGTGAAAATGTAGTGCACAGTCTAGATTTAGCTTACTTCTGGTGTCTCAACTTACCCAAGTTATCATTAAGCAACATCTAACATCTAGTTTCACTTTTAAATTATATCGGACCGCAGAAAATAATACCCCTGCACTGTCTACTATTAAAACTATTTGTATCCTGATTAACACACCCAACAAATAATTTTATTGGATGTTGGACATGTACAATGTGCTGGAAAACTTTCTCAGTGTCTACTATAAACACATGCGTGTCCTGTCGAAGATCTTGCATGTCGACACCATGGTGATTATTAGAGTTTTGTCTTGGCTAACCAGTTTGGAGAACAAACTGCTTTCAAATTTGAAAAATGAGCCTTTAAAGGCATGACTCTTTAGCCTGGTCCTTTTAGAGGGTAGATTGGTGCTTCTCTGATCGATTGGAATGAATATATTCTGAGTGTGATATGGACCATAACTCAGAGTTCAATCCTCGATGTTCCTTGGATATATACGACCACAATTTATTGCTTATTCAAACTCCATCTAAATGAAAACAGGTCATAAGGCAATTGTTCGTAAAATTGCTTCAAATGTGTCAATGTGGTGGATTCAGTTGTAATGTATGAGTAGATGGAATACGAGTACAATCCAGTCTACCTGATGAGTTTTATAATGTCATCATTAGTTCTATAAAGGCAATACGTTTTAAAGTGACGCTGTCAAGAAGCAAAAACAAAGCGAGTTGTTAATCTTGGAAACATGTTTCTTTGGTTACCGTTGTTTGGACAGCAAGGGCAGTTTGAGCTTAGCTTCTGCTTGTATTTGAAATCGGTTCTGTTCCTTTTTGACAGTAGTTGAAAATGGCTATCATTGGAAAGGCATGAAGTCAGCTCTAGTCAATTCGTTTTTGGGGTTAGTTCACCCAAAACTCATAAACAATCACCGTGATTTACAGTTTTTCTACTGCATCCCTTGATCATATGGCGATAACCCATCAGATTTCATTGCATCAATCCAAAAAAGGTCATATTGGTACCTAGACACTTCAAAGAAAATCTTGTTTTTGCGATGAATACCACCTCATATCTTCCAAGGACCAGGACAGAGGAAACAACACAGCAATATTCATACGATTGTGGATTTGGCCATGATGAATCCGGCATAACTATGCAAAAATAGGTCATGATAGCATTTGTGTGCTGATTGATGACACATATGTTTTTGTTTTCCTAGTGTATTGAGTGTATAAGCATTAAAACAATGTGATGTACAGATGGAATGATAGGATAGATGTTTTGAACATCAATGCAACAAACCATGTCTTGAACTGCCAGGCATGCATGCTCTCAGTGTCATGGTCTTGGTTCGAGATGTCTTGAACTGCCAGGCATGCATGCTCTCAGTGTCATGGTCTTGGTTCGAGATGTCTTGAATTGCCAGGCATGTATTTTATCAGTGCCATGGTCTTGGTTTGAGATGTCTTGAACGACAAAGCGTGCATGCTCTTAGAGGCATGATATTCGTTCGAGATATCTTGAGCTGCCAGGAAAATGCATGTTCTTAGTGGTTGTGATACAACATCCTAATTACAAACTCTTTTCCTCCTCATTTAGCTGATGTTCTGGCTAATAAAGATCACAAATAACTTGGTGGGATCTGAACAATTCTTTGTTTTTCTGTATGGCCAGTCAGCAGGAAAAACTGTGACGTTTACTCGGGCTCTTCATAGAGAACACCAAAGCCTAACCTTAACTTTATGTTGTGAAGGGGTACCGCGGTCAAGATCCTCCTAAAGAGTACGAGATGATAACCGATTTCGGATTGAAATTCAAAGATCGATTCTCATTACATGAATAGTGAAAGGATACCTGGTACCACAAGAACTTTTTTGTCATGTTATGTCAACGTAATCCTCAAAATCACAACTCACACAAGGTCATGCTTACCTTAAAAAAAATAAATCCTGTACATAATTTTTAACTGTTCTAGAGAAAGAGAATGTTTAATGTTTTACACAAAATGAGATTACCCATGGCTATCCTAGGGTGAATAGTAATTTGACACATATGGTCAGTCATTATAGATATGATGGTATTTAATGTAAAACTAATGCCAGAATTGAATTGCCCATGCTTAAATACCCCTGCAAAGATATTTCAAGATAAAGTGCATCGGTCATCTTTGATTTATAGCTTATTGTGCGAGTTAAGTGATCTGTATGTAAAAATTAACACCAGAAATGGATTTCTCATATCTGAAAACATCTAAAAAGATACATTACAATCTGTTGAAAGATATTTTATGTCGCAGTATGTACTTCAATTATACGTTTGGCGGCCATTTTGGATTTATGTATATTGTGCAAGTTGCCCAAATTTGCCCTAAGGGCAACCAAGTTAGTTTTGTTCAAGGACTCATGATGAAAACAAAACAGCAAAAAAACTTCATAGGAATGAACATTTCTAGGTTCGTAAAATGCCTACTCGACTACCCCTGAACATTTGTGTGCAACGTCGCTAAATGTCCAAGAATAATGTCGTTTCTATCGGAAAACGTTAACGTTCTGATGTGATTCCATATCCAAAGGAAATAAATAGATGGTTGTGTCGTACAAACATTAGGGGTGTATCACGTGGTACACACGCTTACCCCCATCAAATAATAGCATTGATTTCACTTGTAAGCAATATTTATCATCTAAGACAAATCTTTTCAATGTTGCCATCTAAAATGGCGAATTATTTTAACCTTTGGGCGAACTAATATATATATCGATCGTCAGTGATTGTGAAAACATAATCTACTAAATTACATCAAATTAAAATTCAGTCAAGATATGTTAAGACGCTGCATGTACGCATCATAAGCATCGAAACAAATTAAAAATTTGAAATTCCTCAAAAACTAGGGTATACTCTCTCATGCAAAATATTTCCTTAGCTTAATTTAGTAAAATATATATATATATATTTTGGTATCTTTTCAAAATCTTGAAAAAAAATTGGTTTCATAATTTTGGTCCAAGCACTACTGATGAGGGATTGTATTCCGAAACGTCCGTTTAGTGCTGTAAAATTAAAACTGGTATAATATGTAATTAACTAATAACTAATAAATCGTCAATATATGCCAATACGAACATGATAATCATCATGTACTAAATATCGTAAAATGGTATAACGGTAAAATTATGTTTTTATTTTTTACAGCGTGAATGTATCTCCGTCCATGTTGGCCAAGCAGGTGTCCAGATGGGCAATGCATGCTGGGAACTTTATTGCTTCGAGCATGGTATACAGCCAAATGGTCTAATGACAGGAGAAAGGACATCAATGAGTAATGGCGATGAATCGTACAATACATTTTTCAGTGAAACTAGCCAGGGAAAGCACGTTCCACGAGCAATATATGTCGATCTTGAACCAAGTGTAGTTGGTAAGATATAGTGATTGGTCATAAATATTGATTGGTTGGAACCAGTTTTCTTTTTCTTTTTTTAAAAAGTAGCCAGTCAATGTCGAATGTGGTTCGCCAGTGTACCATTGACAGGTACCCATTAATAACGTTTGTGTGAAATGTTTGAAAAAAAATTGTGGTCAAAATGCTCGGAATAACGTCGTTTTTATGAGAAACTGTTTATATGAATGATTCCATATCCATTGGAAATTATTTCTCCACACAAACGAAATGGGGTACTATGCTGGTGAAACATTACGTCATCACCGTGACGTCTTAAAGGATGCAATTACTATTGGTATTACCACCAAAGCATTCATTCTGGCTTTATACTCATTACTAGTATATGGAACTGAATAAATACAATTGTATATGCAATTAGAAAATTTAGAATTGATTGGGAGCGATAGAGGCACCTTACAATCCTAACATTTTTGACGATGTTTTGAAGAAGATCCGCTTTAATCAGGGCGGGATTGAAACATTTGACGTTTTCATTATGCTGAGTCAGCAAAACCATTAAGTCTGATAGGTGTTCTTAACGGAGAAGATAATCCTATGTTGTTAGGACTAGTTAATCCTATATACCCGTCTGTAGTTTTTTAAGTACTGTATTTTTGTGTTTTATTTAGTATAAACAGTATCCGCCTTGTGTTGGTTTTACATCAGAAACAAACCAGACGTGTTAGACACCGATGTTATATTAGACGCGCTGTTCAATCCTCAGGAAAATAAATGTTTATATGTTGGTATCTTCATAAAACACTCGTTAATTTTATGAGGCGTCATAAATGTCTGTGTAGCACACCCATCATGTAATAAAATTCACAACCGAAAAATATGTACTTGGCAACAGCCAACAGAATACAATCAAGAATACAAGTTAATAAAAAACATACAAAACAAGATAAGAAAAGACAAACACAAATTGGTACCACTGACGAGCACTGGCGTAAAAATCTAGTGGTGTGGTTATAGTATTAATGGAGACAAAGCATCTAATTGCATCTTAAGTGTGACAAATCAATTATATATGACCACTTTATAACTTTAACTTCCTATTTCATTCTAATCTTCGATGAAGTACAGTCACTGACTTACTTACGTAAACACTATGTAAATTTTAATAACTTTTTCTTAAATGATTGTATTGCTATATTTTTCAAATACTATAGAAAACTTACTTATCTCAAAAGCTTAAGTGATCCTCATTTAATAGTTACCAGAATAAGACACCCCCCCCCCATAATCGGAAATGCGCCTTACTACAAAATCTAGATTAAATTTTGTACAATTGTATATACATTTGTATATGTACATGTCTTTCATATGTAAAATTGTCCTTGTGTTACCCGGCAAGTGAACCCAGTGGTCCCAACCCTGGCACTTGACCATCCGTATTAAGTGTCTGGGGCAATAAAAAAAATACATTAAAGACACTATGTAAGGAAATACATTTAACCAATGAATGAGATAACACCTTATCCGTCTATCATTTACTGTTTTTTTTATTTTTGGAAAACAAACAAAACTGCACTAACAATATTGTCAAAGAAATTATAAATATTACAATGTCGTCATGGAAACAACCAAATATCACTTTGGGGCCTAGAATTTACATGTAATCACAAATTTTTTTACCGGTATTAAATTATGAAGTTTACATGATTGTATTGTGTATCAGACATTACTTGGGATATTACTTGATAATTACTGTAATAGATCCTGATGTGACCTGAGGTTGATATACGGGAAACCATGCCGGTATGGTGGTAATAACTTTTTATCAGACAAATGTTAATTATCTTATAATGGTTAATAACATGTAAAAATATAAAAATTGATTAAAAAAAATTAGGTGTTTATTGCAGGTTTATCAATTTTGCTTAGTCCTGGGGAACTCGGTATTCAAATTGTTTTTTACTTAACTATCATGATATCGGATTTCTCTGGCTAAAACTACAACTTTATATAAATACAAACATACCAACCCATTTCCAAATCACAATCCAAAAACCAAGGTAAAACACTTTGGAAACTGGAAAATATAAATAAACAAGTGAACTTCTACAAGGGAAGTGAGGCTTGTTTCTTCGAAAGGTTAAGTACCTCATGCGTAGCTAGCTTTACTTGTCAAGCATGTATTCAAAATTGAGTATGTTTTCATATGACCTTATAAGGAACAATATTACTAAGGTAAGGCCATCAAACGATGTTATTTACAGACTTTGTTTAAGAATTCCGACTAAGTACATATAAATTAAACGTTTCACCCCTCTCGATACTGGATAATGGTTGTTAGAAAAGTCAACATCTAATTCCAAAACATATATGTCTTAAAGGTTTTACCACCAAACAGAAAAACGTTAATGTACAAATCCATTCCCATATAGACAATTAAACCTTTGAAAATGCAAATAATGAAATTAAGTTAAACACGTGAAATTCAACCACGGATGTTACACCGTGTATCCCGGAAGAGTACGCACTTATAATGGCATGTATTGTATTTACCATTAATCAAAACTGGAGAAATATAGAAACCATTCTATTTTCTGACAGAACAATTGCTTTTTTATTTTCAGATGAAGTTCGTACAAGTTGTTACAAACAGTTGTTCCACCCAGAACAGTTAATAAGTGGTAAAGAAGATGCCGCCAATAACTATGCTAGAGGACATTATACCATCGGGAAGGAAATAGTGGACCTTGTACTGGATAAAATTAGGAAAATGGTAAATTAAAACCCAGTAAACCCCTTAAAATTACAAACAGTTTTTTCATCAAGAACAGTTTTAAAATCAAGCGGCAAAGAATATGCTTCTAATAAGGACCCTAGGGGCACTATACCTTTGGCAAGGAAATTCTCCAAATGATTGCTAATTATGTTGAAAACGCTACTTCAGTAGTTTTATTTATTATTATTAATTATATTTTATTATTTAATTATTCATTGTAAATATATCAACGTTAGTAGCGTTAGTAAATGTAACCGTTTATGTGTAACAAAAAGCCAAGGATAAAAATTCATGCGTATAGCGAATTCTCAGCTTTATTTGTAAACGGAACGTTTGTTTATTTACCTATTGAAATTATAAATGTTATATGAATTAGTTCTTTAGTTGAATGATGCAGTTTATCGTCAGAATAATTGAACTACAATCAAACTTCGATTCAACGACATCATTTGTTCTGTTAGTTCTTTTGAGTTATAAGGGGATTTTGACGATGGTTAATGATCAAAAACACCAAAGAAGAAATGGACGTTGTGCCTTCAAAATACTGCGCTAATAAGCGAGGTGGTAAAGATATCGAGGGTTATTATGATAAGGTTTTACTGTACTCTAAATTTACTATCACTTCATATTTATTCTGTACCAGGCTGACCAATGTGCTGGACTCCAGGGATTTCTAGTTTTCCACAGTTTTGGGGGTGGAACTGGAAGTGGATTTTCGTCATTGTTAATGGAACGTCTATCGGTAGATTATGGAAAGAAATCTAAACTAGAATTTGCCGTATACCCTGCACCACAGGTACGTAAAACCCAAAACTACTATCACAGGACACTCTATCGAAGTTTAAAACAGTAAGAAATTGTCAAATTTTATTAATAATTACAAACAAAATGCATCGCAGATATTTTTGATAGGATTGCCAAAGCATTTCACGACCTTCGGTTTAAGACATTTCCGCAAGTTATTCCAGATCATAAGGTGTCGTACATTAGACTACTTTGTGATTGATTCTATCATGGCTTTTATAGTACTATTTATGTTTTCAGAATAATCTTTTCAGTTAAAATTCTGTTCACTACTGACGCTAGGTGTGTTTAGCTCCAATTAATGAAATGTACTTAATAAACTTTAGTTTATAGCCCAATTTTCTATATCGGCGAATCAGATGAACACCTCATATAAAACCGAAGATTAAAATTGATTTGGCTAATTTTAAGTCAGAACATCGACTAGTATACATATATCTTAAGAATGTAGACATAAGAAATATACGGGCCTGTTATTGTATGGGAATTTCAATTGGTGTATGACAGTATAAGGCAGCGATACTATGTAACTAGACATTACACATGCATAAGTTTTATAATCAATGGATAAGTGCTTTCCTTTACTATTAATATAACAGCAAAAAACAAATTTTTGTTTCATTGAAAGGTACGGGCCAACTTTTGTTTAAGGAAATATGTTTGAGGAAGTATCCTAATTTGTTTGATAACGTTTTCAAATATTTCAAATCAATAATTTTACCGTTTAACACCTTAAAATGACGTAAGCGTTGGGTCCGGGTAATGATAAGTGCCTAAACAATAGATCAAAGGAAATTAGAATAATATATTTCCAATTTTAAGTGCTTTTTTCTTAAAATGAATGACGTCATTATTCTAAGTAAAAGGTATTACTTGAACCCAATACAGTTCACCTTCTTAGTGAGTTCATCACTCAAAAGTTGAGTATTATCAAACTTTATGCTTGATAATTTATTATCATAAATAGTATACATATATAGGTTGTATATACCATTATAAGAGTTTACATGTAAGGCGGATGTATATTCAGCATTAAGTAAGAATTAATACCAAAACAGTGTAGGCTTGTAAACAAATAGTAAAAGCTATGTCAGATATGTATTGTATTTACAACATCGTGACGTCTTCCTTTGTTGACTCAAATTGTTCGTAGTAAAGTCCGGAATCAAAAAACAAACAAACACAAAGACATTTTTAAGTATAAACAATTGACGAATGGAAATACTGCTACTTGGCCATATCTATCAAAACAATCACACTAAACCATGTTCAAAGCACAATCCAAAGCTAAACTTTGAAAACTGACAAATAAAGTTAAACACGTGAACTTCTGCACGAACGTGAGACCGGGTGCCCCGGAAGGGTAAGCAGTTGCTGTTTAGCTAGCTACATCCGTTAGGTTCTTACGGCATTTTCATCAGAAGTTCCTGAGGCTGTTTAAATAGTTATTGTGACTTACACTAAACAGACAAACTGCTTATTAATTTTGTCGAAAAACATGTTTTTGTGTGAATACATTGTCAACAGAAAAAAACCCGTTATTGTCAGCAATACATACATAATCATGTACCCGCCAATAGAATAAGACTTACACATTCTGTGTGTGGTTAATTTTTATTATTGTTAAAAGATATTACTCGCTGTAATACAATGTTTTTTCATTTATATTATTTTACAGATATCAACAGCAGTCGTTGAGCCTTACAACTCCATTTTAACTACTCATACAACGTTAGAGCATTCAGACTGCGCCTTTATGGTCGACAACGAGGCAATATACGACATCTGCAGGCGAAATCTGGACATAGAGAGGCCGTCCTACACGAATCTTAACCGTCTTATTGGTCAGATCGTTTCGTCAATCACAGCATCGCTCAGATTTGATGGTGCCCTGAATGTTGATCTCACGGAATTCCAGACAAACTTGGTACCTTACCCCAGAATTCATTTCCCATTAGTAACATACGCTCCAATAACGTCAGGTAAGACGTATACTACATACAACGTAATATAATCTGATACTATATATTGAAGATACCGCATTGATCGGCAAAATGAACATGGTTAGGTTTTTGGTTGACAATTTTGGTGGTTCTAGTTCTAGATTAAAGCATTTTGTTTGCAACATATGATCATGTCTGAAAATTTAGCATATCTTTATAAGTTTTTGAAATAATATCCAAATTTAACTTTGGTAATTTCTTTTTTTTAAATGTTTCTTTCTACAATATTGTAACCTCTCTTTGATTCTGTTGATATGTCGTTCCTGGTACTATCTGTGAATACTGTTTAACCGTTTAAGCTTATATAAAGAAAAAATGGATTCACCAGCCAGCGTACCATCTGGTGCCCCTAACATTTTTGTGGAACAATTATTTCGATTGGATAGAGAACTATTTATTAGGTTACATTTTCCCTTCCCGTAAATCCGACATTATTCCGGGAATTGATGTTTACGTCATCCAAAATGTTCTGCACAAACGTTAAGGGTATTGAGCACACGATACACTGGCAAATCCGTTGTTTTGATAGAATCCTACACCGATATCGGTGAGAAATATACAAATACATGTCTTTCTTGTGCAACTTCAATGTTGACCTCAACGTTCATCTTTTTATTTCAACAGCTGAGAAAGCTTACCATGAACAAATGTCGGTCCAGGAAATCACAAATGCCTGCTTCGAACCATGCAACCAAATGGTTAAATGTGATCCTAGAAACGGCAAATACATGGCGTGTTGTATGTTGTACAGAGGGGATGTGGTTCCTAAGGATGTTAATGCTGCCATAGCAACCATCAAAACAAAACGATCTATCCAGTTTGTTGATTGGTGTCCAACAGGGTTCAAGGTCGGAATCAACTACCAACCACCAACAATTGTCGCAGGTAACGCTACTTGTAATGATTGGTTTTAATTTGTATTATAGGTATAAAGGTAACACTTTTTACTATGGTGAACTATGTTTTTAGCCGAAGGCTCAGATGAGCTATTGCAATCTATCGCCGTCCGTCGTCCGTCGTCTGTCCTGCGTCGTGTGTCGTGCGTCGTGTGTAAACTTTACATTTTAATCTTCTCCTCCAAAACTACTAGGCCAAATTTGATGAAACTTGGTCTTGGTCATGGGTTCAAAGGTCAAGGTCATAGATAAGCAACTGTTTCCGTTATAGTTGATTATCTGCAAAACTATTAACTTTTTGTACAGGCATACATATTAGAATATTGTAGGTATTGGTCTAATGATAATTTTGATATATGAATAAAGGTCATGAGTTCAAAGGTCAAGGTCACAGGTGCATATTAATACTGAATTGGTTAATTATCTTGAAAACTATAAATATTTTGTATAGGCATGTATGCTAGAATATTGTAGGTATTGGCCTAATGATCATTTTGATTTATGAATTGAAACTTCTTCTATATATATATATATATGTGTGTGTGTGTGTGTGTGTGTGTGTGTGTGAGCAGACGTCTGATAGGTTGATGTGTCAAAACGTGTGGACCTAAATCTCTATCAACTTCAAGGAACCAAGAAGTCCATTAATGGACTCTTGTCATGGTAAATAAGAACATAGAACTCAGTCAATATATTATGCATTGGCATCTGTACGTCTGTTCACATAGATACATTTCAAATACTGAATTTAAATATTTTAGTTTGCACTTACGCGAAGAAAAAAAATCAATTTCTGTATAAAAGCATGTAAAATATTTATGTCTGTACGGATAGATGTGCCATATACCATATTTGAAATATATAATGATAAATTTAAAAAACCAAGACAGAAATTTAGATCAAATTTAGAAAACAAAATCAGTGTCCAAATACAATATATCGGAAAAAGGTTTATCTTTAAATGTATTTAATGATAAAATTTTTAAGATGTAAAGAAATTAGAACTTTTACCAAAAGAAATATTTTAAATTTCTGCACATGAAATAGACATAAAGAGGACTAAAACTTATAGTATTTATTTTGTTCGTTACTTACAGGTGGTGATATGGCACAAGTAAAACGAGCTGTGTGCATGCTAAGTAACACAACAGCCATTGCTGAAGCCTGGGCTAGACTGGATCATAAATTCGATCTCATGTACTCCAAAAGAGCTTTTGTACATTGGTATGTCGGAGAAGGTGCGTATTCATTAGATCAGTGTCAATATGCATGTATAACCGTATTTACACACCACACCTTTTTCTTGTACACACGAGTTTTAATTTTATTTTTAGCAGTGATTTATTCATGGCCCTTTCATTACTGGACACTATGATTCTTTTGATTGTCCTTGACTTTTAATAAATCAAATTATTCGAAATTTTCGAATTGGATGTGTTTTATCAAAGTAAAAAGATTGTTCCATAATGTACAGTTATACTGGCAATGACGTCAATTAAATTGAACAACAGGCTTTCTTTCCAAATGAAACACGAACTTCGTTTCTACGGGTTCGTGCGTCATTTTGATAATTCGTGTTGTGTTGTGTTGTATGTATTGGATTGTATAGGTAAACAAACGTGACCCGTCCGCTTGACCTTTCATTGGGAATATCCATATAGAGAGATCCTTCCAAAACATGGTTAGTGGTAGAAATGACAGTTAATGCAGACACTCTACATGCATTTACTCTTTGAAATGGTGTCTCAGAAATAATTGTTCCTATACAAACATGCGCTTCTCAGTCTATAATAAATATTTAAATTAAAGGTCATTCGGTCAGGTCAATGTTGTTTGCCTATATCTATATTTACCTATGACTTAATCTTATTATGTTTGGTATTGGTCACTCTATAAGGTTATGATGTATGTATATACTTAATATATAAATAGAAAAATTAATCCTATTAAAGAGCTTACTCTAATACCAAACTGAATCACCAAATATCTCTGTAAATCAAAATAGTACTCTTAAACTTTAGGCACTGATGTTTGTTTTGTGTATTCTACACACACCTATGATTTTAGTGTACCATCAGTTGTATTTTATTCGCAAATTATAAGTCTGCTTAATCTTGCAAGACAAGAGCTTTTAGTTGCTTACTTATGTTTATTGATAAATTCATATTGTCCAATCTGACAAAATTGTTTTTGTCCATCAAACATTTTCCAGAAACATTTTCTTCTGATATTTATGGACCATGATTTGCAACAGTGTGGAGTTTCTTATCAATCACAACCCAGATCGTCACCCATATCGACATGTACATGTATCACATCTAAAACCACACCATTAAAATTTCTAGTCTGTCTTCCCTATCCATTATTGCTGCTTAAGTGAATCGGTGTTTATGCTAAAATATATTCCTTCAAACAAAGTCCACCTATGGTCTTGTTGGCCACTGTAGGTTACATGCACTAGAACAATCACACTTTATTGCAAAACAAACTAGTTATTACTTAAGATCAAACCAGTGACGCAAGGTGGATATAATATCCTGGGGTAGTCTGGTGGTCAACTGAGCCACTAGTGCTTGTTCTGTTGTGTAAACTATTTGATTGTGGCTAATTTTAGAAATTGTTCCTATGTTGTAGGTATGGAAGAAGGTGAATTCTCTGAAGCACGTGAAGATCTTGCTGCCTTAGAAAAAGATTACGATGAAGTTGGTGTCGAATCGACAAACGACGACGAGGAAGAAGACGGAGAGGAATATTAAACGACATTGACGTGCTGTGCTCATCGACTCGAATTACTAAAAAAGAGAAACTTAGTTGCCTTTCTTTCGATTGAGTATATCATGTACTTAAGAACGGTTCAACGTTACAGTTTAGATAAACGGGCGTTCTTAATTTGGCTAAAACTTTCGTGATGATTCAAAATTACCTGTACACCAGTCTCAACATGGTGACTACAGGTTGCCTTGACAACAATCAAATATAAACCCAGTATTAGTTATTTTGAAAAGCTTTACATTTTGTATGCATTTTAAGTATGGTTGTTCGACGATACACAGATTTGTGGGAACATTAAACATTTGTATGACCAATAAAAAGGTGGGAACAGATGACATTTTCAATGGTGCTATTTTATCATGACAATCACGTGTGTTTATTTGCTTTCGGTGGTGCTGTATTTGAGTGTGGTGTAGTATTATTCAGTAGTCTTAATTTATATTTATTTATTTATTTAAATTATTTACTATATAATTACATTATTTTTACCTCATACATTCAGAATTTTATTCCTTATTCCCGTTTTAATTATTTATTGAAAATTTGTGCAAAGTCCGTTCTGATTGGCCAGATTCAATTGGTCCAATCATATTTCATGTTTCGGGAAGGAACCCAATAAAACCTTACTCCATGTGATACTAGTATTTTACACGTAATTTGACGTATACAGAAATTATACCATAGTAACGGTTTTATTTCAATTGAATATTTACGTTACAGAAATGAAATACTTACATAAATATTTATAATGTTTCTGCTACATCAAATATTAAATGGCTTTAATCATGCAATGTTTTGTTTGTTATATATAAACAGTATGAACGTAAACAGCAAACTTTATCAGAATTGTATACCAAGTTGCTGTGCTTTGGCTTTGGACAGACACCTATTCGTAAAATGAACAAGAAGTCTTCAAATCTTACAGCTTACAACTCCATACAGTACAGATCTGTCAAATGTTTAACACTAAGCTAACGAATTGGTTCCAAATCGACAGACCATCTCAGTTCCAATTATTCCTAATTATATCTCGACAGTTTTTCGGCAGATACAATATATCTCTCGACAGTTTTCGGACTGGTTTTCAATCTCTCCACCACTTGGCAACCGAGCATCGACTTTATTTTCGTTAGCGCTGTGTTAAACTATCGACAGCTGTATTGTAATCTGGATGAATTCATACACAGAAATCGAGGCCCGATCTGAAGGGTTATCTGTCCCTATATTAGAAGTCGTCCTATACTGACGGCGTCTGAGAATTCAAGATTCACAGTTCTAAAAACCGTTCTTAGCAGAAACTTGCAACAAAATTACTAATGGAAACATTTTGCATCCCCGTTTTTATTGAAGGTGTCTATGTACTTGTTGTTATAATAAGTGTGTAAATTAAATATTATACCAGTTTTAATTTTACAGCACAAAACTGTCGTTTCGGAATATAATTCCTCATCAGTAGTGCTTGGACCAAAATTATGAAACCAAAATTGTTTCCAAGATGTTGAAAAGATACCCAAAGGACCAAAATATATTTTACAAAATTTAGCTAAGGAAATACTTTGTATGAGGGAGTATACCTTATTTTTTTTTTGAGGAATTTCAAATTTTAACCAGCAGCAAATTTAGACAAAGGTATATTTCTGACAATATTACACAATTATTGCCTGATGAGTTTGCTATGAAGAAATTAAATAAAACACTCCTAGTACTTAACTGTTCTGATTAAAATTGATTTACTTTTCCATTCATTTCTAATTGTGTTTGTATATCCATGGGTGATACAAAATATTTTCCATGAACTTGGAAATTCCGAATATTGATTGCCAATGTTTAATGTAATGTTCAGACAGGATGACATTGGAAAAATACGTTTGAGCACATGTATACACCCACGTTGTGTAAATTGTGAGGGGAATCCCCTTAGTGTTTTATATAGGTATCGGGAATAATCAATATGACAAATATCTAGAGTAAGTAAATTAGCTTATAGTATAGGCAAACAACATTGACCTGTCAACTTGACCTTTCATTTGGAATATTTTATCACGGTGATTCACTCAATACATAAGTAGTATTAGGGTTATCAATTAATATATATATATATATACACATTTTACATGATTATGGTTCTCCCTAATCCCCGTGATCTCTTTACCTAAATTTACCCGTCCGTAATAAATATTCAAATCAAAGGTCAAACGGACAGGTCAATGTTGGTGTTGCCTATATCACGATTGGATGGTTTCCAAAAGGTGAAATATGGTTTGTTATTCATTGTATTATGAATTAGGACAACACAATATCCCGGACTGTGTCGGTAATCCTTCACCTGTAAAATTCCGAACAGGTATGCGTGATTAATATCAATAAATTTATGAATGACGGACACACACATTACAATATAGCGTTAGTGTCCCAGCAATATTTATGTGGTATGCGTCATGGCCAAATAGAAACATACCAATCCCGTTACCTTTTGTATATTGTAACATTAACCTTTAAAAAATCATCTATTAACCATACCCTCTGGATATCATCATTACCTGAATTCCATTATCAGTAACCATGGATTATTGATATTTAACTAAAATTTCAGGGGTCTCAGGGCCATATGAAAGTTAATAGACAGTCAGTCCAAAACTCGTATATGAACCAAAGCGAAGCTCTGGTCCATGTTCCATTATACTGAATCTTCAAAACTTTGAATATCCAAAATATCTAATTATATTATACCACACAACTTTTAGATTCAAATAGATAAACATTGACACCGCAAAATTCCCTTCCTATTCAGTACATCTATTGATTATGACGTCACCCAAACATCAGCAATCAAAGTACTTGGATCAAGTTTCCGGTGTGCAGTTTTAAAGTCAATTAAGTTTACAACAATCAGAAAATCCCCGTTGTTTTGCTGTTATACAAATTGTTTGTAACGGTGGATGGTGCATCGAATTCCGAAAACAAAACGTCGTTATTCACGTCTTGGAGGTATTCTTTTTGGTTTCGTCCACTTTCACGTGACTATGTTGATCACACCCACTCGAAAAGCAAATTGACCGCAAGTAGTTTTAAATAATTTACAAGTACATTAAGTTTCCTTGCCAAAGGACAACACTCAACTCCCGGTAGTTTCAGCAAACACTTCGACAAAGTTTTGATCAAGTTCGACTCGTGTTGGTTGTAACTGCTGAACTGTTTGCTGAAACTACGGAGAGTTGAGCGTTTCCTTTTGCAAGGGAACTTAATGCACTTGTGTTTCTTCCGTAGATTATACATGTTGAAAGTTACATTTAAATTCACATACTTTCATATAAAACTAAAGGTCAAATTGCCTACGAAGCGAGTGTGTTGAAGTGAGCAACAGTCACGTGACTTTTTTCTTGGATCTGAATTCAGAGGAAGGATGGGAAATTTTAGGTAGCGATAACGTTGATGATACGGGTAAGGAAACTAAACTGACAACGACAGGAAAATGTGTTTGTGATCACATTACCAATAACTTAAGTTGTCTTTTCCGTATTTGAAAACCGAAACGTCATCTATCCGATCTTGTTCTGTCTATTACAATCAGTTTTAGTTGTAAGTGTAGCGGCCATAGGTAGCCTACTATTTTTTCGAACTCTACAGAGATGTCTTTAGCTTGCATTGAGACAGGGGATCTCGGATTTTAGTCCCATTCAAAAGAACTGTGGGTGCAGCCATTACACATTATCACTGATGTGGTACTGGTGTACACCAAGTGATGTGGTACTGGTGTCAAGTGATGTGGTACTGGTGTCCACCAAGTGATGTGGTACTGGTGTACACCAAGTGATGTGGTACTGGTTTCAAGTGATGTGGTACTGGTGTACACCAAGTGATGTGGTACTGGTGTCAAGTGATGTGGTACTGGTGTCAAGTGATGTGGTTCTGGTGTACACCAAGTGATGTGGTACTGGTGTCAAGTGATGTGGTACTGGTGTCAAGTGATGTGGTACTGGTGTACACAAGTGATGTGGTACTGGTGTCAAGTGATGTGGTACTGGTGTCAAGTGATGTGGTACTGGTGTACACCAAGTGATGTGGTACTGGTGTACACCAAGTAATGCGGTACTGGTGTCAAGTGATGCGGTACTGGTGTCAAGTGATGTGGTATTGGTGTTGTGTGTTTAACAGTCTCAATAAATTTACAGCCATGCTTAAATAAGCCAAGTTTTTTACTAAAACACGGTGAAAATACAAAACCGCGCCTGCATGTAGCAAATGTACATATTGTCCCGTAAATGTCAGGTTGTTGTTCATCTGCTTTATCCGATTATACCGTGTCTTTGTATTACTGTAGTATGTCATCACTTAGTCGGATTCTTCTTATTCTGACTTAAATTGCATAAATGTGTGTGTGTGTGTGTGTGTGTGTGTGTGTGTGTGTGTGTGTGTGTACGCCCCCATAACTTACAATACCTCGTTGAAGACTTTGTCGTGTCTGAGAAAACGAACATCTCCAATAAGGCATGACATTATATAATTGTTCGAAAGTACTTAGTATTTATGACTGCTATTTTTTTAATTACACAGTTGGATATAAATGCATGCATTAACAAATACATGTACATGTCTATACTAAGCAACTTACATTGAGAGCGCGCCGCAAGCGTCATTGATATTGCCAAACATGTTTCAAGAAATATTCCAGATAGGTTTGGTGTTCGAATGTATAAAACGATTGCAGTTATACTTCCAATGTCAAAATGTGTTTATTTATTTTACTCAGCATCGTCTGTTGATGGAATGTTTAGGAGAAACCATGCTCAGTAATGAATGTTCTGAAAGTCATATACTAGTACTCGGGTACTTAAATTCTTAAGAATGATTTCGTTTTGAGAACATTTCAACTTAAACTTTAAGGCCTTCTGTTACGACTTTATGTGTTTATTATTATTATTATGTTTATTTATTTCATTATTTTTATTTATTTATTTATTATTATTTTTAGAAAATTCTATTTCACGTGACATCGTGCACGCTGAGTTGTAATCAACCAGAAATACCTGTGAGTGTTACCGGTATGTAAAATTAAGGGGAATTTAATTACGGTAACATTAGGAAATAAGCATGGAATATTTTAATTGCGAAATTTCAATTCTCAAGAGTAGTTAAATTTTGACAAAAAGAAAACGGAGAAGCTATAATACTTAGTGTGTGTTAGTATCTGTAGACACGAGTGGAATTTTTCACCTATATAGGTATACTGTAGTTTAAAGACAGCTGATCGATAATTATACCCGTATTCTTTAGCAGGTAATGTCTATTTATAAACACAGTGATTGATTTGGACATGCGCACATTACCATTGTTATACCTAACATATATAAAACATTCTTGGATTAGTAGAACGAAAACTGAAGGTAGTTAACGTTATTATTGTACTGTAAATAACTTAAATTAGAAAAAACTGATACCTATGATAAAACACTGTGGATATTACTCTGACAATTTAAGAAAAGGTATGAACCATGCGGAAGACGGTGATAGCAAACCCAACGACGGGTTGGCGTTCATAGAAACACAAAATGGCGACCATGAGGTAAAAACAGGTAACACTAATATACACCTGGAGAACTTGACCTGTAATGGAAGGAAACGTAAGTTAATTATTCACTTTGATATAAGGAATACCGTCCTTGTGTCGGATTTAGTGACAAATGTAACCGTAGAGCAAGCGTTGAACAGTTTCCTTGCAGGTGTAGCATGGGGAAAACAAGGGGAAAACGGGTCCTGGCACTGGCATTCTTATACCCCGTCCCTGCTACCCCCAGCACCTGATACAATCACATTCTATAAATTCTTGGAGAGTCGACTAGTGAACACAACTACTGACCGTGTAAACTTGAGGATAGCTACTGGAGACTTCACACAGCAGGAATATGGTTCTGGCTTTCTGCCATATTTCAAGGACTACATGAACAAATTAAAATGGCAGTATCCATTCTCTCCAGAGCACGAAAACCTGACAATGGCCAGCCAGGACAAGAAGCCATGCCATTACGTTCTGCCGTCTGTCTATAAATTTATCCACCATCTTGTTGATACAAAGAGGGATTTTGCAATAGTTTTTAGAAGTTATGGCCTGGATACAGCCAATGTGATAGATAGTTTAGGGCATGGAATGAAGGGTAATCATCCGGGATTTCCAAAATCTCTCTCCATCAAGCATGATTCCCATACAGGAAACATACATCGAAGTGAAGATCAACCTATTGTGTTCGAGTCATTTCTGTCACAGAGAGATGGAGAACAATTCATTGGGGATCGTGCAATTTATAAAATGTTAAGCAAGTTGGAAGGTATGTGTGGTTTTAAAGATGACTTTTTATTCTGGCAAGGTAACAAATATCACCATCGAGCAGGGAAGCCCATGTATATAGACCCTTATGACTATAAAGTACAACACATTCTGTTTGATGACAACATCAGGACATACATGCACGACAGTATAGTTGATCTCAGACTCTTTGAGAACCAAGACGCCACTGAAGCCAGGAGTCTGTCTAATACTGAATCTGCTAACTTTGAAAATTCAGTTTTGTTTCAGGCCGACTTGTTAAAAGCTATCGATGATGAAGATTATTTTGTGAAAGGTTTAAAACAATGTGAGGAAAATTATACCAATTTTCTTAAAGGTTTTCACAGCAAAAGCTGAAAGTAGGTTTTCACGCCTTAGAACATTTTTAACCACTGACACTCCGAAGAACTAACGTCGGTTGATAGGAATTCAGACTGGTCATTGAGATCTTTTCTCGTGGATGGTTCGAGGATATCCGGTTGGGATTTATCTCGTGAATTAGTTTTTGATGACAATATCCGGTTGGGATTTATCTCGTGAATTGGTTTTTATGACAATCTGGTTAATGTGATAATATAGGAATGTGATATTGCACAATCTAACAGTAACCAAAATATAGTGTATTGATTATTTATAGTTCTGAAGATGATACTCGAGACAGGTGCTCGTTTATAAAGTCATTTATGTTCACTGTAACAAACTTATTTTATTTATTAGCAAACTTGAGGCGGCTGAGAAATGTGACAATCTACTATATAAAAACTCGCAATCATCATTATCACACAACCATAATGTTACTATAGTTACGTGTAAATATGACGTAATTACTTCAGGGTAAGAGTAGGGGCAATCATTATCTTTGTATGTTAGTGAATTAGTAAAAATATTTACAAATGTCATGAGAACAAAATCACCCACACATGGGTTTCCCCTATATAGGGATACACCCACACAAGGGTTTCCCCTATAGATATACAACCACACAAGAGTTTTTCCTGTACATGTTAGAAGTTCTTTTGAACAGTTTATGTCCTTATTCAATCCCCTTTTATCATCCCATAATAATCTTTATGTAGTGTTAAAGGATTGTCAGTGAAGAAAATTTTATTAGAAATTTCATAATTCCTTTTGAATTTAAAATTTTTAATTTATGTAGATTTTAGAAAGAAGATATACGTATGGAAGCGTAGCTATTCACCATGAACTTAAATCATTATAAAGTTAATCAATACCATGACAAGCATGTTTAAGTTTAAACGTACTCGGATCCATGTAAACTCATTTTAATGGCGATTGACTTCACCTGATTATAACGTGTACATGCAAATTGGTGTCATCAGACAGTGTACAACGCATTTCAAATATTAGCCGTATTTTAACTATTTTTGGAAACATTTTTAATTTAATACACAACTTAAAGTAAAAAATAGTGTTTTAATCAACCTAACTTTTTTAAATTGAATACAAATTTCGGTAAAAATTAAGTTTGTTTTTTATAAGACATGCGACACCATAACATGTGATATAATGTATTATAAAGTCTTAATTTTGAACAATAACATAAACGTGAACATTTAAAACTTAAACAGAAGGTATGTATAAAATTTGATCACGACTTTGACCAGGATATATAGAGCGTAAATGAGTAAACAGCGTATAATATTTACAGTAAGATAATGATTATAATGATTTGTGGTTGGTCGGTCAAAATGACGTATATAAATTATATTGACAAATTGGCCTTTAGGTCGATGCATGTTCGTCATTTTTTCAGTAGGGATAGTCTTTGGACAATTGCAATGGTCGGACAAACAGTAGGACCAATTATTGGACAATGGCAATGGTCAAGCAAATCATGTTGAACGATCTAGCTAAAATCAGAGGTAAAATAGTGACAAAAGTACAATAAATAAATATTTGTAATGCATTGTAACAATGTTGGTTGGCTAATAATGTCCGATTTCTACCTAATAACGAATTTTAAGATTAGACCCCCCATATCTTGGAACATGACTTGATTAAATAGGTTTTTTACGCAGTCCTGTGCTACTATATATGAAATAAATGATATAAAACCTATCACATGCTTGTATCATTATAGTTAATTAGTTGCCATGACAATCTATAATTCTGTTTTATCATAAAAAAAAAATATTGTCAAATTCCAGTTTTAGCATATGTTACATTTTAATCGTTTTAAATAGCAGTTCACTTGGAAGTTTAAAACGATTTTTAATTTTTTTTTATTTTCTGAACGAAATATTTCAAAATTACGACATGACGACTCATAATTCTTTTTTAAATATTTCGTTCAGAAAAAAATATCATAGGGCAAATGTGCTACTTTTATCTGTATTTCATGTATTCATTAAAAATTCAAAAGTAGTATATGGCAGTCGCATCAAAACCTTCCAAGAGGTCATTTTGCAAGTATCGATTTGATCTTCACCATGGACAGTCAGTTAATTCCTTTTTTCAGTGTTCTTTTAAAGTTATATTGCCTATTTTTAGCCATTATTACAAGTTAGAGAGTTATAAATACATGTACACGCATATTGATTACTCATTGACGTGGATCTGTGACGTCCTTGATTTTCAACTTATAATCGATACAAGGTTTTTGAAATTAGAATGTTTTAAATTTTAAACCCATTTGAATAGAATTTAATTCAAAACAAGACGGTCTGACTTGACAACAAACACACAGAGAATTCTACATTGATCTATATAAGGGATAAATTTTATACCATGGCCTTGTGTATAAAAATAGACAATTTCAATAAGTTTTGTAAAAGTTAAAATTAAGCCACATTTCTAAAACATGTGCATGCATGTAATGGATATATCTGAATGTTTAAGGAAAACTAAAATATCATTCTGATCAAAATGACTGTGACTCCCAAGATTTAATGAGCAAAGTTTATTGGTACATGTACTTAGTTAATGCAATTTGAATCTTTAGAGATTCATGGTGATATTCTTTTTAATATCGGGGATGTGTTGGATGTGGGAATTTGAAAGCCAATCTTCAAAGCATGGAATATATGTATATCAGTTAGTGTAGTTTTTTCTCTCCATACAATCAATACATTGATTTCTTTATTGATCTGGAAAGAACATGACGCAAAACAATTCTTTATAGTAAAGAACTTAATGAATGAAATGTGCTGTATTTAGATGTATAGATTTATATATATATCTTTTTACTTGTACAATTAATCAATTTTTATTCTCAAAATGACCCAAGATGTTTTAGCTGAACGATTTTAACATACTTGCATTGAGAGAGAGAGAGAGAGAGAGAGAGAGAGAGAGAGAGAGAGAGAGAGATGTAAACTATTTTATGTTTAGATGTTTTATTTTATCATTTAGATTTTTTGGACTAGGATGCGTCTAGCTATAAAATCATGTTTGTACTAGGGTGCGTCTAGTATTTTGTCAAGTCAAACTACCGACGGACGGCGCTCCGTCTGACCATCTCGTAGCATATACAATTACAATTTTTTTTAAGAATTTGACATTTTTAATTTTTTTTAATGTTAATGCGAAAATAACGACTGACTGTGTTGTTAATCGTTGATTAGTCAACAATATTCGATTATTGTACTTTTTAGAGGTTAAAATAGATAATATTTCAGTTCTTCTTTATCGTAATTTTTAACCAAAGAAAATTGTATTTTTGAAATTTATTTTTAAATCTTAATTTTCAAAATAAAGTTAACGTGTAATTTGTTTTTATTCATTGAATCATGAATGTAAATACATATTTATAAGACTTTTAGCTAGTCTACACTCTGCTGCTGTTACCATGACTACATGTATATTTCAATCAATCACCTGTGATCACCTACCTCGTGACAGAGGATGCATCAATAATACAGTTTTTGTATAAGTCAGGATTAATATTTTAATTTTATTATTTCATTGTTAATGATAAATCTTTGTTAATAAAGATGCAGTATATTTTTACTTAGCTTGGTTGTATATTTACATAGCTTGGTTGTATTTTTACTTAGCTTGGTTGTATATTTACATAGCTTGGTTGTATTTTTACTTAGCTTGGTTGTATTTTTACTTAGCTTGGTTGTATTTTTACTTAGCTTGGTTGTATTTTTACTTAGCTTGGTTGTATTTTTACTTAGCTTAGTTGTTTTCTTACTCCGTAAAGTTGCAGTCAAACAAGAGCTCGTGCACTTAATATATAACCAAAAGAATAATATTAGAAATCGTAGAAAAATGTAGCTCATAACAACGGCGCGCAAATACAGTACAGACCTGGCAACAGTTTAACACTAAACTAACAACTTGGTGTCGAATCTACAACTCGTCTATGTCTCTAACTACACGATCTACCATTAATGCAGTGCCTGTCATCTTGTCAGTATTTTTTTGGCCAATAGCTATCCCTATCTCATCTCGACGATTCGTCTGTCGCTTTTCGACCCCTTTTCGTTAGCCAAGTGTTAAACTTTCAACTGGGTTTGTACTGTACATCGCCATGCATAACAGAAAAAAGAAACACGACAAACACATATTTAGACTAGTCCGGCCTACTGATACAACTCCAGACTTTGGACAAGCACCGGACATAATGTCAGTTGTGACGATAGTACTAACTAAAGAGCTACTAATTGTACTAAAAGGATGGGTTGTTGTTTGCTATAATGGTTGTTTATAATATATTACAAAGGCCACACTGATGAATCCAAACCGAACCTACTATACGAATCTATGTCCAAATTATAATCCCAGAGTAATGTACAAACTGAAGAACTGGCAAATTAAGTTAAACACGTTCACAAACTTCCACTATAGAAATAATAGAAATACACAGCAAGGATTTTCTTACAGTAAAGATGAATTACAGTATAGACACACTGTTCACCGAATATACAGTTCATCTTGAACCATATAAGCTATATCTCAACAACTTTTCGGTAGTTGCTGTCTATCTCTCGGCTTTTCGGCCACTATAGCTGTCCATATCTTGGCCACTCAGCAGTTTAGCTTCGGCTTCTTTCAGTTAGCTAGGTGTTAAACCTTTGATATATCTATACTATATGTAATTATCAATAATTTTATAATGCGAGTTGTGTTCAGAGTTTGCTGTATGTGCTGTCACATTGATCGACTCCTAGATGTACGATATACATTATTCAACACGGTTTGGCTTGAACCTTCTTGTAGTCCAGTTAAAGTAACATCACTAATTGGTAATAATGTTTCACCCCGACTTGATAAAGCAACGTCGTCTTTAATTTCAAGTGCATTTTGATATTCAATGGGAGTCGATGATTATCAAAATCATTATCGCCAATAACTATGGTTTATCCAGTCCTTTTATAAAGATCTGTAACGAATGATGCCAAAATCTATAACGGAGCCATGTATTGAGATCAAAACAATACAGCAGAAAGACCAAAGTCAAACTCTATAACAGCAATGTTAAATCAGTATTGTTGTATGGAAATGAATGCTGGAGGGTTACCAAAGCAGATATGAGATCTCTATCTAGTTTCTATCATAGTTGTTTGCGTCAAATCTGTAAAATATTCTGGCCGAACACCATATCAAATTCAAACTTACTGAAAATGACAGATTCAAAATGTATCATTGACGAGATCACTCAAAGAAGGTTTAGATGGCTTGGGCATGTTTTTAGAGTGGAGGGGAAATGCATAACTAAAGAAGCATTAAGATGGAAACCCCAAGGGAAAAGACCTCGCGGAAGGCCAAAAACAACATGGCGACGGACTGTAGAAGGTCAACTGAAAGATCTGCAACTGACTTGGGGAGAGGCTGAGACAAAGGCAAAAAAACCAGATCTCAATGGCGAAATCTTGTATTGACTTTATGCTCCATCTGGAGTGAAGAGGACAGGTAGGTAGGTAGGTAATGAGTTTGACCATTATATTCATCAAAAAGAAACATACTAAACCATATCCAAATCACAATCCCAAAGCAAAGTAACAACTTTGATTCAACAATACTGTGTTGACGACAATACAACTATTTGAGGGCCCTGATAAGCCTAGGCTTGCAATATCCCTGTGTCAATAATTTATTTGTAAGCAGCTTGCATAAAGTTCCCGTAGTGGGACAAGCTTTACCATAGCGTATTTATGGGGAAACAAATATACCATAAGCAGGAAAAGTGTGTATATTGCTGCATAGAAAAGAAAAGATGGCAATAGAAAAAATTGTGTCATCAACATATACTTTATAAACAGTCTCTGTAATATTTTAAGAGTTTTTCCTTACCATCCGATCTTGTCCAAAAATGATTTTGTCTTGTCTGAAGTTTTCAATACGGTGTTGATTAGAAAAAACTTAAAACAATATATTATTACGTTAACGGTCATAATTCTGTTCACGTATATACATTGAACATTTCATGTAGTGACTGACTAGATGAACTTTTTCCAAAATAACCGGTAAGCTTTTTTGAGATCGCTTAATGAACTGTATAGAATGTGAGACTGGTGCATCAAACACTTTGAACATGCTATGATTTGATGTTAATACTTTGAAAAAAACTTAATTATTGAAACAAAAACATTGTGATTATGTAAATGAGTCTGTGTCAAAAACCAGAAAGCACTTAAAATGTCTCCCTTTAGCTTGAAAGCAACATTTTCCAAGTACCAGGTATTCAGACCTGATTAGCATTGTTTAACATAGCATGAATAAAAATTAACAAAGCATTAACAAATCAATATAAAGCAAATTCAGCTTGATATTTTTTTTTCACTTTTGGTCTTTTTGACAAAATATTTACAAAACATTTTATTGTTTGCAAAGATTTATTTTACTAAACATTCAATCACAAACATACCGATATATGTTCAAATCACAATAGACCTGTTTCTAGTTCAAACGTCAACAACAGATTCATGTTCAAATCACAATCCCAAAAGTCAACCACAAACATACCTTATCCACGTCCAAACCGTCGAGCACAAACAAATTGATCCATGTTCAAATCACAACTCCAAACGTCAGATCAATGTCCAAATCACAATCCCAAAAGTCGAACACAAGCATATCCATTGGTCCATGTACAAATCACAATCCCAGAAGCAAAGACAAAATGACAAATTAAGTTAAATATCTAAAGTTCCAACAGGAAAGCGGGACGGGGTGCTCCGGAACCGAAGCACCTTCTGCCTTTGAAATCGAAATTGAGATTGAAAGAAACATGGAACTATGTGACGTCAAATATATCTAGGATAGTTTTGGATATAGAAAAATCACAATTGTCAACAATATTGTGATGTCGGCCATAAAATATTTTGAGGGCCGTGATATGCCTAGGCTTGCAATACCCCTGAGTCAGCACTTTATTTGTAAGCAGCCTGCTTCCTCTGAAGTTCCCGTAGTTGACAAATACATTATTAACAGTTTTATTGCTGTAGAAAAAAGAAACGTCGACAATAGAAAAATTTAAGTCATTATGTTTGCCATTTAGCTTCAAATGTAGCCTTCTGTGTGTCAAAAATTGGGGTAAAAGTCTAAATATGAGGCAGAAGAATCAGTCGTATATTTTATTACAATATCACTGGGATAAGTCACCTTCACATACTGTCGAAAGCATTATTAAGAGATAGAACGTTATCTATATAATTATATGCATAATCTCCTCTCCAGATTAACAAGGTTCTGCATAAATTCTACTTCATACGATCAAAGAAACAAATCATCAATCAATGATGCACAGTTTGTGCCCATTGGTATACCGATTGTTTGTTGGAAAGTAATATTACCTTACAAAACAAACATGTTGCCTGTAAAACTTCTAACAATTGGTTGATAACAGTATATTTTTGTTTACAGTCCATATAATGCTTGACAAAATAACCATTTGATTGCATTAATCTAGCTCCGAACAACTGGATCCAACCCTGATTATCAAGGGATATAATATTCAAAATTCAGCCGTTTTGCTACTTTAAAGGAAGCATAAACATTAAAGAGCAAATAGGCCTTTTGTATAGTTTACAGTGTATGTTGACTGAAAATGCCTTGCGCCTAAACTACCATAGCTTCCAATCCCAACATATAAGCATGGTTTTACAAAAATAAACCATGGTATCGTGTCAGATTTTTTAAAGTCATTTTTATTGTATTTAAGGTTTGCACGACAATTACAGTCTTCTTGTGCTTATTTAAGAGCACTTATTGCTAAAATGAAAAGACACGGTTTAGTCATTTTTGGTCTACAAAAGTACTTCCATACCACTGGGTATGCATGTTGCCAAGTGTACACGTGGATTTTTCATTAGGTCTATGTGTCACGCTACCTTATGTAATGTTTCTAGTTCATAAGTTTGTCATGTGTTCTCGCTGGCTCATTCTTAGCTGAGTACATGTGTATCAGCCTGCAAATTGAAACGTTGATAATACATGAATGTTTAAATGTTCTATCCTTATATGTTCCATCCCGTTGAATAATACAGCCATATCGAAAGTTTAACATCGGGACAACGAAAAGGAGTCGAAGCTCTGTTGTCCAGTGGCTGATATATGAATAATTAGTGACAGAAAACCTGTCAGGAGATAGATGTGTACAGATGTCGAAAAGCTGTTAAGATTATGCAAACGAATGGTCGAGATGAGCTGTAGACTGGGTACCAATTCGTTCACTCAAACTTTCGACAGACCTGTAAAGTACAATTATTCTAATCAAGATTTGAATAAAGCTAAGCTTATAGCTGTAATTAGACACCTGTCCCTCCTTTAACGCAAATTAACACACCTAATCACAATATCCTTAAAGATGCCTTTAAATCAATTACTCAGAAGTGATTGTAATGTCCGTCATCATACATGGTTGTTATGGTTGTTTGAATACCTCCAATACTTCTCCAGCGGTACCATAATACAAATGTTTCAGGATAAATCACATGGTAAAGGTGTTTTACACTCATGTCAGTTTTTTCGTGGTCAGGTCTGGAGTGTGGAGAAAACAGGAGTAACTTAAGAAAACATCAATGTTTGACAAGCAAACTGCCATGCTTTTTTAAAAGGAATAATCCAACAATGTTTATCGGACCACTGCGCATTTAAATCAGGCGATGCCCAAAAACGGGGACCACACTACTGTACACAATTTTGTTTTTTTTATCCAATACCTGCTCAAAGTCAGGAACTACACCACTGGTCACCATTTTGTCATTATATCCAGTACTAACCACACCACTGGACGTCATATTGTCATTATATCCTATCCCCGTTCAAAGTCGGGAACCACACCAATGAACACCACGTTGTCATTATATCCAATACCCGTCCATAATTAGGAACTAAATCACCGGACATTATTTTGTCAAATGTACACCAAGCGTCTGTCCAATGTCTGGACACCATTTTATTATTATATCCAGTGTCAGTCTAAAGTCAGGAACCACACCACCGGATACTATTTTGTTATTATATCCAATGCCTGTCCAAAGTCAGAACCTACTTCTTTATGTCAGTATATCCGGTACTCTTCCAATATCGAATTCCACATCAAGTGATCGAAAATTTTGATTATGCATTCTTTAATTTGGCTAATTTATGTTGCCCTGCGTTGACCAATTTGTAAAATAAGTTGGATATGGTAAAGGCCCTACAAAAGTTCTTGAACCACACCCCTGGATTAACTGATTATGTAAGTGGTGCTCGTCTGAAGCATGGGGTATTCTAATTAGTAGCCCCGATGAAACACAAACATGTCGGCATTGTCCAAACCACAATCCCAAAAGCAAAGCAATAGTGTTGGAAACTGACAACTTTCCACAAGGGAAATGAGGTCAGATGCTCCGGATGGGTAAATACTTTTTGTCTATCGAGCTCAGTTATAATGTGTTTATCCTATATTTTATGTTATACATAGTTTGTTTTCTTGTGTTTTGGTTGTTCTTGCCATCATCAGGTATACGTCATCCAGCTGTTATATATATTTACTCCAGTTACTACACCGACTTTACAACCAGTGGTTCTTAAACAAACAAAAGTACTAGATCCGAACCAAGTAGCTTGGATGATGGTCCTTCAGTGGTACTATAACCACAACACTGGATATCTACTCCAGTGTTCGCCAATAGTCGGGAATTTTATAATCCAATGTACCCAATATAAATATGCATTCCTGTTTAGAAGTAACTTATATTGAGACGTTTCCTTGGTGCGTTGGCAATGCAAAGTACATTTTTTCAGTGTAGCGGTAGGCCTAATTAATTATATTGTATCATGTTCTTGGTTGCGTTGCCTGGCTATTGCCAAGTACAATTTTTTTCAGATACAAATGTCTTTCTTCTCTTTCTTCTATATGAATACATGTAATTTCGTGTGAACTATTAAGCTACAGCCTCCGAATGAAGTTGTAGATGTAGGGCGTTCCCACTGCAATTGTAATTTAGCTGCCTTACTTACAATGGATTGTGTACAGATGGGTTATTTTATAACGATACAACGTTGCATCGAAGATCCTTATTAAGAGGAAATGCCCATACTCATTTTTACAATAACACAGTAAGTTACCTACTAAAATACATTAGAAACTTGACACCATCTGGATGTTATGTTGTATCTGACCTTCGTGATGTCACGGAACATTAGAACTATACTTGGCATTTTTATGTGGGAACATTTATATAGTATTGTAGTAAACCGGGTATGTGTTCATTAATGTAACATTGATTTTTCAAGATTTACACAGAGCTATGGCAGAAAGAATTTCCCGGTGTCACATTCTTTGCCTTAACATGACAAATTTTGGTAGTATAAAAAACATGCAAAGGTGAATATGTACACGTAAAAATATATTCACAACCCAGTGTGGTGGGAGGTAGGGTACATAGTCAGTTTCATATATTTCGCGGATTGTACGAAATCGAGAAAATAACAAATATTTCTACTTATAAATGTCAAATAATTCTAGCAAGAGATTTAAATCCATGCCTGTAAAAATTCTCAGAAAATTGGAAGAAATGAGCAAAAACAGTGCAACAAAAAGAAACACACGATGGTTTGTGAAATACTACAATGTATACCAGTTAAAATAAAATAATTTATGAAAATAGCTGAATTGTTGGTTGAATGTTCCTTAACGTCACATTAGCAATTTTTTAGCTATTCGCGACGAGAACTATTTTATTAATCTCTATGAATTAATCTATTAACAATTTTGTGTATGCATGTGAAGTGCGAATGTGTCTTATGGTCTGCCTTGTACTAGCGCGCAATCAGGGCGACTTTAACGTGCTAGCTCACAGAGTCAGTACGCCGCAAACATGCGTACCACTCCCCCAGTCACATTGTACTGATGCCAGATGAACCAGTAAAAGCCAACGGCAAGGAAAATTCACTTTTCCACGTGTGGTCTGAGCGGGCACGACTCACAGCGGTTAAAGATCCTGGATTTGTAGACTCGCGTCTTATCCATTAGGCCACCGCGGCCTCTTCATGAAAATGAATGAAATTAATTAAATAGATTAACGTTATGTTGTTACTGCAGGTTCCGATCTGATGTTATCAATACAATGCAAAGTTACTAATTCAATGCAGAAAAATTTAATTGATCACATCTGCCATCTTATTAGCACCATTGATTGTACAAATATTTGAGTGGGGGGTTACATGCCTGCTAGAATATGATGAACACTTCAATCACCGAGCACTATGATTTTAAATTTTATAGAATGCTAACAATTTAAGAACCAGGTTTCCATTTTTTTCAAACTTGCATAATGAAAGTTTGGTTGCGACATGGAAACCCCTTATACAGTTGAGGGGCTGGGGAAATTTTAAGCTCTAAAATGACCACAATCAGAACATTTAAAAAAGGGGAAAATTGATTCCATGTGTAATCCCCTTGTCTTTTCAAAAGCCGTCCTTCAGTATTTTATTTACAGTTACAATGTAGTGCTCATTGGACTAAAATAACCAATTTTAAAAACCGACTTTGTCCATGAATTACTTGGAAGAGTTTTCCCCAAAGATGTTTCATTTTAATTTTTTTATCTTTAAGTAATTAATGTGTTCATAGTTGGATTTTTTCTGCATTTTCGCGTGTATTTTGTTACATAATTGTCAAAATAACAATAAATTCATTACAATTTCTGGTTGCCAAGAAACACTGTACATACCATATAGATACCATAGTAATGGCAATGTAAATCAAGATTTCTTGGCTATGGTGTGTAAAAAGTCAAGAAAGTTGATTAGTATGACAAGGTAATGAACCCTTTGTAATTTTGAGGGTTTGGTTGACTCTAACAGAGAATTGTTAATATACATAGGGTATTTCGTGTACTTAGGATGTATATATATATATATATAAGTAGTATAAAGGGAACCAACTCTAATTGCAAAATAACAAACTGTCTAAGTACTCAAAGAGTTATTCCGCATAGAACTCTGAGTGATTTGAATTTTGTTAAAATTGTCAACATCGAAAACTTTTCCAGTTAGTCAAAATTGTAATTAGAGATAATAACAATGAAAACAAATGAAGTCGGTACGTGTTGATTCCAAATTGTATGGATATCATTCATGTTCATATATCGTTGCTATTTCTAAATCTGGTTGTGTCATATACCTTTATTAAAATTTAATCATACACCATTTTTGAATGTATTTTATGATTAAATTTCAAAAATGGTATATGACAGTTGCTAAAATGGAGATATTTAATGACATGATATACCCAGTACTCGTCCAGAGTCGGGGGTTTTAAATACCGATCATTGGTCTCATAATAAAGCCATATTAATGTAGTTACCTCATTATCTTACTTATTTCATAAGTTTGTTCAATGGTATATTTTCGATAGCCTACTACGGTTCTCTATATTTTTTATGATGATTGTCATTGTGCAGGATTACAAATGATTGTCTCACTTCAAACGAGACCCGTCTTGTCATAAATGTAGTTTTCGAATGTCACTTTACCAACAACATCTTCATATACATTTTTCTCATTTTTACTGCATATTCCATATGCACGTCATGACAGACGTAACGTCGCTTGCAACGTCGTTAGAGCACCTGTTCTCGTCTCCATTTCCAATTAACACACCACAATAAACGTACACGTATACTGAAAAACCAGCTAACGGCAATTTATATATAAATATTGACAACATAGTCTACTTATAACAAGAATATCTTTATTTAAACGTAATCATAACAACATTCAGGTGGTTCTATAACTTGTATAACCTGTTTATTTAACCAGCTTCTTGTGTATCACCCCGCTTATAAAATTACTCACTTGATGCGAAATGAACATGGTTTGCCCTTCTGTTTGTAACCGGTTTATAAATTCATATTCTGAAAATAAAATAAATGAATCTGTCATATACCATCTTTTGAATTTAATCATAAAATACATTCAAAAAATGGTATATTGTCTATTGTCATATACCATTTTTTGAATGTATTTTATGATTAAATTTAAAAAATGGAATATGACAAATCAATTAAGATAGGGAACAATCTCAGTGTGCTGAGAGAGAGAGAGAGAGAGAGAGAGAGAGAGAGAGAGGGAAAAATAATTTATGCAAGACATTTATATTCTAGTTTTTGACCCACGGAATTCACGATCTCCGAAAATGCATTATCACTATTCACATTAGTTTTTTTTTCTGATGATTTTGATGCGAAAAAACAGACTTAATGATGACTTTTCAAAGATGGAAATCTTTCTTGAAAGCTCATTTATTGTTTTATGAGTAAAAACCGTATAAATATCTAAATTAATGCCAACAAAAGTAGATTAATTTAATATAAATGAACTGATACGTCCGGGGTTCAAAATAAAGAAAAATGAAAAAAAAAAAAAATGAACAGAAGTAATTTACAAAAGAAAATCATTTATTCAAGCTACCTACTAGGGCTCAGATTGATTTTGACGGAAAATCTTTGAAAAATGATTCCAAATAACTGAAAGACTTTTCCTTCATTGTATATTCTAATTAGGCTTAATTTTACTTCATCAACTTAGCGCTTCATTTAGTCGCCTTAATTTTTCGGTCATTTTCTTAAAACAAACAAAAAGTTAAATAACTTGAAAAACATATCAATTTCATTGAAAATAACTTTTATTTAAAAGTAGATTTCTATTTTCAGGTAATGTGAAAATCCTTTTAATCCCATTATTAACATACAACTTGTGAACAAAAAACTTTAAAACTTAAACAGTTAAATAGATAGAGAATGATTAACCCCGGTATGAAAATCAATTTTCTACTGTAGCCGCAACAATCATCAAAAGCCAACGTGATCGACAGGCCTATCACGTGATTAACGACAGTCAAAATGTCGGACGCAGACGTGGAGAACGGCGAACAGCATGATTCTATAGGATTATTAGCACAGAAGCCTAATCCGGGCCTTAAATTTGAGAAAAAGTATTCCGAAACAGAAAGATCGACCAGGGTATGTAATAGAATGAATGTTGTTGATTTTAACGATCTACAGATGTGTAAACACGCTTGTTTTGTGTGGCATGTTGTCGAACAAAAACACTACCATAGACCGGAAACACATGTTATGTCATTTTGTATGTTATGTCACTGTTTGACACAGTTGACGCAGACATGTAACTTGTAGTCTGTGACACTTTAAGGCCCAGATAAAACGTTACATGATGTCTGGTGTTTTAACGTTGTTAAGCATGTTTAAAGTCTCGGACCGGAATTAACTGGGGGTTCACCTGACCTTCTTGTAAGTTGTAGACGAAATTAAAATACACACGTGTAAAAACTTTATAAAGTTCATTGATTCTATGTATTTAGGTCATAATATGTCCCTATTAATCTATGAATGTTTTTTGTACATAGGATGTACTTCTGAAAGCATTTTATCATAAACAATGGACAACAGCTGCATAAAATTGCACGTCGAACCAATGTACATGTACAACCAATGTAGTATAAGTTAATTTATAGTTCTTTTGTTTATTTAAATAAAGCGTATATTAATTACATGTATTAAAATGGAAATTTTTAATTAGAGTGGAAATTTACTGAACCTAATTACTGATAGTTACCTAATAGACAAACATCTAAAACAATGAATGATGTTTGTTTTCTGTGTGCTGACAAAGTGAAAGTACACACAGAATCTTATCAACTACTTGTTCCGTCATTTCTGTATTCATGTACCTAAAATGTAATGCCACATGATACGTAATAGTTTTGAAACAATACCCCTACCTCACAATATGATGTATGTATCCCAGATTAAGACTACACATTCATACTTTTTAATATGATACATACATATTATATGCACAATGTGTATGTACAACCCTCAGTTTTTCGTAGCCGTATCACTATGAGTCGCGAAAAAGTAGTGATACAGTTACGAAAAAAAGGACGAGACCTGATACGAAGGGTTGTACATACACACTGTGTATATGATATTTTTATCTAACATTTCCAATTAGGTTATTTAAAATAATAAAAAAAAACAATACTTTATGTGAAAAAATACATTTTACCACAGAAAACCACTGAACTATGTTATGACATGTTTTCCCAATGACGTCACAATGAGAAGTGCATGTGTTCTTTACTGCCAATGTTGTATCACCAAAGTGTGGTGATACAAGATCCTGTATCATACGTATTTGTATTTCGTCAAATCAGATAGAAAAACTAGTCTAATGTTAGATAAAAAATAGTATACATATATTTCATTGGTGTTTATTTGTTGTTCAGAGGTACATGTACATGTATCAGGGATGTCCTATAGGACTGTTGTCTGAGGCTGATAAGCCAATTGTATTGTCAGGGTTATAAGCGGAACGCTTAGAAGATGCTAAAAAGGGACATTCTTTTTGCATTTAGTTTGCACATGAAACGGATTGTTCTGTCATAATACAGTATGCCTGCCCACATAAACAGCTTAAATTTATACATACTTACCATTTATAAAGGAAATTAGGTAATAATATGAATTGTTTCACCCCCAGCAGCAAGAATGGAGTAATATGCATAGCATATTAAAAAAAATGTAAAATTAATGGACAGACTTCATCCAAATTCAACTAAGTAGCAGACATTTTTGTCGCCTTGCTAGCTTTATTGATATCACTTGACCCACCCCTATATATATATAAAACTTGAACCATAAAGAAAAATCGAAATTTTCTTGAAAATAAAAAATGTAACTTTTTCCTCATATCACAGATACGTAATATTATAGAATTTTAAATTGGCTTCTAAATCAAAGATATTTACATTGATATATTCTTTGGTTGATATAATTGTCAAGTTTTATTGTAAGGATTCATTCTTTCTACATGTACATGATGAGTACATCAGCATTTTAATGTTTTCGTGCTTAACAGAAGTCATATATATGTACTGCGCTTTAGATATTAACTAGTTTTAGGTAATAAATCATATTTTTTTTGTTCAAATGTAGAACAAAGACTTTACACATACATTGTATTGTACCGAGTCATTATGTCATTTAAAAATCAGATGGAATGAGCTGCCTAAACCTCCTAATTTGTACAGAATTATTTTGAGTTTTACCCCCTAACTCTAACCTTGTCAGTTTGCTTGCCAAATGGTTTTCCACGGGGTTTTATTTCTCGTCAAGAATACAGGGGCATGTGGGGGGGGGGGGGGGGGGGGGGGGGGGGGGGGCTACGTTTGAATCCCACTCTGAGCAAATCATAAGAAAGTTTGTCAGTTTGCTTTCTGAAGGTTAGTGGTTTTCTTGGGGCACTCCGGTTTCCTCCATCAATGAGCTGACTGTCTTGAAATAGGTGATTGAATCTTGACTGGGACATAAAGCACCATTACTCCACTCCTTTATAAAGTTACCAAGTGATTATATATTTGTATGTCAGTGGGCTAGCACTATAATCATCATTACTCCACTCCTTTATAAAGTTACCAAGTGATTATATATTTGTATGTCAGTGGGCTAGCACTATAACCACCATTACTCCACTCCTTTATAAAGTTACCAAGTGATTATATATTTGTATGTCAGTGGGCTAGCACTATAATCATTCAGCATGCCTATAAATTTATGTACCATAAATACTGAACAAACTTACACATAAAAATAAAATATTTAAATTGTTTCTCATCAAGAATAACAGATAAATTACTTGATAATCCATACATCAACCAACTTAAGTTGAGCTAAAAACAATTATGTCATTCAAATAGAAAATTATTCCACCCTTCTCTCTCTCTCTCTTTAATTTTCTAAAGATATGTTTGTACTGAATGCATTATAAGCTTAGGGACATACAAGGACAGATAAATATGCATACTCATCAATTTTATACTTTCAGAAAATTCTATAATATTGATGAAAAGTTCATTCATTTAATTTATACTTAAGAGAAATTTATTGATTAAAGATAAAACGTAGAAGAGTTTTACCTCGTTTATTTTATAATTAAAATGATCTGTGAATCAATAGATACCTATCTATATTATCTCTAATAAATACCACGGTGTATTGACATCTTAAATGTTACAGTTAGCATTTCTATGTTTTCAGTCCTGAAGAAAAGATTCTCTTCATGTGACTAAGACTAATGACACTATCATGACTATGTCTTTTCTATTGAATGAATCTAAATGACTAAGTCTGATGACACAACTGAACACAAAACAATCAAACATGTAGAAAATAAAAACAGATAACAAACTAGAAAAACTGTGAGCCACAAGCTCACAAAAAATACCCCCCGCTCCCCCCACATAAAAAAAATCCATCGGATCAAATTTTTAAATAGGAAGTGCACATCTACATTATATCACAAAGATTGTGTGAAAGTTTCATGAAAATCCATGGAAGGGTTAAGGAGGAGTTGCGGATAAGAGATAGGTACCCTAAGGTGTCACAGAAGGACGAACGGACAGACACCCCTATCACTATATACCCCCCCTCCCACTTTTAAGCAGGGGGTATAATAATATAACACAGGAGTCAAAAGTAGGCAAAATTGTCAGAACAAAATAAATTTGATCATAAAATCCCCAAAAAGTAATCGGAAAATTAAATCTTAGTAGTGCTGGTACTACCGACTAAAGTTAGCTTCCCCTGAGGAAAGTGACTAAAATTTCACAATTTGACCACTAAAATTCACTCACCAACAGGTACATGTATACACTAGCAACTCTAATATATAGAAGTTGTCCTTGCCCTGAGCCAAACAATCTTTGCAATGAGAATCTCAGATATTATCAGCATATCATAATACAGTTATATTTGAGAACTAAATTTTCCCAGTCCTAAAGGCAGAAAGTAGTTATTAAAAAGTGTGAAAAAGGTACCGGTATACTAGACCTAAACATTAATATTATATATATATATAAAAGGTTACAGAGCAAAATCTAGAAGGGGCCCCTTGCACCATTGGCATTGTCTCCAAAATATTAATTTTGTATAACTGTATTTCTGTATTGATTGATTGATTGGGGTTCTATGTCCAAGTCAAGAATATTTCACTTAAATTGAGGCATCACCAGCTGTAGGTAAAGTGGCAGAAATTTTTACCTTTGCAGTGCACTGGGGGCAATGCGCAAGAGTAGATTCTTTAATGAGCCACACCTGCTATGGCACAGGGCATTGGTTTTAAGGTCTCTTCCAAAGGATTCCATGACTTTCATGTCTAAATGCTGATTGCTTGGCAAAAGAACACTACTTAATTTTAAGTCTTGGTCAGGCCCCAGCTGAGATTTGAACCTAAGACCTCCCAGATATGAAGTAAGTACATTATAGTAGTAGCAAGTATTTCTAGATTCTGGATTTAACATTTAGGTAATGGTGTATATTCATGAATACATAAAAAACTCAAATATTTTGTTATTTCAAAACAGAAATTCTGGAGTAAATGTTAATGATGTATATCTACTGTATGTGACCATAAATCATGGTTTTTATCAGGGTAGATAATCTTTGTGTTTCATGGTAACTTGTAACACACAAAATGTCAGTGTTATAAACAACATTGAAAGTATAGACAGGCTGGTTTAAAATACTTCATGATTTATAAATAGTGTGTATTTGAACTCATTGACTCTAAATGTAAGGTAAAAAGTATATTTATAACATTGACATCCAATACCAGCTATTGAATATATGTATATATATCAGGAACAAAAACCTTAAATTATATATACAAGAAGTGTAATAGACTGCTGATGTGGCTTATAGAGTCCACAGTGTGGTATATCAACACAGGGATGAAGCCTACCGGTAACTATTTGAGCTAGGGGCCCAGCTCACTTCATTAGAGAATTTTTAATAGTAATAAATAGCTAAAATGTGTAAAAATTAAGGGGCCCAGACTGATTTTTAGTAGCCATTGGCTACTGGGCCCTGCAAAACTTCATCCCTGTCAACACCGCTAACCAGACATATATTATTGACATAAATCAGTGTGTTGATGGTGGCTTATAGAGTTCAAGTCCACAGTGTGGCAGATCAACACCACTAACTAATCAATCCCATACTGCTGACTTAAATGAGTGTGACCATGGCTTATAGAGTGGAGTGGGGTAATGGATTTTATACCCCAGTCTGTATTGAGGTGGTAAATTCAGGGATGGTGGAGGAATCCGGAATGTCTGGAGAAAGCCACCACAAATCTTGGAAAGCAAGCTGGCAAGCTTTCTTGCCCTGATACCCTGAGTGGGATTAGAACCTAAGCAGTGAGAGGTGCTGTGATCTGTGCAAACTTTATACCGCTTGGCCACTGAGTCCCTTGGTAAACCTAGGCATTGAAAGGCCCTGTGATCTGTATGGACACACTTTAGACCTCTTGGTCATGGAGGGCCCTGGTGGCTTAAAGACTCTACAATGTAGCAGATTAACACCACTAACTAGTCAATCCGTTATTGTTGACATTAAGATAACCATTAAAGGCGCTTACACAAACATGGACAATCTTTTGGTAATTAATGTGTTGTGTCTTCTGAGTTCCTTACTATAATGTGCTATTAGCAGATTTAGTCTAAAAAATTCCATACATACTCAATAATGTTGCAAAATATAGCCTAGTGCCAGCTATTACCCATAGATTTGTGTAATCATTTAACAAATGTTGCTCAATTTCAGATCTTGCTTTTAAACCGATGTCACATGACCTGCATTGAATGATTTACATGTAACTTGTAATCACATGATGTAATTGATGCTATACATAGCTTTGTGTCTGCTTACATTGATAATGATGCAAATTAGTTCATAAATTTTATGTTAATTGACAAGAAGAAGGTCATGGAATTGATTCTGTAACTTATACTTAAAGTTTTAGTTTTTATGTTAATTGATTTTACTTTGAAATAAAGAAGAAGGTTATTCAGCAAATGTTCAGTTGATACTGTAACTCATGGCACAGAAGACAATGGAGCAACATTGTACAGGGTACACCAGTTTTTAAATGTTTGATGCTTTAATTGAGGGACATTCTTTAAAATTTGACTGACAAAAAATTTGCATTTTAAGCTGAAATGTGTATATTGACCAAACCCAATATGTTACAGGGCATAAAGTACATTTATTAAAGTTTACAGAAATATTTGAGATATTTTTATATTTGATAATTTACTGCAGTACTGTACATTTTATCAGTTACTTAGAGGTGAAGTATTCTAGTTATATATACCGCTACTAGCTATGGGGTGTTTATCAGTTCAAGTTGCAGCTTGTATATATACATGTATATACCCGAATTATCATCTAAACTAAAGCGTGAGAACATTGTACTTCTATGTTTAACACCCTGTTCAGACTAGCTTTCTTATAGCATTTTTATACCTTATAGGTATGTCTGTTTGGTTGTATGCAGCTTAAACGAGCTACTTGAAGTCCATTTAAGGGACTCACTCTTGTACTTTCAGTTGCCATGGAAACTGATATAAGCACGGTTTTTGAGCCTTATATAGACCCTGGACAGACTTTAACTGAACTTTTTTGCGCGATATCTTGACCTTCACCTTTGACCTCTTGTATATAAGTGGATGTAGAGGAAATTGAATACCTTGTTGTTTGTTGTATACATGTATTGTGTAATTTGAATTAAAGGTCTACTTTTATCTCCCTATATAGTATGTAACATTATGTTAATTGGGTTTCAGTGTTACTGACTAATACTCTTGAGTTGTTGCCCCTGATTTCATCATAACAGACATGGGATTTGTGTCTTTCTGTCTTAGGCATCCCAGTGATTTAGAATTTAATTAGGTTTTTTAGACAAGACAACTTGCAAAACACACAAACAAGTGTACCCCTTGTAAATATTGCAATGTGTGTATGATTGCTGGTGTAATGACATCTTTCATCAAGCTTTTGCTGTTGTAATTGGGTGTTCAATTATTGTATCTATTGTACAGATATTTCCTACCCATTATGGGCATTATATAGTCCTTTCATCACTTGTATAAATATGTAAACAAATATGCAATGTAGAACAAATATTGCTATAATCAGCACAAAACACAAAGGTTGACATTTCACTGACATTAAAACAAGATGTGCAATATATGTAGAGGGAGGGAGGGGGAGAGATATACATGTACATGTATTTTTCTTGGCAACAGTCTGAATCTAGCGATGCATATGTTATTGGTTTATTCACACCAAATAACCATTATTGTTTTTATCCATTATCTGATCATTCAGTATGTAGACAGGTTATATAGATCTAGGACAATGACCTGCACAGAGAGTTTGATCCCTGCTGGAAGGTTAAGGTCACAGTACTGTATGTAGACAGGTTATAAAGATCTTGGACAATGACCTGCAGAGAGAGTTTGACCTTTGTTGAAAGGTTAAGGTCACAGTACTGTATGTAGACAGGTTATATAGATCATGGACAATGACCTGCAGAGAGAGTTTGACCTTTGTTGAAAGGTTAAGGTCACAGTACTGTATGTAGACAAGTTATATAGATCTTGGACAATGACCTGTAGAGAGAGTTTGACCTCTGTTGAAAGGTTAAGGTCACAGTACTGTATGTAGACAGGTTATATAGATCTTGGACAATGACCTTTAGAGAGAGTTTGATCCCTGCTAGAAGGTTAAGGTCACAGTACTGTATGTAGACAGGTTATATAGATCTTGGACAATGACCTGTAGAGAGAGTTTGACCTCTGTTGAAAGGTTAAGGTCACAGTACTGTATGTAGACAGGTTATATAGATCTGGGACAATGACCTTCAGACAGAGTTTGAACACTGCTAGAAGGTTAAGGTCACAGTACTGTATGTAGACAGGTTATATAGATCTGGGACAATAACCTGCAGAGAGAGTTTTACCTCTGTTGGAAGGATAAGGTCAAATTACTATATATATAGACAGGTTATATAGATCTGGGACAATGACCTGCAGAGAGTTTGACCTCTGTTGTAAGGTTAAGGTCGAATCCCAGTTGCCATTGGTACCCATAAAATGCTGGTTATCTGTATCCAAGGGAATTAGACATTTTACCAGGCTTTTTATTAATGGCATCCCAAGAACAGTTCTGTGTTGTTTTAAGCAGATAGTTGAACGCAATTTTATGGGCCGAGCTCAAGTGTTGGATGTAGTAGTGGTAAGAGAGAGAGAGTGAGTGTGTATGTGTGGTGTGTGTGTTTTTTGTACTTACCTGGCCTATTATGGTAGTGAAGTCCTCTTCCTTTATCAGTTCTTATATTGTTTGGTGACATGGGACATAGCCATATACTGTGTATCTTGTTGAGATACTTCCAGTAAAGATGATCTGTGTCACAAGGATCTGTTTCTATTTTGTCCAATAGTCACTTCATAACTACATGAATATTGTTGATTTTAATTTTCTAATTTGCATTTCACACTGGTTGCCTCATTGTGATATTTTAAAAGTTCACAACCATTAGTTTTTAGTCTCCTGTTCATTACAGCCATATCTGGCTAACTTGGTTCCTGGGCAGATTTATTGAAGTCTTTTATATGGTTATATGACTGTGAACCTTTTACTGGAGATGTAGTTATAAACATGGTGTTTAATGAAAACTTGTCCATCCTTAGACTGTCATATTCCTCCCAGTAGATACACATTGTTTGTTTCCTTAATTTAATAAACTACTGTACATGTACTGTCAGGACCAATTGCTTTTTGATACACTTTGCAGGTTTCTTGGGTACTCCCACAAGTTTCTTGGTTTCCAAGGAACAGGTGTTGTTTCTTGGTTTCTAAGGAACAGGTGTTGTTTCTAAGGCATTGTTGTTGTTTCCTTGTTTCTAAGGAATCACTATTTCCTCTGGAACTTTGTCTGATGACCGACAGACCACCTGTGCAACATTTCTAGCTGTTTTCTAGTTTCACCGCTCGACTGACAGACCACCTGTGCAACATTTTTAGCTGTTTTCTAGTTTCACCGCCATCCAGTTGTTGAAAGTATCTGACTTTTAGCTCTTAAAATTTCTGTTTGCCAATTACCACCTCACCAGACTTAATCCTATCTGTGTGACCTTGTATATAGATTGTCACCTCGTCAAGTTGGTAATCTAAACTTTACTGGATTATCTAATAATAAAATTTTTAGATAACTTGTATCACATATTTCCCATCATGCATTCTGTCATAGTTTGATAAGATTACGAGTATCTAATCAGTATTCTTAGTTATGACCGAGGTTATCTACCTGAGTTTCTGAAGAAAAAAAAAACCTTGTTCACCTGAGTTGTTTGTTTGTGGTTGGGTAATTAATTGTTATTTAGTCTGTCTGTCACATTAACTAATAGTCGTTTATTTATAGTGTATATCTACTAATTTTTATAGTGGGGAGTAGTTGACAGTGATTTATAAATCTTGTGTACTACAACTTAGAGTAGAACAGTGAAGAAGTTGACATGATACCTGTGTATTATAAATTTTTAACTGCCAGGATGTAAAACTTTATGTCACAGCGCTCATCGGAATAATTGCCAACGACAAGCTCACTTAATTTTATTTTTGTGACTTTATATATGTGGTAGACGTCAAATTCTTGTTACTTTTTATTTCCTCCTGGTGACGTTTCTCCTGTCATTTGCATTCATTCATCTTACGGAGAACCGAGACTGCCAGCGTTGTCTGAATAAAGACTTTGGATTCTAAAGGTCATCTATTCTTACCGATTTCCTAGAAGTTTTTGGAATTTCTTTGCCAAATTTAGAATCGCCCTGCAACAATGAGTTCATCGGCGCTGCCTATGCTAAGTAGAAGCCGTCGGCCATCGGCTGCAATAGAAGAGCGAGACATTAAAGTAAGAGTGTTATACATATTCATAGATTCTTAAAATATTATTTTACATGTTACCTATTAAATGCAAAGTTAGGAAAGTTTTGAATTATTCATTGATAAAAGTTAGCAGTATTTTAAACATTCTTTATCTTTACTCATTGTATAGTTATGTTAGTCAGACTACAACCAGACTTAACACGAGTTATTATTAATTATACCTCACTGTAATTAATTATATCTTAAAAGTTTGCACAACTCATTATGTATTTCTCTCTTAAGTTAAAAGTTTTACTTATATGAAAAGATATATTTTAATATCTTCATTTGAATGTTAAAATTGTTTGTATAATTTTCTATACAAGAGTATTTTCTATAGAAGATTTTTTGTTTGAAGAATTTTAAGTTCACGTTGTACCTATGACGATTATAACTATGACAATTATATCTACCTATCATTAATTGTCTCTATGTAAATGTCATTCAGTGTATTTTTTCAGTTCTTCATTCTTTACACATATCTCACCACATTTGAATAAAACATTAAAAAGTACTGCTACTTCAGCAAAGAAGTAACTACAGTGTTCAAACAAGAAATACAGTTGGTGACATTGTTAATGGCACAAAGGTCTTTTTCTAGATTGAACACTGGACTGTGATGAGAATAGTAGTCCAAACAGTTTTGGAGTACTGGTATCTTTTAACTCCCAAGTCAATAGATAATATAGAGACTTATATTGTATGGCAAATTAATGCGACATTGACTTTGTCAAAAGTTTTAAAAATTAACACATTCTGCTGCTTGTATGTTATATGACATAGTCAGGCAGTTGTTCCATTGTGGGGGTTTGTGAGGGTGGGGTGGGAATCATCTGATGGGGGTTTTCAGTATCTGGCATACTAGTCTTGAAGAAAAGATAAAATGAGTCACACCTAGCCATTAAAACTGTTCTGTGTGGCATAAATTTGCCATAGTATAAGGCTAAGGCAATCACAGTGAATAAATAGAAAACTTAATCAGTCAAGATTGATAAAGGTTTGATCCCCAAAGATGCAGCCACCAAACTTTAACCTTATGTATAAAAATTGGTTGCAAGTTGACAGACTTGGTCATCATCACACCTAATACAGTCAAAACATTTGAATGCTGGTTTGTGATAACTTTGTGAGTGTTTGTCATGTTTTCAGACTTTGTGGCAGTTGGCTAGTACTCTGGTAGCCTACTTATCTATTTATTTCATGTCTGATATATATGGTAATGTATGAACTGTAAACATTACCAGTTACACTTGCAGTTCAGAATGACAACTGCATGTCACAGACATACATAGTTTTGAAGCATCTTAGATGAAGTTTGTACAGGCTAAGTTTGATGCTAATTTAATGCTATCTTTTTGGCTATTTGGTCTAGTATTTCCATGCTTCATGCACGCTTCAGGAGCATTTTAATTGCTATGTCACTAAAACAATTATGAAATCATAATTTAATAGAGATGTCATTACAATTAAATGGACAAACACTATATATGTAACAAAAAAAAAAAAAAATTTACTTTTAAGTTAGAACCCATTATTTAATTTTTAGTCTCTGAATATTTCAAGCTGAACCTAGGGATTGAAATTCTGTAATTGTGTGAATCATAGTGTGTTGGTCTTCAAACATTTTATGTTTATGCTTTAAAATGGAATGTTCAGTAAATGTGTTTCTCTCCATATATATGTACAAGTTAATGATAGTTGCAAAAACCGATTATCACTATTTTGTATAAATACAGTTCAGAAGATTGAGCAAACAATTATATTATTATAGCCCCATTTGCAATATAAAGTTAGTCTATATTGTTTTTTTATCACAACACTTATTACAGAGATAGAGGGTATATTGTCTAGAATCATTTGTCTTCATAATAACTTAAATCTAATTCTCCATCATCGATGTCATTTATCAAGACAAACTCTTCATAAAATCTGGAATCTTATTCACTCCATGAGTATTATCATTTATCAAGAATGACCATTTCTTTTATTGTACGATTATTAACATGGCACCAGATCAGTGGAGTAAGGAGTCTGATTTCCCGTGTAAGTACGCATTCCGAGGTTAACAATCGATACAACAAGGAAATGTATATCACCCATTAACAAATGTAAATCTTATAAACTTCATACTGTCCGGACGGCCGGCCGACCAACTGGGGAAAACGTCTATTTCTTACTTAATTAACTGTAAGTAACAATGGGAAAAAGTCAAATTGATGACGAAGAAACAGTGTATTGGTTTTCTGTGATACTCTGATATATATAGGTATATATAGATAATCAGATTACCAATCAGTTATTATGGAGCATTTACCCTTTACAACTGTCGAGTCAAGACTTGATTGGTAATACATTGACTACAAGAAAAAAAGAATAGCCATATAAATTTCCCAACAAGGAAAAAGTGAATATCTATCAAATGTATGTTTCCAATCCTGAAAGCAAAAAATGCAGTTGGCTACTAATTTCTGAGAAATTCTTTCAAAAAGTAACCTATTCTAGCAAATTTGTGAAAAAATACTTTAAAAAAGACTCACAAGATTGGAAATTTTTCTTCTAATGATTTTAAATGTGTGGAAACCTAGTCAAATGCAAATGCTAAGCATTTATGAATTAATGATTGTCACAATTTGTAGAAGAATTTATTTGCTCTACAGACAATGGCCTGTCCAGAATTTTCATGTTCCATCTGATAATGATGCACCAGTAAGCAAGTCATTGTTTTAAAGCTTGATTGCTTAATCAGCATTATTTCACCTATATGCAGCTAGGATCGTGTATCAAGCTGAATCAGCATTATTGCCCCTATATGCAGCTAGGATCGTGTATCAAGCTGAATCAGCATTATTGCACCTATATGCAGCTAGGATCGTGTATCACGCTGAATCAGCATTATTGCACCTATATGCAGCTAGGATTGTGTATCAAGCTGAATCAGCATTATTGCACCTATATGCAGCTAGGATCGTGTATCTAGCTGAATCAGCATTATTGCACCTATATGCAGCTAGGATCGTGTATCAAGCTGAATCAGCATTATTGCACCTATATGCAGCTAGGATCGTGTATCGCGCTGAATCAGCATTATTGCACCTATATGCAGCTAGGATTGTGTATCAAGCTGAATCAGCATTATTGCACCTATATGCAGCTAGGATCGTGTATCAAGCTGAATCAGCATTATTGCACCTATATGCAGCTAGGATCATGTATCAAGCTGAATCAGCATTATTGCACCTATATGCTGCTAGGATCGTGTATCAAGCTGAATCAGCATTATTGCACCTATATGCAGCTAGGATTGTGTATATTTATGACAGTGGGAAACATTAAGTTTATTCCAGTAAAACAGAAGTCTATACATAGGTTATGTGGAGTAAGGATACATACCAAAATTTTAAGTGACTATTTTATTTACCTGGCACTTAAAACTTAAAACCAATTAACATAAAGGAGTAAGTAATATATAAGTATATCTTGTCTGGTCAAGGTGGTCAATGTTACCCAGGTATATGTGTCTTTATAATTGGTATGGTCATACAGGGTAACAGGGTCATTATGTAACTGGAATATCTGTATATAGTCAAACATGCCTTAAAGGCCACCTATATAAGGACCACCTGCTTTTAAAGGCCAGTAAAGTTTTATCCCAACTGCTCTTTATTCTTGTTATTTGCACCTCTATTTAAGGGCCACCTACCTACAAAAAATACTTAATCTTTCCCTTTGGTGGCCTTTATAGACAGGTTTGACTGTATCTGGTTAGGGTGGTCCTGTAACCCCGAATAATGTGTAGAAACCTGCAGAACATACTAGAAATAAATCTTGGGTCAATGTTGTCCCATAGTATTGGTATGGCCATATAGGGTATATGTTGGTTAGGGTGGTCTGATTAATGTGAGGAAATTGCAGTGTATACTAGAAATAAATCTTCATAAAGAAGTAAGAATTCATTAGCTCTATGACATCTAACATACATTATGTATAAGGGATAGATCATGATACATACACATAAATATTTCTTATGTTCCCTTGGGTCTCTGTATGCCAGTCATAAAAAAATGTTCAGAGATGGTATAAGTTTACACACTGGAATGGTTCAGAAAATGTTTGTACTGCGAAACTTTCATGGCATGCTATAAATAGCATTGAGGAGTTTAAGTACACTTCTAAAACAATTTTGTAATGATTTGCTAATGATTTACCATAAATCCTTGTCTTTGTACAGAGATCTATAGATTGCAATACAATTATGACATACAGGGTCAGTAATTGGCCTGGTAGCTCAATCAGTAGAGCCAGCAACTAGGAAGGGAAGAGACCATTAACCCATTGCCAATGGTGATGGCTCATTAATTGATAAAACCTTATGTGACTCATATTAGGAAACGAGGTTTTAGGTCCTGTTACACTTGGAACCTTGTCCTACCTACCCTGGAAGCTGCCAACCAACAGTTTTGGATGGTCCCTGAGGGTGGAACCTGATAGTTTTGGTTCAAGGTAGTTGAATTGAAAAAAGGAAAGGAGAAATATGACAGTCTGGGCTTGTTGACTACACATAGTGCTTCTCGGGCCTAGATTTGAAATCCTATCCATGTAGATCTAAGTGTGAGAAGATTTGTCAGTTTGCTTGCTTTAAGGTAGTGGCTTTCTAAAGGTATTATTGGTTCTCCACCATCCTAGAACTGACCATGTTAATATAAGTGAAAGAATCTTGACTGTCATAAAACTAAAACACCACTATTACTTCACTACCATTCATCAAAACAGGTGCTTGCTACTGATTTTTGTGTTGTGAAGCAGCTCTCAATTTCAGTATATCTACAAAGCTGGCTACAGTTAGGGAAGTATATTAAAGGCCACTTTGACATAGTAAAGTATTTGCATGCACTTGATCCATGCACACATGACCTTTGTGTTTTGTCCTTGTGTTTCCTCTTTGACTTTGCTTTCAGCTACATTATTAAGGATATTAGTCATTTGTAACACTAGGTTATATAGTAACAAGATGTACTGCTGTCTGAGAACACACTTCTCATTGTTACACATCTAGCTTATGTCTAATTAATTATGGTAGCTTAAGGCATAAACATTTAATTACTGCAGATATATATGGGTCGTATTCTACATACAGGATGACATCATTCACTCCCGGTCTACAACCTTATAAAGCCACCATTTACATCAGGAGTAACTGGATAATACAACATTCTGACTGTTCTTATCCATGTATGCATAAATTTTACAATATATATTAAAGACAGAGTTGTAATTATCCCGAGTCATTGAAGCGTGACAGACAGGTTTTACTTGTTTAATTAAGATTGTATGTTTAATTTTACACCCATTGATAATATCCTATTGTTTGTACTACATAATTATCATTTCAAGTGTACAGTAGTATTTAGTAAGCATTCTGTAGTGCCTTGATGTTCCGTGTGTTTGAATAGCTTCAATTATGTCAACAGAACATTAACACAGTACTGGTAACTGGCTCACCCACCCACTCAATTATACTCTGATGTTCTTGTATATGAATAAGTCCCACAAGTACCATATTTTTTTGTTTTACTGTTTTTTTAAGTATTCACTTCTGTTTCTTATGCACAACTGCAATGATGCTGAAATGCTGATGCAGCTTAAAGCAAGCACATGTTTACACACTCTGATGTGTATAAAACAGTAACATGATTAGTCCCATAAGCATTGTATCGGTTTTGGTTTTACAATGATTTAAGGAATTCTTTAAATGTGTTTCTGACTTTCCTCACACCTTAAACGTACAGCAGCAACCTTTTCTGTTCTTTCATTGACAGCAATAGTGCTGATGCAGCTTTTAAACAGTCACACACCCACACAATCCAATGTTCTTGTTTATCAATTACTCCCATAAGTACCATATTGATTCTGTTTTACTGTTCTCCCACGACATCATTAATGTTTCTCTGACTCTAGACCTTCTGTATGACACTCTTTCCTGGTTCTTTATTGACTGCAATAATGCTGATGCTGCTTAAAAAAGTAACACACCCACACACTGATGTTCTTGTGGATATATTAATCCCATAGGCATTGTATTGCCTCCCACACATTGAACTGATGTTCTTGTGTATATATTTATGCCATAGGCATTGTATTGCCTCCCACACATTGAACTGATGTTCTTGTGTATATATTAATCCCATAGGCATTGTATTGCTTATGTTTGCAATGCTTTCAGAAATTTGCTTCTGTTTTTGACAATCTAGACTTCATTGACTGCAATAGACCTGGTGCAGCTTTAAAACAGTAACACTGATGTAATTTCACTTGCTAGAGAATTTACAGGGAGAGGGCATTCTGGTTTGCTCAACTACCATATTCTTGAACTGACTTTCTCAATACAAGGGAAAGAATCTTGACTGGGGTGTTAAAGTTAATTACACCAGCCTAGTCATTTTGGTAATTATTAAGCAGTATGTATTGAACTTCAAGTCTTTTAATTGAGACTAGAAGACCAAAAGAAAAAAGGTAGAAAAAAGCCTGTTTGCCTAGACTGATATACATGGGATGTTAAATTCCTGTCTGGGATGATCTGTGGTGCTAAACCAAATCAGATGTAGTTGTTGGCTTATTGTGTCATATCTTTATTATAAAACCATGTGTAACATTAACGTATGACCTGTGCATGCTCCGTAATCCTAAATACACAGAATACGACATGTTAAACCAATTATTTCTACTGCTCTGTTATTAATGTATCAATGTTATTGGCTGTAAAACTATAAGAAACGTATTTTAGGCTATTGATTGGAAAATCTTGTAAAAGAGTTGTTATGGGGATTAAGTTACAATGTCCTGCCACAGACAATAAAATGTTGTAATACAGATAATTCTAACATCGGAGTTGAAGGAGAAGGAGGAGATGAGAGACCTATGTATGATTATTTTATGAGGACTTGTGTAGACTTATCTTACATTTTATTAGTCTGTATTATTTCTATATATAGACACAATTCAAAATTTGAACCATTAAAGTGCTACTTTTTCTGGTTTATTATCAGTTTTAGTTCTATATAAAGACTTCAATCTATATTTATTATATTTTATATATATATATATAAATTCTATATTTATAAACTGGCAGATTTATTGATGGTTAAGGTCAATTTATTATATACATACATGTATATAGCTTTATTTTCCTTTTAATGATGATGGTGCATATTAATTTCACAAATTTCTAACTTCTGTATTCATTTATGATTCTCTCTTTGAACATACCAGTGCATCTACATGTTCTTACCCACCCACTACCTACCTACTTACACTTAGGTTACTACTTCTTCTACTACCACACACACACACACACACACACACATGCACACCATGAGAGTATTGATACATCTGATTTTTTAACCAAAACCTAATGATCTAACTTACATTGGTTCCTGTTACAAAGGTCAGTAATTTAATGATTTTTAATACAACTTGTTGGTTATCTGGATTTCAATGTACAAATTATAAACACCTTCTATACACAACAATTATTTCCCTCTGAATATGGGGACCTCAGTATAAAGTGGTCTAAGTGCTGGCTTGTGGATCACAGTGCCTTTCACTGCCTAGGTTCAAATCACAATCGAGGCAAATCTTAATGTGAAAAAGTTAATGTCTCAGTCCCCTTGCTAAAGGTCAGCATTTTTTTCTGGACACTCAAGTTTCCTCCAACAAACCAGAACTGACGTAAGTGATAGAATCTTGATTGGAACATAAAACACTATTTCTCCACTACACTTCCTTCTGAAATGCAAATGGCTCAGAAAATGTTCTTGATTAAGATTCTTATCCATAAGGTCAAAGATTGATGAACCTTTATACTTTAGTACCGGTTAAATCAACTTTTAGTTTGTCCAAATATATTAATGCAAATTTGTATTGTAAACAGTTTTAGCAGCTGAAATACTTCAGTTTATTTGCTTTTTGCTGCTGCATCATGAGATAAGCTCAGTTTGTGACAGTTAAAACTGATGTGTTTTAACTGTTGTAACTTACTACAAACACGGCTCAGCTTGGCTCGGCTCAGCTTGGCTCTGTAAAACTCCTAATTATATATGATACAGAAATGTGATTAATTCCAAGGCTATGTTTTTATTTGATTTATGGGTTTTTGAAATTTCTCTGAACAATGTATTAAGTTAGATGCTTTTGTAGCTTAGAAACTGATTACCAGGATATGATGATGATATAAATGTATAACATTTTCAGGGCAGAAGCTTAACTATTTTGAGTTAGGGGTCCGTTCACCTCAGAAAAGAAGTTAAAATAGTAATAAATAGGTAAAATGTGTAAATATTTAGGGGCCCAGACTGGTTTTTAGGAGCCATTGGGTACTGGGCCCCTGCTAATCTTCATCCCTGATTTTGATGTATTAATGATATTTATAACATTTTGTAATCACAATAATATCTACATCATCAATTTATACAGAAATATTAAGCTGATCAAGATAACAAACAGTTACTATGTAAACAGCGATAACAATAATCTGTGATAATATAATGACAATTCTATATACTATTATCAGATTTAGACAATGAGGATGACAACGTTGTTGTGAATCTGGTCTCTGGAGGATATTCTAGATTATAAATCATCATATTGGATTTTTATCTGGACTATTTCGGGATGGAAATATAGCAAAAGGTCTCCTTAGGAAATATGGAGAATGGTTACATAGGAGTAGAAAATATAATGGACCTTTCAAAGTGTAATGTGTGGGTTTTTGTAGAAAACTGCTTCCAAACTGAGTACTGGTATCTACAAACTAGTCTGCTTATACACTGTATATGTTTTTTGGTCTCTGTTCCTTCTCCAGTTTTCACTTTATGTTGACTTTATGGTCAAGTGTCCAAAATTAAGTCTGTACTCTTACAGATCATCACACCTGCCTAGGTTTCAATTCCATTGTGGAGATCTTGGTCTAAATTTTTTAGTTTCACTTATTAAAGAGGGATAATATGATTTTCTCAACCATTTCACAACTGACTTCCTCAATATAAGTGAAATACATCTACTTTTGAACGTGTCTTGACTGAAGGTAAAACAATTACCATTACTCCATTCCTCAGTAGGTCTTCCTTTTGTACCCCGGCCTTTAAATTATAAATTAAATTATTGAAAAATATTATTTTTTCTAAGAAATATATAAAATGACTTATGGGTAATTCTGTCATTCTCGGATTTTCCAGTCAAATACAAATTTTAGTGCATGTACAAATAGTTCTTCCCACTCCCTCCTAAATTCACTTGTCTTTGTCTTGTTCTACAATGTCTGTACATGTATTTTATTTGATGTTTAGGGTAATTTGTGCCTTGATATGTTACTACACAACAGAATATATATATATATTACATCATGAAACTTAACAGACCGCTTTGAAATGAAATAATGTAAATTTGGAAAAATTTTCAGACTCATTTAATTTTTTTTTGCAAATTCATGAAATTTCCATATTGATATTAAGATTTAACATAATTTACTAGCATCTAAACTCAATGTTACCCAATCATGTGAATATAAAATTACGGGAATAAGTTGTGAATTTGTTTCTCACAAAAATTAACCAATTCTAAAATTTCCTGATGTACAGTATCTTAGTTGACTATGTTTTATTTAGAAATGTATTGACTAAAAGGGTTTTTGCATAAACATTTTTATATAAAGGTGAACCCCTTAAAATCCTGTTTACATTTAGTAAGAGACTTTCAAAACTTGTTGGATAAACATCTCCAATAAATCTGAAGTTATTCTAATATAATTCAATTCTCCTTTGTTTCAAGCATATTGATTGGTCATACTTTTCTGTTACGTTTGCATGAATGGATTGGCTCTCGGTGACATCATCTTATTATGGATGACACAGAGGCATTTGAATTCCTACCCCATAACGATGCGATCTTTTACTTGCTAGGGCAACATTGTTATTTAAATTGGTTATTTGTTGTTGAAAAAATTTCTATAAATTGAATTATAAGAAATGAAGTTACATTTAGTAAGAGACTTTCAAAACTTGTTGCATAAACATCTCAAATAAATCTGAAGTTATTCTAATGTTTATCTAAGTCCATTTAGAATTTCATGTTGTTTACCGATTTCTCTATAATTGTAACAGAAACAACAGAAAGTGTCATTTAAAGTCAGATAATCCTTTAGCGTAGGTTATTCACATCATCCAATTTAGTTAATTCAATATCATCTCTAGTAATGATGTAGTTCCTTGTAATAGAAGCTTCAGAATAATTTAATGTATTAGCTGTTCTTACAAAAAACATGTATGTTTACTATGCGTGTCAGCAGCAAGCAGTGTAAGATATTGATCAGTTCTTAGTGTTATCTTTATCATTAAACTTGTCTGTTTGTTTATTATTATATAATTATTATAGAAGTTTAAAAAAAAACAATTGGAGTGTAAATTCTTAGATACTAAAAAGACAAAAGTCATTAAATGAAAACAATAAACATGTGATATATAATTTTTTCTTTGCACATTTGTAATGGATAACATCATGCAATATAAGATTAAAATTCGAAGATAAGAAGACAAAGTTATTGTAGTCAAACCTGCCTTAAATGCCACCTTTATAAGGGGCACCTGTTTTTTTAAAGGACAGTCAAATTTTATCCAAATTGCTCCTTATTCATGTGATATGAACCTGTATATAAAGGCCACCTCTATATAAGGACAACCTGCTTTTAAAGGCCAGTAAAATTTTATCTCAATAGCTTCTTATTCATGTTATTTAAATCTGTGTATAAGGTCCACATTTCCATACAGACCATTTTTACAGGTTCTCTTAAATGGCCTTTATAGACAGATTTGACTGTACATAAAAATATATTTAAATGAACATTAGTCAGTGTAGAATGGAAAGCATTACATCAAGTTATTTGAAACATCCTTTGAATTATAAGTTCAACTGGTCATCAAACATTGTGTATCAGTATGTATGCAAAAAAGGTTCAATTGGTCAAGGCTCCCCTTCTTAAGAGACCTCTCTTGTGAGTCCTGTCATTACCACACACAAATATATATATGTATGTGTGTGTGTTGTCTCTTAACACTATGCATTATAGCCTGGAATCAGAAAATTCTCTGAGGCTCATCTCATGTATGTCAGTCTTGCAAGAAATAAGAAATCTAATGTGTTATGTTAAAATAAAAAAAATCCATGAAATAAGAATTTTATCGAGAAAATTCTGGAAGAAAATTGTTGTTTATTTCCACTGCAATATTCAAGAATACAGTTGTACAGCAAGTCAAGGGGAGGTAAATGACCTCTAAGCCAGTGTTCTAGACCGCCATACTACTGATTATCTTTTTTCCCTAATTTTCTTTCATTCAAGAAAAAACAAGTTGTACAGCAAGTGTAGGTAAATGACATCTGAGCCAGTGCTCTAGGCTACAATATCATTATTTTTGCCATAAGTACAGACTTTTTTTTCAATCTTTGCATTTTTTCTACAAAAAATCTGATTTAAATGATCTCCCAGGTGATATCTTTATCCTCGTAAGGACAGGAGATCTGGCTGGACAGACAGGTAAACACTTAAGATTTATGAATGATGTTGACCAGGCCATTGACAAACTATATAATAATTAATTATAACACATATCAAGCCTAAAACACCTGTCAGGTTAACGAGATATAAATCACCTGGACGATACCTGTATGACGTTTGAGGAGTTAATCATTATCAGGAAATTGCAAAAAACATAATAAAACTGTTTATACATCCATAAAACATTTTATATATGACCTGAATATCTAGGTAGCTCCTGTGAAACAAAAGACAAATGGTTGTGGTAGGATTTCTACTGACTGCAAACCAACTTTTATTATCTTTTTACTAATATTAACTTTCACGTTTTTCTTGCCAAAACCATTTCGCGATTATATTGTCCTTGTGAAACAAGTGACAGTTAATATCATGAAAATAAAACTTGGTTTACAGTGTACTTACCACTAAAATTTTAATTTTGACTGTGAAAAGCCTAAAATGACAGAATTGGGACTATTTTAAAAAATTTAGTTTTTCAGAAATTTTACAAAGAGTGTAAAGGGGGATTGTTGGTACAAAAGGAAATCTTACCAAGTTTGTACAAACTGGTACTAGTACACTTATTTTGTTCTGTCAATTAAGAATTATTAATGACAGGACTATTTATCTATTATTTTTATCTTCTATAAAGTAAGCATCTGACAAATTCTGGGTTCTTATTTCATTTTTAATTAAGACGGGCCTTGTGAGTATTCTAAATGAGGAAAGTAGAAATAGTTATATACATTTTTCGATATTTCAAATTTACGGTAGTTAATGTATACTTAGAAATGATGAGGAAAAGCCCAAACCAAGTTTCATATTACAGAAATTCTGTTTGTTTTGTCAGAGTTATAGCCCTTGATAAGGTAATACACGCCTTTAAAATAAACAAAATATAGAAATACAGTAAACATGAATCTTGATTAATGTGTCATACATATATCATAATTTATGTAAAATATGACAGACCTTTTTTCTACATCAGATAAAATATTCTTACTGCATGGTACATCCTGGACATCCCTAAAGGCATACATTATTATGGTCAACATATCCGATATGTGATGGTCATACTAAGTCCATTAACATTGCCTGACATTTATAACAATTTGAAAGCGAAATGTAAACAAGTAATGTGTATTTACAAAAGTATCAGAATGTCACATATCATATCCACCTCATGGACTGTGGGTCACTGAAGATCTATTTTCTTCCATGTTTTTAAGATTATCCAAGATCATAGATTATCTTATTGTTCTGTTATAAGTCTCACTCAGTATTTGCAGAACTCCCAAGATCTGGATGAACAAATAGTGGCGATAAGTCGAGGTTTTACTAAACATAATATTATTTGTTAAATAATCCTTACAGTACTATTTGAATCCGAACAAATTTTAGGTACATAATTTTCTTTACAGAACCGTTCGAATTGGAACAAATCTTAGGTACATAATTTTCAGAACTTAATTTATTTAGACAGGTTCCACTGTACATGCAAGCCTTAAAATTTTTAATTATTGGTTCTCTTACAATCTGCTTTTCGAAAAAATAAATTTCCTATAAAACATCAGTTCTTAGCTCTGTGTAGAAACTAGTACCTAATACTGTAGAAGCTATTTCATGTAAAAGGTGATCTTTTATTCCTGGGGGATTTCATAATTTGAGTAAAACCTAAGTATATTTTTTAGCTCTGTAACACGATACCAAACATTAAATGTAATGCTTTCTCAATAAATGTTTTTAATATCCTCAGAGAGTAATGCTTTTTACCTCATTTTGACATCTAACACGTATTTGTTAGTCTTGACAATATGCTTATTTAAATAGAATGTTAATATGAAATAGAAAGTGAACAACTCAGAAGGCGGAATTTAAAACAAAAACCAAAAATATTTTTAGGGGCCTCTGTGGCAGAGTGTTCTAAAGGACCGTCATGGATCACAGTGCCTCTCAGTACTGTATAATGCTATATTTCACTGTGGTTTTATTTTTGCTATATTCGCAGTCCAGTGTATTCCCACGAAAATAAAATGGCATCGAAAAAAAGCCATTTTATTTTGTGGGAATACTATTACTAGCCCCTTTAATTTTGCTAGATTAGTTTTCCTTTAATCAGATAATACAGCGAAAATATGACACTAGTCATCATCAAACCACAAAAATTTGACACAGTGAAAATAAAGCAATAAAAAGTACCATGGTTTCAATAACACTTAGACAATATAATTGCTTGTTCCAGAACAAGGCTTGCTAAGTTCTGGATCAGATATATCAGAACTTGCGTTGAGATTTCCTTGTTTGGAGCCACAAGAAGTGATAGATTCAATATTATCCTGTTTCTGATTGAATAGAGTAAAACAGAAAAACCAAAAGATAGAAATATTTCAGATAACTTGTAATTTTAATACATGACTATACATGTATGTTTACTGTCAGAGAAATATAAGACAAGTTATAAAATAGGATTGATTTTCTCATGATAAACAGTTCTACCATGATACTCATCCATTATGTCAACTTCTAAGGTTTTTGTAAATATGAATTATGTTTTGCTGCAATTGTAATCCTGAGAGCTGTTTTAACTATGGTTATGACCGGTGAACAAACAGTAAAAGATAATGAGATCGTTTATATCTGCAGTAGTTTTATTTTATTGTGTCTTTATTTGGAGAATTTCAATATTGATGTTGAAGACAATTAAGTTTTATATCATGTTGATTGCTATTTTCTGCGAATAGTTGCAATAAATGCAGTTTTGAATAATAACAGCTAGGCTTACTCGACTGATGTTGCCCGTTATTGGGCCATATTTGCCTTGATTGCTGTGTTATAGGGCCTTATACTTGTCTTTTTATCTGATTGCTATATAATGTCTTCATAGGGCTTCATATTTGCCTTCTGATGTTTTACTTTCATTTATACACTGAAACCTTATGACAGTTTAAACTGACTTTTATTGTAGCTAGTTACATGAGCTTGTGCAAAGGAAAACAGATGTATAAAATTTAAGTGTTTTTGTCCCAATTCAAATTAAAATTGATAGCTACATTGATTTTGTTCATTGGTTGTTTCTTTATTATTCTGTTTTCAATTGTTTTTTCTGATTAGTATTTATTTTAGTTTTGTTGCTAGGCAATAAGAACAGTTAATTTGACTGCCTTTTCTTTTGTTTGTTTCACTGTGACATTCAATTTTGCAAAATGAAAAAAATAAAATGTACTTTTTGTGGTCTTTGTCACTTTGGCATTCAATTCTTGCAAATAAAACACACACACACACACACACACACACACACAAAGAAGTTTAAAACTGTACGCCTAATTGGACCTTATCTAACTAAAAATCACTGGGCATCACCCATTACCTTAAAATATATCTATAGAGGGGTAAATGTTTAATGCTATGATGAAATGTATTTCAACTGGAAGTGACCTCTTCATGACATATGATATTATTTGGGGAAAAAATATCTATTCATCACAAAATTTGTTGACAAGTAAAATTAGCCTAGCTGGGTCATTTTGGTCTCTACATAGATATCCTATGATAATCTTGAAGGATGTACTCCATGTTTTTTAATTACAATTTGGGTCTGCCTCAGGTAGGTGATTTATACCACACTTCATTCTAATTAATCGGACTTTCTATGAAAAATTTACAATATTTACTGTGACAAACAAGAGTGACATCAAACAGTATATACATTTGTGGTTGCAAATCATTAATCATTTAATGCAGTGATTAATTTCAGTACTGCCATCTTTGTTATTGCAGTGAGGCATTTCGTATGCCAACATTTTTACAATGTTTGGGTGAATATTTTAACCCCTGGCTTTTAAAAAAAGAGAAGGATATTAAATTCAAGTTTCTGTCTGCACTAATTCTCCAAAACTATGAAGCACTATTTTACGAAACTTGGTGCTAAGTTTCAATATTGATGGGAGATGCACATATTGTTAACCCAACTTGGTTTATGGTCCTTTGACAATAAAAAAATATCTAAAACATGACTGGAGACAAAATCTGAGTTGATATTTAGATATTTAGCTTTTCTATAGTCTTAATCTCATAGTTTATTCATTTTGTAAAAATATGATGTTATTGTGTTGAATTTTGATAAAATTGAAAAATGTCTTTGTAATGTAATCTCAAGGTAAAATTCTTGTCTGGAGTAATTCTCCGAAACTATAAAGTACCATTTCACGAAACCTGGTACAAAGCATCAACATTGATAGGAGATGATAGAATATCATTATTCTGAGTTGGTTGTCTAATTTTCTTTTTAAACAGGAATGCAAATGAAAAAAAAAAAAAAATTGTTGGCAGGGAATCTTAATATACTGAATTTGCTTGTTCTTATTTATATCCAATAACTACTTTACTATTTATTTTACATAAAATGTGTGGTTTTATGTTAAATAAGAAAGCATGAAACAAACATCAACCACAGAGCCTTAAAGTTTTTTAAGATTCATTCCATCTCAAGAATTTCTGTTGTTGATCATCAAAATCCACATTTGGACATTAAGTAATCAATTTAAAAACTGTCCATATTTTATACATTCATGAGGCTTTCAGTATCCTAGTCATTAATTTGTGGACAAAATGTAAAAATCTGAGTGTACTTTCTTACCTTTTACATGGATCTTATGTTATCTGTATATTAAAGACAGGCTTTTGTGGTATACATGTACAAGACAGACATGTTGAGATCAAGTCACTCTTGCCCTGAAATAGAGAAAAAAGACTACCAATTAAAATCTATGCTTGATCACAATTAAGACCTTGTTAGAGAGTATAAAGGAATCACCGGGTCCATTTGTCTGGTCCCAGTATTGTGTCCACTCCATATCTTCCATGTCTACTGATGGATTTTGATCAAACTTGGTACATTTGTACATCAACATGAGACGATGTGTCACAAGGTCACAAGGAACTCAGCCACGTTGGGGACAGGGTATTTGTTTCTCAAGAGACTGTTCTAGTATTATTCTGATTACATGTCATGAAAAATCAAAAAACCATATGAAGGACTATATACCGGTAGTACAAGAACAATATTCCAGATGCACAAATTTGCATGGTTACAATATAAGTATAAAGTGATATCAATATTTGACATTTTAATGTTTTTATTATTTCAGGAAATAAAATTTAATTTATCACCAAGACCAAAGTTACAAAGCCGGTCAATATCACAGTCATCCACTGATAGTTATGGCAGCTCAGGTAATGAACGTTATTTTATTATATTCCGTATTTTATGTATTTCAGGATATTAAGTATAGCTTAGCACTACGTCAAAAGCAAAAGTTACGGAGCAGATCGGTGTCTGTATCATCCACGGATAGTTATGGTAGCTCCGGTAAGACCCTCTAATCCGCTCGCTCGCATGCTTTTGCCTTGTTTTCGTACATATATATATATATATATTATATATTAGATCAGTTAATCATACATATACTGGTAGATATTTGGATTTTCTTTACTTTTCAGATGTTTATAACTTTATCAACTTTTAAATGACGTATAGTACAACATTGTATGATTCATCACTTGTGCAATATTTGTTGTTAGTATTTTTCCACCTTTAAGATTGTAACTTTGTCACAGGAGTTCCTCATTGTTGTTATTTTAACTTAACAAGACTGATTGTTGTTTCTTTTTTTCTTTTGATTGATTTATTTAAAATATTGTTCATATATACTGGTTGTTAAATACCAAAATTGTATGTTAGTTGTTATCAACATTAGACAGATAGTCAGCCACTTTGATGTTGTGTCACCTCGGCCGATTATCTCCCTTTGTTAGAGTTATCTCCCCTTAGAGAAAACATGGTTGTGATTTATCAGTGTAACTGTTGTGTAATTGGTAAGATAGATGGTTTTATTCCATGTCCATTAAATAACAACAAATTTACCAAAAGATTCATCATACAAATAAAAACCTAAGATCAATGTTTCTTAGTTGTTTAGATTTTTCAGTGCAATCTATGATTAATACAAGTTTACATCATCAGATTCAATCCCCAATGTTAAAGCTATTACTGAAAATCTTAATTTTGTAGTACATTGTTAATGTTCATGGCTAATTTAATTCTGATTGATACATAATGCTGTTCTTTTGGCAGTTTCTTTTTCAATCTCACTGCAGCAAAACTTTCCATGCATACGACTTTCTTTAGCAGCACATTATTCTACAATATACATGTACGTAGTACTAGCACAAGTACATCTCTATCTTTCTTCATTTACACACTGTACTTTCTGTGCTCATTTTTCTGCCTTAATTGAAAAGCTTTTTTATAAATGAAATTGGCAGACACTTTACAGAGATTCTACATCTACAACTTTACTGCTTAATACTTCTCTGATCAGAAAACGCTTTCTATATAAATATGTATAGTAAAATAAGTTTTTGAATTACAGCAAGTTTTACATTTTTTATTAAAGCTAGGGAACTGGTATTGCTGCAAAAACAGAATAATTTGTCAGTTAATGCCCTTTGATGAAATAAGTTTGACTACTTAAGCAAAGAGTTATGGAACTTTTGCTCAAAGTCACTGTTTTACTGCTTCTGAACATGGAAGCATTCATTCTTATCGTGCACTAATTTCAGTGAATTTTGTGACAAAAATAGCAATATCCGTAAACAGTAATTTGTTATATCTTTAAAAGTTAGTTCCAACAAATTGAAAAATCTTCACAAAAACTAGTAATAAGAATATCAATATTTAGTGTTTTAATGCTGTTTAGATAAAGTGTGTGATTTTGGTCTTTTACATGTATAGATAGTGGTCTATTACTGTAGAGAATTATATCCCGTAAGTTTGACAATTGACAAGCTAGTAATTCAAAATAGAATGCAATGCTAGTGTTCATCCTAGAAGGGACCATGGAGCCATTGATCCCTTATGTTGCCAAATGACCCCATTGTTAAGGCCTTATAGGGCCAATGCCATATTTAACAGCACATAAATGCATAAAATATTGGTTTTATAGTGTTTTAGACAAAAGTTTTTGAAAATTCCCTCACCGCCATTAATCATTTTAGGTCAGTAGGAATTGCTGTGGACTCACCTTTAACATCACATGAATGCAAAATTATTGATGTTATGGTGTTTAAGAGGACCGTTTTTGGAGATCCCCCATTGAAAAATATAAGATTGAACACTGTATTACTGTTTGCCATTCAGCACTGTTGAGCACAGATCTGGAAATGAAAATGTTGAACGTAAAATTACTACAGAAAAAAGGGAAATTTTAACATTTTACTGCAGACTGGTGAAATTTAAGGACAGTTGTTTCATAATATAATGTATTTCTGTTTGCCACTTAGCGCTGTTCTAGAAATGAATATGTCAGATGAAGAAAAACTATAGTCAAACCAGAAATCTGAACATTTTACAACAGACTGGTGAATTTTAAGTACATAGCTTATCATAGGTCCTTAGGTATGATAGTAATAAATGTTGTAGATGGAATTTTTGTACTGAATAAATTATTTAATTGTAATGTAAAATGGTGATATACAAGTCAGAGAGACATTAAAATGTAAAAAAAAACCCAACATCTTACGGTAGACACTTAATGAAATATATGATACAGATTGTGGTTTTAATGTGAAACAAACATTAAATTAATTTCTTAGTTTCAGTTTTATAGTAGAAGACAAATTTCTTACAGTGGGCAGCAAGTATGGAGAAATATATTGTATTTCAAAACATATTTACAAACTTCTTGGAAGAAGGCGACAATTTAATTTAAATTTTAAAAAGTAGCAGACAACTTTTGTTGCCTTGTTAGCTTTATTGAAACCACTGTTAATTCATTTCTTAGTATTGAAATAATCTCACTTCTCAGTTTTGGTTCTTACTTCAGTATTTTTTAAAGGTTCTTGCATAAGAATAGTTAGTAGCTACATGTTGTATATGTAAGTGGTTGGTTATTTACATATTTAGTTCAGTTAAAGTAAAACTTCTGACTTTGGACAGGCACTGGGTAAAATAAATAAATGAGAAAAATGAAAGTATTAACAAATACCAAAAAGCAACAAAAAAATTATTTACATCTTTAGCTCAGTGAAAGTAAACTCCTGACTTTGGACAGGCACTGGACAAAAAAGTACAAAATGAAAGTATTAACAAATACCAAAAAGTAACAAAAACATAAACTACATCTTTAGCTCAGTGAAAATAAAACTCCCAACTTTGGACAGGCACTTGACAAACAAAAAGACAACATGAAAGTATTTACAAATACCAAAAGTAACAAGACAATCAAGACAGACAAAACCTACCTTTATGGTCATGTTAATATGAAGAACAGAAGCAAAGTTTGATCCAAGCTTATCATCAGCTAAATAATCAGCAACACAGGGAGGGCACCTGCTTTCACATAGTCACAAACATGATTGACTGTATAACAATGTACATGTTTATACACATTATAATAATGATTGTTTCACTGTTTGTTGAATTTTTAAATTAAGACTTCAAAAGAAATAAAATTTAACACTGGTGACTCAAACGTTGCAACAACATGGTATTGTCTTGTTCGTTAAAATGTTTGTCAGTTGATGTTGTAATGAAAGTTGTTATAAAAAAAGTAAAACTGTCGTCAGGCTCGTCACTGTCACCTTAAAAATGTCTGTTACTCTGACCCACAGCCAAAGTGACCTTCCTGTGCATAATTATCACTCATGTATGTTAATATTTATGAATATAATTAATTAGTCAAATGTCGTCTTTGACATTGAAGACGACAAAATCTGGTAGCGGATAACGCACTGTAAGGTGTAAATCAGCACACCATACTGGTTAAGTTATGAAACCCAATAGTTTTGGATTTACCGACATGAGTATTGTACCAGAAGTTGATGAGAATGATGGGAACTCCGAGTTAGATGAGGAGTGTGATCTTCATCACGATGATCCAGAATATAAAGATAATGGTAAGAATTCAGGCTTCTGTCTTCTTTAAGTTCTTATTCTCCAGATAGAAATTCAAAGTCATTTTAAAGTCACTCATAAACTAAGTGTATCAGGAAGTGAAACATTTTAAAACTTTATACTAGTTTTGTAATCTGAAATTATGTTGATGTATTTGTTCTCAGTTTTACTTCCTTTTAGATTTTTTTGCATTTTTCTTGAAATTGAATCAAATTTGTTGGATATCACATAAAGATCATCATCATGCCTCTCTTCATCATTTTTTTAATTGTAAAAAATTATTTGCTTTTCCAGAAGTCATAGTATGTATTTTTTAAAATATTTGTTGTAGTGGTTTTTGGTGACAATCTTTTTTGAAAATCTGTAAGATTTTGGAAGCTTTGCAATAGTTTATGGACCACCAGAAAGTTAACTTGTCCCATTCATATTTCTCTCTAGTATGGAATTGTGCTTACTAGGATGACATTGAGACTTTTATAATAAATTAGACTTAGTGTGAAATAAGCTCTTTTGAATTTTTTAATTTTTCATTTCTTGAAAAGTCCATTAGAGTTTTAGTGTTAGTGGCCACTAGTATTAAGAGTTATTTCCCTTTGTCAGTATGCTGATACAATAACGGGCACATTATAAGCTGCTTAGATTGATGTGAATTATGATTATGATATTATACTACTGTTCACATAAAGTAGTGGTGGTGGCAGTATGTATTTGGGGGTGAGGTGATTGTAAAAAATACATATTAATTCTTTCTTATTGAATGGAATAGGTCCAATTTATTGGTTTTGCTCTTTAAAAATTTGTTTCAATATGGAAAAAATACCAGGAAATTTATTTACAGGAATTAATTTTTTAATTATAAATGTTTTCTAATGTATATTTCAGTTTTATTTCTCTTGAAGTAAGTTCTGAGATTATGATTTACTCAACATTGTGGCATATATTCATTTTATCCGAGGCAATATCTGACCTTGGTTCAAGGTCGTATGAAACATAAATTTTATCTTCAAACCTAGAAGAGTTATTTTACCTCTATATACACATATCAATAATCTAAATATAGATTTTATAACTGTTGTTAGCGGTGACTTTTATGCTCTAGGCCAGAGAGAGTTTTTATTTTATGTTAAAATGATTAATAATTTAACCTGCCTTACAGTATGTGAAAATAATGTCATTTGTCGCTGTTTACTTTTTATGTCATTTATGGCACAAAAACTTAATTTTTCAGATGAAAATAAAATTTTAACAAATGGTGATATGGTTTGTAATAAATACAAAACTTTTGTCATTTATGGTCCAAAAATTTTAAGTTTTCAGACAAAAAATTTAACAAAAATGTAAAATGGAATGATTGGTAATAAAAAAAGAAATATAATAATGGTGGGTAATAAAATGAAATTTTATCAAAATGTAATATCTTTGGTAATAAAATTCTATTTTTGTTTCTATGGTAGACAAACAGGGTCACCAGTAACAGTTTTATAAGGATTGTGTACATACTGTACTTGACCTTTTCTTTTGATGATGACTTCTAATAATAAATTTTATCTATACAACTAAATTTAAGTAATTTAAGTAAATAGTTGAACAAGATTTATATATTGACAGATATTTCCACTAATGCATTATTGTCTACTAAGCAATATTTATAATATGATGTATGAGAAATTATCAGGCTAGGTTGTGGTTTGTCTGCGACAGAAATGCTTTACCAATAAATCTAAACTAATATATAACTATTTTACCAATAAATCTTAAACCCATTTCTAACTATTAGGATCTAACAGATTTTTATGATTTACAAATGGCTTTAAAAGAAAATTAAAATACATTGGTAAAACAAGGCTTCTACGGTTGTTCTTTTATCACTATTTGAATGTATCCCTGGGAAGTTCAGAAGACCGTGGGCTCTGCTGACACAACTAAGCATGAACCTTATTGAGTCAAGTACATTTTTATCATCAAAGTATTAAAGGTCTATCAAGTCTAGCCCCATGGATAGATCCATCACTTTCAAAGTTAAGCAAGGTCATCATATATGATAAAAAGAAAGAACAATATTTTAGCAAAGCCTTGACCTCTACATTTTCACCAAACTTGGCAATCTTGTTTCATTTCATGTTCAAGATACCAACTATGTCATCACACCCAGTGTGTAAACCAAGCCGAAAACACATTTGTTCCAAAAAGTGTCATTTTAGGAACCAATTCCCAAAAACAACACTGAAATCGATAAGAATGTGATTCCCTTTGAGACCATTATCCCACCGTTCAAAAATTTGATTAGCATTTAAGTAATTAGCGCAAATTCAAAATATTGATAAAAACCAATAAACCATCATCCAATCAGCAAATTAACAACATGAAAATGCATTCATTTTTTAAAAATAATGGTCTTTTCAACAAAAAATATGAAAGTATACAAGAAACAGATTTTAACAAATCAGTCAATTAAACTAATGCATTAAACAACTGTGACCTGATTTCTGGGTACTTGTCAGAAAAATAGGTCAGTTGGTTAACTTCTCGATTAAAGCTTTTAATTGAGTTAAAAGGCAATACATTAAGGCAATTATGTGGCATTTTGTTAGAAAAATCAATATAGAGCAGTGATTGATTCATCTTAAGATTTTTACTGTAAGCTTCATAGGAATTATCTCCCTTAGAATAGAGTTGGCAGTTGTTGCAAGTTAAGATAAGGCTATTAGAGTTGTTTCCCTTTGTACATGGATGTGCCAATCTTGGACTTCTCAAATTAGAGCTGATATCAGACAGTGTGTTCAGTTATCCACCTTTTATTCCAGTTTAGTACAAACTATATTTGAATGACTGTTTTACTTGTAGAGAAAAACCATTCAATCATATTGCATTGATTTTTAGCAGGAGACTGGCTTTTGTAACAGGAAGGAGAAAAATGCAGCAGTCAAAGCTGGTCTTGAACTCAGGACCTATCTAATACTAGCGGGGTTGTCTTCCAATTGAGCTAATGGGCCACCTGCTGAGTCTGTCCTGCCACACCTTGATTATGTACTAAATAAGGCAAGATCAGAGAAAATTGATGACCTCAAATTTCGAGTCAAGGTCACATTGAAGTATAGTTTCATGACATTCATTCCCAGTGGCGTAGCGCCTATTACGTCAAAACGCCTGGGCGTACACATCAAAATACAGAGATTGTAAAAATCTTGGAAATTGTCATTAAAATTAAAAAAAACCATGACCTTTTTTACAGGTATACTATTATTTAACTGGTTATGATTCTCTACGTTTGCATATCGTGAGATACCAAGGTTCACTAGTAGATAATATTGAACATGTTATGCTCGATGTCCGAATATGACTTAAAGTTTATGTCGTAACCGTTTTGTTATTTATCATACACGGCGTTCGTCCGGTAAGGTTTATCATTTATTAGCGCCAATGACCTACACACTAATATGGCTAAACAACTTGGACTTAAGTCCTTTTTTAAGAAAGTTCAACAAGTCGATAAAACGCAGAATCATCATAAAACAACAGAAAATGAACAGAAAAATCCTGATACATGTATTTCGAATGAAAGAAAATTTGTTGAAGTCATTGATATTGGCAGCTTGATTCAAAGTGACTTGAGCAATTTCCAAATCAAAAGAAAAATATTGGAACAAAAGTGGGATTCTGCTAAATCCTATTCATTTCCTTCAAGGTACTATTGAAAAACAAACTGCTAATAAAACATATTTAAGGCATTTTAAGCACCACCTACAAAAATCAGCACAGTAGCTTACCTGGGAGGGGGCGTTGTACACATGTTTTACTACCAATTTGGGTACAAATCTCTCGAGAAACTTTGTCAGGTTAAATACGCGGAAGGTCGGTGGTTTTTTTTTCCCGATGCTTCCGTTGCCCAACATCATTCAAATTGATGCGATATTAGTGAAATAATCTTGACTGGGACGTAAAACACCATTCCATTAACCAACCGAACTAAAAAAAAACGGGAAAATATTACTAAACATATCCGTCTAGAGTGCAGGAAATCGCAGCATTTAGGCTCTAAAAATCAAAAATTTTCTGGGGGGGGGGGGGGGGGGCATGCCCCCAGACCCCCTAGAAATACGCGCCAAATCGGACACATACTGGTGCGTACAGATAAATGATATGCTCGCTACGCCACTGATTCCACACTTAACTCCATGGCTAATGATTAATCTTTAGAAAAAAAATCATTATTAATGCCTCTGCTACTGTCAGATACTGTCATAAAGTTTATCAAATGTTCACTATCTATCGTGAGAACTTTTTTATAGGTAACTTTGGCAACTAAAACTCATGAGTTAGTACAGAATCTAGCGGTGTGAAACATTACTATGTCAGGAATGTAATGTAATGTATTACATATGATAGTGTTGTCATTCAGTATAATGACTCGTATATTGTAATACCACATGATGCAACATTCCAAAACATTCCAAAAATTACATGTCTGAAAATACAGGGAAATATTATTTGCTGAAGAATCTGTCTCGTAAAGAAGTTTCTAAGGGAGTCATTGTTTTATTTTTAATCAGAATATGGAATGTTCAGTGGTTTTTGATAAAACCAGTAAAGTGACAAAAGCTGTCAGCTACTTTTTCGGATTTGGATTGATTTCACCAAATTTACATTTTGTGAATATATTTTTGCAACACATATTACTTGCTTCTTACAATTAAGAAATTTGTTTTCTACTGTAAAATTTTCTGAAAGGGCTGGAACATATTCAATGTATTGACTCAAAAAAAAAGAAATAAAGACACACATTCTCATTGGAATTAGTAATATGTCCAAAGGGAAATAACTCTCTTATCCTTATTTCAGATGACAACTATGGTAATTGTGTTCAGTGATGATACATGTTGTATCATTAACCATTACCATTATCTCTTTACTTTGTTGATTTTAATTAAGATTATGTTGATCTTAATTTAGATATAACATAAGTGAATAATGTAACATGTCTGTTTACAAAGGTCAAACTTTATATAACTAGTGGTATAGTTGTGATGATGATGCTGAAGTAATCCTTGATTGAACGAACCTATTGATAATGATGATTGGATTTTAACAAATTTTAAATGAAACTTAAGTTCATTCAGTTGATCAAGAAATTGTAAATGTTACTTCTTTTAAATTTCTTTCAGGTATAAAAACCAAAATCAAATTTAAAAAAAAATATGAAATGTAAATATCTCTATAGAACTGGCTAGAAATGGAGCTTATAGTGCTTTAACTTCTGTTGCTGTGTAAAGCAAACTACTGTTATCAAAATGTGCTAGCGTGCGCACATAGCTGGAGATGTCTCGATATAAGTGAAATATTCTTGACTGGGACATTAAACACCATCATTAATACTTCTACTACTACTATAGTGGAAGTTATAGCTATTTCTAGATAGTTCAGTGGTAAAATAAATATTTTGCTTTACAACTAGGCAGAGAAAACCATTTATAGAAAAATTAATGAAATTTATATTTGTTCAAGTACAGACGCACCTTACTTTGTCCCTATATCTGTTATTGAAATTCATGCAATTTATTTGTTGTATCAGACTTGGCAGTTTATGGCAGTTTTTACCAAATCGATAAAAGCTGATCAAAACATTTTACTCATCACAGGAACATGTGTGAAAATTAATCTTTCAGTTTCTTAAAAAAAATCCCATTCCAAACTGTTGAAAATTGCTGATAAAGCAGTATGCCCAACCAACCTTGTCCGGCTTCGTTTATTTCACTCAGTCACCGATATTTCATACAGATAAATCTATACAGACTATAGTTATGAAAATTTGTCTACTATAGGCAAACAACATTGACCTGTCTTCTTGACCTTTTAATTCAAATATTTATCACAGACCAGTACATTTATGTATAGGTGACACAGGTTTTTATATTTTCTACACCATGGAAACTTGCAGAGTTTATGTATTAACTGCAAACTCTAATACTACCTATGTATAAAGTGGATCATTCTCTATGGATATTCCTAATGAAAGGTCAAACAGACAGGTCAATGTGGTTTGCCTATACACAATTTTATAACTTATTACCAAGTCAATATAACATGTAGGATAGTGGAGATCAATCAATCAATTCCAATGATTGAGGTTCATGTTGTTAACTTGATTGATTTACGGTTGGAATATCCCAAGTTTATTGAAACTAGTGTAATAAAAAAGTTGTTATGGTCGTCATAAAACCTATACACTACTGAATATTAAACAGATTTCACAGAATAATGGCAGAAGGGGAATAATAAATTGGAATTTCTCTAGTTGGTCATTTGAATTTTGTCTTTTTACGACAGTCATTAAAAACTAAAATGCTCACATTTTCCAGTGTTTAACAGGCAGCACTAGAAAAATGTGATGGTAGTCATCAAACTTAAGCTCTTACTGGTGTAATAATCCTCAGTGGCAGGGTGGTCTGAAGTACCAGCTTAGGAATAGCAGGGTAGGTTTGCATCTAACTTGGGTAGATCCCAGTTTGAGAATATTTGTCAGTTTGCTTGTAGAAAGTCTGGTTTTCCCTGAGCACTAAGGTTCATCCATGATTGAACTGACCACCTCATTATAAGTGAAGTAATGTTGACTGCCATTCCAACTGACAAGACAGTTTTACAACTCTGTATCTCAGCACAAGTCAGAAATGTGTAATGAGGCTTGGTGTCAGTACAAAGTATAACGGAACATAGTTATAAGTGATGGATCTGCTTCAATAGTTTGTCCTTAGTGTGCTAGCACTATAAATTAGTCACTAAATATTATTGTACCAAGTACAACCCACATGCTCCAATGGAAAATAGACATATACATTGCACAAACTTATGTTTAGACAAATAGAAAGCCATCTTGCGTAGATTCTTGCCTTAAAAAATCACTAAAAATGTTTCTTTTTCCTTTGTAAATTACATACATCCGTTTTGAATTTTTCTAGTAATTTAATTTTATCTTACAGATGGGTCATATATATCTTTTATTTGTCAATTTTAAATTAGAATCTGTATCATCTGTATGTTTGTTATTGTCATAACCAGGTTCCACTGTAATTGTCTGGTTCCCTGATTTACCATGGGAATATCTCTGCTTCATGAGTAATTTCTCTAACATAATTTCTTCTCTATCTAGCCTAGGATCATGTATTTATTTTGTAATTTGATGAATTTTATTAAGTTATAAGCCATACCTGAATCTATCTTAGGAAATCTGATCATTTTAAAGGTCAGGGGAATATATAGAGAGAGATGTCCCTAAGCAATATAACTAGGTGATAAAAATCTTCTGCTAGCTGATTAGTCAGGAATGATCCATCTCTGGTCATATCTGGTCATCAGTCAATATTGGTAGATGTAGTTGTTGGTTTTAATGTTGTTTAACATCACATCAATGATTGTTTAGCTATTCTTGACAAAAAGCTCTTATATTCTAACGTGTTAGGGATGCCTGAGATTTGCAAGTGAATTCTATGGTTTGCCTTGTACAAGGCAATATTAAGGTGCTAGCTCATAGAGTCAGTACACCACACATCCAGAATTGGGTGAACCTCTTAATTTGAAGTCAAAGGCGAGGAAGCAGTATCTCAAATTTTAAAGTTTAAATGTATGACTCGGCCTGGGTTCAAACCCACAATCCCTGCTCTCAAGGTGGATGCTCAACCACTAAGCCATCGAGACAGTACTGATAGATGTGAAGGGATGCTAATGTAAAATAAATATTGTTATCCCATTAGGTAGAGTGGTATTAGGTTACCTACCCTAGGTAGTTTGGGTTTATGTACCCTAGGTACCCGGTAGTTTAGGTTTATGTACCCTAGGTTGTTTGGCCCAGGTTTACAAACTCTTGATTCGTTTGATCTGGGCATTGCTGCCATTTTGTCATTGGTAGCTTATTTTGCTTTAATTGCCTTCCAACTTGAGTTAGAATAATTAATAAGTTAGCTGTAATTTTTCTGACAATTTCCTTATAATTTACCTAGTCAAAGTATCTATACATCCTATAAAATCATTACACTGCTGTATTCAGTTCTTTCTGAAGTGTTTATAATTAATGCAGTAAATATATATGTGAGTTTAACATCTTTGATGAGTGAAACATGAAGACAATGTCTACAAAATTGGTAACCCAGGATGTTTTCATTGATGTATTATTTTATTGCACACAGAATAAACAAGGAAATGCACATTTAATTTGGGTATTTTTATCACAGAATGTACTTTGTAGACATAAACCAGGAACAAAGAGCGTTTTCCTCAATATAAAAATCTTCAATCGTGATTACGTGTTTACATTACATGATGATATTTATGTTCTATGTTTCTATTCCTAGTAGACAAAATCTCCATTGGCTGATAATTTCTTATTAAGTTATTTAAAAAGTGAACTATTTTAGCAAATATACGAAAAATACTTTCAAAAGGGCTATATTTTTATAAATTTGGAAATTTGGCTACTAATAGTTTTAAAATTATGAAAACCTAGATGTTGACATTTCCTTCTGTCAGGGAAAAGTTGGGAATTTTTAATTTTTTCAAGGTCAGGGAATAGTCAGGGAATTTCAAAAAAGTGTCGGGGATTTTGAAAATTAAGGAAATGGTCAGGAAATTTTGGAAAAAGTCAAATGTGGGAACCATGTCATCCACTTTTATTCTTGGGGTCTGTATACTTTTGCCACAAACTCACAACATTCTCCACCAGAAATAAAGCATTTGCATGTATTGTATATAAAATTGTCCATCATGTTTATGAGTGATCAACATCACACTAGTACATCTATATTTCACCCCTCTTTTGAGGATCAGACTTATTATAAATCACACAACACTAAGATTTATGTGATTTTCACCCCTCTTCTGGGGATCAGACTTATTATAAATCTCACAACCTTAATTTACTGTTCCAATCAGTTTTGATCAAACTTGACATCAGACCTCATCAATTTATAGAAATGACCTTTGAAATATAAGCCAATCAGATTATGTTTTACATTTTATAAATTTATATTTTGTTTGCTTGTAATTTTAGATTGAGTTTCCAGATAGATAAAAAACAAGTCTTGCGATAAACAAACGGGAAAAACAGGAAATATAATAAAAACATCAATATTTACAGGATTTCAAATCACATATACCTGTCAACTTGAAGGAGTGAAGCAATAAAGCAATAGCTCAATATGTCTTAAGATTGAGATTGTTTTTGGTTCAATTCTGACTTACATTTTGCCTCAGTCTGGAAAATTAAAAGCTTAAACTGATTTGTGTTGGCATGGTAGAATTCTGAACTCTCTCAGCACATAACCTAAACCTACGAGTAATTCTGTTGTTCTTTGTGATTTGAGGTGGCGTGACACAATACTGAGCTCTCTCAGCACATAACCTAAACCTACAAGTAATTCTGTCATTCTTTGTGATTTGAGATAGTTTGGTAAAAAACTGAACGCTCTCGGCACATAACCTAAACCTACAAGTAATTCTGTCATTCTTTGTGATTTGAGATAGTTTGGTAAAAAACTGAACACTCTCGGCACATAACCTAAACCTACAAGTAATTCTGTCATTCTTTGTGATTTGAGATAGTTTGGTAAAAAACTGAACACTCTCGGCACATAACCTAAACCTACAAGTAATTCTGTCATTCTTTGTGATTTGAGATAGTTTGGTAAAAAACTGAACACTCTCGGCACATAACCTAAACCTACAAGTAATTCTGTCATTCTTTGTGATTTTAGATAGTTTGGTAAAAAACTGAACACTCTCGGCACATAACCTAAACCTACAAGTAATTCTGTCATTCTTTGTGATTTGAGATAGTTTGGTACAAAACTGAACACTCTCGGCACATAACCTAAACCTACAAGTAATTCTGCGGTTCTTTAAGATTTTAGTTGACATAGTACAACACTGAAGTATTACTTTTATTTGCCAACAGCACATTATGTAAACCCAATTTTCTACAATTTCCTACACCTGATGCATTTACTTCATTACTGTATTAGTTACACAATTTTACTGATATTAAATCATTCACTCACTTGTAACATACAGCCGTGTATTTAAATATACAACATGTATTTAAATGGTGACTTCAATTTTATCTTAAATTAACGCTCTGATACAAAATGTAAATTGGTCTATCCTGAAAACCTCCAATAGTCTTATTTAAATACATGCAGTATATATTTGAAATTCACAATACATGTGTAATTGATAACATCACTAAGTCAGTGAGATATTTAATTTAATAAAAATGTTTTTGAATTTATTGAATATAATTTGATTTTAGATATATATTGTAAGAATTATTTAAATCTTATGAAATAATTTGATAAATATAATTTGATTTTAGATTTTATTTTTTAAGAACTATTTAAATCATATTAAATGCCTGATGAAAATATTGAAGATTAATTTTTGAAATTATATAATGTATACAATAATAAAGAACAAGATTCACATGATATGCATTCCAGTTAAATTATACATTTTTTGTGTATGAATATTGTCTTTAGTAGACTAATGGTGTTTTACAGCCCAGTCAAAAGTCTTTCACTAATATATGAAGGCAAGTCAGTTCAAGGATGGTGGAGGAAACCAGAGTGCCCAGAGAAAGCACCTGCCATTGCAAATGTCTTAACCTAAGATCTGCCCTGAATGGGATTTGAACCTAGGTGCTGATAGACACTTTGATTTTAAGCTATTACTTTTGGCAACTCAGCCCACTGAGTCCTCTGTATATGAATAAAAATTTGACACTTATTCACTTAAAATTCCATCTTTATATACTCATTTACTACTACTGAAATTTACAACAAATACAATTTTTCTCTCTGATGTAAATGTGAGAAATGTCATTAATATTTTCAAGATTTTTGTATTTATTGTCAGTGATTTATTGGTAGATGAGAGCACAAAACTGCAAAATAATTACCGTAAACATAAGACATTTGTCACATCTATGTAGTTCATGGTTCTCAGGATAGCTGTTTGCTCTTGTAAAGGTGTTACAAACAAAAATAGGATAGTTTTTCCTGTCTCAAGCAAGGGTTTCCTGTCTCAACCCTGTAGGTTCACCAAGTGAACAGTTATCACTAGAAGGAGGTTTTACCGGAATAATTGCGAAATTCCGGAATAGTTAGACACTTTCCATAATCTTTGCGAAAATCCGGAATATTTAGATCAAATCCGAAATTTCTAGACTAAATCCGAAATAATCAGACAAAATCCGGAATAATTGGTCAAAATCCGGAATAATTAGAATATTTTTACGGTAAATTTTACGGATTCTAAAAATTCTGGTAAGTGTCTGATTATTCCGGTAACTTGTCTGATTATTCCGGTAAAAGACTGATTATTACGGTAAAAATCTAATTATTCTGGCAAATGTCCAATTATTACGGTAAAAATTTTGAAAAAAAAATTATTTTTTAGAAAATTTCCCGTAATAATTGGACATTTGCCGGAATAATTAGACGTTTACCGTAATAATCAGTCATTTTCCGGAATAATCAGACACTTACCGTAATTTTTAGATTACGGAAAACTTACCGTAACAAAATAGTCCAATTATTCCGGATTTTGCCTGATTATTCCAGATTTTGCCTGATTATTCCGGATTTTACCGGTTTATTCCGGGTTTTACCTGATTATTCCGGATTTATTTGGTTTATTCCGGATTTGGTCTGATTATTCCGGCTTTTCGCAATTATTCCGGTAAAAGCCCTTTCTAGTGTATATAAATCTCAGATTGTATTGGCAAAGCAAAAAGACCCTCCACCCACCCCCAATATTGGGGTGGGGTGACTATCCATTTTAAGGTCAAGATACCAGTTACCATTTCTATTTATTTATCAGTTGGTAAATAAACTGAAGCAATGTCAAATTAACTGTTTATGTTGCTGAAGGAAATGCTACACAAAAAATTTTGGGATGCTAACCCACAACCTTTAAACCATAAGTTACACTTGGCCATGTATCTTCATGAGTCATGTCACAGTTAACCCCAGAGTGTATTTAAAATCTTTCCTTTCAGTAGATTATTTAAAAAAAATTGCATTTTAGATAGATATAAATTGAATTGATATAAATTCTACATTTTGGGAAACAATATAAAACCCATGCATGTATGCATCTTAAACAAAAACAAAATCATTTGTAGACTGTCTATCTCTTGGTCCAGATATGGTTGTTGTTCATAGTATTTAAATATAAAGGACACTTATACAGGTGTATAAAGTTTATTTGAAATATAGAGGCTAAACAGATAAATATATGCCATCTTATTGAAGCTCAGATTTTATTTACAAATAAATCTATTTCTGACACTGTGCCTGTCCTACATTTTGTTACTGACTATATTAACAGATTTATGTTTTTAGATATATACAAAATATTTTTAACATATTAACAAGATATTATACAATTACAGCACCAATTTGAAGTCAATATATGTTTTATTGACCACTGGATAGCAATATTGACCAAAGGCTTGCCAAATTAATTCCAAGTAAATAAAGAAGCTTCTTTTCAATTCATACATAATCAAAATTAAATCCAAGGAAGATAAACAATCTCCGGTCAATAACATTTTTTCAATCAACTTTTCTTGCATATGCCAGGTCATTACATTGTTTAATTTGATCTTGTGACAACTTTTAGTCCAATAAAAATGCATGAAAAATATCAATTTTTTATGATAAAGTATGTTTTTGTTGTATCTACTCAAATAAATAAATCTAAATGTTTTGCAACAGTCTTAATTGCTAAAATTTGAAATATAGTGTAACATTTTTCAAATTTAACTTAATTATCAACTATGACATACAAGCTTACAATTTCTGGTTGTCATTATCAATAATTTGTCAAGAAATTTTTTGTGTATTTTTATAAATAAGTAATATGTGTTGTATAGTAAAAAACATGGACCTGTCTGTTTGACCTTTCATTGGAAATATTTGTAAGATATGATCCATACAAAACATGGTCAGTTTAAGAATTTGCAATTGATAATAACAATGCTTGCACCCCATGTTGTAGCCAAAAATAAACACCTTGTATTCACTTTACACAATGTATTGGTCTACACAAAGGTTAATCCAACAGTTTAGTGTTGTTTTCTTATATGTTGCAATGCAGAATGCATGTGATACAGTAAGACTGAAGATAATTTTGAATTAAAACAACTGGATATTATATAAAAGTTAATTTTTAGCATGTCTGTATATTTTGATAGCCAAGATGTTCTGTAAAGTTCAGTTAATATATAACGATGTATGACATTTAGAAGATACAGCAGATATATAACAGCTAGTTCTTTATTTGTTACTCAGACATCTTCATTGTAACTCAAATTATAACACATAATTGTACATACTTATGTATTTAGAGAGAGGCATATCAGAGAATCCTTATAATTATTTAGTAAATGATACGCAATAAAAACATGAATAAAAATTGTTTTAGAGCAGTTATGTCATACCTGAAATCACCACTACATAGTAGCTCTGACTAGCTCAGTTAGCGATAGTGCTCACTCCAGACCCTAGCTTGGTCTGACCAAGACTTGGAAATAGGTAGCAACTGTTCTCTTGCCAAACATTCTGCATTTAGAAATATGTCAATGGTCTCCTGTAAGATACCTTAACACCTGATGCCATGATATGACAACAGTACCAAAAGTAGGAGACTGGTAGGATGCCATGATATAACAGCCAGTACCAAAAGTAGGAGATTGGTAGGATGCCATGATATAACAGCCAGTACCAAAAGTAGGAGACTGGTAGGAAGTAGTAGCATTTCTACCAGTACCCTACATATTGTAATCAAAATATTAAAAATTGGTAGAAATTTGACTGTACATGTGACATGCACCTATTACTTATTCATGTCTAATAGTGGATACAGAAAACCTTAAAACATCTGTTGTGGCTAGCTGTTTCAACAGAATCAAACATAACTCGGCCTTCGTAACTCAGCATCCTCTATAATTTAGAAATAGATAAAAGTCCTTTGCACTTTAGTTCATTGACATCAATTTGATGATCAAACACTAGTAGTATAGCTAGCCTGGGGTGGCTTTAATTTGTATTTGACATAGGTTTTGTTGCCATGACAAATTGGATGTCACTGTGATTCTGTTTTTGGAGGTTTTTACTTTGGTAAATTGTGTTTTAATTCAGTTAGATTCTGGAAACAAACCAGTGTGAGAGATACATTACTGTCATTGTTAAGAGTGTCCATGTCTGAGGGTTTTAAAGGATGGTTCATTAACAAGCTTTTATTTTAGATTTATTTAAAAGGTTTTTCAAAATCTGTGACATTTAAAAATGCTCAAAACTGGAATCTAAATTAAATATAATGATAATATCTCATCAACATTTTCCAAGTCATTTGATTTTCAGGAATCTATCTATTCTACAGATAAAGATAATTCAATCGTGCTGTGATTGAGTAGGCATTTGAAAAGAACTTTCAGTAACAAAACATGAATAATGTAATGGTTCAACTTTGAAGTGGGTACCTGCTACTGACATTACTTACATAACATTCAGTTTGTTGAGTAATTATTGCATATGAATATAATGAATGATTCAAACCACTGTGAAGCCAATTGAATTAATTTGTAATTTAATAATCAAATCAAGTTTTAGTAAAAATGCAACCATATAATCAAAGTTTTACAAGTCTGAATACCAGCCTGTTAGGCTTACGTGTTACCCTGGTTACCAACATGTGACTAAAGGTGCTGATAATCTTTCTGTTTTGAATGTTTGGTTCAGTTGTGATTTGTTGGATTTTATTGTAAATCTATGACAGTTTTTGACTCGGGAATTGCTAGTACTTGAACATTGTCACTCTATATTAGCATTAAACAGACCAAAAATTGCCCTAGTTTTATCAAAGCACCACAGCAATCACTTATGAAATCTGTTTTCAGTGCATGGAAAATTCCAGGCACTAAGGTCATTGCACACACACACAAACACACACACCCTTCCTTTCAAATGTACTTGACAGGTCATTACTATACTTATTGTGTTAATGTACTGATGTTGTACTTAAATCTTTCAATCCTTGAACATGTACTAAAGATGCTAATGATGTAATACCATTGACAGAAACAGAGCCAACAGATTAATGATTTTACACCATTCACAATACCCCCAGCTTACAGATTAATAATCTTACACCACAGACAATACCCCATCCACTAGGGTATGTGTTAGGAGTTATTGTAATCAGTTTTACAGATTTCATAATCACATGGTCAAGTCAATTATGATTGATCGGTGTTACATCGTAATAGGAATTATTTATCATTCTGTGAACAATTATAATTAATCATCCAGACTGCTGTACTGATGAATTTTAGATCAATGAAAATATGAATATAATTGACAAGGCTTCTTCTCTAGAACCAATAAACTTATGGCAGTAAAACTTGGCTCAAGCATTTCAAGTTGGTGAAGGTGTATGACTTGGACTCTCATTCAAGGTCACAGTGATCATAAATAGTGAAAACGTTAAACATCTTTTCATGAACTATATAACATCGGGGCATTAAGCTCTACCAACTGAAACTGGTTGAACTTGACACAAGGTAACAGATTTGTGAAGAATTATAAGCTTTAAACTTTTTGTCATCAACCAAAAGTCCTAGGAACTTGAAACTTCATATATAGCATCAAGGCTTAAAGCTCTCTAGTTTAAGCTGGTTGACCTTGACAAGGTCACAGTGATCTGAAGTAGTAAAACCTTTAAACAAGATCCCAAAGGCAAACTTTATAACAAAACTTGATGTTACAGGCATAACTTGACTTTCTGGTTTAGTTAATGTTTTAGTATAACCTGTGTGACATGTTCTGTTGACTTGATTGATAAGAAAACAGAAAATATTGTCCAGCATTGACCATTTATCTTAATAAGCTAGAGAAAATCCACAAACTGTGAAGGGAAAAAATACCAACAGTTCCCAGAAAAGATCACCAAACATTACCCATTTATCTTAATAAACTAGAGAAATCAACAAACTATGAAGGAAAAAAATACCAATATTTTCCAGAAAACATGGTCCAACATTGATAATTTATCTTAATAAGCTAAAGAAATCTACAAACTGAAGAGAAAATACCAATAGTTCCAAGAAAACATGGTCCAACATTGACCATTTATCTTATTAAGCTAGAGAAAACTTCAAACTGTGAAAGGAAAAAAAAAAATACCAACAGATTGGTATGATCAATGGTAAAAAAATCAGTAAATTATCCTGGTAACTGCTCCATTTGAATGCAGCACAGAGACCAGAGCTTGATGACATATACTACAGACTATAAGCTATTGTGTGTAATTATTTAACGAACATGACTTGAATCCATAGTTAATGGTAATATAACAGTGATAGGAAAGTCAGTGTTTTGTACTTATCTTGAACTTACATAGACAATGTCATTCATAAAAATATATGGATATGAAACACAAAAAATGTTGTGGCTGACCTGTTCAATTTGGTAAAGCAGAAAAGGTTGGACTTTGTCAATGTCAATGTGTTATATTTAGATTGAAAAAGTAAACTTGAGTGGCTAGGAGAAAGTAAGATCGTTTTAATCATTAAAAAAAATATTGATAAGAAACATAAAACGTTGTTGGTGAAATGTCCAAAATTTGTCTAGGCAGAAAAAGGTTGGATAAAGCAAATGGTGACATATTACATTTAGATTTATTAGAGTAAACTGGAGTAGCTAGGAGAAAACAAACCATTATAAGTGATCTACTCCTTTGTTTAAAATAAGATAGGTCTCGGTGAGCAGGTGATTGAATTTAATTAAGGTCATTGTAAGAAACCCAATCTAAAATGTGTTTCATCAGAGTGTATAACATTTCTTGGAAAAAGATTAAAAAAATAAAAATACTATTTATTATATGTAACTTCCTTGTAATTGAAAACCTCACCTATCTGACAAAAATATAACAAATGAAAAAAATATCTGACGTACCAGTATTGTATGGTTTAAATATCTGACGTACCAGTATTGTATGGTTTAGATATCTGACGTACCAGTATTGTATGGTTTAATTTAATTTTTGTACCAACATGAACCTTGTACAGCAATTAATGTTTGGTATTCTTATTAATTATTACAACACAGCGGGCAATGTTCACTCATATAAATGCAGTATAAATACATCTAAAGGTGGTCAATATAAGACACACATGCACTACTAAGAAGTCTTATTAGTATTTAGTTTGCAAAAAATAGCCAATTTGTTTACTTTCAGAACTTCAAATATTCTTCATTGTAATATTAAGTAGAAGATTGTATAATATTCCAACATTTATTCATAGTATATGTAAATGCTAACATTCAAATTGCAACCCTGTAGCCTTTATATTTTCCTTAAATATGTTAAAAGTTTGAGACTAAAGTCTTATCAGTCAGGTGCTTAAATCTCCTGTTTTAGTGATCTGAAGTAACTTAGAATACAGTATTTTCCCTTGGATTTGGATGTCTTTCCATAGCAAGGTTACTGGTAACCCAAACATATTTGCTGGTACTCTTTCATTTTGCATCTAGGTGGACTGGAGCAGTGTAAATTAAACGTCTTGATCAAGGACATACCATGTATCCTGACACGGGACCAAACCCACAACCCTTGAATTAAACTTCTACAACCTTAACCATTGGGCCACTGCCACTCATCTTCAAATTCACAACACTTGAATTACAATTCTACAACCTTAACCACTTGGCTACAACCACTCGCCTTCAAACCCACAAACCTTTAATTATGAGTCTACAACCTTAACCACTTGACTGCGATCACTCATCTTTAAAGTAAACCCACAACCCTTGAATTACAATTCTACAATCTTAACCACTCAGCCACGACCACTCATCTTCAAACCCACAAATCTTTGATTATGAGTCTGCAACCTTAACCACTTGAGCACCACCACTCATCTTCAAACCCACAACCCTTGAATTACAATTCTACAACCTTAACCACTTGGCTACAACCACTCATCTTCAAACCCACAAACCTTTAATTATGAGTCTACAACTTTAACCACTTGGCCATAACCACTCGTCTCCAAGATAAAATGTTGTTCACTGTTAAATATTTGTGACATTTTTACTATTGAGATTTAAAGGAATCATACTAGTTGTAATTTCCAGTTAACAGGACAGATTTAAAGTAATTGAAAATTAATGGCATGATAACTGACAATAATGTATAGTTATAATGCTGACTCAGGAACACAAGTTGTTGCTTGAAAACGTTTTTAATTTCTTTGCACTCTAATATGGTTAGATGTGAGTGTTATAAGAAGTTGATGAAGCGTGAATCCTATATGGTCACAAAATCAATAAATCAGTAATACTGAACCTGTATTGATATATGTAATTGCTATATTTCATCTTTACCTCGTAAGCTTCAAGCTTTGGATCGGGAGAGAGGGGGTAGCCATGCGAGATCAATGTACTATGAAATATTGAGAGAGCATAATGTCCTTGCTTAATTAAACATTTTGAAGATATTTAGTTAAATTGTCTCAAATTTGTTTTGTTTGTGATAACAATAACTATTGGCTGTTATTTATATGTATCATTGCCGTTACACCAAACAATTAGGTTCTAAGGCTGATAAGTTTGCTGTTGGAGCTGTTCAAATTAGCTACCAATGGCAATCGATTCCTTGGATAAAAGCTTCATCCGCTGCTTGATTGAGCTGCTAAATTTCAAGCCAGATCAATTATATATTACAATATTAGATGTACATAGATAGTACGACATACAGGCTTTTTTGTCTTGTATTTTTTCTCACCATCTTGTTTTTCTGAGGGTTTGGATAGATTTATAATTATATAAATGCCACAACTTATTTTTTAGGACTTTAAACTGATTTTTTTAAATTTTAGTTTTATTTTACCATTATAGGTGGTCTGACCTTTTTGCTAAAATGAAATTGCATTTACATCAGTTATAAATGACTTAGATATGCACAAAAATTTTGTACATTAAAATAAAATTGTGCTTTTTTCTGTAAATTTAAAACATCAACAAGAAGTATATGCTAATATTAAAGCTACAGGTATTACATGCTCAGTTTAGATAATTTAATTGAAATGATACATGTACATGTTTAGATAATGTTACTCTTATGTCAGGGTATAAATAGTCAATATTTTAAATCTGGAAAATAACCAACTTATTGTGAGAGACTCCTATATTGAGACATTGCCAGCTAAAGGTTAACTAAAACCTATGTTTCCATTTCTGATAGCCATATATCCTTTTGATACTAATTTATGAGAAATTCTTTCAAAGAGTAACCTGTTTTAGCTATTAATAAAAAAAGCTTTAAAAAGAGGTGTTTTTTTGGGTTTTTTTTATACAAATTTTGGCAAATTTGGCTAGTAATGATTTTAAATTTGTGGAAACCTGGACTAAAAAATTTCTATGTGCAATTACCTTATTGTAGTTAGCAGTGAGAACATGCTTGCTTTGACATGAGATTTTAAGTGGATTGTTTCAGAATTACTGATGGTCAGCTAATTCATTAATTAAAGAAAATTGTATAAACAGTAAAACCTGCTATACTGACCACCTCTGTATATAAAGACCATGTCTATAACCACTGTTTAAAATCCCTTTGATATTTATTTCTATATGTCTGAAGTTTCATGGGTGGTCATTATATGAAGGTTACCTGTCTATATGAGGGGCACCTGTCTATTAAGACCAGTTTGAAGGTCCCTTTGTAATTTAACCTATGAAGACTACCTGGTCATTAGGATCAGTGATTTATGTTCCTTTGCTTCATAATTTAACATAAAAGAATCTTTATATAAGGTCCACTTATGTATAAAGTCCATATGTCTTGGGTCCCATGGGTGTCTTTACATACATGTTTTACTGTACATCTATTTAAACTCAGACTATATTCACATTAACCACACATAAAGAAGGTATTTTCAGTCAATTTAACTATCAGATTCAGACAGTCCTATCATCAAGTTGACAAAGATATCAAGTCAGGGTTTCTCACTGGGGACCTGTTTATCAATAATGAGAAAATTCAATAATGTCAGATTAATGATGTTGGTGTCTCTGATACATTGGATGACCATGAATAATGTCGTGTTAAAAGTAGTGAGTTGGTCATTAGGATCATTATGTTTGCAGGGTACCCTTTTTAAAAAAATGTTGCAAGCATAAATTGTTTTTCTGTAGATAAAATGACTAGAGAGAGATAAAAAGAGAGTTATAGAGATAGAGAGAGATATATACATGTATATGAGAAAATGAGAGAGAGAAAGAGAGAGAGAGAGAGAGAGAGAGAAAACAAATCTAAAATGGACTAATGGTCAATGTTAACAATAAAAGAAAACTTTGAAAAACACATCTATTTTGGTCACAAGAACTGATATGCCTCACACATAAATAAAAACGATACAAACAGTTCTTATACATTGTATTTTTGACAGATCTAAAATTTTAAACAGCATATTACCATTAACAAAAACTCCACTAAAAACAGGTAATAGTTATAGCAAGCATGCATCATGTAAACATGTGTTGCATCATTTCTAATGCAGGGTTACAATACCATTATAAATATAACTTTTGACTCTTAGTCTATTATATATAGCCGATATTGACAAGATTACAAGATATGATTTATAGTTAGATATAAGTCATTAACACACCTCCTAAGTGATCACTTTGTTTTAATTAGTAACAGACTCTGTGTACAACCTGTCACTGTCACTGTGGAGGTATTACAGTGGTGATGAGTACTATACTGCTGCATTACCATGGAATTTAGTTTTCACAGGTTTCTTGCCAAAAAGCATTTTGTGTAAGCTTGTAAACAACAGAACTATATACATAAACAGGAAAGAAAATATTACACAGTTTTATAACAAGCCTAAAAGAAAATTATTGTTGGTAATATCCCGGCTATTGTCAGTAATATCCCGGCTATCATCGTTAATATCCCAACCCGAGGGTAATATTAATTAATCAATATAAAGGATGCACATACATCATAGAATTAATGAAAACTTTTATCGTTCCACTCACCTGTCAATTGTCTTCCTCGTTATCCGCCGAGTATTCCCTCGCTCGCTCGCTGGAGATTTCAGCGTTTTATCTGCTGAAGTGCGATGACTGATTGAGTTTTACTGTCCATATTTATATATTTGATACTAAACTATCAAGTGTTTCTGAAGATAGATCCTGCTCTACCCTCTATAGCTATATATATTGTAACAATCCATCATCGTTTTCCTGATATAATTCCTATTTTCTCCCGGATATCCAGAATAACTATCATGTTGTAGTATAATGTACATAGCCTACTGCTGATTGTTTGGATAGTTATTTTGTCATCTTACATTTTGTCTTTTTACCATCATATAAATAGATCCAGTACTGTTATCACATAGTACATAAGTAAGATGATGATACTTTGGCCGTGGTTTCCTGGTTAAACAATCTAGATGCTGCAACATGTGATTTTCAAAGGTATACTAGTTACTCATGTCTATTTATATCCGTAAGGGCATTTCCAGATATACTGCATTTAACCAGCCGAGGGAAAGGTCATATAAGTTTTTGTTTGTTGTGTGTCGGAGGATTGACTTACCTGCAATCAGAACGTAGGTACCTTCAGTCACTGGATTAAAACATAAAATAATAACAAAGTGTGTATTAGGGTATTATAGGACGATTTTACACTCTACAGTATATATACATGTGTTATGATAATCAGCGAGATCAACTTAAATACTAAGTATAGTATACTGCTACCCTCATAGTAGTGGTTGTTGTTGTTATATTGTTGTGTGTATACACGAATATGCATTAATTGAATAGAATCGGGGAGGTTATGATGTGCATTAATTAAGATAAAAGACTGATTCTATAAAACTTGTCCACTCAACGGTGACTGACAGTTAGCTGGCTGTATATATAATGTGATTATAGATATAAATATATATATATACCGGTTATAGAAATATAAATATATATGATTATAGTATTGAGATCTATGACAAAATTTAACCTTGTAAATCTTGTAATGGGAAGTTTATTGGTATATTTAAAGTAAAACCACAGCTTACTTAACGGAAAAATAAGTGAAATAGATAAAAGTGCAGAATTGTTTTGATTGTTTAGAGGAATCAGGAATATTATTATTTACATATCGATAACAAACAACATCAACAAATATGTTGTCCAAAAAATTACTAGCTAAAAGTACTTCTAATAGTAATGAACACTTTGAAGTGACGGAAAAAATGAAAAGTTTGGAAGAGGAGGAGGCATATAAGACTCGGGCTGGGAGGAAACGGCACAGTGTTCAGCTTGACCGACGTATTAGTCTCCAGTTAATGCAGGATCGCAGATCTAGTAATGCCAGTTCTACAGGGACTGATTCGCTCTGTAAGTTTGTACTTTAGAGTAAATATAATTTTATTGTACTTTAGTTATCAATCAGTCTGTTATCTCTTACTTCTTACTTCTCTCAGTCTGTTTCAATCGCTTGTTATAGTTGTAAGTGTCCTCTGTAGCGGCCACAAGGGCCTACTCTTTTTCAGACTCTACAGAGTTGTCTTTAGCGTGCACTGAGACATGGGACCTCTGATTTACAGCTGTTGGTCCAGTTATGCTCAGCTTCTGAATCTCGTTAGATAAAAATACTGATAATGACTTAAACAATACCTGTACTAATTAACTGGTTCTACAATCCTAGCTACCTGTGATGTATAGATGTATAGTTGTTTATATACGTGTGTGTGTGTGGGAGGTTATTTGAAAGTCATGATTACATAGATAGATAGGGCAAAATAACTAAATATAATAAAAGTAAATACTAAAATTATGGTTATATTTCTCCTGAGAAAAACAACTAACTAGAGAAAATTTACCCATTATAGCCTAATTATTGAAAGATAAATTATAGTAATACTCCGACTCGCAACATAATTTGCAGCTGCACAAATTGTACCACCACCACCCTCCAGATGTACTGATAGTTAAAATTTTACTGATCTGAAGGAAATGGAGGAAATAGAAGATTAAAGTAAATATTTACTGAATGTGAGCTTCCTAACAATCAACAACACTTCAGAGAGAATGAGGTCACACATACTTGTCATTGATTAATACATATACAAAAATGTATAGTGTATGTGTAAAAATTTTAATTGTTTATAATTCAGTTTTATCAATAAAGCACACTCTAATTTAAGCCTGTTTATGGTGTTAGTTTACATAGATCTGTGTTATATATTTATATGGAATCCTAACCTTGCTTGTTTGTAAACATTGATTTGGTCTACTGACTTTAAAAAAGGTAAACATAATGACCTGAAAAACAAGGTAATCTGGAAGTATGGGTATAGGATAGAGGGGTATGGGGTGATGGTTATATAATGTGGGGTGTAGGTTGCATATATATGCGTACAAAAATGTACCACAGAGGGTATAGTACAAGGGTTGTAGGAAGAGTATACATGTAATTATGATGGGTATAAACTAGGACCCAGTTGTTGGAAGCTTGTTAGTTTAATTAAAATTTAATTATTTACAAAATTAAAAAAAAAAATCAATAATGCTCAACATATCATTATGGAATGGATAGTTTTATAACAGTATGCGTTAAGTTGGTGATTTTTTTTTCATTTTCGGTAATTTTAACATAAATTTCTCTATATATCTGAAATTTTACAAAATTTAAATTTGACTAATTAGTTGAATAAACTAATCAAGCTTTCGAACAACAAGGGCAAGGTGTATCTTCTCTTCTAAGTGGTAAATGCATATTCTTCTATGTGTAAGTGTACACACAACTAAAATGTGCACATACAGTAAACCTGCTATGTAGACCTACTGTATATAAAAACCACCTGTTTATTACAACCAATGTTTTAATGTCCTTCAAATAAAAACTACCTCTATATTAAGCCTCATGTCCATTAAAACCACTGTTTTAAGGTCACATGTCCATTAAAACCACTGTTATAATAAGGTCACTAAGCTTCAGATTTCAACCAAAAAGAACCTCTACGTTAAGACCACATGTCTTAAAAAGTTTATATTTCAAAGGTCCTGTTGTTAGTCTTTATTGAAAAAAGAGGTTTTACTATACTTAGTTCTTATAGTTGCTCTTTATATACAGGCTTAACTGTATTTATACGGTGAAAAAGATCATGCACATCACTCCACACACACAGATAGAAAACATAGCATCTGATATACAATCTTTAGTGCACATGTTTGCGAGTTTTATAATAAGGTGGTACATAATTACATTTATCAAACAATAACTACGGAGTGGATATTCTTGCTAAAAGACAATTTCTCTTTGCTGTACTTAAGCCAAACATATAATAAATAAACAGAGATGATAAGACAGCCAGGGATCCTCTTATTTATCAGCATGAATAAGTGTTAAAATATTGATACTACATCATTATCATCATGAATTATGTATTTTTTAATCTTGGTAGATCACACACATAAAGTAACGAAAACACGAAATGACCTCTTGAATGTGATGTTCAATAAAAGTATAGCCTTATCTTGACCATGTTTAGATGAATAAATTGAACTATTTGTATTTGTTTTATCTCAAACCAGTATCTAGGCATACCATATACAAGTACTGATGTACCCATGCTAATTTAGCAACAATTAATTTTAGTTAATATTGAGAACCCAGAACCCATACACACGCCAGTATCTTGTTACTACATATACTGATATTGTGATTGTACTGTTTTACTCTAATTGAGCGGCTATTTAGTTGATGGTGTAAAGTGATTGATTGGTCAATTTGACATTTAATTGTTCAGGAAGCCATATTGATTCTGGACCAAGTTTTCTCATAGAGTAATGATTTAGTAAAGATTGATGGCTGGACTAGTCTGTAGTTGTGAGGCTTGGAAATAAGTTTGTGATGTATTGGTGACCATTTCTATAATTGGCTGTTGATGATTGTCAGAGTTTATAATTCTACATGTGGTCTTATAGCAAATGTGCATAGTGTTTGGCAGTTAAATCTTTCTTGCTTTGTAAGGCTTGAGAATAAGTTATGAAACTTAGAAACGGCCATCTAGTGCCGTAATATTAAGACTGGTATAATATGTAATTATGTGTTTGTGATGTGTTGGTGAACATTTCTGTCTATCATTGGCTTTGATGATTGTTGGAGTTTAACTTCTACTTGTTGTCTGATGGCCAATGTGCAGAGCGCTTGGCAGTCAATCCTTTCTTGTTTTGTGAGGTTGGAGAATAAGCTAGGGCTTTATGTTGTTGGTGTTGGTGATCATTTCTATAATTGGCAGTTAAATCTTTCCTATTTGATGTTCAGACCTACAACCAGATACATGTCAAACTCCGATAGACTTACCTGGTATTGCTCAGTCAGTGATTAAATTTTAAGTACATGCACACCTAGCATGCTTCTTTGTAGTTGCCAATCTTACAGTCTGATAGTTTGTGACTCGTAACTTTTGGTAAGGACTTATTACTTTTTCAACACTCTGCCTATATACCACAATAGAAAATGTGAAAAATATCTGACAAACACCTGTTAAAAATTTGGACTTGTTTCCAACAATGTTTCCTTGTCATAAACAATAATTGGCATAAACACATGTGCCTGTCTAAATAGAATGTAATTTATGTAAACTGTTCTTGCAAGGTGCTGATTTGAAGTTTAAACACTATGCAGCCAACCTGTACTAAATTACCCTTGCCAGTATGATTATACAGATTTACAGATGACATAAAAAAAAAAAAAAAAAATCAGTGTTAAAAAATCTTGGATTTTTCAGAGGGGACATTTTCAAAACTTTTCATCTAAAACATCAATATATCAATATTTTTTCTTAAATTTGGCTCACTAAGTCTTTAACAATGGGGTCATTTAGCAAAACAAGGGGCCATTGGCCATGAACCCTTCTAATCTGAACACTGGTTTCTGTTTAATCTACTAGTGAATTATTCTCATGTACATGTATTGATAATATAGAAATGTGTTTTCTTTGAACACAATATAATGCACTTTCCAACAGGAAGAGATTTCCCTTCAATTACTGGTTTTTATCAAGTGCATTTGGGTTAAATTACATCATTACGTATATATATATTGTTTATACCTGTAACAATGATATTTTACATGTCAGGATGTTTACAAAGGTACACAGGTGTAACAGATTAAAATCACTTTTACATCCTGTATATTACATAACTTATAAATATCAAATCACTAACTAAATGATGCAGATTAAATTGCTTAGATTGCTAATAAGTAGTATAACATGTTAATTTTTGACTTGTTCACAAATTAGATAGATTTTGATTGATTGGCAGCATAAGTATTAAGAGACATCTTCATTGAAGGAAGTTTTAAGTTCTAAATTTTAATTTACTTAAATTACATCTGTTATATAATGTATATTGCAAGTTCAAATATCAAGGAACTTTTTAATTGACACAGAGATTTCTAATAATAGCTTAACATGTTGATTTTTGACTGTTTCACAAATTAAATAGATTTTGTTTTATTGGCAGCATAAGTAATAAGACATCTTAATTGATGGAATTTTAAGTTCTGAATTCTGATTGTTTGTCCGCTCATGTACACCCATTACTACATTACTTCTGCCTGATATTTCAGTGTTAAGAAGAAACAAGATTGCACATGCATTCACTATTGTCATACAAAACCTTGCTTATATTAACTGATACCAGTACCACCCAAACAAGTCAAAACTTGAAAGTTTTCTTCCTTTCTTTATTGGTGGCCAAGCATGCACATATGGACCTCTCACCACCTGGGTTTGAATCCCACTCAGGCAGATCTTAGTGTGTGGAAGTTTATCAGTTTGGTCCAATCTAATCTTTTCATTAGGAACGCCTTGGATTGTAACCTAGTGTACATGCAGTGAACTGCTATAGAGATTGATTGATTTATTGAATGTGGTTTCAAATTCAAGTCGAGAATATTTCACTTGCATCAAGACATCATCAGCTATAAGTGAAATGCAGAAATTTTGAACTTTGCAATGCTCTTGGGGCAATGTGCAGGAAGAGTTCTTTAATGTGCCATGCCTGCTGGTTTTATAGACCCAGTGACTTTCATTACTAAATGTTGAGTGCTTGGCAAAAGAATAGTCACTACCCAATTTGAAGTCTCGGTCAGACCTTATTTGGGTTTCAAACCCACAACCTCCCAGAGGTACAATCTGCACCATTTAGGCGCACTGTATAAAGTTACAAGTTGAAAAGATCCCTTGCCAAGAGTTTCTTATTGTGACTGTTAATATTTCAAGTTTTATCCAGTGTTTAGTCTTCAGTTGTAATATTGGAGTACTTTGTATAACCATATGGTACCTAGAACTCTTCACCAGATAACTTTACACCATTCTTAAGTACCTTTATGTTGACTTTATCTGTTTACTGATCAGATAAATTATTTACATCATAATTCATTATATATTATAAACCATGTACCACCACTCAACTTTGATCAAATACAACGAAACAGTTTTATGACTTGGAAGATTTTTATAGCATATGTCATGAAATTTATTGATTTTAATTTTCTCTTATCTTAATCAAAAAAAAATTCCAATCTGTGAAATTGACTATATTTTATTTATTCAGATTACCTTTTATTAGCGAAACTTTTTTTTTCTCTTTTTCTCTTTTTCTTAATTAAAAAAATCCTATCTTTTAAATGAAAAGATTTCATTTATTTAGATTACCATTTATTACTTAAACTTTTTTCTATTATTTGATATGATGTAACAGGTTTCATGGTTGCCAAGAATATTTCACTTGTATAACAGCAGACAAATATAATCTATAGTCAAACAACATTGACCTGTCTGCTTGACCTTTAATTTTAATATTTATTATGGACCAGAACATATGTCTAGAGAACACAGATGTTTATTTCGTCTACATTGTGGTAAATCTACCTTGTTTATGTATTAACTGTAAATTCTAACACTGTTCATATATTGTTTGGACACTTCTATATGAATATTCCTCATTTAAGGTCAAACAAACAGGTCAAAGTTGTTTACCTATAGCTTCGTTGATAGATAGTAATTCTGTATGTTGATGGCATTTAATATAGAGAGGGGATTATTTGTTGTGTCATTGCCAATCATAATAATTGTCTGATACCATGGTTTATTTATAAAAATAAAATTGGATACCAGTACTTATAATATGTCTAGAGTTTAGGAATGGCTATTGCAATGGTAATACTCAAACTGGGGTCAATCCCTTGACTGCAAATGTAAAGAACAAAATCTCCATCAGTTGGCTGTGGTAGTGCTACAGTACTAACAAAGTGTCTAAACTTTAATGTTCTTTGAATTTACTGTTAGCAGAGTTGTATCTGTCTTGGTCAAAGACATTTCATGTCACATCATATGTCCATGGGCTTTAAGAACTTGCAGAACTTGATAAATGCATGAAAAAGTCAAACACTAATTGAAAATTGTAATTTTTCAATGTTGGGCTCTATGATGAATATTGTTGGTATATACTAGTATATATTTGTCACCCTTCAAATAAAATTTCTCGCATAGCGATTGGTTAACTTGCCGGGGTACATGGAACTATGTTCGGAAATCTGCAGGGGTACATGAACGCACGCGACGTTTAGCGGTAAAAGGGAAGTAACTCGTACATCGCTGACGTCTAGTTACAGTAAACAAACATGGCGACAATGTACGCAAGTCACACAAAATACGAAATGGAAGTTAAAAAGATCCAACTGGTTACGCTTTGAAAGGTGACAAAAATGTTATACAGGGTTTTGGCAAGTTACACGGTCCCATGTACCCCGTCAAAGATGAATGTACCCTTTGCCTGCGGCTCAGGGTACATAAATCTTTGACGGGGTACATGGGGCCGTGTAACCTGCCAAAGCCCTGTATAACTTATAATATATATATATATATATATCTGTCTTGATCAAAGACATTTCATAAAGACAGAGGTGGGTACATTCTTTTTATTCTGACACATTCTAGTCATATCACATCATATGTCAAGAAACTGGTACTGGCCAAAATTAAAGGTAAAAGGCTCTGGACTTTCCATTATAAAATAAAATTTTAAAAACCCCTGCAGAGTTGTTCTATCTTGGTCAGTGACATTTCACTTTATATCATATGTCATGAACTTATCTCTTGCAACTTGAAAAGAATGCACAAAGAAAGAAATGTGTAGGATTTTGATGACATTTAGCATTTGTCTTTATATAACCTGATACTTTCAGAATGTTCAGATAAAACTTTATAATCTCATAAAAAACAAAGGAATTACGACTTAAGTGTATATTATACCCATTGTTTAATATACAGGAAAACATAAAGTCAGAATGGTATTTATTTATCAAACAGATATGTTATCTTACAAAGTGTCACCTTTTGGCATTTCCAGTAGAACTGGCTTTGGTTTCATGCATGACATTTATAAGATGCTGTAAGGTGGATGGCTGTTCTTTTTTAAAACAGTTTTGATATTGCACATGTGCTACAAGAATTGTTCTGCAATATGGGTCGGGTGCCTGTTCTATTGTATGAATACCCAGTAACAAAAGTTTTGGTATGTTTATATGTTACATTAATCACCAATGTTTTCGGACACCAGTCAGTGTTCTACACTATGCATGTCCAAACTGTTTTCTGAAGTTAGATGTTAATGAGCTCATTCAAGTTGTCCTGTCAAATCTACTTCTCTATCAGACAGAGCAATTCTGTCCCACTAGCTGATCTTAGTGTGAAAAAGTTTGTCAGTCACAAATAACTCCTAGGATGAACACCTCCAATAAAACTAGAGATGATTAGTTGTTGATCACACAAAATTATTGACCTGAGTATAGAATGTATATTGAAAGGAAAATGTGATGTATTCTACTGAAACTTAGCATTTGAAGAATAATTTCCTTTTTGTCTCAGAAATTCAATAAATGTTTCAAGAAATTAATTGTATTTCACTAGAAAATCGACATTGTTGAATTGGAAAACTCTGGCATATATATCTTAATGACCAGTATCTTGTTATGTGTGTGTACAGTCTAGATAGAAATCCACACATAATTTATTTTATTTATTTAGCTCCCTGTAATTTGTATTTTGTTATTTGTAGCAATCTGTCTGAGTAAGCTATTTGATTTATAAGATGGATTACCCCACATTAAGTTGTATTTGGTGATTACTAATGTCTTGGTGACACTGAGTTTTTTTCGTGGCATTACGTAACATTTTGTTGGTAAATTACAATAAAGAACACTTAACACATTTTCATGTCGCCACTCTTATCAAACCTTGTAAACCTTTTCTACTATATTGGCCTCGGTAGCCAAGTGGTAGTAAGTGCACAATTATGCATCAGAGGGCCTCTTTGCCAAGGTTTGAACCCTGTTTGGACCATTCTAGTGTGAGAAAGTTTTCAGTTCTTTTGCCAAAGGTATTTTTTTCTCTGGGCACTCCAGTTTTCTCCACCATTCCAGAGCTGATTGCCCCCACTCCACTATTTGAATGCTATTTTGTATCATATCAAAAAGCATTGATCGTGCCTTTAAATCATGACATGTGGTATCATGAAAGTGGGTGTGTTGTGAGATAGGTTTAACATTTCCGCCTTAGTTTATCACTGCAATAAATATTGAAAATGTTATTATCAAAGAAATTAATCCCAGTAAGAAAATCTACTACCTTTAAATTTTAATGATGGAATGACTAGGTGAAAAGATCAATTGCTGCTGTACAGACTTGTCAAAAGTTTAAAGCTGAATGTAACGGAAATGATTTGAAGCGTGGCTGTCGAGTGGCTTAGATATGGATAGCTTGTGGTAGAAAAGCTGGCAACAGATAGAAACGGCTGCCGAAAAGCTGTCGAAATACAGCCATGATGAGTTGCTGATTCAACACTAATTTTGTTAGCACAGTGTTAAACTATGGACAGGTCTGTACTCTATGTACTTAGAGATGCTACAGCATCAGAGCGAGTTATTTTCTGTACTCATGAAGATTTTTCAGCATCAGAGCAAGTTCTTTTCTGTACTCATGAAGATTTTTCAGCATCAGAGCAAGTTATTTCCTGTAACTCTTGACATATCGTGACAGAAATTCTAGTAATTGTTTTCATGATAGACAACTTCTATTGTAATTGATGTAACAGCTCATCAATTTCTCCATCAATAATTCACTTTTTATACAATTTTTCGGCTTTTTGGCTGAAGTTTGGACACAAAGTTGTCTCCCCTTTTTGATAAAATTTTCAAGATGAAGCTAATTCTCTAAAATTGGAATGACATTGGTAGCCCAGTGGTTTAAAGCTGTCAGCACCTCTCATTGTCTTTGTTTGAATCTAAATCAGACATATTCTAGTCTGATTTAATTCCCTTGCTGAAAGATCAGACATTTCTCTGAGCATTCCAGTTTCTTCCACAATCCCTGAACTGACAACTTCAATATAAATGGAAGAATCAAGACTGAGGCATAAAACATTATTATTCTACTTCACTCAATTCCATTTTGTCAGTAAAGTCTTGCAGATTTCAGTTTCATTACGGCAATTAGTGATGCCGTTTTGTCCCAAAACATGAGATCTATCGAGTATGAACGTCTATGAACTTTTCATTGAAACATCTTGTTAATATAATGTATTTGCCAAGGCTGTAATTAGCAGTATTTTCACACATAAAAGTGTTATATTGGTTATTGGGCAGTGACCTTCAGATCATAATGGCTACATACATGTAATTTAGCACTGGCTTTTTAGTACTTTATCATCATTATCTATAGATATTGTACAGAGGACTGAAGTAGGAATTAATGATGAAGAAACACTTTCTTATACCCTAGAATTATTTTACATCTAAACATGTTATAGGCAAACAGCATTCACTTGTCTGCTTGACCTTTCTTTAGAAATATTCATATAGGACGATCAAGTCAATACATGGGTAGTGTTAGGATTTCACTCTAAATGAAAACATTCTTCTACCTTAGAATTATTTTACATCTAACATGTTATAGGCAAACAATATTGGCCTGTTCGTTTGACCTTTCTTTAGAAATATTCATATAGGAGGATCCACTCAATACATGGGTAGTGTTAGGAGTGTGCACAATGTGTGAGTTGAAAGATGTAGGCAATATGACCACTTGTGTTCCCTACACATAAATGTATTGATCCATGATGAACATTTGAATTAAAGGTCAAACGGATAGGTCAATGTTGTTTGCCTATGTATTATAATCAGGATATATTAATGTACTCATATCCTATCTTGTTAATTTGGAACATCTTCTTTGAATTATCTGGTATCTATTATACCTCTTCTGTTTTAACTAATTATTGTCTGTATAAAACATATAAAATTGTATACCCGTAGTTTATATTTCATTACCAATTATCTTCATGTATATAACAGACTCCAAAAGAACAGGGGAGAGGGGGGGGCTTGGTGTAACCGAGTTGTCTAAAGCATGTGCTTAGAGTATGGTGCCTTTCACCAACTAGGTTGGAATCACACTGAGGCAGATCCAAAAGTAAGATAGTTTTCAGCTTATTTGTCAAAGGTTGGTTAGTTGTTTTCTCTAGGAACTCCAGTTTCCTCCACCAGCCCAGACCCGGGTTTCACAATCATTCCTTACCTAAGATTTACCTTAACTTAAATCTTGCAAATTTTCATATGTTTATGATTTTGTTAATTTTAAAGATATTCTGGAATTTAAGGTGTCATTTTTAAGATCACTTCTAGATTAAAACAATTGCATTCAGTTTTGACAAAAATATTCATCAGTAGTTTCAAAAATAGATTACAAAAATTTGCTAAATTTAAGTGAAGAAAAATCTTAGGTAAGGAATGATTGTGAAACCGTGACCAGAACGGAATGTTTTATACAAGTGAAAGAATCCGGAGTTGTTTCCATATAAGTGAAAAAATCGGTGTAAATCGCCATTATTCCATACTGCTCCACTCCAATCCACTCCAAAGAAGCAGATCAGACAAATATAACATACTTCTATTGATAAGGCTATTGACAATAACAACTTACTGCGTGGTGACATCATAAGATAGGCTAGAATATGTGTCAATATATGAAGGAAATTAATACATTTAGATTGTTTGGTATTGTAGTAAAATTGTTTTGTATGGTTTGGCTGTATATATATTAAACTTAATGTCATGACCATACACTGAACTGATAATGTCACAGCCGAGATCAAACCTGTGACCTCCACACAATGTCTAACCTCTAGCTTATTTTGTAGTCCTCACATGGGTATTACAATTAACTTTATTCATCATTTTTTCATTCATTGAGATCACTATATATTTGTGTATGCATCCTTTTTCCATGTTAACCATTGACACTATGTATGTCATATTATGAATATTTATTAAACAAAAGACATTTTATTATGAATACTATATATGCTAAGATTTGTGGATATTAAATATGAAATATTTATGTTATAGTAACTTGGTCTCTGTGGAGTTTAATCTTGCTTTTCAAATTCTGATAATCAACACTTATACATATATTGAGTTTTACATTTTACTAAATAACTACAAAGGTTAATGACTCCTTAGATGTCTCAGATGGCATAGATTGCTAACTTACCAGAGGTACAGGTCACTTAGCTATCACTGGTCATTCAGTCACTTAGCTGCCATTTCTGTCCTCTTATTTAGTAATTGACCAGTTTCTGTAATCAGAAATTCTTGTTCAGAAGGTATTCAAATACTTAACAGGAGATAATTGCTTTGAGGTCCATTGATTGAAATAAGCGCCATACAATTGTTTTTTTAGGTTTTCTTTTCTTAATTGAAGCCTCATATGAATATATCATGAAATTTCATAGATACTTTTGTACTTTTGCATATGTAAGCATTCTACTTTGCGTACTTTAGTTCCAGCATTGCAAGAAATCATGTTTTTTTCCACAAAATTGAATGTTTCGTGATCAGTTAATTATCTTCTTTGTTCAATCAAACATTTGTTTTAAGTTGGTCGACAATCAGCATTGCTTTGGTTTCCTGAAATTATACTGCTTAAGATAGATAGTAATTATTAAGCAAAGTAATATTTATTTTTAAAATACTAATTGTCGTGATTATTTTATTTATGGAAAGGCTTAAAGCATTTGTATTGCGTAAATATACATTACTTATATTAAAGCTCAACATGTTAAGAAGATGAAAAACTAGATAATTATTGTCTTGATAGAAGTAGGTGTACTACCGGTAATCAATAATAAAGATGCTGGAATTATTTTAATTTTTGAAGCAAAAATACCTAGAATGTGGGGGGATTCAACCAGGTTTATTAAACTGTGATGAAATGCATGTAATTGCAATGATGGAATTCACCCTTCTTATTTATGCTCTAATATTAAGTTACTCAAAATTGATAAGAATTCACCTTCCCCTCAAGTCACAGATCACATAATCGTAGAAAAACCACATATCTAGGTTACCTTGGCCTTTATTTTATGTATACAATAACCATATATCTTCATTATCTTTGCCTGTATTCCATGTCTATTCTTCCGACTTTATTCTACTGTTAAAATCAAATATGTTAGTATAAATGGCATAATATTTCAATTTAGAATGCATCAGTTCTGATTAGGGTTTTCTCTGGAGGAAACAATTTTAAAATGCTAAATAGAATCTAAACACTTAAACAGTTTGTATAATGAGTCTACATAACAGATCTGTGGTAGTTATGCATTGATTTTTATTTTTAAAAACAAAAATGAGACAATAAAACAGTGAAAATGGTAAATTATACCCAAAAGTTTGTATGCTAATTAAAAAAAGATGTATAAAATTTTCTCAATATTATTGGGAGAGTTCAATGGATCTGATTGAAATTTGGTGTTCGTAGTAAGCTAAGCAGGAAGTGTTTACTCTCCCAGAGCACCCAGTCTCACTTCCTCAGTGGAAGTTCACATGTTCAATTTAATTTGCCAGTTTTTACTTAGTTTTGGGATTGTGATTTAGAAATGAATTTGTTTGATATAAATAACTATTTGATTTTATGTGACAGATATGACTCCTAGAAGAAACATTAATTCTTATAGAAAGCACAAAGTCAATTCCATATAAGCAGAGAACAAACAACGGAAACACTTTATACAAAAAATGATATACTTTAAGAATCATGAAACAAAGTCATTTAAGTGCTTCTGTCATTGGCAGGGAAATTTTATGTCACTTGTTAGATTCCGTTTAAATACAAGCCATAAAAAGTTAAGTCATTTAGGTTCAACTAAGAGGACGACTTCCTGGTACCTTGTACTGGTTCCCTGAATGTTGATGTCGGCGTTTAACGTCTACATGTAGCCTGTCGGCCATTACGACGACCATATTCCTGAAATAAAGTTTGCTGAGTACATGGATTCATAATTCATATTCTTTTTTTAAGTCCTGTTCACATTAGTAAGATGTAACAGCTCAGAAGTCTGGACGACCAATGTCACCATGAATTCTAGATGATAAGAAACTGGAGACGATCTTAACAGTTTATATGAATACTTAACATCTCTATAAAGTGTAGACCTCAAGTATTTTTTCATTTAGAACATTTGGAGGGTAATGGATTCAATCACCACTTACGGTTCCATATCTAGGGAAATTTCAACCTGATTTCTAATATATTTGCGGAGCAATTGGACCAAATATGTTAGAACCAGGGTTGAGATTTTCCAATCTGGTACAATGGGTAGTGGGTTATAAGAATATGTGACTACAGTATATAGTATTCTAGGAGACAATGCCCTCATGTATTCTAGATAAACTACATTTAGGAATTTTATTGCCCATACCATTGGATTTTATGATTGTAGCGAGTTAAGTATTGTTTATTACAATGTTAAGTTTCCTTAATTTTGTTACCTTGATTAAAGGAATGCTTTTAACTTGATATCACATTTTTGTTTTGTTGTAAAGCAATTTAAAATAACAATAAATAAAATGATTGAAAAAAAGAACCACATGTAATTAGATGTATAGCTATAGTCATCAAAAGTTACCTATAGCAATCAAACATTGTTATGTCAGATTATGTAATGAAACAAAAAAGAATATCTTCCTTAGAAGTTTTATTACAACTGGTAAACCCCCATGACAGTTTACAAAGGGGAAACCGAAATAAAAGTAATATAGTCACCTGATAAAGCTGTGAATACCTCTGTACACAAGATATTGTGTTTACAAACCTAAATTGTCTGGGAATCTTGTCTTACCTTGACAGAACACATAGTACAACTAACTTTACTTGGAACTCCTGACCTCAGGTGTGAAGTAAATACTAACAGCTAATATTATGCATCTAAGACTTGTTGTAAATAAGTTAAATTTGTTGTTTCTGAATTGTATCCATTTTCTTATCTTTCAAAATAATAAATTCTTGTTAACTGACCTGGTCATTAGAGCTTAATTAATTACAAGCTAAAGGTTACTTGGTCAGGTCAAAGTTTTCAAACACTATGTATATTTATATATATTATGTATTTACTTCAGCATAGCTAGATCTGCGAATTTTATGAATTATTTTGCCTAGGATTGTACACTGTTGCATGAAAGGGATAGTCTTTTTATTAAGACATAGATACATTGTCATTCTTCAGGAGGAAATCTCATTTCATAGTCATAAAATTTAATATATATGTAGGACATTATATACATACATGACATATATATATAGATGGCTGTTGTTATGTCATGACACCGTCAGGCAATATAATCAAAAATTTTGTTTTTAATGAGAATTAACAACTTTGATATTTTAATTAATTTGATGATTCATTAATTAAAATATTTGTGATGACAAATAAGTGAGCTTTATATGGTCATTTAAAATAATTAAAAAAAGAAAAATGGAATCAAATATTCAGTCAGACCAGGTAGCAGTCACTATTGTAAAGGTTGTAGAAAAGAAAAGGAGAAAAAGTTCAGAAGAGAAAAAAAAGTCTGACATCAAGTGGAGCTTAAGTCCAGAGATGTACAAGTCTCATGGAAGACGCCGTCACTCTGATGACAGTGGTAAGTCCAGAGATGTACAAGTCTTGTGGAAGACGCCGTCATTCTGATGATAGTGGTAAGTCCAGAAATGTACAGGTCTCGTGAAAGACGCCGCCATTCTGATGATAGTGGTAAGTCCAGAGATGTACAAGTCTTGTGGAAGACGCTGTCATTCTGATGATAGTGGTAAGTCCAGAGAATGTACAAGTCTCGTAGAAGACGACATCACTATGATGAAAGTGGTAAGTCCAGAGATCTACAAGTCTCGTGGAAGACAACATCACTATGATGAAAGTGGTAAGTCCAGAGATGTACAAGTCTCGTAGAAGACGACATCACTATGATGAAAGTGGTAAGTCCAGAGATGTACAAGTCTCGTAGAAGACGACATCACTATGATGAAAGTGGTAAGTCCAGAGATGTACAAGTCTCGTGGAAGACACTGTCATTCTGATGATAGTGGTAAGTCCAGAGATGTACAAGTCTCGTAGAAGACGACATCACTATGATGAAAGTGGTAAGTCCAGAGATGTACAAGTCTCGTGGAAGACACTGTCATTCTGATGATAGTGGTAAGGTTTTCTGAGAAACTGTGATTTATTCAAATGAGTATATTTTGATTAGCTCACCTTTATGAAATGTAGAAAAACTTATGTCATAATTCACCCCAGTATAGACCTGTGTCAGTATTGAAGGCCAGTTATACAGGTGAGCTACAAACTACAGTTACATATTTCTTCAGAGTGGTTTTGTTTATTCTGGAAGGAGGGATATAGGAAATAAGTTATTAATGTGTTCAGCTGCCTGGCACAGTGGTTGGTGCTTTCTCCTTTTACCATTGTAATTGGGTTTCATGAAAGCAAGTTTTTCATTGGTAGCAGTTGGATACTTTGACATCTTAAGTTTTGGTTATATTGGTTTGTTATAGATTGTGCAATATTTCGTTGAAGCAGAACTGTTTTGTTAGCATCCTGTAAATGTTTATAGATTTCCAGATTTTGTAAACATGAAAGTCTTGCTGTGTACCAAGTATAAAGTGATAATGTCCTGTTAATTTAGTGTTAATAAATGATCCTTGGTCAACATCTTTCATAAAGCTATAACAAAGCTATAACATAATAGTACAACCTATACCAGTAATATAATTGATAATTCTATATAAAGACAGCTAGGATTCAAATTACATGGTACCTAAACTAGGTACTAGGAAAAAATAATAGTATCATTAAGATTTATAGTGTCTGCTGTATGTCATCAATAATAACATGTCAGTTATAGCTTCATTTTACTAGTGACAGTTTGCTTGTTAAGCTTTTTTAGTACAAAAGTCTTTTAACCATTATCCTGTATTTATGGGCAAAAACATAAAATGATGATGATTGTAGGTGTTTTATGATTAGAAGCTGAGCGTTTATCGGGTTCAGTAACAATGTGATGACAATCATTATACAGATTTATCATTAGATGTCGGTACATTACTTAGTATTGTGTGATTACTAGGAATTAATCAGACCAAACACAGTTGATCAGAACTCAGAAATACCGGTATTCAATTAACACACCATTTGAATCTCTTGCTAGCTGTCACTTGTTGCTTTCAAAGAGAAAATACACACTTAAAACAATACATTATTTATAAACTGCATGTTGATAAAGATAATTACCAGAATCTTTGTGTGCATTTAAAGAATTTTTAATTACAGAATGTAAAATATTAATGAAAACTGTATTCAACAAGCTGTGGCTGGTTTCACAATCATTCCTTAACTAAGGTGTTCCTAAACATAAATCTGGCAAATTTCAAATCTGAACAGTTTTGTTCATTGTTAAGATATTGAGGAATTTAAGGTGTCATTTTAAAGATGATTTCAAGCTCATAATATTTAGTTTTCTCAAAATAGTTTATTTGTAGTTCCAAAAAAGATTGCTAAAATTTTCAAAATTTTAAGGAAAATTTCATTTGAGAAATGATAGTTAGGGTAGCTTGCTTCAAAATAATATATCTATAGGTGGTGTGTACTGAATATAGAGATGTTGGCACACTGCTAGTGTTAAGTTGACATAGTGGTAGCATTCAATATTAAACAATTTGAATTTGGCAGAATCTTAGAAAAATTAGTAGCAATTTAGGCAAGAATAAGCACATGGACTTTATGTATGTACTTTAATGTGAACGATATATGTATGTATGTCCTCTCAGCTTCATACATCAGTTGTCTTCTTTATATTGATTTCATTGGAGAAAATGTCATTCTGTCATTCAAAAGATGGCCTAGTCTTTAATTCTCAGAATATGAAATATCCAAATCCTGTAGACTAGCTGGAAAGCACAATAAGTCTTAGAGTTTTTAATTTCCATGGTAATATTAAATCTTTTTAGACACACGATCAGATACACGGTCAGTGGTAGATAATTATTCTTGTCAGAAAAAGTATATATCCTCTTGTGTTATCTGATAATAAGGAAAACTCCACAGAGAAATCTCCATGGTTTATAATCAGTCACAGACTAACTAGGTCTGAGAACTTCATAATTGTCAAAGGTTTGACACCTAATCATGGTAAGGATTAGTTAACAAGTAAAGGTCATTGAGTTTGGATCTTTGACCTACATAATCAGCTTCAAACTGTTGTGAAGACCTGCATGACCTTTGACCTTCATAATCACCTACTAGCCTTATATTGGCCTAAATGACCTTTGACCTTAGACACCAACCTACATAATGAGTAACTGACTGATTTATTAGCCTAAATGACATTTGACCTTCATAAGAGGTATGGACCTACATGACCTTTGACCTTGGTACACAATCAGCTACTGACTAAGTATTGGTATTGCATTTCTTTGCATTTCTCCGGTTTAGTGTTGGCCACATACAATCATAGGGACTTTATAACGTTTTGTGTTGGCCACATACAATCATAGGGACTTTATAACGTTTTGTGTTGGCCACATACAATCATAAGGACTTTATAACGTTTTGTGTTGGCCACATACAATCATAAGGATTTTATAACGTTTTGTGTTGGCCACATACAATCATAAGGACTTTATAACGTTTTGTGTTGGCCACATACAATCATAGGGACTTTATAACGTTTTGTGTTGGCCACATACAATCATAAGGATTTTATAACGTTTTGTGTTGGCCACATACAATCATAAGGACTTTATAACGTTTTGTGTTGGCCACATACAATCATAGGGACTTTATAACGTTTTGTGTTGGCCACATACAATCTTAAGGACTTTATAAAGGTTTAGTGATGTTTGTTATTGTATGATTGACTTCAAACTTTACATGAAAATTCTATTGTAAGAAAGTAGGTCACTGTGATACTGATATGACCTATGGCACTTAAATTAACAGTTATATATAATTTTTCTTTGGGATGAAATATTTGATTCATAATCATTGTGTAGGTACGGATTTAGTATAACTATAACTTGTAAGCAAAAGCTTGGAGACATTTGTAATGAAATATATATATTACATATATATTGCAGCGATTTGTCTGAAAAATTGTTTATTGCATGTACACTGAGTAATTAGTCTCAGATTTTAAACTTATAGAAAAAAATGATACCAGTGTACTGAATAGCAGGTGTTGTTAAGAAAAAAACGTGCAATCAAACGTAAAACTTGAGAGATTTTGTAAGATCCTGATTAACTTAGATTTTAAATGGATTGTCAGCTTCTGTGTAAAGTCTGCAATTGAAAATGATTTAAAAGCAAAAAACATCTATAGCCACAGTTGTATATTAAGTCTTGGTGTATGATCCAATCATAATAAATCTTATAGAATTATATTGTACTGACTGTCCTCAACTTTTTATAGGGGAGATAACTCATTTAATGTAATACATGATTACAAATCTGTTGACAAACTTGCTTCATATTAAGTTTGGTTGGAAATATTAATTTCTGTCCATTATGTTAACAGTGGAAAAACTTATTGCCTGCTCTAGATATCATCATCATTGTTAGTGGTTGGTGGTGTCAGTGGTTGGTGGTACAGTAACTTAAGTTTTCTGATGGATTCATATAGAGTTCAGAAGATCCTGTGTAATTCATTATTGCATGTTCTGCATGTTCATTGGAGAAAAAAAAATAAACAAAATATTCTTGTAATGGGTTGTGTGGATTTTGTTACCAAATATTTTGAAAGTTAATACAATGTGTATTAAATATAAAAGTTGATATTGATACCTGTTGTGTTTGTGAGTATATGATCATGACAGATAGGGGACACTTAACCTGATGGTTACAGCAACAAAAACTAGTGGATCAGGTTTTACAACTCTCAGGTGTGAATATATGATACACCAAGATACAGGTGTAAAATATGATACACCTGAAGATTAAAAAGTCATGTATTTAAGTTTTTGTTCTCTGGTCCTTTATTTATATGTATGAAGTTTCTATCCATTTGTGAAAAAATATTACATATCCATAACCATATAACTTTTGTTAAATTTGTTTATATAGCATTTGACACTTCTTTAATTTTTGAAACATAAACAGTTAAAAGTTGAAAAATATTTATCTGAATACATATATTTGAAGGTTGAGATATGATGATAATATCTTATAAGATTGATGAGATTTTAAGGATGAAATTCAAACCCTTTCTATAAATCTGAGTGACTGATTGGTCTGAAGCATACACTTATGGATCACAGTGCCACCATATGGCATAGATCTTGATGTAAAAAAAGTTAGTCAAATGGCATCTTGATGTAAGAAAGTTAGTCAAATGGCATCTTGATGTAAGAAAGTTAGTCAAATGGCATCTTGATGTAAGAAAGTTAGTCAAATGGCTTGTTCAAATGTCGGTGGTTTTCTCTAGTTTCAACCACCAACCCAGAATTGCCTGTCCTGATGTATTTGAAAGAAATTTTGACTCGAACCTCGATATTAAAATTTAGATATTTGTTTTGGTTATTTACCCTCTCTTTCTGTCATATTTGATAACGTTAAATTCCCTTATTAACCTTGTATAACATAGTCATCTATACTGGTAAATTTGTGACTGATATTGTTGTTATTGAAGTCTTAATCAGTCTTGGTGTCTATCATAATCCACTTTGCAGTTTGACAGGTTGATCGGTAACAGTAATCCTATGGCTTTATAACAATTGCTGTGGGACAAATTCTTATGTTGCTATTACTCTATGTACTTTGCTTATTTGACCTGCTGAGTTTAATTAAACATCTTAACTTATCTTTTCTTTATTTGTATATTTTCAGCATCCTACACAGGCAGTTCATCTGATGAAGATGATGTTAACCCCAGGGAAAAAAATCAGGTAGGTCGTCCCTAATTAAAAGGAAGTTAAGTACCTTAGTTGTCAAAGAGTGAAAAAAATCAGGTGTTTATACTTAAGATATAATTTACTTGAAGTGTAAGAAAGGATTAGAAATAACAGCCAGCCCAGCAGTCCAAGACTGGTAAGTTTTGGGAAGAACTGGTTACTTTGACAATAGTCCCTCATAAACCACAATAGAAAATGTGGAAATTATCAAAAAAGGATTGGGTTGAAAATTTTGAGATTATTTCCTTCACTGATGCATAACAAAATCTTCCTTACATTAAAATTCCACTATGTTCCTTAAATTGGAATGGTACTATGTAATTTTCCTTAAATTGGAATGGTACTATGTAATTTCAGAATAAGTTTTACTACTGGTTGTGATAATGGTAATTATGCGCTCCAGTGCCTGAACACTAAGATTTTTTGCAGCGTAATTTAGCTCTCGGTTACTTCTTTATAAGAGAATCAATATTGGACATTCCTGTAAATACTGTAATTATCTCTAAGATTTCTATTTGTGACAGTACCACATCAGTCACGACACAAGACACTTACAAATGTTACAATTAACTCAAAATTTACAAAGTCAGCTTGTTTTTAGTTGATATACCCATAGAATAAGGTGTCAAATGTCATGGTCAAATATATTTTGACTGACTGGTATATATTAGTTCTTGCAGCTGGAAGTCAAGGTCATTTAGATTATAGGTACAAATGTCAAGGGCCAAAGGTCATATTCATTGAGTTTTGGATTGAGGTTAAGTTAAGCTTTTGTCCATAAGTATGCTGTGTAGAAGTAATTAATAGTAGGATATATTAGCCAGACTAGTTGGCTCAATTCATGATGATGATACAATAGAGTAGCGAGGGTTGTCATGGAGTTTGACTTTGTGACATAACTGATTGGGAAACAGACAATGTTTGACATGTGAGATACTAGGCTTTATGGTGCATTAAAGAATTAAAGTGTGACATGAAGTAAAGTTAAGGATCTTACTATATATACTGAATCCATGTAGTTAGGTTTGTAGTAATTCCAATAGTTACTATGATCGCTAGAGTTCTACTATTTAGTTGTTACTGGTGTGGTATGGACCTGCTGAAAGTCCATCACTAAGACAACAATGTACCGGTAGTCTTGAATCGACAGTTAATTTTGGCTTTAACATTAGCTTAACTTGGACAGATGTTTTCTATCATTCAGTGTTTGGCATTAGTTCTCCATGTCTTGGCACTTGGTTGTCCATCTTCTACTCCATTTTTAACTTCAACTCAGTTTTGTTAGCTGAGCATTAAAACTTTTGACAGGTCTGTACTACATATAATGGTCATTGTTTATATATAAATACATGGTCACTTTACTGATCAAGTTGTGATTCAGACATGGACTAGTTCGTGTTTGATTAATGTAGATGCTAACATATCTGGTGTGACCAGAGACATTATGATGACCTATAAGTGTATTTAAAGCCACTTAAAGCACCAGATCTGTGTTTACCAGTATAATCAAACATCACTGGACAATGTAAATTAGCTTTGGTCACTAAGTGATCTAGACATTACTTAAGAATTCTGTTAAATATATATGACAGAATATAAATTCCCTGTACTGTGGAACCTTTAAACTAAAGATTTTGTTCAGATTTGACCTATGTTTTTAAGTTAACAGTTTAACCTGTCTGAACTGAACACCCCTAGACCATATAATTTTTTCAGAATAGACAGGTATTTTGTTTACATTTGAGCCTGTCTAAATTTAATGTCCCTGAATCTAAGGTTTTCTTCAAATTACAGTTTTTTGGTTTATAATAGGTAAATTTACAAAACAATATTAATGGTACAACCATATAAAGTATGTTTGGTTTAAACATGTTTTCAGTTCACCCTTGATCAGTTTTCACAGATTCCAATTTAGATTAGTTTAGGCAGGTTTTCAATTTACTCAGGGGTCAGTATTCACCAGTTCTATCGTATTACAATTTTCAAGGCTTCACTGTAGTTCAGTTTCCACAGGTTCTACTATAGTTCAGTTTTTATAAATTCAATTGTACCAGTATTTAGATTTTCTTTGTTAAAATTCTCCCATAATTATGTTATGATCTCTTGATTAGATTAGCAACAAAATCAAAGATCAGCCACAGAAATATGTCACTTCATCGCTACTCTGCTGTCAGCTACAGGAACTCTACAACAACCCTGGTGATTGATAAAGTGTGTTCTACAAGTGACAGCTTGATTGCTTGATGTATTGATGTTTTTATCCATTTTCAGAAAAACTCCAAAGGTAGTTCTGACTTTTGTGTACGCAATATTGAAAATGCAGCATTCGGAAGACGAGAGATTGAGATAGCAGAACAAGGTGAGGAGAGATTTCACTCAAAACACGAAAAAAATGCATTCTGCACTAACAATATTATCCTCTGACACAGAAACAGAATGTTGAATTATTTCTGACTTTGTCATGCAAGCCTAATTCTCACATGTCCCAAGAAACATTCGCTTAATAAGGCTTTGTAATAGATATTGAATTCTTCACTCGTACACTGTTCTGGTAATAAGTTTTTAGTACACAATCAAGCTGAGCTTTTGATCTTTACAACATAGTCATGTGACCTTTATTTGAAGTTTGATTGATACAGATGATAATAGAAGTCTGTCAGATATTTTAAATAATTCACAGTTATCTTTCCTTTGATTAACATCGGCCTTCTTTTGATGATCTTTCATTTTATTAATGTCAACCATCTTTAGATGATCTTTCACTTCATTAATTAATGTTGGCCATCTTTGAATGACCTTTCCTTTTATAAATGTTGGCCATCTTTGTATGATCTTTCCTTTAATTAATGTCAGCCATCTTTGAATGATCTTGATTAATGTCGGCCATATTTGTATCATCTTTCTTTTTATTAATGTCTACCATATTTTTTGATCTTTCCTTTGATTATTGTCAACCATCTTTGAATGATCTTGATTAATGTCGGCCATCTTTGTATGATCTTTCCTTTTATAATGTTGGCCATCTTTGTATGATCTTTCCTTAACTTAATGTCGGCCATCTTTGTATGATCTTTCCTTTGATTAATGTCAGCCATCTTTGGATTTTAAGATACAGGCATAATTATGGTACCTTATAGTTGCATTATAATTTAGTATTATCTATCATCAAGGTAATGTATAGCGATGGCTTGAGAATTAGGTTCAAATAATAGTGTTAGACAGTTACTAAGGGGGGGGGGGGGGTGGTCAGTTTGCTTGCCAAAGGTCGGTGGTTTTTCTCCAGGAACTCTGGTTTTCTCCACCTTCCATGAATTGACAATCTTGATATAAGTGAAAGAATCTTTGACTGGGGTGTAAAACTCCATTACTCCACTCCACCCCACTTTTACATATTTTGACTTTGAAACATTTTTTATGTCTCTGTATTGGTCTCTGCATTGGATCAAAGGAAATGGACAATAAAATTTGATATCAAACTGGGAATTGAATCTTGAATCAATGTCAAGTTCAAGCTTAATTTCTTAGATAGACAAATATGGTCAAGATCAAATCATGTATGATAAATAATATTGACATTGTTGTGTCAATTAGTTAGCCTGTGCACCTGATCAAGCTATTAGTAGAAATGAGAAATAATATTCTAGCTTTCTATATTGAATAAAAAATATCTTAAGTTTGTCTAGTTTTTTGTTTTGGATAATAAAAAATATGTAAAATTGTCTAACATCTTGTTTTGAATGATAAAAAGAGCTTGAGACCTTGCTTATTTTGGCTTGAGCATATATATATAGCATTTTCTTTTTTCTTTGGAAATAAAAAACAGAAGCTAAGTTAAAGAATGGAAACCTTTTTAGTTTTGTTTTTGTGTATCTAGATTTCAATCAAGTCTGTTAATTCTCTATTCAACAGTTTTTTATCCAAGAGGACCCTTTATAAATTAAAGCTAATTCAATTAATTTTAGATTTATTATATAGCTAACTATATATCCTGTTTACTGTTTAATGATGGGATTATCTGATTTTCAATTATACCATCTTCTTCACTGTTTATCAAATTACCATGGTGACAGTATAGTAACTCTAATTCTGTTTCAATTGTGAATTGACAAAGTTATAAAGATTAAAGTGATTTCTACAGTAAAATTGACATGATTATTTAAGATTAAGTGATGTAAATTGCCAGATTCATGAATGCTCTCTCTGAAATAGACATACTTGTAAATAGCCAGATTCACAGGTACTCTCACATAACAATGCCACAGGTGTTCTCTCGGAGTCTGTAATGTGCATAAAATGTGCATAAAATCTGAAATGTACATAAACAAATATCTCGTGTAAAAAACCATATCAGTAGGTAACAGAGTTGTTCATTTAGTTAGTCACTATGAAATCTTCAATGAAGCTAATAACAAGTGCAGTCATAGTAAGTGACTAGAGACCCTCAATCATTGCAAGTTAAACGGTATTGTAAACAAAACCACATCATTCGTTTGAAGTACCATAAGCATAAAATAGTTTTGAGATTGGCTGTAGCACTGAGTTTTCATAAGATTTATTAAATGATCATATAAAATTTGAAATGTTTATCTATTTTGAATTTCAGAAATGCCTGGTTTGATGGCATTACGGAAGAGAGCTGAGGCTGACAAACCTTTAGCTGGAGCAAAGATCATAGGTTGTACACACATCACAGCACAAACAGCAGTAAGTTTTTAACAGTTCAAATGTCAATATTATGTCTGAGCCAGTAGAAGTTTTAACAGTTCAGAGATAAGTGACCTAGTGGAAGTTCAGAAGTCAATTGACGGAACGCCGGCCATGCCCACAATGTTCTTACAAAGGCCCAGCATGCTTGAATTACACACAGAAAGAATGAAAACTCACTCTGAATTGTGCAATTTAATGACGTCAATGACACTAGAACATCATTAGTTGCCGTACCGCTGCTTTTGTATTGTGATGGCGGCAGCTAGTGTTGGAACATAATAGGCGTGGCCGGCGATACGTCAATTTAAACCATGCATTCATTAATGTAATAGTCCATTTTATATTTCAGTTAAAAATCCCGATTCTAGTGTGAAAGTGTCAGTTGATGATTTTCTTCAGGAACTCTAGTTTCCTCCACAATCCCTGAACTGGGGTGTAAAACACCTTTATTTCACTCTCAGTAACTTTAAAGTCTTATTCAAAACTTTAGTGTGCTTAACAGCCGGTAATGGAAAATGATTAAAGCAAAATAATTAACCAAAATTTGATAGACAAATTCAGAACATACATCCTCACAATTGATTTGCACTGGTAAACTTTTAATTATTTCAAAATTATATGATGTAATGGTTCCCATCCTTTTTATAAAGAACAATTTCATGTTGGTTTCAGGAGTCAGATTTGATAAATAAATATCAGTTATATGGCATTATAACAGATTACATAACTTAGAACTGATCCAAGTCTAATAAAATGCTATATTAGATTACAGATGTGGAAATCTCGAGAGCATTTAAAATTAGATGTGTTATACTGTGATCTTGATTTAAATGAAAACAATCAAATTATAGCCACAATCCTCTCAATGAAAGATACATGCTTAATTTAAATTTCATGAGAAAGGCAAACAAGATATATTCATTTAATCAGTTATTCTACTTAAATGAGCGGTGCACCGAGATGGTAGAATAACATCAAAGATCTCGAGGATTACAGGCGATATAAAAGTACAACATAGATATTGATTGAAAGGGAATAAGCACATTGTTCTGCTTGAATACTAAACAATTCAAATCAATTGGAAAGATAGCATAAAATTTAATTATCTGTCGTGTTGTGTTTGCAAATTAAAATTGACGAAGTTTGCATAATGCATTTTATACCATACTTGCATATAAATTGTAACATGCAAATGCCAGTGTGGGAACCCTGCGATAAATGTTTTAACATCAGCAGGACCTAGAAATGCTAAACTGACTTTCTGTGTCATAATGGGCATTACCATCATGAAGAAGCCTCACTGTTTGTGTACTTAACATTCTGAAATTAAAACTAGAATTATTTTTCATCTATGTGCCAAACATTTTGATTATAAACAACAATACATGTGCACCATGTTAATGTTTTTTAATCTGCATAAAAAGTACTCTCACCTAATGAAAAATATCAGAAAATTATCACAGACCTCCAGTAGACACATCATTATGCTTGATAACAGAGTGTTATGTTTTCTGTACAGTAAAACCCCATTATAATGCCCCTCAATAACTTTGCCACCTCACTTATTGCCACAGTACAGTAAAACCCCATTATAATGCCCCTCAATAACTTTGCCACCTCACTTATTGCCACAGGATTTTGAAGTCCCAAAATCCATTTCTTTTATGTTGTCTGTATAAGCCTCCTGCAATTTAATGGCAAACCTCTTTATTGTGCCAAAATTCAACAAAAAAGGTGGTGATGAATTTAGGTTTTACTATATATAAAGAAATATGATTAAACTTCTGTAGGTAATAGATAGAATTTGTTAGATATTGAGCGTTTTCAATAAGCATAAAAATACCTCACCTAATGCAAAATATCACAAAATTATCCATCACATCATTATGTTTGACATCAAGGTGACATATTCTCCCTCTCTATATATGGAAATATGATTAAAACATGTAAACTTCTATATTATATAATAGATAGACTTTGTTAGATATATACAGCATGTCACTTTAACATTATTGATTTGGAAATATAAATGTATTACTAGACATCAAATTCTGACATTGTAATTAATTCCCTGTATGATTAGTCACTTTTTACCTCAAATTCTGGCTGAAATTCAAAACCATATCATCTAGTACAAGTAAGCCAAATTGAATGATCTTCATTATGAAAAAAAATCTTGATTGATGCTTATTAAAATTGTGTCTGTGGCATGGCTGTCCTAAATTCAAATGAAAATTGTGTGCAAGTTGCGTGATACAGGTCCTAATGGGTCTCTTGTTTTAAGGAAATTGTACATCAATTTTTGTGAAAGATGTAAATAGTATGAATAAGATAAAGAAAATTTGTTTTATCCACCATATTGATTTCTGGTATTTTATGTATGAATTTATCTGTTGTGTAGAATTTTTACTCCTTTTCCACAGAAGTTTGATATTTGTTACATAAAGATATTTTACTGCTTATATCGTGATGTCACCAGTTACAAGCACTGAGTAAATGCTGTTCCTATTTTACAGGTGTTGATAGAGACACTAACGAATTTAGAGCTTCAATATGATGGTCAGCATGTAACATTTATGTTTCTGTATTACAGGTGTTGATAGAGACTCTAACGAGTTTAGGTGCTTCAATACGATGGTCAGCATGTAACATTTATTCCACACAGGTACGTACTCATATTGTCATGTAAGTCAGATTTGATTTAAAAACTCAGACATTAAATTTGTCATATCTAGGAAAGCCAAAAGTACCGTTTATAATGTCTGTATGTACAGAGTACAGAAAATTTGGCCGTCAGTGCTGATACTTTATTTCCAACCTCCCCTTACTCTCAAATTGTTTGTGAGTGCTGACAATCTACATGAGCGGCCTCCCTCTCTCTTTAGACTTGTCTGTTAGTGCTGACAATACATGGACAATCCCCTTCTCTTTAATCCTGTCTCTTAAGAGCTGGTAAAACATTGGCAACTTCCCCTCTCTTTAAACTGGTCTCTAACTGCTGACACTACATGGACAATCCTACCCTTCCTCTTTCAGATTTTCTCTCAATGCTGACACTGTATGAGCATTCTCTCCCTTTTTAACCTGTTTGTCAATGCATCATTTGTTTGGGAATGTTTATTCTTTGTTATAACATAGAATAGAATAATTGATGCTTTGATATGGTAAGTGAAGAAAACATACAAGATTCAATAAGATGTCTGAGAGATTTTGTCACCCAACACAGCTATCAGATTTACAAAACAATTCTTCCTCGACTTATTACCATGTGTCTGGTAGATAAGAAAAGATATTAGGTTTTTTTTAACAATACTTTCCAATGACCGATTTTCACCACAAAAGAAGTGTTATCATCCATCTTTTTATTGTATATTCAATTTTCGCGAGTAGAAAAAAATCGGCTAATCAGGCAAAACAGATTACGTTCTTTGTACTGTGAAATTAAGAAACTGTTTCTTAGGCACATTACTTCTGGTTGATTAGAGAGAAAGGTTTCATTGTGGAATAAGTAGGAGCGCCGTAAGATAATTTAATGTAGGATATCAGATAAATTTACATTGTGATGGAACAAATACAGGAAACCAGGCTAGATCAATCATTCTACACTGTGGCAGGAATCGTGAACGGAAATATGGAGCTTGATATTCCGGGTCGTAAATATCATGATGCACTTATATCTTTACTGGGTAAAATCACCATTATTCAATTCTACTCCACTCCACTGAAAAAGTTCAGTTCATTTAATTTTTTGATCCACAGAGGACTTGATGTTTCAGGTCATAAATAAATGGAATTTAATACATCAATGTGTTAAAGTTCTGTTAAATATGTCTACTTGTTCTTCAATCTGTCATTTGTTATTTGCTGCGTAGACAAAACCCACTTTAACAATTTATTGTTTGTCTCCAAGTTTTAGCACTGAAATACTTCATCAATCACCATGGCAATGTAAAAGTGAAAAAAAAGTTGGAATTGGTAAAGTTTTTGTGAAGTGAATTTGATTAATGTCACAAATAAACATTTAATACAAATTTGAATTGAAATAGGATTCCATTTTAAAAGTGTCACCAAAACGAACTTCAACTGGGAAATCCATATTTTTATGTCCATGTGCATGGTCAAAATATAAATGACCAATGGCATCTACTACTCTCAAAGATTATACTTGAAATTTCAAAAAGATTCTTATAAATTTGCAGACAGGATGTTGGCATAAGAAATGAGTAAACACTATATCCCTCCAACTTAATCTGCAACAAACAAACATTGATAATTACTAAGATAGTACAAATGGGATACACATATTGAGACTATAAACCACTGATTGTGAAATTGATGACTTTGTACCAGCACCAAAACAAAGAACAGAAAATATGTGTGGTTATAGGAAAATTGTACAAATGTCATTGTAATTTGTATAACAGTAAACTCTCCCACATAGTTTAAAAGTTGTGTTTGGTATACTGCAATTATTTTGTCAGATATTGTGCTGTTTTCTTGTGAAAAACATAAAAATTGAGTCTTAATTAGAAAATTCAATGTTTTCTGAAGAAAAACGAAATAAAATAAAGTGTTGATCAGAGAATCAGTGTTTTCTGAAGAAAAACAACATAAAACAGAAGTCTTGAGCTGATAATTCAATGGTTTCTGAAGAAAAAACATGATTAAAAGAGAATTCCAGTGTTGTTTTGTAGGATAATTATTTCCACCACATTGATTTCGACCACATAAACCCTCCTGAGTCTGAATTCTATTTTACACTTCACTAAACCCTCACCATTGGTAATAAAGATTTTTGTACTGATGTCGTAAATCAAACATTAATCAGAAAATTGATTTCATTGTCATGTTTCACAGAAAATATATTTCTCTTGCTCAAGCCTGTCAGTTTGTGATGGAATTCCGATACAGATGACTGTTAAGTTGTGGTCATAAATGAGTTTGCTATTGTTTGTTTAAGATATTTCATAGGAAATTGCCATAAAATATTAAATATATTAATGTTTAAATGTTAAAATGTCATAATAATTGCCATCAGTTTCAACTGTAGATGGAATTTTTTATAAACTGTTAAAAACAACTGTTAATTTGTGGTAATAAATAATATAAATGGGTTTACTTTACTTTGAGGGCCATAGTGGCCAATTGGTTCAAATGTTCACATATAGATATAAATGGGTGTACTTAATTGCTCAGTTGCCATAGTAGCCAGATGGTCTAAAGTGTAGGCTAACTGGTCACAACTTCTCTCACTGCCTAGGTTCAAATCCCTCTCTGGACAGATCCTACTTTGAGAAAATTTGTAACTTTGTTTGCCAAAGGTCAATTGTTTTTTTTTTTCTGAGTACTCCAGTTTCTTCCACCATCCCGGAACTGCCTGCTTAGGTATAATTAAGTGAAAGAATCTTGACTTCGCTGTAAAACTCCATTACACCACTCCACTTAACTAATGCTTGGTTCATAACATCAGATATAATTCTAATAAATGATGTGTTTATGCTAAGATATGGTCATAATGTTTTTGGTCAAATCTCCTGAGGCTAGTGATATTTGAGGAACATGCAGAACTATGGCTTATTTTATGACTACAACTTTACTTCAGTGTTGTTTCAGATAGCATAAACCTATTGCCTATAGCATGCTATCCTACACTAACATTTCATGGAAACACAACATCTTATCAACGCCTTATAATTATCATTGATCTAATGTTGAACTCTGTGTACATTTTACATGTTTTTATCTCTGATTTGATATTGATTAGTAAAAAAAACTTGGCATTTTAGGTCCTAGATTCCTCCTACAACTTGTCCTGCTCCGACAACTTGATAGTTAGTTCAAAATCTCATCAACGCTTCATGATATATAATTATAAGAATATTGAACTCTGTGTATACTTTACTTGTTTTTATCTCTAATTTTATATTGATTGTTAAAAAACCCTTTATTTGAGGCCCTAGATTCCTCGTCCAACTTGTCCTCCTCCTCAGACTTGATAGTTAGTTTAAAATCTCATCATCGCCTCGTAATTATAATTGAACATATATAATTGTAAGAATATTGAACTTCTCTGTGTATACTTTACTTGTTTTTATCTCTGATTTTGTATTGATAATAATTGGTAAAAAAAACCCTGATATTTGAGGCCCTAGATTCCTCGTCCAACTTGTCCTTCTCCTCCGACAACTTAATAGTTAGTTCAGAATCTCATCAACGCCTCGTAATTATCATTGATCATACAAAATTATAGGAATATTTAGCTCTGTGTGTAACTTTACATATTTTTATCTCAGATTTTATATTGATTGGTAAAAAACCCGTTATTTGAGTCCCTAGATTCTTCTTCCTCTGACGACAGTGATAGTACAGCGGTAGAAGCGTGATTACTGAGTTGTATAATGATATATAATTATCTGGACAGAGTGGAACATGTCCGCCGTAATTGCTGTTTCCTGTTTCTTCTTTAAGTATGATTAGACAACTGATAGTAAGATTAAAAGAGATAATGTATACTGAAATGTTAGGTTTAATTTGTATGTTGCTAACAGTTTCCATACAATACAACACAAACATGTGCAACAGGTTTGCATTGACCTGATTTCCAAGAAATATATACAAAGATAGTGATATTTTAAGGGGATTCTTTTGGAACTTCTGAAACCACTTGGTCAGTTAGTTGAATTGAAATTTGGTATGGAGGTTCTTTGTTGATGTAGAAGCAAAATTATATCTTTCCGAAATTCAAGATGGCTGCCATTACTACAAATTTCATAATAAACAAAACAACAAATTTACTTTAATCCAAGTTTGTTCTTATCTGAAATATTGAATGTATATTGTGTGTAGGTGGTATTTCCAAAAAAAGTTCATTATCAAATTTTCAAGAAAAATAAAAATAAGTTGGTTAAGATATGTTCCATTTTTTCCATGTTTAAACTACATAGCTGCTCTGAATCTTGTTATTTTTACACTATCATGTACATGTTTATGAATGTTGTTGCTTTCACACAACTCTGTATTATGACCCAGTAATATCAATATGACCCAGTAATATCAATATAAAAATTATACTGCTGTAAGTTAGGAAATTCAATCAATTTTTTGCAACTTTTCCATCTCCAGACAGCCATATTAATATCGCTTGTCAATCAGAAATACTTCCTTATGGCAACTCATAAAGCTATGAAATCTCCACAGACTTTCCTAGTAAATTAAAAACATATTCTTTATTACAGAAATTTATTTTTTTATATACATTTATCTATAATGTTGACAAAAATACTAAATATGAGGTATTTTAGTGTGTTTCAAGTTATTTATGGTCAAACATGAATTGTTAAGGCTATAAAGGTATTATAAAACCACTGGTTAGATAGGATTGATAATGACTTGTTGTCAGGTAAAAATAACATCATGTCATACTTTTATTTAGCATTTCTGTGAAAATGTAAAAATAACCTGTATGATGATGAAAAGCTCAAGATGTAGACTTACAAAGAGGCTTAAAAATGATTCCTGTATTATTCTTCCTTATCCTGTACATTCTTACTACCGATATATACCACCACGGTAACTCTGGTAGAGTGCTAGCTCCGTAAGTGGAAGGTCGTGAGTTTGAACCCTGATGGGGTCTGACTCGAAAGACTTGAAAGTGGATAGTGACTGTTCTTTCACCAGGCACTCAGTATTACAAGATAAAAGTCACGACTCTTTTGGATGGGAACTTAAAATAAATGAAGTCCCATCTCATGGTAGGGGTGGCACAATAAAGAACCTTGCCATCAGAGCAATGCACAGGCAAAATTTCTGCACCTTCACCTGTAGCTGGTGATGTCTAGATATAAATGAAATATTCTTGACTGGGATGCTAAACACCATCGCATTAGTTAAATCAACTCTTTCTACCATAGCTCACCTACTTATATTGAAGGCTGTTTAGAATTACTGAAAAGTTGGCTTGAATTTTGTTTTACACCCAATTAAAATTATTACTCTTACATCTGGGCATTAGTCTTTTTGTGGTTATAGAAAAAAAACTTCCCATAAATATAATTAATGTTTAATCAAGTTACAGGTTTTGGTATAGAGAAAATTATTACAATTTATTTATATTGTCTCATTTCAAATAGTTTCAGTTAAAATTGAGTTGTTTTGTATTTACAGAATGAAGTAGCGGCTGCCTTAGCAGATGCTGGATATCCAATCTTTGCATGGAAGGGTGAGACAGAGGAAGATTTCTGGTGGTGTATTGATAAATGTATGAACACAGAAGGCTGGCAACCTAATATGGTAAATATTACTCAGAAAACAATGATTTACACAAAAAAAAGTTTTAGGAGGTGAGTCTTTTCAGTACTGGACATTAATACTGTAAATCCTGCTACAGTATTTATCTCTGTATAAAGACTATAAAGTCTTCTCAGTACTGAACATTAATGCTGTAAATCCTGCTACAGTATTTATCTCTGTATAAAGACTATAAAGTCTTTTCAGTACTGGACATTAATACTGTAAATCCTGCTACAGTATTTATCTCTGTATATAGACTATAAAGTCTTTTCAGTACTGGACATTAATACTGTAAATCCTGCTACAGTATTTATCTCTGTATATAGACTATAAAGTCTTTTCAGTACTGGACATTAATACTGTAAATCCTGCTACAGTATTTATCTCTGTATAAAGACTATAAAGTCTTCTCAGTACTGAACATTAATGCTGTAAATCCTGCTACAGTATTTATCTCTGTATAAAGACTATAAAGTCTTTTCAGTACTGGACATTAATACTGTAAATCCTGCTACAGTATTTATCTCTGTATATAGACTATAAAGTCTTTTCAGTACTGGACATTAATACTGTAAATCCTGCTACAGTATTTATCTCTGTATATAGACTATAAAGTCTTTTCAGTACTGGACATTAATACTGTAAATCCTGCTACAGTATTTATCTCTGTATAAAGACTATAAAGTCTTTTCAGTTCTGGACATTAATACTGTAAATCCTGCTACAGTATTTATCTCTGTATAAAGACTATAAAGTCTTTTCAGTACTGGACATTAATACTGTAAATCCTGCTACAGTATTTATCTCTGTATAAAGACTATAAAGTCTTTTCAGTACTGGACATTAATACTGTAAATCCTGCTACAGTATTTATCTGTATATAGACTATAAAGTCTTTTCAGTACTGGACATTAATACTGTAAATCCAACTACAGTATTTATCTCTGTATAAAGACTATAAAGTCTTTTCAGTACTGGACATTAATACTGTAAATCCTGCTACAGTATTTATCTCTGTATATAGACTATAAAGTCTTTTCAGTACTGGACATTAATACTGTAAATCCTGCTACAGTATTTATCTCTGTATAAAGACTATAAAGTCTTTTCAGTTCTGGACATTAATACTGTAAATCCTGCTACAGTATTTATCTCTGTATATAGACTATAAAGTCTTTTCAGTACTGGACATTAATACTGTAAATCCTGCTACAGTATTTATCTGTATATAGACTATAAAGTCTTTTCAGTACTGGACATTAATACTGTAAATCCTGCTACAGTATTTATCTCTGTATATAGACTATAAAGTCTTTTCAGTACTGGACATTAATACTGTAAATCCTGCTACAGTATTATCTCTGTATAAAGACTATACACCCTTCCAGAAATAGCCGGAAACTGGTTATCGCTCTTGATATGACGTCACACCGGGAAGGCTATCTATCGATCCCATCATCATGTACAGTATATTCACTCAGTTCGAGTATATGTTAGGTGTCATATGTAAGCTACAGGTGAGATGATGAACCGACAAAGCGAATATTACTTTAAAGGGTGTATATTCACTCAGTTCGAGTATATGTTAGGTGTCATATGTAAGCTACAGGTGAGATGATAAACCGACAAAGCGAATATTACTTTAAATAAATTACAAATTATGAATGGGCTTATTAAACAAATTTTAAACACATAGATGATCATCCGAAAAGACACTTAACATTGTAAAGGATTGTGTAGAATTTGTTGTAATTTCTTCAACAAAATAATAAGTTTTATTTTTACTAGAAAATTGCAATTTGTAAATGTTCAAATTTGAAAAATATAAAATACATGTACGTATATTTATTAATATCTTGGATAATTTAATTACCCTCAAGGACATTTGAAATTCATATTTTTATCCGACTGGAGAAATTTTAATTTTTTAATCAAATTACTACAAACGTTCACCTTCCACTTTTTTCTTATTTATCTTTATTTATTTTATAAAATCGGATGTTTCATAAAACTTATTTACAAAATATTGATATAAATTAAACAATTCAGATACATAATTGATAGTCAAAATAATTTGAAAACTTAAATTTTCCTGTGATTACAAATTAGCGACATCTTAAAGTTGTAGTTAAAAATCATTGTTCAACGGATTAAACTTTCATTAAAGAAACACCCGTTATTGCTAAAAATGTTAAAGGTTCTGAAAATTTATTTTCAAATTTATTAATAAAAATATTTAAAAAAAACAAAAAACAAAAAACAAAAAAAAAACCAACAACATTGAAATTTCGGTTGTATGGTTAAAATTTCGGTCAAATTTATATAAATAACAACTGATTCTAAGTAGAAACGATGGCATCCTTACCTAAGTTGACTTAAAAAATAGGACTTTTAATTGGTTTCATTAATCCAATTTGCAATTAACAAGTCTCTAGATTATCTGATTACGAGATGAACAAGTCAACACCTGATTATAATACACAGTGATAAATATCTGATTTATTCTCATGTAGTGTCGTATCACTGCTTTGGCTATATTATACTTATTTGTCAAAAAATCAAAAAGTATAAAAATGAAAATTAATAAATTAATAACTTTTAATACTAATTACGCGGTGTTTATTATTATTTATCATCTTTAAACTGTAACACAAATATGTTAAGTTTCAAAATGTCGGATAAATAATTATCCCATGACTCGTTATAATTTTTTCGGATAGATAATTTGTTCGTTTATATAATTATTCACTGAGTTACAGAATACTTAAAATGCAATGTTTGTAGCTCTCTCTCTCTCTCTCTCTCTCTCTCTCTCTCTCTCTCTCTCTCTCTCTCTCTCTCGTTTAAATAATTCTACCGATGAGAATCTTCCGAGATTAACGAAAAGCTTAGACTACTTCTGACACACCTGGATTCATTCATGCATAAGCAAATTGTCCTTAGGTTGGACCGAAGCATTTTCTCTCCTGTAAATCGGGTAATCAAAATCAGTGCCCTAATTAGTTCCGAATGACTGCCCATGACTTGGTATTACAATAACAAATATGTCATGGAACAGTTATTATTATGTAACAATTAAAATGAATTTTTAAAATTTTTAATGAAAAATATATTAATTTCAAATTATTTTTTAAAGTCATGGAATAAAATACCAGCGATATGTAATTAAAATTGAAATTTAATATTTAATTTTAAAACAATATTATATTGAGGGAAAATACGAAATGCTAGTATTTCCTTTTCATAACTCCCTGTATGACATCACATTCTACTATCAATCATGGCACTCCCGCCAGGTGTCGCGATTTATCGGAAGGGTGTATAAAGTCTTTTCAGTACTGGACATTAATACTGTAAATCCTGCTACAGTATTTATCTCTGTATAAAGACTATAAAGTCTTTTCAGTACTGGACATTAATACTGTAAATCCAACTACAGTATTTATCTCTGTATAAAGACTATAAAGTCTTTTCAGTACTGGACATTAATACTGTAAATCCTGCTACAGTATTTATCTCTGTATATAGACTATAAAGTCTTTTCAGTACTGGACATTAATACTGTAAATCCTGCTACAGTATTTATCTCTGTATAAAGACTATAAAGTCTTTTCAGTTCTGGACATTAATACTGTAAATCCTGCTACAGTATTTATCTCTGTATATAGACTATAAAGTCTTTTCAGTACTGGACATTAATACTGTAAATCCTGCTACAGTATTTATCTCTGTATAAAGACTATAAAGTCTTTTCAGTACTGGACATTAATACTGTAAATCCTGCTACAGTATTTATCTCTGTATATAGACTATAAAGTCTTTTCAGTACTGGACATTAATACTGTAAATCCAACTACAGTATTTATCTCTGTATAAAGACTATAAAGTCTTTTCAGTACTGGACATTAATACTGTAAATCCTGCTACAGTATTTATCTCTGTATAAAGACTATAAAGTCTTTTCAGTTCTGGACATTAATACTGTAAATCCTGCTACAGTATTTATCTCTGTATAAAGACTATATAAAGTCTTTTCAGTACTGGACATTAATACTGTAAATCCTGCTACAGTATTTATCTCTGTATAAAGACTATAAAGTCTTTTCAGTTCTGGACATTAATACTGTAAATCCTGCTACAGTATTTATCTCTGTATATAGACTATAAAGTCTTTTCAGTACTGGACATTAATACTGTAAATCCAACTACAGTATTTATCTCTGTATAAAGACTATAAAGTCTTTTCAGTACTGGACATTAATACTGTAAATCCAACTACAGCATTTATCTCTGTATAAAGACTATAAAGTCTTTTCAGTACTGGACATTAATACTGTAAATCCTGCTACAGTATTTATCTCTGTATAAAGACTATAAAGTCTTTTCAGTACTGGACATTAACTGTAAATCCAACTACAGTATTTATCTCTGTATAAAGACTATAAAGTCTTTTCAGTACTGGACATTAATACTGTAAATCCAACTACAGCATTTATCTCTGTATAAAGACTACCTGTCTATTGAGATCAGTGTTGACAGTCCTTTGGGTTCATATTTTGATTATAAATTCCCTCTATATAAATACCATCTGTCTATAAAGGCCATATTTCCTAGGTCACTTGGGTAGTCTTACAATATAGAGGTTTAACTGCATATAAATGTCACTCTTTTCAGGCAACAATAGGGCAGATCATCAATTTTGTGCGATAAAACATTATAATCGCAATCTATTCTTTTAATTTCCAAATAAATATAAAAGCTTTTGCCAATTGACATTAAAATGTTTTACAGAAAAAAGTTATTCCTATAAAATGAGTTAATTAAAGAGTTACATATATTTAAACATGGCAACAGTTACACACATATGTGGTAACTATGGAAACATTTATTGGTCTCTCAATATTGCTCAGGTGTGGCTGTAAATAGAAAAATATTAAAAATATATATGAAAAAAATATAGAGCTATTTCTGGTAATAATTTAATGATTTACAAGATCAACATCTAAAGCATAGATTTTTTTTTCATTTATTTATTACAATTATAATAATTGTATTCCTGTGTGACGTGTAAAGCTTTCAATATTGTAACTATACAATCAATGTGGCAAACTACATACATTTGTTACAAGAAATAAAATTCGAAAAACATTTTCAAGTGTTCTACAATCATTCATTGTGATTTTGGTTTTAGATCTATAGTGGGATTTTATGATAAAAATACTTTTATTCTACAAGCAATTTCTAAAATTGGTAAAAAAAACTTTAAGAATACGTCTTTGAATAACTTTAACAATATTAGTTTTTAAGCTTTATGTACATGTATTTATATTGAAATAGATTTTATAATTTTACCCTGAAGACAAATACATGTGGATGACATCACAAAATCAGTCTCAACTTATGAAGTCCATTTCTCATAGTGTTACAAATAACCATTGGCATTTGTAATTTGTGTTCCTATAACTCTCGGTAATGTTTTATTACAGATTTTAGATGATGGTGGAGATGCCACACATTTAATGTTGAAACGTTACCCAGCAATGTTTAATATGATCAAAGGAATAGTGGAGGAGAGTGTTACTGGTGTACATCGCCTGTACCAGCTGTCCAAATCAGGCAAACTAACTGTGCCGGCAATGAATGTTAATGACTCTGTCACAAAGGTAAGCCTACTAGAGTGTTGCAGGTGTACATCGCCTGTACCAGCTGTCCAAATCAGGCAAACTAACTGTGCCGGCAATGAATGTCAATGACTCTGTTTCAAAGGTTAGCTGAACACCAGCTGTTTAAATCAGGCAAACTAACTCTGCCGAAAATGAATGTCATTGACTCTGTTACAAAGGTAAGCTCTTAATCAGGCAAACTAACTTTGCCAGCAATAAATTTGGGTGAGTGAAGTGATATTGTTTTATGCCCCAGTCAAGATTCTTTCACTCGTACATCAAGACAATCAGTTCTGGGATTGTGGATGAAACCAAAGTGCTAAGAGAAAACCACCAACCTTTGGCAAGCCAACTGGCAAAATTTCTCACATTAAGATCAGCCCAAGTGGAATTCTAATCCAGGCAATGAGAGGCGGTATGATCCATAGATTCGCTCGTCCATAGAGGTCCCTGCCAGCAATAAATGTAATGTTACAAAGGCGAGCTAAATGTGGGCTATCTTGATCTGTCTGTTATGTTTTTTTTCCTAATCTTGTTTTTCCTTTGTTATTGTAGTACATTATACTTAATATTTTACAAAGTCACACATACTTAGTTGGTTTTATTGATTTTTCTGTTATCATAAAGACCTTTGGGAGAAAAATTAATTAATAAGCTCTTAAAATTGTTATCACGCCTACAAAAAACCGTGACATGTTATCATCACTGAGTAATTACCTTGATGGTGTTTTGAATTCCCATAAATGATCGTATTTTATCAAGCATTGAAAATAACATAGCAATTTTTCATAATTATATAATTTATTTTTTTTCTGGTATAAGTTATTTACTTTTATCTAGGGAATTTTCTGTGATTAATGAATTATATGAGGTGTAATGTTTTGAAAGTAAACCTAATAATGGAAGCAATAACTGTAAAAATGTAATTTCTGGCTTAAAACATTACTTGGCTAACAAACAAATGAAGTAAGATTAATAGAATCTAATTTCTTGTGGTCCAGATAGGGAATTCTTAACCCGAGTTCTATTATATTTGGTCCAGATCAAGACTTGAACAATGGGGTTCGCCACTTTACCAGGTGATCAATACCTCTTAATGTTTGAGCGGAATGTTTTGGAAAATGTGAACATCACAGATTTCTGGAATGAGATTTTTTTTTATGGGAAAACATCATCTTATTCCATTCCATATCCATTGGAAATAAGTGTTCCGCACAAACATTAGAGCGTATCACATGGAACAGCAGTGAACCCCATTTCCCTATCTTGTACCACAAGTTACGTTTGATTTTATTTCTTGCACAGTTTCAACCTATCAGTACATCTCTAATTTTATTGATCAATCTTGGCAAGAAAAGGAGTGTGTAGGCTAAAGACTGTCTTGCACGTGGATGTCAGAAAAACATATGTATAGAGATGTCCAAGTAATTCAATTAGCATTTCAATTGGTCAGATTTTTCTGTTACGTTTGCATGAATGGATTGGGTCTCAGTGACGTCATTTCATTATGAATGACGTACAGAGTCATTTGAATTACCATGCCATAGCGTTGCTATTTGCTACTTGCTACGGCTATGTTGTTGTCAAAATTGTTGATTTGTTGTTGAAAAATTTCTAAAAATTGGATTATAAGAAATGAAATTAATTGTTCATTTTGTTATGGAAGTATGAAAGAATTGGACAATTTGCACAAGTAAAATAATTTGCTACACAAATTATTTAGTGTGCAAAATGTCCAATTCTTTTATACTTTCAGAACAAAAAGAAAAATTAATTTCATTCCTATAATAAAAAACTCCTGACTGTTGAAGGTCATTGGATATACATTGGTGGGCTCAAACTATTTGACTTATTTTACAACCTGTGGTTCATAAAACCAAGCACGAGTCACCTGACATCTTGTGAAATACCAATGCTTATTATGTAACACAGGAGCCTATGTCAATGATTATGGATTTTAATTCCTTTAAACATCAAAACAATATTCTCATAAAAAGGTTGTTGCAGTCATTAATGTGCTCTTAAATTGATTGATTATGTGTCTGAAATAATATACCAACTTTTATATTGTTGTTGTAGACAAAGTTTGATAACCTGTACAGCTGTCGGGAGTCAATATTAGATGCGTAAGTGACAACATTAAAACTGTTCATCAGTATACATCCATACAACCACATTTTACCTTTCAACCTTTATTACATAGTCATAGTTGTTGTGGCTGAGTGGTTTAGGTGTTAACCATCAAATCTATCTCAGAAACACTTACACTAACTCATACACTGCATGAACTGTATTTCCCAGCGAAAATGGGTCTACTGAAACATTAAAGATTACTGATCCACCATAAAACAATATGCTCTTAACTAACATTCAAAACTTACCTGGTTCATGCTGTGTATATTTAGAAAGGTTTATCATATACTCTAGTATGATTCAACTCTCGTCTGAAAAAAATAAATTATTTTACGCTTCACTTCTATTACTAAAGCTTTATGAGTGGTTCACAGCCAAATGTTGTGTATGTGAATTTCACATGAAAAAATTTCATGTGAATTTTATGCGACTCAAAATTGTACATGAAATTCACATGAACAAAATTTGGCAGTGTATATGTTCATGAGAAACTTTTTGTACAGCGTTCACGATAGTGAACGTGTACTTTGCTATCACTTTCTTCCAAGATATCGAGCTTCTTTGCTATGAAATTATAAGATATGAGTACACCTGAAAATAGTGCGCCTGGTATATCTGTTTTATCGTGAGATATGTATTCTGAGACTGGTAATGCATTTGGTTACATATGCATATTTAGAATAAATTTTCGGAATACATTTCGGAATCTAGTAAAATATTGCGACGGGATGCATCTAATAATTTCTGCAATTTGGCGAACTGATCTCATGTTTACAATAAAAAGTAGTTCGAGAAGTTTGCGTCCTACGATGTAAAATCATAACTTTTTATGAAATGAACAGCAACGGCAGGTTGTTTAATTAATTCTTCGTGAAACCTACGGAAATTTAAATTTATTTTGAAGGTTATGATAACATATTTTGATGTTGAGGCAATTGTGTCATATTTTAAAACTGTTTATCGATTAGATTTTACTTTCGTGAAAGGGAGATAATTCGTACAGTGTTGTGTACAAATTTTAAATACAGTCTTTTTACCAGTTCCGAACAGGGTTTCATATAAGCGCTGCTGCAGACGTCATCCACAAGCAGAGGAAATAAAAATTTATGTGTTGTAATAATACAAATGTTTACCGATTCCAAAATATCGACACCTGTCCTCAAAAACACGTGGTAGTATGTTTTCTTGAAAAAAGCATTTCCGTGATCACGATTTGTTTACATCGTTAAACTAGGTCACCAACAATCTGCGGACCTGTCTAGTTTGAAGTTTATATTATTTAAACAATTAATGCCCATACATTCAAGTAGAAGCAAATTGAGAAAGTTATTTTGCGATTCCTTTAATTGAACGGGATTGAAATTTTAAGAATGACTAAAAGTTTCTAATGCAATGTAAAATTATATACACCAACCAGTCAACATTTTTGTTTTCTGAATTAAGGCCATGTCTGAGTAATAGCTTTATATACTGTTGTGTAATTATTTAAAGATTCAGTGACTGAAATTAAACTTTGTACTGCCTTAGAATAATTATACCCTTGCAAACGAAGTTTAGGGGTATACAGAAATCACCCTGTCTGTCTGTCTGGTTGTCCATCCCAATATTTTGTCCACCCCATATCTCCATTTCTATGGATGGATTTTGATCAAACTTGGCAAAAATGTTATCCAACATAAGACAATGTGCTGCATACCAAATTTATGTGCATAAGACAAAGGTTACTGTCAGGAGGTCAATGTTGGGGACAGGTTGTATTTGGGTCTCAACAGACAGTTCTAGTGTTGTTGAAATTTTGTACTTGTTAAGTTGTTTACATTGATGAGTAATTATTTATTTATTTATTTATTTACAGATTAAAGAGAACAACAGATGTTATGTTTGGTGGTAAACAAGTACTTATCTGTGGATATGGTGAGGTGAGTGGATTTTATAACCCCTTTGCATACGATCATAATTATATTATTTACCCTTGAATATTTTTTTCAAAATTTAAATTTTTAATAGTAGACAGAAATATTACAAATTTTGATAGATAATTAACATGAGGCATAAGATATCTTATTTATTTAAATTCCCTGTTCATGTTACATATAATTATATTAGTCAGATTGTTTTAAAAATAAAGAACATTGAGAATTTATAAAGTATTATATTTACAATATGACTGTATCTCTCTTCGATGAAACATACAGAAGCAATTGTATTTCAATTCCCAATGAAAGACAGTAGGGGGTCATGACCCTTGATGTGTATCAATTTTCCCGCAATATTATGTCATGTCCCACACAGGGGGTTACGTGATCATGTGAAAATAAGCGGATCTCGCATGGCTAAAAACCCTATATCACACGAGCAGACATGGAAAAAATAGCACCAAGGTACAAAATATTTATTAAAAGAAAAAATTGTAAATATAAGAAATGACATTTCTGCTCATAGTATTTCAAGGGGTAATGAAAGATAGCATGGTGCGTGCCACGCTATCATTCATTACCCCTTGAAATACCATGAGCGGAATGTCATGTCTGAAATAAAGTTGTCATGAAAATTATATTTTTATGATATTTATGATATTTTTATGACTTTTTGACAAAGTATAGAAAGAAGAAGGTTAAATAATATTGATTAAATGAAAATTTAATGGCAGCAATTCTAAGAATTTAACACTTGCATAAGACATATATCCCTGTAGAATAGATATATAACCCAAAGATAGCTCAAAGTGAATGCAGAAGAGGATTTATATCCCACTTTTGACAGATCTTAATGTGAGAAAGTTTGTCAGTTCCCTTGCCTAAGGGGGTTTGTTTTCTCTGGACACTCCACTTCAATTTTCTTCATCATATATGAATTGACCACTTGATATCAGTGAAGAATCTTGACTGGTACATAAAACACTAATACTTTCCTTAAAGTTAGTGCTTCGATTGTTTCTTGATTATTATTTGCACCTGGATCTTCTTGTTGTTTTTCTTTCTATCTTCTTTCAACATTTCTTGATAATTTGACATTTCCTGGTTACTATGGTAAATAAACGTAACTAGTGTGACATTTTTTGTTACTATGGTAAACAAACTGCTGTCCATTTAACATTTCCGTTAAACTATGGCAAACAAACTCCCACTTTTTCTATATGTCAAATATTGTGTCGCAAACATTTTAATTGATAAGCTAGTAATAGGTATAAGGTCCCAATGCTCCACTTTTGTTAGGTGGTGCTGTAGTTGTCTTTAAATGGATCCCGTTAAATGTTGGTATTTATTACCTTATTACAAACATTTTAATTATAAAAATATAAAAATAAACAATGTGCTTGTTTTTGTTTATAAATTTAGGTTGGAAAAGGATGTGCTTCAGCACTTAAAGGTCTAGGATGCAGTGTTTATGTTACAGAAATCGATCCTATCTGTGCATTACAGGCATGGTAAGTAACTAACTGGTATTATATCCCACACAAACCATGTTTAGGGGGTATATAGTAATCACTTTGTCCAACCATCGACTGTCTGCTCATAATTTCATGTGTATGAATGGGGTTTGATCAAACTTGGCTTAAATGTAAACCAACATAAGACTATGTGTTACACACATACCAAACTTAACTACATAGGTCAAGGGTCAGGGTAACAAGGCCAGATCTTAGAAGTAATAATTTTGGAAGTATGTGATGGGGGTGGGGGGATATTTGTCTCTCAAGAAACTGCTCTTAGTATATAATTGTTTACATAAACACCATTGAATTTATTTATCTATTCAAACTTTCTGAAAGTATCTTGGCACATTTTAAATAATGTTTTACTAACTATCAAACGTGTGTATATTTACTGAAAAATATCTTACAATCTCAAGAATGATCAACTTTTATTATCCCCAGCCTTTTGAGGTAACTTTTACAAAACTTGGTGCAATGATAGGAAGCGCACATATTATTAATGTTTTTCTCATTTTCCTGGGAGTTATGGCCCTTTGAGCATAAGTGAAAACCACAAAAGTTCCTACTTTTGAGGTATCTTAATTCACTGATTTTGCATGTGTTCATAAGGTCCCAGTCGCTAACAATATTACATTATTAAGAGTTTGGATTATTTTGTAAAGATATTGTTGTTATTTGTTTATAAGGTCCCAGCCACTGACATTATTAAGAGTTTGGATTATTTTGTAAAGATATTGTTGTTATTTGTTTACAGCATGGATGGATTTAGAGTTATTAGAATAGAAGAAGTATTAAAAAATATAGATATCTTAATCACATGTACAGGTGAGCCTTAGATTTAATGTGAAACATTTGATATTTTATGAGATACTACAGTCAAACGTGTCGATAAAGTCCACTCAAGGAACCAGAAAAAGTGGCCTTTATATACAGGTTCAAACAATATAAATAAAGAACAATTGGGATATAATTCTACTGGCCTTTATAAGCAGGTGGCCCTTATATAGAAGTGACCTTGAGGCAGGTTGGACTGCATTGTATTGTCAGACACCCTCTGACCTTTGGAATACCCTCTACCAGTTGCCCTATAACAACTACATCACCTTGTACCTTTATATATTTTACCTGATGTTGTTTAAGATTGACATCAACATGATCAAGTTGATCACCTTGTTAATGCTTACTGAAACCTGATTTGTGTAAACAATACTAAAGATTAATGCTGTAAAATCATATATTTTTGTGATTTCCAATTTTCATGGCTTGAAAAAAATTAGTTTGGTGTCCACAATAACGGCGATAAATATTTCAAAGTGCAATCATTGCTTGGTTCTGTTGTACAAGGTGTTAAGGTATGGGGTGTTATACATTGTTGCTTTTTCATTGTGGCCAGAATTTCAGTCAATATTAGGACTGCTGGTATCATACCCTTGATATTTAGCATACGAGAGGCACTAAGTTCAAGCTGTCATCATATATTCAGTAAAACCTCTTTTACAATGCCCCTCAATAGTTTTGCAACTTCCCTTAATGCAACATAACTTTAAGTCCAAATTTTTTTCTTTCTGTGTTCTTCTTTGTGAACAATGATCAATTTATAACAAATTCCTTTATAACGCCAAAATGTGACAAAAAAAAATAGTGGCGATGAATCAGGGTTTTACTATGTTTCCTACTTAGTAAAAGTAATTCAGCGTACAAAGCATTACTTACTGTGATTTCTGTCTCCTGATGGAAGTTGAGAAATAACCTTTTTATCCCATAAGATTTTTTAAGAAGAGTTCCAGAAATTTACAATAAAAAATTTAGGAAGATATAAAATTTAAAAATCCTGCTAGTCTGATTGATGACATTGTACACTAGGTTTGACATGATTTGTATTGTTAATTTCAGGAAATAAGAATGTTGTGACACGTAATCATCTAGACAGATTGAAGACTGGGTGTATAGTCTGTAATATGGGACATTCTAACACAGAAATAGATGTGGTATGTTACATATTGAACATGACATATTGATAATATCAATGCTGTCTGTTTTTGAAGTCTGAAAATTCTGAAAGTACTTCGCTAATTTAAATGAAATTTGTTGTGGAAGGTCGTTGAATGGTTTAGATTAAAAAATAAATCCACGCTGGCTGCCATTACTATAAATAGCAAAAACTTACAAATGGCCATCACCGGTTTATTAGTGCACCAATATTATATACATGTATTAGAAATTCAAGATGATCACGAAACTTAATAAAAGCAAAAATAAATAGATTGATACTATTTTAAAAAAATAAAGTTGAAACAGCAAATCATCATATGAATTAAAGGATATTTAAGGTGAGCATTGCAGACCTATTGGGCCTCTTGTTAAAACTTGCCAGGTCTACAGAGAGATTTATGTCTTTAGTAACTATGTTTTTTGTTTTGTCTTGTATCATTAATATTAAAACATTGTTATTTCAGGGAAGTTTGAAGACTCCAGATTTGACATGGGAGAAAGTACGATCTCAGGTTGATCATATCATCTGGCCTGATGGAAAGAGAATCATTCTTCTTGCCGAAGTAAGTTTTTTTTTTTTTTTGATTTATACATTGAATTCATAAGGTTTGTCTACATGTATGTTAAAATTTGCTTGATAATATCAAAAAGAAATATACTGAACAATTTTTGTATTAAGTGGACAAAGTGATAACTTTGAAAGGCCTACCTCTTAAGTGACCCAACAGCTACAGTAGGTCAGTGGTAAAGTGCTCACTTCGTATGTTGGAGGTCCTTGGTTCAAACCCCGGTCTGGTCTGACCAAGACTTAAAAATAGGTAGTGTCTGTTCTTTTACCAAGCACTCAGCATCAAGAAATTAAAGTCAGAGGATCCTTCAGAAGAGACCTTAAAACTGATGTCCTATGCCATGCAGGTATGACACATTAAAGAACCCTCCTTGCATATTGCCCTAAGTGCACTGCAAAGTTAAAAAATTTGATTCTTCACCTGAAGCTGGTGACGTCTCAATATGAGTGAAATATTTTTGACTTGGGACTTAAAACCCCATTCAATCATTCTTAAGTGATCATGTGGCTTTAAATAAAGTTGGGGCATCTTTTAAGAAGTGTATTATATTATTATTTTCATAAGTGACGTCATAAGTTCCAGTTATCAAAGTTTTACAATATAATAAAGTGTAATATTTCTGACATTAGTAGTAGTTTTATATTATTGTTTTACTTTCTTTGTTTCATTTCTAGGGTCGTCTAGTTAATTTGAGCTGCTCTAGTGTACCTTCATTTGTTGTATCAATTACCGCAGCAACGCAAGTAAGTTTATTATCATAGAAAATTTTGTTAAAAAGTATTACCAATTCTATATTCAAGATGAAGATTCAACACAAAAGTTCAATATACATACATGTACATAAATCTTGTTTTTGAAGACAGCAGTTAGACTTCGTTTTAAAGCAATTTGGACAACTAACATCTTCAAATCATTTAATTACCTGAATTATATTTTATGAAAAGAGCAGTTACAACAGTAATTTGTATAGTGCAATTATGTAACTTTAGCTTTCTGTTTGATCATCTCTCTCTCTCTCTCTCTCTCTCTTCATTATCATCAATTGATTTTCTTTTTCTTCCAGGCACTTGCATTAATTGAGTTATTTAATGCTCCACAAGGTCGTTATAAACAAGATGTCTACCTCCTGCCAAAGAAAATGGGTAAAATACTTTATACATTATATATTATGATCAACTTTTCCTATCTAATTTTTCTACAATGATAGAATGTAAAGGAACACCAGATCACCACAACACTGGACAGTATCAGTTTAACAATACTAAGTACAGTTGAATCTCGTTATCTCGAACTCGGATATCTCGAACTACCGGATATCTCGAACTTTTTTAAAAAGTCCGAACAGAGTTGTTCTTTATTAAACCAAAATCACTCCGGTTATCTCGAACTCGGATATCTCGAATTATCGGATATGTCGAACAATATTTTCGTCCCCTTGAATGAAAATCCTAGGAAAATTACACTCGTTAACTCGAACAAAAAATTTAGGAAAATTAAATTTGTGAACTGGAACAAAAAATTTAGGAAAATTAAATTTGTTAACTCTAACAAAAAATTTTGGAAAATCAAATTTGTCAACGCCTACAAATTTTTTGGTAGAAAAAACACATTCTGACATAAATAAAATATTTGACTGTCGGCCTCGTGTTGATTTTAAAATGACAACATTGCACTGACCTCCCAATTTCCTTAAGCCCTTAATTATTATGCCTTCCTAAGCAGTTAAACCCTCAAGGAGATTAACAGGTGTTATAATTACTGCCAAGCTGAACATGGCTGCTGAAAAGCGTGTGATGAGAACACTACTCAATACAACCGGAAGCTTGGGGTGATTAAAGTTCACAAAGTGAAACTGGTATGGAGACCAAAGCGGACTCCACTATTTGTCGGCTAATAACAATAGCGCAATCGGTTATTGACAGATTTGAGTAATTAAAGAAAATCTTATAAAACAAAATGCATAATTGAATACATACGATATAGGAGAAAACGGCAATATACAGTTTGACAAGATAAAACCGGAAGCGACTTCCGGTAGGTGTGTACGAGTTACTTCCCTTTTGTTGCCGTTTTTTAACATCGGTTATCTCGAACTCCGGATAAGTCGAACTTTTTGCATTTCCCCGTCGAGTTCGAGATAACGAGAGTCAACTGTACATTTTATATCAAGCACTGTAAACAAAGTCTGATACTTGTGGAGATTCCTGTTTATTACATTCTGTATAGATTTGATTGAGAAAATTGAATTTGGCTTTACATCTTAGTCAAGAATATTCCACTTATATATAGGTATATTGTATACCGGTAGGTGAAGTGCCAGACATATTGACCTCAGGTCAATGTGCAGGGAGGGTGATTTAATATGTCATGCTTGCTATGACATGATGCATCAGTTTTAATATATATTCTGAAGGACCCTGTAATTCAGAGTGATTGGAAAAAGAAAGTCATTGCCTATTTTCATGTTTTTGGTCAGACTCTGACCTCCCACATACAAAGCAAATATTCTACCAACTGAGCTATATTAGTGGTGTTATACTATTAGAGCTAAAATGTATTGGTACTAGAAGATGTTGTAAATTCAGTACTTTCAGTACTTTGATTATGTATCTCTGTTTTTCAGATGAGTATGTTGCTAGTCTACATCTACCAACATTTGATGCACATCTAACAGAACTCTCTGATGAACAAGCCAAATATCTAGGTCTTAATAAAACTGGACCATTTAAGCCAAATTATTATAGGTAAGTCCATGATAAAAACCAGGCATATAGTAAGTCCTTATGGTAAGGATAAGTCTGTGTTTTATAATACACTACTGATATGAAGATTAACAGTGGTCCAGTAGCCTAGCTGCTAAGTTATGTGAGTGGATATTTTAAACCCCCTCTTTTTCTATGCCCCCACTTCGAGGGGGGTATACTGGTTTACCTCTGGCGTTCCATCTGTCCGAAACAAATATTTTTGTAACAGTTTTCTCAGAAACTACTGAAAAGAGCCACTTGAAATTTTGTATGCAGGTTCAGTATGAGATCCCATGTTGCAAGTACCAATTTTTAGTCTGCCTGACATCTACTTCCTGTTTACAGAAAGGACACATTTTTGTTTGTATTCTAACATATGTTAAAAGCAGGGGTATACTAAGTGAACAGTAGCTCACAGATTTCTTGTTTGTCATGCATTACAATTGATTTTCTCTTGAAGCATGCTGGACCCCTAACCCTAACTCCTTCCCTCCAAATTACAAAAAACACATTTAAAACAAGTAAAAAAGGGAGAGGAAAGAAATATACATGAACAGTTTAAAATCCTTATAAAATATTCAAAAGGGAATACTTTTTTCCTCAAATATCTGTACTGGGTAACTGGAATCTATCTTAATGTCACATAAATACACAGGTGCTACACTATACCGTTTAGTGTTTGTAGTCGTTAAGGTAGCTTCGAGTTGATTGTTGTAGCAATAAATACTCTTTGATTTGTTATCAGCATGAAAATTCCCAACATTATACAAGATCAGTTGTTGTCTGGTATGTAAGTTGTGTCATTAATCAACACTTAATTCATTAATATTATTATTGATTTATAAATTTGTGCAGTGATTCTTTTATAAAACATTATGTATTTGACTTTATTTGTATTGATGATTATCTCCCTTTGTGTAGTATTACCTCCCTTGTTTTAGAGTAACCTCCCTTGTATAATTACCTCCCTTTTGTAACATGATTGAAAAATTTGTGCTGTGGTTGTTTTTTTTATGAAAATTATATATTTGACTTGATACATGCAAGAACTGAACACATTTTCCTCTAGCATCTACTTCTGAACTTAAACTCAATACAATATGGTCATCTATATAATGTTTATTTATTATACTGAATGATAAAATATATAAATTTCTGATTTTTATCACATTTAATATTTTTTTTATACATTTAATGTGTTCAGCAGCTATTATTGGTGATTTAGTTCTCATTTTCTTGGTATCGGCTTGAGTTGTACAATATTACCGGTGAACTGGTCTTTTTCTCTGGTGGTACATATTGCGGTACTATACATGATTAGCGGTTTTTGTGGTATTTTGAAATTTTGTGAAAAATATATAAAAACTGTATATTTTTATTTATTTTACAATATCGTACTATTTTTCATACAAAATATTCTCACAGATTGTGATATCCCAATACTAGTGCAACTTTATCAATTATATAAAATGAAAGTAATGAAATTCATCAAATTAAAAGCTGTTCAGAGACACATATTGAATGAACTTGTAGGTGATTATTGTAGTGTGTGTGGTACAACATGATCAACTCTTTCTATCTCTCTTGCTTTGAAAATCTTGTAATCAGCTTTTAATAAAGATTTTTTAACTTTTAAATAATATTGCTGTCTAAATCATCAAGCATTAAATGTTTTATAGAATATCTTCTGACAAGTTTTATTTAGTTTTAAATTAATTACATAATCTTTGATGAAGTATTTAATAATCCTATGGCTGCTGTGATGTGTATAGATTTTGTGGTTTTATTTTTTTTTATTTACCACTAATATTTTATTTTTATATTTACATAGTTAAGTAGATTTATGCTTTACAAATTTGTTTTATTAAAATCTATATTAAAACATGCTATATTTTTTATAATGCTAATATGTCCCCCCCCCCCTCTCTCTCTCTCTTCTCTCTCTCTCTGCGTGCTAATGTCCTCTTTCACACACACACACACACACACACACACACACACACACACACACACACACTTTTATTAGAATTTGAGAAGGATTAGTGTTGTCTTATGAAATAGGTTTTTTTTTTTTTTTTTTTTTTTTTTTTTTTTTTTAACCTAATAAATGTGTGCATTTGTTTAGTCATGTTCTGTCACCAAAACACATTTTTGTTAAAAATTTGTAAAGAATTATAAATTTTCTCAATTTAGGATTATGGTTTGGACATAGATTGCTGTGTTTTGTTTGATTATGCAGTATTTGAGGAAAAAAATTATACCCTTTAAAATTGAAAATATAAAGTTGATATTTTCTTGACAAAAATTCCCATGTATACAATATAACAATAAAAAATTTCTATGTAAATTTTCAATCAGGGTTTCTGATCAAACTTTTGAGACTAATACTAGTCATCAGTTCTCCAACAATGAAACCAGTAATCTGTCACATAGTGACTCCTGGGAAGGTAAGCCTTGTGTCATTCGGGTGTCCGAAATTGTAACCTAGTGGGTGGCTGTTTAACATGGTTCAAAATGGTAACGTTTTAATATGAAATTGGTCCAAGGATTGACGTGTAGGGATAAAATAATTACTATTCAGAAATGTGAAGGTATTCAGGAAATGGACAATGGGTTCAGAAAATTATCAGTGCCAGAAGAAGAAGAAATTTAGCATTATTTTATTCTATGTTTTGTCATAAAAGGTGCTTGTTCAAAGGTAGCTCAACTTTGTGTATTACATGGTGTGTGTGTGTGTGTGTGTGTGTGTGTGTGTGTGTGTGCCAATTTTTATCTCTCCATTAAAACACTAGGTAATTTAGGTAATTTTTTATACAAATTTGTGGGCTATTACAGAATTGATGTATTTTGCAGTGAAAGAAATGGGATCAATCTCTACTTGTGGTGATAGATAGTGAAATTTTAAATTGCCTTTTAATACATTTAGTCCGGAACTATGCAATCCTTGTACATTTGTACATGTACTGTATCAAAAAATATAGACTTCTCGTTGAGATTTCCCTATCTCTGTACCTCAAGTAATGATAGGTTGTATCAATTTTATTATATTGACTGTTTGGTTTTACTTATATTAATATTAATGTATGATTATTGCAAATGTTGTATTTTCAGAGCTATTTTATAACAATATGTTTAATAACATTTTAATGGCTGTTGTCATCCTCTGCAGACCATTTTGAACATCTAATGAAGATGGCAGTGGCCATCATACTTTGTATAGTTATTGATTTTATATACTTTGTAAAATTAATATTAACATTTATTTCATTTATTTATTTATTTATCTTGTTGTTTATTTGTAGATATTAACTATATAGATCAATCATAGTAAACAACAAACAGACATAAATTAGATTATCCCACCATTCCATTTTCATATCTCCATGGATACCAGACGCCTCCATGGTTACCAGACGTCTCCATGGATACCAGACATCTTCAACAGACATATCTGTTTTACCTGTCTTCATTGTACATGTGGATAGAAATTTGTAACATGTTAACAGACAAACTTTGTCAGGATATTTTCATTATTTCTTGTTAAAGAGGTTGAATATATTGTTATGTATAAAATACAAATACCGTATGTCACATGACTTAACTCATGACAAAACTGAATTGTTTGTAAAGTCAAATCTGTTGATTTTTCTGCTTCCTATCTCTTTACATACAGGTTTTATAAAATCAGACAATATCTTAAGTCACTTATTTTACCAAAACTGTTTTTCTTGAATTTTGTACCTATAGTTATTTGTCAAAATTAAATTTTTCGCAATCCCTAATCAGTACTGCACTGTTTTGTCATTTATTTCATGAGGTATTCTTGAAAAAAATTCAGTTTTTAAGAACCAGTTTAATCTTATTTATCATATTTAATTTTATGAAATAAAGGGTTCCCATTATCGGACTCCAACTTGAAACTTTTTTAGAGCATTTTGTTTAATTTTTATGGTTCACTTGTTATTGCAAAGAGTTTGTAAGTGATAAAATCGACAGAATTTATGTGTTATTTTTCCTCTTTATTTATTCAGTACCATTATAACGTAGTGAGTAGTTAGTTAGGTATAGATGGTGATATAAATCAGTTTTCCAATGTTTTAATTTAAATCAAATAGGTTTATAATTATCATGAATTAAGTTTATTAATTATAAAGAATATATTTATGATTAGTGAAAAAATTATAATTGTTTTAAAGTAGTATATAATTATGGTATTATTATATTTCATTTTAATATCGGTTAAATAAAATTTGTTGTGTTTTTTTTTTCTCTGTAAGAGAAAATATGTGAATATTATTAAGTTTAAAAAAGACCTGGGATTAATTCTGATGGTACTCATCATTATTTTTATTTGTATTGGTGCTGTATGTAACATAAAAAGTCATTGTTTTTTTTAAATTTCATTTTCGTTTCCTAATCCACAATTCACTATAGGTGACTTAGTTTTGACTAGAACTAAATTTCAATCCATCAATCAATTTGTTTTGTCAACCAACCAAGGTCTGTAGAGGTGGTACTTAGTTAAAAAAAAATATGCCAGTAAATCATTTGGTTTCTTTCTGTTCAGTGTCGATATTGCTGATGTAGAAAATCTTTGCTTTCTTGATAAGTGACCCCTTAATGACCTTTTGCCCCAAAGGACAAACATTATGTTAGGATTATTATAAATGTTTAAAAATGCCAGCTAAAGCATTTGGTTCTGTCCTTTTTTCACATTTTCTTCTGGATTTTACTTGATTTGTAGAATTTGAGTTTGAAAATCTTCACCTATAGCTGGTGATGTCTCAATATAAATGAAATATTCTTTACTGGGATGTAAAACTCCATTCAATCTAGTTAAAAAAATAAAAATATAAAAAGAATTTAATATTTAAAAATAATCAAAAAAATATTAGAACCCTTAAGTAAAAATGGTGACAGATATATGTTAGGACTTATATTACTAAACAAGTTATACCATATAACTAAATATTATACTTTTATAAAACTATATACTTTATTTTAAAAATTATCAGGTACCCGCCAGGCCTTTTACTAGTCCAATATGTAGGGCCAACATTCAATATAGTATGTCTTGTCATTTTATCAAAGTGAATTTTCTTTATGTGGCTACGGTACAAGAATAACCGATGCCATTAGAAATTTTGTGAAATGATGTCACAGTTAAATTGATCATTTCACTAATGACAATGTGTGTACTATGGTGTCCTAACCATGTTAAAATTAGGATGATTTTCATATCTTGGTATGAAAAAAATCAAAGATTTTAATGAAGGCTCACGGACCCAATTAAAATGTATGTTATACAAGTATCATTGCACTAAGAGCAGTATTCATTTTACATGACATACAATTATGTGTTTAGTTTAAACTATAACACACTCAGATGTTTTTTATTCCTAGTAGGGCATTCCATTATATTTAACTGTGATTTTACAATCTTTTTATAATAAAACACTATCAGTAATTTGTGTGTCTTATACATCAGGTTTATTATATAGTAGTACATGCATGGTCTGTAGTCATTATATAGCAGTACCTGCATGGTACATATAATAGTAGTACCCACATATCGGTCGGTACTCATTATGTAGCTTTACCTGTTGAGGTTGGTACATTAAAACACTAGTATCATCATCAGGTGTGAATAAAATTATTCACCAGACTGGCACTTGTAGTTTTAAGTTTTATACATAATAGTCATTATTTTTTTCATATTAGTATTCTTTAATAAGCCGTAAGTTACAGCTTATAGGCAAAATATAATATTTGAATGAATTATTGAACACCAGTATGCATGTTTCAAAAGTAAACTTGATGTCTTATGTGTGAATTAATAAGTATTTTTAAATCATTCATTCCTTGGATCCATTGTTTGCTTCATATATGGTTAAAAAAGAAACCTGATGTATTATACATGAATTAATAAATATTTTCAAAACTTTTTGAAATAAAACATTCATTCCTTGGATCCATTGTTTGTTTCATGTATGGTTAAAAAGAAACTTGATGTCTTATCTATGAACTAATAAATATTAAATATTTGAAACAAAATTTTTGTTCCTTGGATTGGTTTTCTTTTGTTTCATAAGATAAATATTTTCTAACTTTATTGTGGTATATTATCACGGACATTACTAACTAACTACTAGTACCCTACATCATTCAAGCTTTGTAAATATGGACATCCCGTTACTTTGTGATGATTTTCTTCTTACTGATTAATTAGCAATAAAAACTTTTAAAAGTAGCGAATGAATTTGCAATAACCACAATTTATCATTATTTCACTTTAAACATAATTAATTTTTTAATAAACACAAAATCATTAATATGTACTGTTATATGCAAAAGATTTAAACTCGCCTCTCAAAATGTCCCAAGATATTTACTGAACTCTGGACCATAACTTAGAGACACACACATTCCTCAATTCTGACTGCTGACAATAATTTCAAACATACCTCATTGCTTATCTGCCTTTTGGCTAAGATCAAAGTGTATCTCAATGCCAGCTACAAATTCCTAGCTCACCTGGCCATTAGCCACATAATGAATTAGCATTGGATCTTCCATGTTTTTCTTTCGACCAGATTGAGTAAATCGAGCCCTCTTTGATACCAGTGATGAAAACCAAGACATTTCCCCATGTATTGTAACCTCTATTACGAGCTAAACTTGGTACATTATGGTTTTAAAATGACATGCATGTAACAATACATGTTATTAAATAAGCACCTTATTCATAGTTATGGTTACAATGATTTGTATATCCGATAATGGTTAGATATAAGTAAATATCACAGAGTTATAAGTGATTATAAATAGAAGTAAATATAGATGACATGATTGTAAGCTTTAAAATTCAATATTTTATCATCTACATTTAATCAACATCTTTTAAAATGTGTTGTATTTCTGAGAATTTCAGAATTTTTTATTTCTTTATTAACTATTATAGTTTTTGGAAAACAAAACTGGTAACAAGATCTTGTGTTAAATCAGGTTGACCTTTCATAACTAATATTTTAAAATTATTTGATAAAATGATTAATTAACTTGTAGATACCATGACACATATTTGTAAATAAGATCTACATGTATTTGGATTATTTTTATTTCAAGTAAGATTCATATCTGGGTGAAGGCTTTTAGTGGCATTGTGGCACAATAGTTAGTGGCATTGTGGCACACCAGTCAGTAGTAGAAGGGGGTATAGTTTTGAACTGAGTTCAATTGTTATAGTATTATAGTTTTAGTACAATACACTTTACTAGTATGGGTTATTTCTATGTTGCTAAGCATCTTACAGTTCTTTTTTGAAATTTGACTGGATTTGAAATCTAAGTACAGTATTTAAAGAAATTTGCAGGGCAAAATGAATTGATAAATTTATAATTTTAGTTCTCTCTCTTTTAAGTTTTTTATATGTAGAGATTTGAATACATTGTATTTAAAACTTAGTTTTCATCATTTAAAAACATCTAAAGTGTATATAAGTATACAGAGTAAATGTTGTAAGTGAAAAAAAAAATGAATTTAAAAATTACGCACATTTTAAAATTTAAAAAGTACAACTCATAATTACTTCAGTACAACATGTACATGTATATGCATAGTGTACTAGTAAACTTTACTATCCCTGCAAAGTAAAGGTAAATCTGTTAGAATTTTTTTCTGTACCTTATGTATTCACTGAAATTTTTGGTTCCAAATTAAAATTAATTCTGCTAGAATTTTTTTTTTCTGTAAACTATTCATTCACTGAAATTTTTGGTACTATTTTAGGTTAAAATTAAGAGATTTTATTTTCTGTAGATGTTCTGGTTTGATGAGTTATACCTATGCATATAACATTACCATTTATGTAGAGTTGTATTATCAGGGATGGTATATACTATATATATATATACTGATTTACCATAGTAGACTTGTCGAATCAAGATGTGATTAACTAGTTATAATGTGATGATTATGATAATGATTAAATCAGTGTACATTTTATGGAAAAATGATTGTTTTTTTGTTAAAATTTTAATCATTATTCTGATTGGAAATAGTACAGATCCTGGAAGTAAAACTGACGTATAGCTAACAGGTCCCAGTTTCACAATCATTCCGTAACAGATTTTCCTTAAATTAAACTTGGCAAATTTCACATCTTAATAATTTTGTTACTTATTAAGATACATGTATTTGGGTAAATGGAGGCGTTATTTCAAGCTTTTAACATTTGAATTAAGATTTTTATCAAAAATATTAATTTGTAGTTCCAAATAAGATTGTCAAAATTTGCTGAATTTTAGTTGAAGAATTATTGTGAAACTTGGGGCCTGTGTTTATCTTGCTTATTATGTATTATTTGGAAAGAATGTGCATAAACATGATTACCGATATATACACACCCACGTGCACATCTCATCATGTATATATAGTTATATAGGAAAGTTTGTGCTGTATAAATGAGTACATTTAATATATAATCTTGGCTTCATTAGTGGAATTGGTGTGGCTATTTGCACAACTAAAAGTTGTCAAATGGAGTCATTCCCTTTGTTCTATCCAAAAAATGGTGATGTTTACATGCATAGTCAGAATATATTATTCATGCAAGTAGGTTTATAGAGTTTATCCAGCTTAATATAGGAGATAATATGTATGTAACTGCTATTTCATGGGAGAAATTGGAGAAAGTTCAACTCGCTTATATCTTGGAAAGAGAGATAACTTGCCAATATTATCTATTTACTGGTACATAGGAATATTGCACTATAGTTGAAGGATATATAAATTGTATATTTCATGTTTAGACACATTTCGCTTTGCCTGTTTATTGTTATTTGAATGAAAGTGTCATAATTTCCTTCTCTTGTCATTCCCAGACATAAATAATAGAATAGTCCACACTTGTATCTGGAACATACCAAGATTGTTTGTTAGGGTTGTATGGTTGTAGATAAGGATCTGTGTTATTTCCAACAAGCTCATATATATATATAGATCATTGTAAGTTTTTTTTTTAAGTCTATAAATGGTGGATTATTAACACATGAATAATTAATTAAGACATACAGCAATAAATTACAGCTGTTGTTATGACGAGTTTTAATTTTGTGATCTTTGATGAACATTTATTACAGACAGAGGTATTTGTAAAGGATGAAGTGAGTAAATAAAGTCACAGTATACAACTTATTTGATCTTTTGTTTAATTATGTTTAATCACTATGATAGCTCAATCATATGTCAATTGTTAAGCATGTCTGCTCTTAAGTGTAGGGTACCACTGTGGTAGCTCAGTTGGTAGAATGCTTACCACATAAGTGAGAGGTTGTGGATTCGAACCCTGACAGGGTCCGATCCAAGACTTAAAAGTGGGATGTGATTGTTCTATTGCTAAGCACTTGGCAATACGAAATAAAAGTCACAGTTCTTGGAACTAAAAATAAACTAGGTCCCCTGTCGGGTTTGGCATGATGAAGAACCCTACTGCATAGTGCCATAGCGCAGGGCACAGGCAAAATTTCTGCACCTTCACCTATAACTCGCAATGTCTCGCGTTAAACACCACTACTCAACTCTTAAGTGTAGGGGAGCCTTGGTGGCCAAGTGTTCTAAAGTGCAGACTTACAGAGTACGACACCTCACTGCCTAGGTTTGAATCCCACTCGGGAGTGGTTCCCAATGGGAGAAAGTTTGCCATTTTACTTGCCAAAGATTAATGGTTCTCTCCAGGCACTCTGGTTTCCTTAACCATCCCAGGACTGACCTCAATATATAAGAAGGAATCTTGACAGAGTGTAAAACACCATTACTCAACTTGAAGGAATCTTGACAGAGTGTAAAACACCATTACTCAACTTGAAGGAATCTTGACAGGGTGTAAAACACCATTACTCAACTCCACTCTACTCACCAGTTTGCCATGTTTGCTCCTAAGTGCAAGGTAACTGGGATCAAACACTGAGTGGGTCCAATCAAGACTTTAAAACAGGTAGTGTGCTATATAAAGCTCGGCATGACTGGTTACAAGTTTGTGGTAGAGTACCGGTACTCGCTTTACCAGTGAGATGTAAAAGGTTCTGCCCTTTGTCAGGTCTGATCCAGAGCATGGGTATTTTATAACAGAAACCTGGTATTTAGAAATGACAGTTGTAGATTCTTTCTAAAACCTAACTTCAATGTTGTGTCCCAACAGACATAATAGCACAAAGGATATTTACTGCCTATTGCAATAAGTACATACTGGTAACATTTTCTGTAATTTTACATAATGACTTGTGAAGGCTCGATTTCCGTGAAATAATCATTAAAAGTCAGACTAATGTGCATCTGACCACCTAGCTTCAAATCCCACACTGGCAGTTACTTTTATGATTAACTTTGTTAGTTCACTTGCCAAAACAAGTAATTTTCTGTAGGTACTATGGTTTCCTCCACAATCCAAGTAAGTACTTAAAGTAAAACAGGTAAAACAAATTAAGGTATTTGTATGGTCACATTTAATATATAGCAATAATAACAGTGAAATACATAACAAAAATGCTGTTATATATACTAGGACATCTTTGTTGTTTAAGAATTATCTTCACACACACACACACACACACACACACACACACACACACACACACTCAATCTCTCTCCTTTCACACACATTGAATGAACACCCACACACTGAGATTTTCTAGTATTTTTTCATGCAAAATTGAAGTTAAAAGCAAGAAAACTATATCATTTATGTCTGTATTAAATGACAACACTACTAGAGCTTGACAGAAATATAAAGAGATTCAATAAATTGGATGTTTGTCTGTATTTAATCAGACTAACTGAAAATAATCTGTCCCACACTTTGTTCATCATCAATTAAAAGTACACTACAATAAAAAATAACCGTACATAGGAATTTTTAATGTTGATTCACTTGGTATGTTATGCCATTTCCACAGATTTAAATTAGTATAAATTAAATATAGTCTGTCGGCAATAAGTTGACAGTGTTTAAAAACATGGACAAGTCTATAAAATGTGAATAGGGATATATGAAGGTTGTTTTGACAAATGAACTCATGAACTGGGACATGAAGGTGTGAATATACACATACAATAGTAGGTATTAATACCAATTTGTGTAGACTAGACTCATCCGTGCTTATAAACACTGCCAAAATATCACTGATGAACTATAGTTTTTAATATTTAATTCTTAGCCAATTGATCCAAATGCATAAAAATTTTTCTACTAAATATCATATTTCTTTTACAATTTATTGCGAGACAAAATATGAATATGAGTTTAAGAAGTCGATGTAGCTCACCAGACTAAATTTGACAAAATACCCTGCTGGTAAAGATGCACAAAAACTTCTAACATTTTAAGTCCAAGACAGCAACAGTTCTCAAGATTTTTGTCCAGTGAGTTAAAAAGTGGTCAAATTATAGCTTTACAGTTAAAAAAGTTAAAGACACTATTGTGTCATGCTCTTTAAAATACCAATCTTATACATTCATGTCCACTATGGAGCAACTTGATTAAGGTAAGAATTTCAACATGTAGCAGGAATTATCTATTTGTCTTTGAATGTAAAATGATGGCAGTGTAATTATTTAGACCAAAAAATACTTCTTGTAATACAGTCCAGTAACATAGTAAAATGCAGTGGGTGGTTCAGAATATGGTCGTATACGACATAATCTCACTAAATTCAGGGGGTCCCTAAGGCATTCCAGACTGTACAGATAAGAAAAGAAAAGAAAACAAATGTAAAATTATCCAAGTCTTCACTAAGCAAAAATGACTAATTTCTTCATGTCATGTGATGGAAATCATTCTACAACAAATGAAAATACAAATTTTAGTGGTGTGCCTGATGTTTTCTTATGGATTTGCCCTATACAATAGAATAGATGTAGATGAACAATGATAGTGAGTGAATTATTTTTTAAAGCTGTATCAGCATTATTACAGCTAATTACAGCTAAGAATAATGATAATGCTTAATATCAAGACAAGATTAAAATGCATTAGATCAGTCATCCAATACTGTACATGTAAGGTTTATATCTGTGACTGACTGCATTAGATCGGCAGTCATCCAATACTGTACATGTAAGGTTTATATCTGTGACTGACTGCATTAGATCGGCAGTCATCCAATACTGTACATGTAAGGTTTATATCTGTGACTGACTGCATTAGATCGGCAGTCATCCAATACTGTACATGTAAGGTTTATATCTGTGACTGACTGCCAGCAATCATACAAATATAACAAATATATTGATGTACATAAATAACAAGTACTGTGAAGTACATATACAAAAATCAATAAAACAAGTCAATTCAGGGATTTAGGATCCCCCATCAGAAATTACCTTTTCTGCAATTTGCACTTATGCTTAAAGGGCCATAACAGTAAGTAAAATGAGAAAACAAACTTGGGTTACTGATATGCGCATCTCTTATCAATGTTGATGCTTTGCACCAAGTTTCATAAAATAGTACTTTGTAATTTTCGCGAATTAGTTCAGACATGAAGTGCCTCAATGGGCAGAAGGATGGAAGTTAGAATTTAATATCCAAATGACAATGGTTGCACATGTTCCAATGGATAAAGAATGAACTTTATTGTATCACTGCCACAATTGGATTAAGATAATGAAGGTAGATATTGGTCTGTCACATCACATTCAAAAAAGAATAAAAATGATTTTTAAAAATACAAACAGTAACACATATACTAACACATGTATTTAAGTGACTAGATGGTTTTGAAATATCTAGTACATGCATCAGTAACACTCTAAATAACCATGTTAGTTTATATATTATTTGTGCTACATTTAAAGTGAATAGACTTTTACAGTATTTATATATTGCACTTTATCATCTTGTACACTTTAACACTGAACATGAAGAAATGTCTGGGCTAAAAATTATGGTAAGAGTTTAAGTTGAGTAATGACGTTTTATGGCCTGGTCAAGATTCTTTCACTTAATATATTAGGTTGGGGATGGCCAAAGAAACCAGAGTGCCCAGAGAAAAAAAACAACATTTGGCAAAGGGAACAGAAAACCTTCTCGCACTAGGAAATGCCCGAGTGGGATTTCAACCTAGGTGGTGAAGGGTGCTGAATATTATAAATTGTTTCTTTATAACGTTCACCAATACAGTTGACAGAAAAAAGTTCTTAAAAATGTCTTATGGACCAAAATCATATAAATGATAATGTAATCCAAAACATTAAACATCTTCAGTTTTAATGGAGTTGTTCATCTAGTCAGTCTTTGTGAAAGCAGTACAGTGGAATTCTTCTACAACAAGTTCATCAGATTAAAAAAGTAAATTTTTATCACTGATATCATATAGATTGTCTAAATAACATTATTTCTGACTCTAGACTAAAAATGTTATAACTGAACTGGGATTCTGTTTCAAAAACGTCCCTTTAACGAACACCAACTGGGAAATCCAAAACCATGCGCATGATCAAAATAACCAGCCCAAAGACTGTTTATGTTAAAAATTTTATAATGATCTGTCACATAGTTTATGAGAAAAAAAGGAAACAAAATGTTGGCGAAAAAATGAAGTAAACACTATGTCTATCCCAGTACTTTGTTTGGAACGTAATGACCTAAAGTAACTTTGGGCTATCATTAGGCCTCTCTGACAGACAATACTCTATTATTCTATATATGTAAGAAATTTTCAAAAACTTAAAAATATTTACACATAAAGATATATATGTAATTTTAAAACTTCAAGTAATCAGTTTTAATAATACAATACAGATTAAATAGAAACAGACCAAAAATCTGACCTCAACTACAATTATTGTACATTTCCCAATAAAAAAAAACAAGCACTTTTTTAAAATTTGTGAAACATAAAATCATATTTATCATGTTTTTGGCATTTAAATTAATACATGATTTTTAAAATCAGTAAAATAATTTTTTACATTTACATATAAGTATAAAAATTGCTGTACAAACAAAGTTACAAGATAATACATCTGTATACATACAATTCACATGCCACTGGATGACATATCTTCACAACAGGAAAATCTCAAAGACTACAAGAACAGGACACAGAAATTAATAATAAAGTCATAATTTAACAAAGTCATGAAACAAGAGAAAATAGAAAAGAGGTTTTACCATCATAATACTGATGTATGTGTTATAAATTATGATAACTAGAGCGAGACATATACCCCCTGCATACCCGACATCAGCAGACCCACCATCTGGATATCAACAAGCTAACTTAAAGACAAGTGTAACAAAAAATTATCATTATGATATAAGGCCTTATAATTACTTCTTTTTGAGAATCTATTTAAACTTTTTTCAATTGGTAAATGATGAAATATATATAGAGAGATATTTAAAAAGGGGATGTCATAATTATTTTTTTGTCTAGAACAAGCTATAGCAGGTTCTGGAGATTGAAAATATCCATCCAACATACATATATATATATAGCAAATTGAGACGTTAAATTCCAACAAAATCACAATCATTTGAAATTCTTGAAAAAAATAAGTAAAAGAAGGAAGTTTTGAAAACAGATTATGCATTTATAAATAAAGGACATGCTAAGAAATTCACAATAGACTCGTCATACTCAATGAAAGAAACTGTCAAATAAACTGTCACTGTATAGGGTATCGAATTGTGCGATAAACTTGTGTACCATGTATATTTCAGAGACCAAAAAATTAAAAATGATTTTTTATGAAGACATAATAACCTTGATAAATAAACCTATCCTGTAATCAGTGCATGCATTTTTACAGAATTTCTGTACAGATATTTATAAAAGAAGTAACAACATCAAAGTAAACTGTTTAAATGGAATGAGTATTAGTGTAGTATCACTGTTAAGCTTGTGTCTGGTGTGGATCTACAGTTATAACTTCAACGGCTTGTGTAGCATCCGGGACTACTGACTGATTGGTCTTTATGGTATTGTCTTGGATGGGTGCCATGGCGATTTGCATGGCCTGCTGGGAAGGATGAGATTCTTGAAGTGCAGATATGTTGGCTACAGCAATGTTACCTCCTGATGCAGCTGCCATTGTGTGATACATAGATACAGGAATAGTTACAATACCTGTAAATAACAAACATAGATACAGGAATAGTTACAATACCTGTAAATATCAAACATAGATACAGGAATAGTTACAATACCTGTAAATATCAAACATAGATACAGGAATAGTTACAATACCTGTAAATAACAAACATAGATACAGGAATAGTTACAATACCTGTAAATATCAAACATAGATACAGGAATAGTTACAATACCTGTAAATATCAAACACAGATACAGGAATAGTTACAATACCTGTAAATATCAAACATAGATACAGGAATAGTTACAATACCTGTAAATATCAAACACAGATACAGGAATAGTTACAATACCTGTAAATAACAAACACAGATACAGGAATAGTTACAATACCTGTAAATATCAAACATAGATACAGGAATAGTTACAATACCTGTAAATATCAAACATAGATACAGGAATAGTTACAATACCTGTAAATATCAAACACAGATACAGGAATAGTTACAATACCTGTAAATATCAAACACAGATACAGGAATAGTTACAATACCTGTAAATATCAAACATAGATACAGGAATAGTTACAATACCTGTAAATATCAAACATAGATACAGGAATAGTTACAATACCTGTAAATAACAAAATGATACATAGATACAGGAATAGTTACAATACTGTGGATGGTTTTATGTTTGTGGGGCTCAATTTTCGTGGATTTAGTATCAAGTTACATTTCGTTGGGACATAAATTTGTGGTTTTACTAAAATGTTAAAAATGTAGTTTGTCCTTTGAACCTTGATAACTGGTAGGAAGTCATCATTTGTTTGTTTATCGGCACTTATAGGATGAGTAATTACAAAAGCAATAGACATGGATTAATGAAGAAGTCTTGGATTGGCATTAATTACCCATAATCAGTATACCGGTATCAGTAACAATAAACTTCATATCGGATGCGACACTTGGTCCGAGTAGATCTACCTGTTACGTTGTATAATTCATCTATAATTAATTTAGATGTAGATATAAGGTGACTTATTAATCATAATGTGTTTTATAATCCTTTATTGCAAGATTGATTTTTTTCCTTTGATATGGGCAACTCTATAAAAATTCTAATCATTGACCTCTGATGACCTGATCAGCTGTTTATGAGAGTAATAATGGCGGCTCTTATCGATAATGCATAATGTCAAAAGAAGGTGCATTTTTGGAAAGCAAACAGCTGATTTAGTAATATATAAGGATGTTAAAGCGTTTATTTAGTTAATACGTTATCGGATTGGAATTAAATGAGACAGGTCATAATTGTCATTTTGATGATGAAAGCTACAGCTAGAAACCTGTCCTGGTCAGTTTCCAATTAAAAATAAACAATTTAAAAAAATATTTTATTAAACATGATATATTTACTTAAATGTTACGCTAGATTTTATCTATAAATTTGTTAAAATATGGTACATCTCAATTAATTATCATATCTTGTCTTTTTACTTGTGGTTAATATTTTGTAGTGGTTGTAAATCATGGTTCAGACTGTCCACTAAACCCACGAAAACTGATCCCCAATGAAATATAATGATTTCACAGTACCTGTAAATAACAAAATCATAAACTGTAGGTATTTGTATGTACTAGTTTATATTAATAATTCATTACCATAGGTACCAAACATTAATAAAGACAATTTATAGATTTTAGAATACATATACGGGTAACATCTTCATAACAAATTGAATTAACGTCCAGCCAATACCGACTCACACTCTAACGTCATGTATATTGTAATATACAACTATATAATATGATATACTGCCAGATCAGATGTATGTTTCTGGTAACAGGTGCTTGGGGTAGAATAAGACATTAATTTAGAGTGGAGTAATGGAGTTTATCACCCCAATCAAGGTTTTTTTCACTTATATTGAGGCAGTCAATTAACAGATAGTGGAGAAAACAAGAGTTCTGGGGAGAAAATTAACAACCTTCAGCACACGAACAAACAAATTTTCTTGAACTAGTATCTGTCTCTGATAAGATTCGAGCCTAGGTAGTGAGAGGCATTGTGACCTATAGGTGTGTTTTAGAGATTAGTTTAGACCTTGCCCCTCTCAGGGATTTTTCTGACCTTTTTGGGAAAAGGACCTTGGGATGAAATTGGGAAATTGCTCAACAAAAATGTAATTTTGGGAAAAATCACAACAACATATTAGAAATTCTTGACCTCTAGAATACTGGTAATTGAATAAATTATATCGGTGTTCACAGCAAAATAGCGCTGTCTCTTTTGTCTCTAAATAAATCATCCAGCAAAATGTGGGTTAATATAGATTGAAATTGTTTTCAGAACGAGATATCCTCCGAATATGATGTTGATGATCTTGTGAAATTTTTTTCTCAAAAAATTGATAAACATAGCTAATTGGGAATTTTTTACTACAGAATTGGGAAAAATGTATGTTTTTTTGCATTGGGAATGGGTCTCTTTACCGGACCCTGTGAATACCCAGAAAAATCCCTGCCTCTTCACCCACTTATAACTACCTGGATGCTAATACTTAGTGATATTCAGTGTTCAATCTAGGATTTTTCAGAGGGAGGCCATTTTCAAAAAACCTTTGTCAAAAACACCATAACATTAATATTTTTGTTAAATATGACCCATTAAGACCTTAACAATGGGGCCATTTGGTAAAATAAAGTGTCAATGCTCTCATGCCCCCTATCTAGATGGGGTCATTTGGTAAAATAAAAGTGTCAATGTTCTCATGCCCCTATCTAGAATGAACACTGATATTGTTATCGTTATGATAGTAATCATAGTACTTACCACCAATTTGAGAATCACTAGTAAATATAATTTGTCCATTTTGGTTGATAGGTAATGCTGTAACATGTGTCTGGTTACCATTATCTCCCATCTCCATGGATATTGGTACATGTGCACCCTGTAACGTGTGCATTTCTGGATGTGAGGCAGCAACTTCAGCCAACGTCTGTACAGCTTGTGTTGCCTCTTGTTGTGAAGGGTTTTGTATCTATTAATAGATAATGCTAGGTTTTCAATAATTTAAAATTATTAGTAGTTAAATTTCTAAAATTTATGAAAATATAGCTCTTTTTAATTTTTTCCTCCGAAAAATTGCTAAAAGAAGTTACTTTTTGAAAGAATTTTTCTGACAGAAATTAGTATCCAATGGCAATTTGGGCTATCAGGAATATAAGTTACACCATTATACAACACCCCTGATGTCACTAGAATATTTCTTTCAATTTTGCAATCAAATTATAAGACCTGCTTTCACCCGTGACCATGCAGGTAGCAATTAAATAATTCAGTTGTAGAATTGTATATGCACTAGTAATTATCACACAATGCTGTGAAAATAAGAGTAAAAGAAAAAAAAGACAGTTATATTACTCATGAACACTGACATAAATATTTACCCAATTTCTATTAGCTTATAAATTTTTTGTAAAACTTACAGCGTGGACTACAGTAGCCTGTGTTCCATCAGGTAATGTAACTATAGACTGGGGTCCTGTATCAATCTGAATTATAGACACTGTACCATCAGGGTTATTAATGGTTTGTACCATGGTACCCGCGTATGTAGGTTGGGGCGTAGCCTGTGGTTGGGTGGTACCCATTGAATTGTCATCATTAAACACATGAAGCAAATCTTCTCTACCATGATGTTTGTAACAATTCTTAACTATTGTTCTTAAAGCTTCTGTCCACGAAACCTGAAAAAAGCGTAGAATAATCAGTGTTTATCATGTGTACGAATAGGCATATAAAGTATTGTCACCCTTCAAAGAAATTTCTCGCATAGCGATTGGTTAACTTGCCGGGGTACATAGAACGATGTTCGGAAATCTGCCGGGGTACATGGACACACGCGACGTTTAGCGGTAAAAGGGAAGTAACTCGTACATCTCTGACGTCTAGTTACGGTAAACAAACATGGCGACAACGTACGCAAGTCACGGAAAATACGAAATGGAAGTTAAAAAGACCCAACTGGTAACGCTTTGAAGGGTGACAAAAACGTTATACAGGTCTTTGGCAGGTTACACGGTCCCATCTACCCCGTCAAAGTTGAATGTACCCTTCGCCTGCGGCTCAGGGTACATAAATCTTTGACGGGGTACATGGGGCCGTGTAACCTGCCAAAGACCTGTATAACTTATATTGAAACCGTTTTATCAATGAATTAAAGAGAATATCTTGAAACAACCTTGGCAAAGTCAATTAACCAAGAGGTATTGTCACTGGCTTTTGAAGTCAAGGGTTGTGGGTTTGAACCTTACTCGGGACTTGGAGATTTTCTGAGATGAATTTCATCTCCTGCCCATACTAGAGCTGTAAAGAGCTAAATACTAGTATAGTTTTAAGATGAGACTCAAAACCGAGGTCCCATGTTTCAGTGCACGCTTAAAACACCTCTGTAGAGTTAGAAAAATAGTAGACCCTGTAGTCGTTACAAAGGATGCTTACAATATAAAAGGTGATTAAAACAGAATGAGCAAAGAAAAAAACATTGTAGATCATTTTTATTTCATGCAAGTTCAACTTTTACATGAATATTAATTATAATTATGTCAATATTTGAATATTTTCATTACAAATATATAGATCTACAAATTTAGTTTAACCGTGACGGGTCATCAGAGGAAATACATCTAATCTGCACAAGAAACATGACAAGATCTAACTAAGTTCCTATATGATAATCCGTAAGGAGTTGTTACCCTTGAAATGTCATACTTTGTGAATGTTCTCAGGTGAGCAATCAGGCCTATAGACCTCTTGATTGGAAAGTTTCTACCAAAAAATATTTAGAATAATGATTTTTGTTACAAACTCTCTTTGTATTTCCTCTGATGAGTCGCCCATGTAATAATTAGTCACCAGATAATTGATTACTAGATTTGTACCAAGGATAATTTTGGCTATGAGGAAGAAAAACATGTTATAAATCATAAATAAAACTGTTTAATAGACAAATTTTTATCTCCTATTGTAATAATTATCTTACCCTTTTCTTATCTTCGTCCGTTCTAGCATCACTTCTAACATTAGCCCATGGAAGATCACTGGGCCACCACACTGGTCTACATTCTTCTTTACCCCATCCAGGTTTACTTCTTCCCGTTGAATACTTCAACATCTCGGGGATAAAGTTCCTCAACTGGGCCTGTAAATAATAGAGAAATAAAGTAATTCGTAAGACCCTGATATATCAAAACCATTTCATCATTAAAATTTTAGCATTATTAAGGAGTTTAGCTATAAATTTTGGTAGGCTTTCAAAACATGGATTTTGGAATATCAAAATAGTGTGGCAATAAGCAAAGTGGCAAATTTTCTATGCATAGTCCAATGGATGTTTTTTGGAAAAAGAATCAATGTACCAAACCATGTATTGCTAAATTAAATGGTAGAAAATAATAATTTCATAAATATATGAAAAAGACAATCAGTAATTAAAATTTAATAAAGTCGTACCCAATCGTTTTGTCATTTCGGATAGAGAGAAAGTAGTTTTGCAGACCCTACCGTCGCTATGAGGGGGTACATTCTAGCAGTTGTATGTAACTGGATCTTTGCTTTTAAATCTGGGTTTTAATAAACTGCTGATTATCACTCACAATATTCCCGTTTCATGTTAATGGTGAAGTATTTAAAATCCACATGTGGTCATTTGCACACAACACTGTACGAATTATCTCCCTTTCACGAAAGTGAAAATCTAATCGATAAACAGTTTTAAAATATGACACAATTGCCTCAACATCAAATTGCATTATCATACCCTTCAAAATAAATTTAAATTACCGTAGATTTCATGAAGAATTGATTTAATCAACCTGCAATTGCTGTTTATTTCATAAAAAGGTTATGATTTTACATCGTAGGACGCAAATTTCGCGGACTACTTTTTATTGTAAACACGAGATCAGTTCGCCAAATTGCAGAAATTATTGGATGCATCCCGTCACAATATTTTACTAGATTCCGAAATGTATTCCGAAAATTTATTCCAAATGTGCATATGTAACCAAATGCATTACCCGTCTCAGAATACATATCTCACGATAAAACAGATATATTTCTTTCACGCTCATTTACCAGGCGCACTATTTCCATGTGTACTCATATCTTATAATTTCATATCAAAGAAGCCTGATATCTTGGAAGAAAGCGATAGCAAAGTACGCGTTCACTATCGTGAAACGCCGTACAAAAACTTGTCATTCGCAAGCATTGGTAGGATTTATTAAAAAATGGTCATGATTTTTTACATCATATGATGCATTTTAACTGACTTTGTATAAAAAAACATGAAAGACATGATTCTATCTTCAAAGTCAAGTATGTTATAAACATATACCGGTACCAGTAAGCTAAATGAATACAGACAAGACATTGCTACATGCTAGACTAGCAGCAACATTGGCATAGAAGCAGTGGAGCTAATTTTACTTAAAATTATCAACATTATAGAAAGAAACAATTTTAAAAAAAAAATATCCTTCCAACAAACAAACAAATAAAAAATAAATAAATTAATAAATAAATAAATAAAATACCTGTGTCATTTTATCCACAGAAGTAGGGATGCCATCAATGACCAAGGGAGGTAACTCATGTAACAATGGATTGTCTGGTTGTGAAGGAGGTGTTTGGTCAGCCAAACTAGACTCTAACTCCTGCATTATTAAATTCTTGTTATTTCTTATCTACAATAATAAAAACAAAACTATAATTTTACTTATCTACATATAACACATAACATAATATTCAAGTTTTAATAGCAAGATTAAATAATTATCATAAGGTTAACACCTCTAGTCTATCTGTAAGTTTTAACAAATTTAAATTTAAATTTAAATTTACCAGTGGCCAAATTTTCAAAATTATTAAAAATATAGTCAACTTTAAAGTATTTTTTCATACTTTTGTATCTTGCATAAAGGGTTATATTTTTGAAATGTTTGTTCAAAAGTAAATGTGCACAATTAATACTATCAAACAGGAGAAATTTAAATCAAAATTGTATGTCAAATATAAATATTTGTAATTCAATAACATTTTTAATTCTCACTATCTATTTGCTTAAGCTAACAGAGCTCTAAACAACCAGATCCAGGTTAGTATTACAACAAATATTGTAAAAAACCTCATCTGAAAGATGCAGGGAGAGTATAAATAATAACTGTATGTTGTTTTATCAAACACATACCACATTTTCTAAAGGCTGTGAGCCAAACACTTTGAAAGACTGAATTGACTGACTAAGTTTTCCTGGTGTACAACATAATACTACTGCTTGCTGGCCTACTCTCGTTGTATATTCATCTATTGTGGCTTTTAGTTTCCTGAAACACAGACAAAAGGGCTGATACAATCAAATGAGATGTGACACAAAGCAAAACAAAAACTTTGGTCAAGAATGTGTGCACCAACATACAAACAATGGTGAAATGACCCCAGAACATCAGCCCAAAACTGTGAAAACAGCACAAACAATCAGGGGTTATTGCTTTAAGAGTTCATCATGTAACTGTCTTGAAATATTAAGAAAACAGTGAATTCTGGAAGATGTTCCAAGATTACTTGCAAGTAAAAATATGTCAATGAAACTGATGCTTAATGTTAATTAATTTAAATTATTATTTATATACCTTAATAGCCTGGTCTGTTGTCTTTTACGTTTTGATGGATTTGTTTCAAAATGATGAGGATGTTTTCTTTTCCTTGCTGAGGCAATCGCAGCAGCTGCAGCTACTCCTATAGGTCCTGGCAATATAAAATAGATAGATATGTTTAAAATTCTGAGATTGAAATATACAATGTCATTTTATATCAATATACATTTTCTATAATGGAAGTTAGATTGATTAACTGAATGGGGTTTTATGTCCAAACCAGGAATATTTCACTTATATACTGTTCCTCAACATGCTGCACATGACGTGACATGAGGCAATGGTTCTTCAGGTCTCTTCTGAAAGACCTAGTGACATCCATTTCTAAATACAGAGTGCTCGATAAAGGGTCAATCATTACCTATTATTATCAAGTCTTGGTCAGGGACGGAACCCCAACCATCCATATATTTATGGGCGGACATGGCCGAGTGGTACTGTCACTGGCTTTCGAAGTCAGGGGTTGTTGGTTCAAATCTCACTCAGGACTTGGAAATTTTCTGAGATGATTTTCATCTCCTGCCCATACTAAAGCTTTTAAAAGCTTGTTACCAGAATAGTCTTTGGGATGAGACTCAAAACTGAGTTCCCGTGTCTCAGTGCATGCTAAAGACACTCTGTAGTGTTCGAAAAAGAGTAGGCCACATGTGGCCGCTACAGAGGACGCTTATAACTAGAAGCAAATGAAACAGACTGAGCAAGAGGATAAGATATACGAAGTGACCACTCAAGCTAATGACTTTGATGGTATAATGAAGGTTAGATAAATGAGACATATTTCAGGTGATTATTTTTGTTTTTACAACCCAGTCAAGATTTTCACACTAATATTGAGATAATCAGTTCAGGAATGGAGGAAGAAACCGGAGAATCCAAAGAAAACCACCAACCTTTAGCAAGTGATCAGACAAAAACTTTCTCTCACTAGGATCTGTCCTTGTCCTGAGTATGATGTGATCTTAACCCTCTTGTTGCCAAATTAATTTTCAGCGCAACGTTGACAGTGCAAAATTGAAGTTCACAATGCGAAATGATATGACATCAACAATAGAATATAACGTCAGGCGCGTTTGTAGTCATATGACGTCATTAGTTAATTGTAGATTATAATCTCAATAGTCAACATTTTGCATTTTTATAATTTTACAAAAAGATAATAAGTTTATCTTCGTCTTTTATCTAAGAGTTGTCAATTCTGTTGAAAGGATGTATGTGTCCATATGGCAGGCTGCCGGTAGAGGACACATATGTCCGTGTGGCAGCAAGAGGGTTAAAGCACATACTTTAGACCTCTTGGCCACCTGGGCCCCCTACTACACTAACTGAACCTGTTTTTTAATTTATATTCTATAGGGGACTATAGGTAAAATGAACTATAATGGACATCCTTACCTGCAGCAGCTAACTGTGATGTGATATCATCTGTTACAGAATTATTCAGTAGATCTGAGGCATCAAAGGAAGCACTCTCTGGAGAACTGGGTTCACTAATGTCATCACTTATCATACCAGAATTCAGATGACCTGTTATCTGTGAGCCCATATGGGAAGTGTTGATTGTAAGTGAATTAGAATTATTCATATTGGCAATCCCGACTCCTCCAACAGAGGTGGATATGTTCAGGGGAGTATTCATGATCACAGCGGCATCATATCACCTGTAAATAATGTACAAAAAATAATATAACTGTGTCACGTTATGAAGGTTAATACAGTATAACATTAATACAATTCTTTTGGTGAAATAGCTTGATTTTTAATGTTGAAAATTCCCAATTTGTGCTTAACTCCAAAAGTTATAACCCAACTACTTTTTCAATAGGTCAGAAAAAGCCAACATTTTATTTTATAATGTTACATGTCCATAAAAGGTAGTAATCTTACCAGTATAATGGATTTCAGACTTGATCTGCTCGTTAACATGAAAAGCATGCAAAATTTAAACATGTCTATTTAGTCTTTGAAGGGTTACAGGACGAAAATGTCAATGTTGAAAGACTACTTCATGAAACAATTTTTTTTTTAATTTTGTCTAAATGAATCTGAAAATATCTGCAAAAATTAGTGTCTGATTTATTTTCTGAACATTTATAGATCTGTATCGAGTATTGTGAATTTCGTCAGAAAATTCTACATTCATTCTGAAAATAGAAAAACCTTCAAAATTTGAAACTTTTACAGGCAAGATTCAGAATTTTCGTGTGGGTTAGCCCAAAAAAGTGCACCTTTGAGCCATCACCTGAATCCAGCTAGTCTCATTCACTGTGTAGCGGTCTGGGTAGCTCAGTGGTAGAGCACTCGCCTATAGTACGGGAGGTCCCTGGTTCGATTCCCGGTCCGACCCTGCATTTTTTCTCTTTCCTGTTACATTTGGTGGCTTGTCCGACCCTGGGAAGTGGCCGACTAATAGGTTGGTCAAAGGGTGGAACCTGGTGTTGAATTGAAAAAAAGGAAGGAAGGGAGGAGTGTAGCGGTCTGGGTAGCTCAGTGGTAAAGCACTCGCATATAGTGCGGAGGTCCCGGATTCGATCCCCGGTCCGACCCTGCATTTTTTCTCTTTCCTGTTACAACTGGATACAAACAGTAGTCTATAAAATCCATGTTTTCTTTCCTTTTTAGTCATGTTTAAGCATTTAGATCTATTTGAAATGTCTGTCTTTTTCTTTAGATCTAAATCTAGCCTACATATTTTAACAGGCAGTGGTTGCCCGAGTAGACGTAGGATAAACCAGGTCAATCAATACACATTATCATATAATTATTGATATGAATGAGGAAACACTCAAACATCGCAAATATTTTCATTTTATTTTATTGACTGAAGTCCGGATCATTCAGTTCTAATGTACATGTCTGTGTACCATAGTAAAATTATTGAAACTGAAAGTAGACCAGATATAAGCAGGAAACTGCCGATACCCTCCATACATGTAAACTCGTCATCAGTCGCCATCTTGATCAGACATTGGATCTTGTTCAAGGTCATTACTGTGTCTTCAATTTTTGATATGTTCATCTTTATTTCCTAAATAAATTCACGTTGTTGAGTGAGGGTTGAATGGGACATTGGGTTTTAATTGCCTGCACGCATGATTGTCCACATGCGCAGTTTCTGAGGCAAGGGAAAAAACAAAGTGCGTCTGCGCTTGAGCTTGCGCGCACCTTCTCCAAATATGTTCTGTCTGGGAGAGAGCTCATTTCAATCGCTCGTATTCAGCTGAATATTGAGCTTCTGTGATTAAATTTTAATGATTCATACACAGCAAAACAAGGGGATTTTAATTTGATATACAGGGAGTGCCAAAATTTAAGATTTTGTTCATGGAAGTTTATAAACAAGACGAACCACACGACCCAATTTATAACAAAATATTGAACATGGCTACTGGCATGCGCATTCCAAACATAACAATTTTGGAATCTAGATTTTTACATCGATGCTGGTGATAAAGCTGAATAAAAGGAATGATTGTTATGAATGAAGAGATGATAAACAATTGCTAAATAACATAAAAAGTATACTTTTTCAACCAAATATCATACTTACCATTTTCAATTTATAGAAAATAGCATTCCATATTATGTAGTGCGTGTATTCTTCCGCATATTTGACGCGTAACCACTGTTTTCTTCCGCCTCTGTGATAAAATAGATCTAAAAATGTCCAACTCCCCCTTATTAGTAAAATATCGATCTGTCATTTAGATTCAATTAAAGGTAAATAATTTTTTTTAATTACTGAAATTCTAAACTTTTTTTTCAAAAAAATTATAACAAATTTATTAAAATTGACGCATTTAGAAGAACTATGGTTTTTATGAATCTACTACTTTTAAAGTTAAATCGGGAGATACGCGTAAAATGAATAAATGAAAGGACCAAAGTAAAATTATAATTAGCACATCGTGGATACATAACATAATTATCAAGTTATTTGAAAAAAAGTAATTGACTTAATTTTCAGTCGAATTTTATTCAGGACAAGTCTAATTAGATTCATTCAAAATTATAATAAATTAATTAAAAATCTGTTTTACACTTATGAAGACGGATATGGTTAGAAGCAACGGGTCAACTAAAATTTCAAGACGTTTTATGCCCTACCCGACTAATAATAAATAACTTGACACACCCGCGCACCGATGATAATAATAATAATAATAATAATTCAATGTAATAACATGATAATATAATAAATCAGGAATAAAAACGATAACAATAAAAGCGGCAAAAGATTAACTAAATGGTGATGAGTTTAAACAAGTTCTCATAAATGATTTGTTGAAGAAACATGAGAAAAGAAATCATTATTTCAAAAGTTTTTGGATGGTGGCTCACTATTTTCAAATCTAAAGCTCATTTGAACGTACTCAGAACCTTGTATCTAGCTACAGCACAGCCCCGTCGCAAGTTTAACACTTAGCTAAGTTACTAATAAGTACCAAATCGATAGTTTCATGGTTCCTCGTTAACTAATACCTCGACAGCTTTTCGTCAGCTGACGAAATATCTCTCCACGACAGCTCCTAGATCCATATATCGGCCACTCCGACGCCCTTTCGTTAACATAGTACTGTTAAACTTTCGACAGGTCCGTACTATATGTTATAAACAGACTAGGTGGTTGATCACGAGTGGCCCGAGCAGCGGCTTATGAATTACGTATCCTCCTGTCATATACCATTTTTTGAATTTAAAATTGTTTTTGAATGGATTTTATGATCAAATTAAAAAAAAAAAAAAAAAAAAAAAAAAAAAAAAAAAATTGGTATATGACACTCCAGTAGGTTCAAATTATAGTTTTGCGGTGAGAAAGTTCGCCACTGAGTTTGGTTTCCGAGGGTCGATTTCTCCCGCGGTACTTTTATTTTCTCCGACCCGGATTCCAGACTGATATTGGCAATAGTACCACAACAATATCTCCACTTTTCTTTATTGAAAAGACAAAACAATAGCAAATTTTCCTACCTCTACCATAGTAATCAGATAGCTAATTCAAGTTTTATGGCGAGTGTTTTGTGCCATTTCGTTTTTTTTTTTTGCCTTCAAAACGCGAAATAGCGCCAATGCTAACTCTTATGCGCCAATGCAAAATTTTCATTTAGCATCATTTGGCGCTTCAAGTTTCACGATTTAAATTTGTTTTTTGTTATGGTGCTTATTCGCGCTTTTGAAGACGAAAAAGCGAAATAGCATATATCGGCCATCATTGATTTCTTTTGAGTTCGTACAGACAGAATGCTACTCTTTACAGGGGTGATAAGAGGGTAACTGTTGTTCTCATACGGATACAATGCTTTGATCAGATTAACTAATAATTCGAATGATAAGGATTGTCGATCAATGTACATATAGGATTGAAGGTTGTATAAGTTATGTTAAATATATGAGATTGTTTGGTCTTTCAACACTACTAGATACAACAAGGGGCCAAAGAATGATATAAATGTTCAATATATCTTCATAGCCTGAACTGACTAAAATGAAGAAGTCATTATGTACAGAGCCATTGAATATTTGAATGTTCTGTTTTTATTTATGGGTTGTTATTCATGATTCTTTCTGATGTAAACATATAAGATCTTGAGTGAAAAGATATCGCCGTGGTGTATCAGAACCATCGTGCACAAAAATGAGATTTCCATTCCAAAAGCTTACTATCTCCGGTTTTATTGGATATGTACATCTAGTTGGTTATTCGGAGTCTTACTATATCCGTTTTTTTGGAGATGTCCTTGTAGTTCGTCACTATGAAATCTTACAATCTCCGGTTTTATTGAAGATGTCTATCTGGTTGGTCACTATGAAAGCTTGTCATTTCTGCATGGTTATATTAGAAATGGTCATCTATTGTCTGTTACTGTGAAGTCTCTTATCCGGATTTATTGGAGATGTTCATTTAGTCAGTCACTATGGAATTTCCCCATCTCTGGTTTTATTGGACATGTCCATCTGGTCAGTCATTATGAAATCTTAACTTGTCTGGTTTGATTAGAGATACCTTGTTGTCCATCATTATGAATTCGTCTCATCTTGGGTTTTATTTGACTTGAGACGTTCATGTAGTCAGTCACTATGAAATTTCACCATCTCCGGTTTGATTGGAGATGTTCATCTCTGACGGTCACTATGAAATCATATCATCTCCATCTCCATTTTTATTGTCAATGTCAATCAATATGAAATCTTACCATCTCTGGTTTTATTGGAGATATTCAACTGTTCGGTCACTATAAAGTCTTGCCATGTCCGGTTTAGTGTAGATGTTCATCTAGTCAGTCACTATGAAATTTTACCATATGTGGTTTGATTGGAGATGTTAATCTAGTCAGTCACTATGGAATCTTACCATTTCTGCATGGTTATATTAGAGATGGTCATCTATTGTCTGTTACTGTGAAGTCTTTTTTTCCGGATTTATTGGAGATGTTCATTTAGCCAGTCACTATGAAATTTCCCCATCTCTGGTTTTATTGAATATGTCCAACCGGTCAGTCACTATAAAATCTTACTATCTCCGGTATTATTGGGTATGTACATCTAGTTCATCTTACTATCTCCGGTTTTATAGGAGATGTATATCTAGTCAGTCAATATAAGATCTTACTATCTCTGGTTTAATTGGAGATGTCCATCTAGTCAGTCACTGAAGTTTTCCTATCTCTGGTTTTATAGACATATTCATCTAGCCAGTCACTATGAAATCTTACCATATGTGGTTTGATTTGAGATGTCCATGTTGTCTATCACTACGAAATCCCACTATCCCCGGTTTCATTGGAGATGTTCATCCAGTCAGTCACTATGAAATCTCACCATCTCCGGTTTGATTGGAGATGTTCATCTCTGACGGCCACTATGAAATCATATCATCTCCATTTTTATTGTCAATCACTATAAAATCTTACAATCTACGGTTTTATTGAAGATGTCCATTTAGTTGGTCACAATGAAATCTTACTATCTACGTTTTTGGAGATGTCTATGTACTATTAGTTCGTCACTATATAATCTTACCATATCTGGTTTGATTGGAGATGTCCATCTTGTTGGTGACTACGGAGTCTTACTATCTCCGTTATTTAGATAAAATCTTATCATCTCTGGTTTTATTGGAGATGTTCATCTAGTCAATCACTATGAAATCTTACCATCTCCGGTTGTGTTGTATGAAGTCTTATAATCTCTGGATTATTGCTGATGTCCATCTAGTCAGTCACTATGGCAACTTACGATCTCTGGTTTGATTGGAGATGTTCATCTAGTTAGTCGCTATGACAACTTACCATCTCTGGTTTGATTGGAGATGTTCATCTAGTCAGTCACTATGACAACTTACCATATCTGGCTTGATTTAAGATGTTCATCTAGTCAGTCACTATGGCAACTTAATATTTCCGGTTTTATTGAAGAAATCCAACTTTTCAGTCACTACCAATGGTCTATAGGCACGCATGTTATGGTATTGGATTTCAGTTGTACTTTGCATTGCCTATTGTCAACTGCAGACAAACAACTTTGACCTGTCCATTTGAGCTTTCATTAGTATTATTCATCCTAATACACGGGTGTCCACTTTATACTTAAACAATGTTAATGTACACCGCTTCCCCTGATAGCAGAGAAAACAAATATCTGTGTTCCCCGTATACATAAATGAACCGCCCCATAATAAATACATGTATTCAATTTAAGGTCAAGCAGACAGGTCAGTGTTGTTTGTCTAAACACATATTGGTCATCTTCATTCTATGCACTATGCAATCACAATATTTCCATAGAGTTGTAGTTATACATATATTTTAAAATATTTTGCACTCGTGGAGCAAGAAATATAAAAAATGCTGAATAGCCTATAAATATATATTTTCTGCAATATATTTAATGTAATTTAAAATATTTACCATGTTACATAGATTTTATTGTATATGTTCATATTTTCAGTCAATGTGCAATTTTCAACGGGCACGAATAATATATGCATGAAAAGCTTCCATTATGTCATGTTATTGTTCAAGAGCTCAACACAACTGACCAACACATAAAGTACAATATTGTATCCCATAATACTACCAAACTGCAATCCGAACTAGATTTATTATTGGTATCATGGTTGGTACAATGTATATTTCCATGGCATTAGACGCTAAGCAACTTTTGAGGTGGAGTTCTGAGGGGACGACAAAACTTAATCTTTAGTTGGGTGAAATTAAAGACAACATGTAAAATTCTACATAGGCGTAGGAGCAGGGGGGGCCAGCGGGGCCGGGCCCCCCCAATGTCAGAGAAGGGGGGGGGGCCAGGCCCCCGCAATATATTGTGTGAAATTTTGTATCATGCTAAAAAAGAGAAAAAAAACCAAGAACTTTAACAGGAAATGTCATCTGGTATCCAATCAATTATCAATTTCATCATTATACTTGCAAAAGGGCGTCAAAATTTTCCGGGGTACCCCCATATCCAGTGGCGGGTTCAGCGGGGGGGGGGGAGGCGTACGCCCCCTTTATGTCGCTAATACTAGTAATACATATTGTTCAGTTCAGATTGCACCAGAATGCAGGATTTTTGCGCCACTTTTTCAAAATTTTCCGGGGGAGCATGCCCCCGAACCCCCCTAGAAGGTTCGAGCCTTCGGCTCTCACATTATACGCCCCCCTTTCTAAAATTCTGCATCAGCCTCTGATATCCATCTTCAATGAGCAGATGAGAGGGGTGATTATGGAACTTGTGTCATACGGTTATTTTATATAATTTTGCCTTGATATCACAGTATTTTTACCTATCAAAACGATGCGCAATACATTGAAAAATGCGTCTAGAGAGGACTTAGTTTTGAAAATTTTCCGGGGGAGGCCCTCCCCGGACCCCCACCTATGTGAGGGGTTTAGCACCTCTCTCATGCTCTCCCCGCCTCGTGCCATATGCACGAGGTCGTACCTGCGGCACGACATAGACATAGCTTCGGTTTGGCCCCCCCCCCAATATTAAAAACCCTCCTACGCCTATGTACTAGTACTATGATTCTGCGGAAGTCCTGACATAATACTGAATGTGACATACTCCACGTATGTTTATTATTTCAAATCGTACCATTTAGAGTCTCTATATATTAAGCCCTTTATAAAGTCTTTTTTAAAATTGTGCCATGTGGATTCTCTATCTATTAAGTCCTTTCGGAAGTCCTTTTGATATTATACCATGCAGAATCTCTGTGTAATTTAAGCCCCTATTTAAGTCCTTTTATCAAATGTTTTATAGTTGTAAATTCGGTGTCACTGTACTTGTATAGTATTATATCAACTATGTACATCTTACTGTTAAAAACGTATTACTGCTATTGTCACTGTGTTGCAGTGAAAGTGTTTTGGAGAAATTCTCATAGAAAATCTAATGGATTTAAAATGGAGTTTGCCATTTTTCATCATTGCCACACGCACAATCCCGTCGGAATATGACGCGTTTTTCCTGGAAAAATAAAATACATATTACACCTGGCAAGTATAATGTTGCCATATTTATTAAATCATTCCTAAACTGTTATTCTAAAACAATTTTTTCTTTGATATCATGGATGATGTCTGGTCTGTCCATTTCGTTTTCTAGAATGTCTAGCAGACGACCGATAGTCAATTGTTCAGATTGGCCAAGTTCCACCAGGCAGCGTTTTACTGATTCAAGTATAATATATGTTGCCATATTTATTCAATAATTGTTATTCTAAAACAAATTTTTCTTTGATATCATGGATGATGTCTAGCCTGTCCATTTCGTTTTCTAGAATGTCTAGCAGACGACCGATAGTCAATTGTTCAGACTGTCCAAGATACAGTAAACAGTGTTTTGCATAATCCAACCTTCTGCACGTAGGGCTAACGCTTTTGATTCTCTGTACATCTTCAGTACTCAGGCCACAACAGCCTACAAAACAAAATGTAAAATATAAAATAATTATAATAAAATAAATTAACAACGATTTGCTAATGTCGTTAGATATGATAAAAGAATAAAATATAAAAAAAAAAAATAAATAATTAAAAAATAAACAACAAAAACCCGCATTTGTAATGTATGAGAGCTCACGTGCCATTATTGTAGAATGAAACCTGCTTGTCGTCGGTATAAACCCAAGTTATGGAGACATTTTTGAAAATTGCCAGGTTAGAACAGACTGTGGACGGAAAAATTATTTGTTCTATTCCCGCTGAAATGAGTGGTTCCGACTGTTAGAATATAAGAAGGACGACGAAACCCTTACAATGAACTAGAGTTCTATTTCAGAACCCGGTTTCACAATAATTCCTTAGAACTAATTCCTTTTCTTTATTTTTAAAAATCTGGCAAATTTCATACCTTAACAATTTTGTTAATTTTTTAGATATTCAGGAATTTAAGATTTCCTTTTGAAGAGTACTTTCAGCTTATAAGATTTTTTTTAGTTTTGTCAAAAATATTTCTTCATATTTAAAAAAAACATTGTCATAATTTGCTAAACTTAAGTTAAGGGAGATCTTTGTTAAGGAATGATTGTGAAACCAGGACCAGATGGAGGGCTAATTAGTATAATCGCTGGTGTTTTATGATGAACTTTTATTGGGATTCTATTTTAAGCGTGACTTAATAGCTGCTACGGCTCTTAAGTGTTAACCCAAGCTGAAGATGCTATTAAAAGTCTCATATAATTCCGTCATCTCTAATTTCTTCAGTACTAATTTAAGCTGGATCTTGGTATCTGGACTGATATGTATTTCAAGAAAATCCGAGTTATATTTACACGAACATATTGTTTTATTACTACTAGAGTGAGAGCGAGATTTGAAAAAAGATTTGAAAAAAAAATCTATTTTAATTGTAAACAACAATTGGAAACGCAAAGGTTTATATTTGTGTTTACAGAATGATTCCCGTTATTTACTAAGTGATTGATTTTTTCTCTAAATGATAAATTAAAAATTTGTTACAATGTTTATAACATTTGCAATATAATTATTTCATTTTTTCATTTGTACACAATGATAGATTGAATTATTTTTCATTTTTCTTATCAAACAATTATGTGCAAGCACAGGATTATTGGCTTATACGTACGCTACGTCACTGAGGTATATGATAAATACATTGTTTTCAGCACGAATCCAATATAACTGTATCGATAAAAAATGCTATCAACAGTATTGCAGTACAGTTGAATAATCCTCCAATATATTGCAATACAATATTTAGCGTATCGCCACTCCCCTAAATTTTAGTGTCAGATGTACTGTTTCTTACCTGCCAGATACTCCCAATCATACAGATTCTCCTTCGTTAGGTGAAAACTTATATCAGAAACTATGTTAGTTGGCAGTCTGTGTATATACGTTTCCTTGGATACCGATTTTGTGTCGTATCTATTCGGCAGTGGATTACACGGCTGTATACTGGACAGAACATGTTTCACTCTTGTTGAGCAATCATCAACCGCAGTGCACCCAGAAAGACTACAGGAACCAAAGTCTCCCAAACTACTCCCTGTAACAGATCTGTTCTCTCTAATGCTGTGTGGATCCGATGAAGCACTGTAGTAGGAACTACAATGTCCACTTCCAATAGAGGACAAATCTTCACTGGTTAATTTCCTCGTTTTAACCGAATCTGCACTGCAAACCTCGATCCTTATCTTGTTTTTGTGTTTATAGACATGCCTGAAGTAATTGATCTAGAAATATAAGTATAATAGACATAATAATTTACTTCAAGAATCTGGCACAATGGCGGACACAATCTTTACTTTTTTTGTACATGGTATCCAAACAGATATCACACACACACACACACACACACACACACACACACACACACATATATATATATATACACACACACACACACACATATATATATATGATACGCTATTTTTTACATATGCACTTATGTTCAAAGGGCCATAACTTTCCAGATAACCGTGCATCGTGCATCTCCTATCAATGTGATGCATTGCACTAAAGTTAGGAGAACAGTGCTTTGGAGGTTTGGAAAATTGCCCCGGTGTCTGGACCATGGGACGGAAGTTGGAATTTAATATCACCTTTTGGGGAATTCAAAATTCTGTAAAATGTGTTTGGTGGACCAGAACCACGACTAATTATGTAAAATGTGTTTGGTGGACCAGAACCACAGCTTCAAATAAACCAAATAATATATCGATCTTATTGGAGATGTTCATTTAGTTGGTGACTATAGAATGTTTGATCTACTAGGTCAACAAACTTGAAGCAATCATAGCAAAAGTGGCGATTAAAACAACGAAATTATAACAAGACTTACGGCTTTTGCATCGGTCAAAGGAAATCCATTGACGTTTAGTATTCGGTCACATGGTTTTAAAATACCAATAGCTGGGCCTCTTTCATCAACCGTCATGACAACCACATAGTACTCATGCTGTACAGAGAAAAGAATTATAAATCATTATATTAATTGAGTTGGGCAGTGTACTACGTGAGCAATACCCCTTAATGTTTCTGCGGAAAGTTTTGTAAATCGTTTACGTCGCAATGTCCCAGAATAATATTTTTACGGGAAAATATGAACTGAAGCGATTTCATCTCCAATGGAAATGATTGTTCCGCAGAAACGTTATGTGGCATCACGTGGTATACTGTCGAACCTAATTTAGATTATGTTAATCAAACATTATATTCTCATTTTAAGTCAACCGTATTTTGATAAATTTTGCATTGGTAAACGAAAATATGTGTTCTTCTACCTACTGTCATGGAGTGAATTTCCTTGTCTTTAATACAATGGTAGACTTAAACCCTGTGATACCGAACAAACGCAAATATTACTAGAGTGACAAACGCAATGATAAAAGTCTCCTACCTCTCCAAATATTTGTTTGATTTAAAAAATAGGACTGTTATCAGAACTTTACATGCTTCTGTTACTTGTATACAATTTGTATGAAAAGCTAATACACGTTTTTGTATACATAAAATGTCCGTTTCCATGGCAATGGAAAAAAGCATTTTGAAAATCTCAAACCCCAAGTGATAACATGCTGTGACTGACAATCTTATTAAGTTTCAATTTTTGATAAAATTTTTATATTTATTTTGTGATGTCAAGCGAAGATATTTCATACAACATTCGGTGAAAATCAGATCAGGAGTATAAGACAGAAGATGATTTGTTAGTACTGTTGATGAATTACTGTTAATGTATATAATTTTGCGTGTATTTATTTCCGCAGTATTGGATATTTAGACATATCTGCGTAGTTAAATTTTCGAGTTTTTGAAATATGCTCTATACCATAATAAGTATAATATATTTTTCACTTTGTATTAATTTTCGCGCAAAACAAACTACCGCTAAATAAGCGAAATTTTGTACACCGCGAAAATAAATACGTTTACAATATATAATACCTGGCGTGTTTCTCTTGTTTCAAAACCAAAGGAACCATCGCTTCCTCTTCTTATAGTATGCCATTTATTATCCACTTTCCAGATGATATATTTTGGAACATCTAAAGCCATGTATGCTTCCGGTCCTACCTTACTTGCATATGCTAATAGTCTTTCTTTGATGTCCTTCTTTTTTGAACTACTTCTTGTACCAGTTATTGTAGTACTATGGCTACAGTTTGTTTCATTAGTATGCCGACAGAGTGGCACACACTCCACCTGTACAGTGATATTAATATTTGGACAGTTTGTACCATTGGTATCCGGACAGGATAGTCCACGCTTCACTTTTCCAGAAACGTTAATACTATTTGGAAAGTTTGTTCCATTGGTACCCGGACAAGATAGTTCACGCTTCACCTGTCCAGAAACGTTAATACTTGTTGGACACTTTGTTCTATTGGTATCCGGACAGAATTGTTCCCGCTTCACTCGTCCATGAATATTAGTACTATTTTCATATCCTTGATGACATATTTGGGAATCTAGAGGTGACGGTAATATTTCTCCAAGAAGCGGTTCTCTTTGGTGTATTTGAGAATCTGAAAGTGACGGTGGTATTTCTCCAAGAAGCGGTTCTCTTTGATGACATATTTGAGTATTTGGAAGTGACAATGTTGTTTCTCCAAGTAGCGGCTCTCTGATCTTTTCCGTTGAAGACAATACTGGTGTGCTTAATACTTTTTTCATCGACTGAGATCTTTTAAACATTCCCCCTCCACGCCCAGACCCTTCTCCTTCTGCTTTCCCCATTTGTCTCAGATATCAGAATTTTACCACAAGATGACCCTAGCACCTTTCTAAAATATAAATATGTAATTATGTTATGTCAACTCATAAAAAATAAATTATTGATAAATATATGAAGTTAAAATATATATGTAGATTATTAACATAAAGGTCACGACAAACGCCAAAAGTTCGGCGTAAATGAAAAGTGGCGTGGATCGGAAATAGAACCGGGTCATTTGATTGCAAAAGCAATAACGTCATAATTGTTATGGATTCGGCTGTTTTTCGGGAAACATAAGCTGAACCCCATGGCAACTAAATGATCCAGTTCTGAGATTTATTCGCGCCAAATGACTCTAATTGTATTTATTTTGTATGTAAATATTTGACAAAAGCAATGACGTCAATAAATAGAATTAATTGATTGATTGATAAAGGCAGTGTATCTTATGGCAATTGTACGAGTTCATGGTCCAGACAAGGGCGAGGACTGAGCTCTCAATCACCGTGACATTATGAAACCGATGGTTGTCTTGGATATAGATCTATTGTTTTACAGGTACAGTCAAGCCTGTCTATAAATACCACCCAAGAGAACCAGTAAATGTTGCCTTTATGAGCAGGTGGCCTTTATATACAGGTCCAAATAATATGAATAAAGAACAATTGGGATACAATTCTACTGGCCTTTATAAGCAGGTGGTCCTTATATAGAGGTGGTATTTAAGGTAGGTTGGACTGTAGTGATTTGAATGACCACGCTATATCTTGTGGTGGTAATCTTAAGTTTATTATATTAATATAATTACTTTTTCATTCGTCTTAGACTATTCTGTATCTTCAACAGGTTATTTTTACAAAATATAGGGTAGTTATTGTTGTTGTTTCCGAAATATTTTTACAGGCACGTGTAGTATATATTTTATCTTGCTATATGTTTATATCCTGTTTAAGAGAAGAGCCACCGGATGTGCATGGAATAATAATTTATATTTAAACAGCACGATGGAACAACAGATAATCATTATCACTTCCCATTACTCAACACTCAACACTAGTATTTGATCACCGTGAGAAAGGTGATGATATTGTTTCAAGTGCATTTACCAATACAACATTAGTCACCAAATTTATTATATATAGGTAAACAACATTGCATTTACATTAAGTAATAGGGATGACGCGTGTATATTTCGTCTACCTGATGTAAACACTAATCATGGGCAATGTGTATATGTATTAACTGCGAATGCTAACGCTACCTATGTACTGGATGGACCCTTCTACATGAATATTCCTAAAGAAAGGTCAAACGGACAGGTCAATGTTGTTTGCCTTTTTATACATTAAGATATTGATAATAAAAACTAAAATATAAAGATGGCGGGTAGTTTGAGCTTTAATTTGAATAATAGATCGGGCTAATAGACTGTTTGATTTAGGTAAAACAGCACGCATTTTCCTATAAATACCCGATACTCGGTGTTAATAATGTCTATACTTACATACTAGTATATCAACTTTATGTAACAGGAAGCGAGTTAAACTGCACCGTGAGTTGCTCAACATAGCCAAGAGATCATGAGTAAACTGCGTACAAACGTTTGCCACATCTAAGCTAACATTATCGCTAGAATGTAAGCAGATGTGACAAAGTTTACTGTACTTTATTATTTACTATGTAGAAAAGAGAAAATGCGGGACCAGTCACATAAAGTGACCTTGACTGAGTTCACATTTAGCGACCTAAGTCGTAAGTGGTGGCTGTATAACAGCGGGGACTGTTATATTCTCACTTCCTATTAGACATTTCCCACTTTGATATACTGCTAACTCTGACTGTATACGATATACTGTTAAGGGGTCGTTTCAAAATTGTCAATGTCATCAGATGTATACACTCACGCCTTCTCACGCCTTTTCCATCCATCCTAATATAAAGCCAACTAGAAATTTATTGGAATCACTTCTCAGAACAGTTTATTCAGCGAAACAATTAATCAATTTTGCAGTAGTATAATATCTATTTTCCATCGAATCCCACAAACTGACTGCTTCATGTGAATGTGTAACGTGTAAGGGTGTCGCACCCAGGTTATTTCCTAGGATTCGATAAGATAATACAATAAAGGGTTTCTTTAAAAATGAAATTAACCACAAGCTATAATAATTGTTATCCAAACTACTGTTTGCGAATAGCTCACGACTAATTTAAGCTTTAATTTAAAATAAGGCGCACGAGCAAATATATTATACAGATAAATATGCGAATTAACTGAGCAAACATTAAATGGACAAAATAAAGTTATAGAAATTATAGTATAACAAATGTTTATTTAAGATTATGATTATCTATGATTTAAGGGTAGAAAACTTGCTCTTCCTGAGCTTAATCATAAGAGTGAAATCAGCTTTCTGGGTCTGCCGCGCACTACCTGCTACAATAAATGTACAGTTTTCATATATACCTAACCACTGTTGCAGCTCGGGTAATAACCATGACGTCATCAACTTGATCATTGAAATGATTGACAGCTATTAAGAATCAATAACACAATTAAAACATTTAAATTCATTTATTACAAATGTATATCTTTGATCGGTGTAAACGATGGCGTGTTTGATGATATGGGCACAAACTAAACATTGACACATGAAGTATACAGTCGTTTGTTTTATGGTAAGATAAATATAAGTGAATAATATTACGATTTTAATCATGTCTGACTTATGTTAGCAAAGCTAATAAATTGACTAATTAAATATTGTTTTATCTTCTTGACGTAAATTGCTTTCACTTGTATCGAGACATTACCGGCCATAAATGAAAAGACAGATTTAAAGTTTTGTAGCGTTCTTAGTGTATTGTAAAACAAACGTTATTTTTGCCTACCGTACAACTGGACATTTTAATATTGATTCAGTATCTGGAGGACCCTATTTATTTCATTTTCAAAAATTACTTGGCAAAACAACAATTTTCTATTTGCTAAGGTTGGTCGGGACAAACCGGAGCTCAAACACCCAGCGTTCGTCATGCACTGCTGGACATTGGACTTGGGTATTTATACGAGATTAAAGTGTATAGAATATTGAACGCTATCTGACGTCACCGGCGTTTAATAATTTAAGGCGTAATGAAATATACCTCTGGTTTAATTTGTAGAAGAACAATGCGTAATATTTAAGCCGTACACCATTTTGGTATTTAACTTTATGTGTCAACTAAATAAGTTACACCTTTGGAAATGACCCCCACTCAACTGTATACCGTATACAGTCAGCGTAAGCAGTGTATTGAAGTGGGAAATGTCTATTAAAATGCTGCAGTGGAACTATAAGATACTAGGCTTTGACAATGGAAGTTTTCCTCGTCCTAATACCGTCAAAGTATACAGAAAACGATAGTATTGTTAAACTACATTTAATATCACAAACTGGCAAAATATCATATCATATAAATCTAATTCATTACAAGTCACAATATGACAAAGGGAAATATACCGGTGATGGAGCACACGTGGCCGGATGATTAAAAGGAAAAGCCGTATATATTACCACCCGTGAAAATACCAAATCTAACCTTACACAAACATTATAAAAAATAAGTTAAAGAAACCTAAACTTCGGAACCCCCATTTTAGTAAAATAATTTAGAAAAATGTCCGAAACATTAAAATACCGTGAGTAATCCAAAGAAGGAGAAGAGACTTGATCAGCTAAGACCACTATCTCCCCCTGAGAACTACGGGTTAACGCGTGTCTTATATACCCGGGGTGAGCATAGACTAACCAATGAAAATCAAGCTAAGAAATCAGCCAATGAAATAACAGATTCCAAAGCTTGAACAACATGGCTGACAAGTGTAAACTTTTAGAAGTGCAACGGCACAAATAGTGAAAAATACCGTGTGAAACGGCATAAATCGGCAGATAAAAAGGTAAACTAAATGAATTAATGCATAGCGTTATCGAGTCATGACATCCAAATATGTACAAATCCATGACATCGGCAATAAGGATGCAGTAAACGTGATATAAAATGTACAAAGATCGTATGTACACAAAATGTATAGCAAAATCGGCCTGTTAAAATCCATCACCGCTACATTTATATAGCCCCTAAAAACAATAGATATGTCTGTTTGAATATTCAAACTAAGGTCAAATGGTCAGGTCAAACTTGACGCGCTATATTATAAATACCTATGGTCAAGCACATGATTTTTTATATTATAGAAGTTTTGAAACGAAAACTGGACATAACAGACCAAACATTTATTTGATGTGTCGCGAAGAAGTATTTGTTGTTTTTGTATTTGAAGTATTTATTGAAGAAGTATGTGTTGTTTTTGTATTTGATGTGTTTATTGAGCCGTGAAGAAGTATTTGTTGTTTTTGTATTTGATGTGTTTATTGAGCCGTGAAGAAGTAATTGTTGTTTTGTATTTGATGTGTTTATTGAGCCGTGATGAAGTATTTATCGTTTTGTATTTGATGTGTTTATTGAGCCGTGAAAAAGTATATGTTGTTTTTGTATTTGATGTGTTTATTTAGCCGTGAAGAAGTATTTGTTGTTTTGTATTTGATGTGTTTAGTGAGCCGTGATGAAGTATTTATTGTTTTTGTATTTGATGTGTTTAGTGAGCCGTGAAAAAGCATGTGTTGTCTCTGTATTTGATGTGTTTATTGTATTATTCTTTTATCGGGATTTTTTTAGAACAGTTACCATGTCTGTCGAAATGAAGGTCACTAAACATATAAAGTAAAACTTGTCTATAAAGGCCACAAAAGGAACCAGTAAAAATGATCTTATAGGCAGGTGGACCCTATATACAGGTTAAAAATAGAGATAAAGAGGAATTGGATAAAATTTTACTGACCTTTATAATCATGTGGTCCTTATATACATGCTATAACTTACAACAAACTCACGACACAACAAAAAGCTTTGAATAATTCAAATTGTCTGTGAAAGAAAATATTAGTTAGTGTTGTTTAAATAAAAACCACAATAAACTGTGGTGATAAGCATTCAACTGCTGACCGGATTTTTAAGATTATTTATAGATCACAAATTTGTCGGTTAAGATTTTGATATTTGTATAGTATTATGATGATACAATTTTGAAAATCTATCCTCGTTTACCAGTTGATTTCTTCATATTTTTTAAAAAGATTATAAAATTAAAATGATAAAATAACTTACCAATATACATGTATATCCTATCCATTATGAAAACTTATAATGCGCAGTCAACTTTCAAAATATAAGCTCCTGTTATCTAATTCAGCATCCGCATTGTTAACTGGGGCTCTATAAAGGGTCCGCATTGTAAACAGACGGACTCTTGTAAACTGGTTCTGCATTATAAGGTGTGGCTATTTAAAGGGCCATAGTGACCATCACGCATCGTGGATAAATCCTTCATAGTGACTTTCACGCATCGTGGATAAATCCTTCATAGTGACCATCACATATCGTGGATAAATCTGCCATAGTGACCATCATACATCGTGAATAATTCGTTGCAGTGACCGTCAAACATCAAAGATTTTTCTCCTTTATCGATCCCCAGTTTAGGTATTTTGTGTAGGTCGTTGTAATAACTGGTTTGACACTCAAAGGGAATTCCCCAAGTTACAGTAAAATTAAAACAATAAATAAGATACAGTAAACAAGTAACTAAGACATTGTAAATAATAAATAAATAAATAATAAATAAATAAATAATAAATAAATAATAATAAATAAATAAAAGCAGCGATTGATGTTGATAGGATTGACACGATTATTGAATGAAGTATGATCTATTGATAGTTAAAACGTTTAGAGAACCAGACATATTAAACCATATCTTGATACATGTAGTTAAAAGTAGTACAAAAACAAACATACTAATCCGACCATGTCCGAAGCACAATCCAGAAGCAATGTAAAAACTTTGAAACTGACACCAGGGAAGAGAGGCCGGATGCTCCAGAAGGATAGGGACCCCTGTTTAGCCAGACATACCCGCCACGTGCGCAACCAAAACTGAGAGCGAAAAGAACATGAAACTATGAGACGTCAAATATATCCAGGGTAATCCTGGACATAAGAACAACAATACTGTGATGCGATACACACAATACAGTAGTAACTTGTAACTTTGTTAAAAGTAAATCTCCATCAAATGTAAACAGGTTACTATGGCTTTTAAATCAGGTAACATAAAAGGTCATTACAACCATAATAAGGCCAAAAAGACCATTACAACTCTAACAAGCTCAACGGTGTAATAAAAATGTTTCGGACTATAGATGATAGACCCTTGCGACAGCTATAATAAAGATTTTAATTGGACATATGCTTTTGTAGGTTCTCTCTCCAAAACGGGACTATAGAAGGGTAGGCACCCCTGTTTAGCCAGTGAAACCGCCACTTGCGCAACCAAAACTGAGTGCGAAAAGAACATGGAACTATGGGACCAAAGAGACAACAATACTGTGATGCGGTACAGTAGGGTAGTAGTTTACTGTGATGCGGTACAGTAGGGTAGTAGTTTACTGTGATGCGGTACAGTAGGGCAGTAGTTTACTGTGATGCGGTACAGTAGGGTAGTAGTTTACTGTGATGCGGTACAGTAGGGTAGTAGTTTACTGTGATGCGGTACAGTAGGGTAGTAGTTTACTGTGATGCGGTACAGTAGGGTAGTAGTTTACTGTGATGCGGTACAGTAGGGCAGTAGTTTACTGTGATGCGGTACAGTAGGGCAGTAGTTTACTGTGATGCGGTACAGTAGGGTAGTAGTTTACTGTGATGCGGTACAGTAGGGCAGTAGTTTACTGTGATGCGGTACAGTAGGGCAGTAGTTTACTGTGATGCGGTACAGTAGGGCAGTAGTTTACTGTGATGCGGTACAGTAGGGCAGTAGTTTACTGTGATGCTGTACAGTAGGGCAGTAGTTTACTGTGATGCGGTACAGTAGGGTAGTAGTTTACTGTGATGCGGTACAGTAGGGTAGTAGTTTACTGTGATGCGGTACAGTAGGGTAGTAGTTTACTGTGATGCGGTACAGTAGGGCAGTAGTTTACTGTGATGCGGTACAGTAGGGCAGTAGTTTACTGTGATGCGGTACAGTAGGGCAGTAGTTTACTGTGATGCGGTACAGTAGGGCAGTAGTTTACTGTGATGCGGTACAGTAGGGTAGTAGTTTACTATGATGCGGTACAGTAGGGCAGTAGTTTACTATGATGCGGTACAGTAGGGCAGTAGTTTACTGTGATGCGGTACAGTAGGGCAGTAGTTTACTGTGATGCGGTACAGTAGGGCAGTAGTTTACTGTGATGCGGTACAGTAGGGTAGTAGTTTACTGTGATGCGGTACAGTAGGGCAGTAGTTTACTGTGATGCGGTACAGTAGGGCAGTAGTTTACTGTGATGCGGTACAGTAGGGCAGTAGTTTACTGTGATGCGGTACAGTAGGGCAGTAGTTTACTGTGATGCGGTACAGTAGGGCAGTAGTTTACTGTGATGCGGTACAGTAGGGTAGTAGTTTACTGTGATGCGGTACAGTAGGGTAGTAGTTTACTGTGATGCGGTACAGTAGGGTAGTAGTTTACTGTGATGCGGTGCAGTAGGGTAGTAGTTTACTGTGATGCGGTACAGTAGGGCAGTAGTTTACTGTGATGCGGTACAGTAGGGCAGTAGTTTACTGTGATGCGGTACAGTAGGGCAGTAGTTTACTGTGATGCGGTACAGTAGGGTAGTAGTTTACTGTGATGCGGTACAGTAGGGTAGTAGTTCACTGTGATGCGGTACAGTAGGGTAGTAGTTTACTGTGATGCGGTACAGTAGGGCAGTAGTTTACTGTGATGCGGTACAGTAGGGTAGTAGTTTACTGTGATGCGGTACAGTAGGGCAGTAGTTTACTGTGATGCGGTACAGTAGGGCAGTAGTTTACTGTGATGCGGTACAGTAGGGTAGTAGTTTACTGTGATGCGGTACAGTAGGGTAGTAGTTTACTGTGATGCGGTACAGTAGGGCAGTAGTTTACTGTGATGCGGTACAGTAGGGCCGTAGTTTACTATGATGCGGTACAGTAGGGCAGTAGTTTACTGTGATGCGGTACAGTAGGGCAGTAGTTTACTGTGATGCGGTACAGTAGGGCCGTAGTTTACTATGATGCGGTACAGTAGGGCAGTAGTTTACTGTGATGCGGTACAGTAGGGCAGTAGTTTACTATGATGCGGTACAGTAGGGCAGTAGTTTACTGTGATGCGGTACAGTAGGGCAGTAGTTTACTGTGATGCGGTACAGTAGGGCAGTAGTTTACTGTGATGCGGTACAGTAGGGCAGTAGTTTACTGTGATGCGGTACAGTAGGGCCGTAGTTTACTATGATGCGGTACAGTAGGGCAGTAGTTTACTGTGATGCGGTACAGTAGGGCAGTAGTTTACTGTGATGCGGTACAGTAGGGCAGTAGTTTACTGTGATGCGGTACAGTAGGGCAGTAGTTTACTGTGATACGGTACAGTAGGGCAGTAGTTTACTGTGATGCGGTACAGTAGGACAGTAGTTTACTGTGATGCGGTACAGTAGGGCAGTAGTTTACTATGATGCGGTACAGTAGGGCAGTAGTTTACTGTGATACGGTACAGTAGGGCAGTAGTTTACTGTGATACGGTACAGTAGGGCAGTAGTTTACTGTGATGCGGTACAGTAGGGCAGTAGTTTACTGTGATACGGTACAGTAGGGCAGTAGTTTACTGTTATGCGGTACAGTAGGGCAGTAGTTTACTGTGATGCGGTACAGTAGGGCAGTAGTTTACTATGTATATTAATAAAGAAGCAGTAGTAACTTTATTAAAAATAAATCTCCATCAAATGAGAATAAGTTAATACGGCTTTAAATCAGGTAACATGTACAACTCTAATATGGCAAAAAATGTCATCACAACTCCAAAAAGGTCAAAATGTTTTGAACTATAGATGATAGCCCCTCTCGACATCTATGACAAGATTCTTGTTGGACTATTGTTGGTTCTCTCGCAAAACTGGTAGCTCTCTCAGGGTACTCCGGTTTTTTCATCATACACAAACTTATCACCATGGTATAGGTGAATGCACTGATTTTTGCACTACTCCACCACCGTGACGTCTGCTTTCGATATTTTTTCAACATGATTGATTGATTAAATGGGGGCTTACGTCGAAGTCAAGGATATTTTACTTATATCGAGACGTCACCAGTCATTTTGAAGTGACAGAAATGTTGATCTCCGTGCGCTGATGGCAATATGCAGGAAAGGTTTTTTAATGTGCCACGCCTGCCGCATCGGGTTTTAAGGCCTCTTCCGAAGGATCCCCTGAATTTCATTTCTAAAAAACTGCAGTGTTTAGCGAAAGAACAGTCACTAGGTACCTATTTTCGTTTCTTGGTCAGACCGGTCGGGGTTCGAACCCACGACCTCCCACAAACGAAGTTAAGTTTTCAACATGAAGACCAAATGATAAAAAATTAGATAAAATTTTATTGAAAAATTGTACATATACAATGTTAAAGTGACTGGAATGTTGCTCTCTCGTACATTTCACGCGACATTATTTAAAAAATGTTGAAATTCTTTACAATATAAAACTGATGCCAGATACCAGAGAGAATACGTCATTCTTTAAGGAGATAAAACATTATCAGTATTCTTAGTATTATTAATTTTGCATTATTTTTCTAAATACGTAAGTATTCGTCTTCTTAAAAGATTTTTGATGGAAATAAAATCCCCGGTGAACCGTTTTTAACAGTACGCCGCTATTGTTCAAAAACATGATCTCTCTTTATTATTGTAAAGACTTTTTATAGAATTAGTCTTGAACTGTCAATTTAAGTATTCACTTTCAGTCGTAATAAGATTAAATGACAAAAACCTTTAATAAAATAAGTAAAATCTTCAGTGTGTATTAGTCCCATTTCTAATAAAAATATTTATTTAAAAAATCAGCCAGTAGTCAATGAAAAAAAAGAAGAAAATTTGATAAGTTTTAAAGAGTGAAAACAATTTGTAACAATACAATAGATTCTTTGAACCAGAATTTAATTTCACGTGTCCTGAAAAACAATATTTATGCCCTATATAAAATGCTTTGTTTTGCTCTGCTATACTAGGTATTCAGTACAGGCCTGTCAAAAGTTTAACAATAAACCAACGAATTAGTACCGAATCGGCAGCTCATCTCGGCCCCTCAGTAGCTATATTTCGGGAACTGCAATCTATTTCTGGGTAGCTTTTCACCACTATAGGTATCAATATTTCGGCTACTAAGGAGCCAAGTTTAAGGCTCGTTTTGGTTAGGTCAGTGATAATCTTTGGACAGGCCTGTACTGTATATATTTTGTACGTGGATAATTTATATACACTTGCCGTTGAAGTCATTGAATTACTACACACTACAAAATTATTGAACATAACTTCACTGCTTTAATTACAGCTCTGATTAAAACCCAGATAAAATTGATGGAATTATTCAAAGTTTTTCTAAATTGTTATTGACTTTTTGATTGTTTAATTTCGTATTGAAGTCGGTTAAAGTTTAGTCAGTAAATCTGGATTATTCTGAAGTGTATCAGACATAGAAGATGTACAGATCTGTAATATAAACCGGACGTATAAATAAGATGTATCATCACCGGTACCAGTACGGGGATTTCTGAGAATTTTCATCCTTAATTCTGGTAAGTATAAGTTATTTATCATCACTAAGAATTTTGTTTTTGTAAAGAAAATGTAAAATTTAATAATTTTACATTTTTACAAGGAATTTCTTGATTACAGTATGTTGTACAATTTACAATTCAGTTTATTAGCATTAAACATATTAAAATTATGATTGTAGCTATATATCAATTCTTATTATGCATAGGATACAACTATATATTTGACAAAACGCTTAACCTTAACTTAAACGCATTACATATAAATTTTGCAACATTAGTAACATTTTTTGCTTTTTTATCCATCAACCAATAAAACTTTTGTAAATTTGGCCAATGACAATAATATTTCGGTAAGTATCGATGTCTTAATGACATATATGTTGGACGGACAAAAAAAAAAAAAAAAAAAAAAAAAGAAATTCATTTTCTATAATTTTCATGCTGCAACAGTCCAAAAACGTAGTGGTTGGATATACAGTTAAACCAATATGTCCAGCGTACGTCCAAAGTCGGGAGCTCAGATTAATTTTGATTTGCTTGTACGTATTAATTCATAAATTATTGTCTTAGGGTAAACCAATAGAGATGTTTAATTTAGGCTAAGTGAACAAAATCGGCACTGTCTGATATGATCGGTTTGGTTCGGCATTATAAATATTTTAATTTTTCCAAAAAAAATATAGTTTTGAATAATCAGAATGTTCTATAATAAAAGCGTTGTTAAAATCTTAAGTGTATTTTTATTTCGTCTATACCGAGTCAAACACAGTTTCTCCATTAGTCGGTTTCTTCTTTATTCGATTTTTATGTCATCACTGGAATAAAAATTAGCATAATTAAATCGCTACAGTCATGACTGTGTATGTATTAACTTTTAGCGCTCCACTATGCTTTTTTAGCGACGATACAAGATTAAAATCCATCGCCAAATTTCAAACATTGATACTGATCCATAAGGATTGCGCTAATTAAAGTTTACGAGAATATACCGAAAATATCATTTGCGTTAAAATTCGTACACGCTAAAATTTGTACACGCTAAAATGTGTACATGCTAAAAGCAATACACTTACAGTACTAGTATCTTGAGCATATGAACTGACAAAATGGCATGACAACACGGTGCACACACACACACACACACACACACACACACACACACACACTTCATGTCAGTGGCAAAAAAAATCGGTCATTCGGTTTCTGGTAAATCGATGTAGTTTTAAGTAAGGTGATTAATAAAGAAGTTTAATGATAAAATTGCGTGTTTTACATAGGGAGTATTTTCAACTTTTATAACAACCGTAGTTAATTATATGTTTAAGATTGGGCAAAGTGAAAGGCGAAACAGTGTATTAATTACAATATTGACCTGCCTGACACGGGCGTAACGATATATTTATTGAGGTAAATTAATAAATCCGACGGTATCCCTGTGACATTATAACATCTAAAACACGAAATATTTAACAAAGACTCAGCTGATCAAATAATACATCAAGACAATGAACTCTCAAGATTGTTTAGTAGTCAATATTTATGATTTTGTAGTTGAGTAGTAAACTTAAAACTACTCGAATTTAATCATTATCAATTTATCGATTCAACAACCATTATTTTAACAGACACACTAGTATTTCAAGAATTAAACTAATTGAAATTCTAGTTTCATTACACAGCAATCTCCAAGCATAAGATGTGCTCAACGATATATCGTCAGGCGAGATATCAAGATACATTTTGTATCATTCGGTTAACGATACACTCAAGCATGTATCACGATACGCCAATCTGGAAGTTCTGTCTATGGTAGCATGTTCAAAATTCTTAATTCAGAGGCATTCATTGACATTTCAATGACAAAAACGTGACTATTTTTATAATAACTTCACTATAAAAGACTATAAAAGATTACCCGTTTATTTTTGTTTGCTTTTTGCAAAGAATAGTTGTGTATCATGATACGTTTCGTATCGTGAATCAAATATCACAATACACATCGTATCGTCAGGTGAGTGTATCGTTGTAGTCCTATGGTCAACACGTGTTATTTGTGATTTGGCTAAAATTAGGATTCATTTGGTATCCACAATGTTAATGCGATGTTATCCATGTTTATTTACAATATGACTGTATCTCAATTGCATTGCAATTCCCGTTGAAAGACAATAGGGGTCATGACCCTTGATGTGTATAAGTTTTTCCGCAATATTACACCATGTCCCGCACAGGGGGTCACGTGAACATGTGAGATACGCCGATCTCGCATGGCTAAACCCTATATCACAGAAGCAGATGTGGAAAAAATAGCGCCAAGGTACAATTTCTGCTCATGGTAGTTCAAGGGTCAATGAAAGATAATGTGGCGCGCGCCAAATTCAATATAAAGGGCTTCGCCCTTCATCGGATTTGGCACGCGCCACACTATCTTTCATTACCCATTGAACTACCATGATCAGAATGTCATTTCTTAAATAATCGAAACCGAATTAAAGACCATCTCTATAATTATGAGTCACCTGGTTTGAAAGAACAGTAACATTTTATGTGAATTGTTTATATTTATGTAATTTGAACCTGTATATAACAATGGCCAACTGTCCATAAAGACCACTTTTACTTGTTTTCTTGGGTGGACAGATTTAACCGTATTTTAATGTGTGTGTGTGTGGGGGTGGGGTGGGGGTGGTGTATGTGGGTGGTGGGGTGGGGGTGTAGGATTTGGGTAAGCTGTTGGGAACAAACAAAATGTGAGCCCGTCAGAGATAAATGAGCCCTTTGGAGAAAAAAAAAAGAATTCTCCGGAGATAAATGAATCTTTCTGAGAAAATGATCCTTCGGAGAAAATTTGATTCTTTGGAGAAAAATGATCTATTCGGAGATAAATGAGCCCCTTGTTCTATGGACTAGGCGTATAAACAATGTGTTATCTTATACACAAAAAGATGGTTAATTCATCAGATATCGTTATATATATGAGATTTAATGATGCCAATACACACAAAAAGACCAAGGAATGGACCCATATTATCTCATTGTTGCCTAATGTGATATGACGAAACGTTCTAGTGACGTCTTCAATCAAAAACGAATGACAAAAAATCAATTACATTCGCAATTCATTAAAAACAGAATTGAATTAAACTACATATATTTTTAAATACAGATAACAATCACTGATATCGATACCGAATGGACAGACACTATGTATTGTTGTTTACGTCATCGTTTATAACTGTAGAGGATGTGGTCCACTTTTGTTTATTCATCCTCTTCATCCCACTTTAAATTAAAACAAAAGTAACAGTGTTCTGTCTAAAGCCGGAGTATAAAAACATTGTTAGTGTAATTATATAGGCGTTACTTATAAGACAAGTACCCAGAATTAATGACGAACCTTTGGTCTAGTTTAAGTTAATAGAAGTCAATTAATTAATTTATCAATAGCATCAAATTAACTTTCAATTAGTTTGATTGTGTAACAATTATTATGTGTAAAAAGACATGTTTATTTGCCGTTTGTGTTTATATATAATGGTGTTTTAACGATTTTATAATCGAGAGATAGTCACAGACAATTATGTCCTCCAATGTAGCAATGTAACAATATCGTAAAATTGAAGTAGAAAAAAATAAAACTAACAATATCGCAAAACAAAAGCAAGAAAAAAGGCAATTCCGTAAAATTGAGGCAAGCAAAATAATACTCGATGTAAGATAAACAAGGATGAGCTTTCAATTCAATCCTTATCTCTTTCAATTCAATCCTTATCTTCATAAGTAACATAACAAAACCTCCACACAAACAAAGAACAATGGACAAGCAATACACAGATTACAAATGAATCAAAAACATACATACTAATCCGTATCGGAATTACCATCCAGAAAAGTAAAACTTTGGAACTGACAAGTTAAGTAAGACAAGGGAAGTGAGACCGGGTGCTCCGGAAGGGTAAGCACTTCCTGTTTAGCAGGAAGTAATATACAAAGAAATAACATATTGAATTCTTGTATTTTTAAAATTGAAGGTTGTATTTGTGCCATGTGCTACTTTTTATTTTTTTATGAAATTCAAATATTTGAAGTAATCCATAAAAAATTAAAAATGAGTACACGGTAATTGGTTTGGCAGTATTGGGCTAGAAGAGCTTATTTTATGTCCAATAATTTAAAACTTTTAAATCTCCCAAATTGTACTAGCGCCGAGATTCTCTTTTAAAGTATCAACGGAATAATTACATGTTGAATGTAAAACGACTTACACAATATGTTGTCCAGACAAAAGTTTAAAGTTCCTATTCACGCGATTTTATTTATTAATAAACCAGATACAATGTAATGTGTCATGTGAAACTTGTTACAAAAGAAAATATTAAGACTTTGGAGAATTGAAAAGTGAAAAAAATCTATCTGTGTGGTCCACAGGGGCCAGATCTATTTTAAAAAAGTAAAAAAAACTTGGTTGGTATATAAGAACATATATATATATAATTTTGTAATGAATCTGGAACCTGTATTAGTTTGTATAGTTTTGTAATTGTTGATTAGTATGTTGTCTCTGTATCTAACATCATCATGGCATCATGGATATATTTGTTCTTATGTGTCATTTCACACGTGACGGTAGCTAGCTAAACAGGAGGTGCTTGCTTACCCTTCCAGTGCATCCGGCCTCTCTTCCGTGGTAGAAGTTTACATGTTGAACTTAATTTGACAGTTTTCTAAGTTTTTACTTTGCTTTCGATTGTGATTTGGACATAGGAAAGATTGTTTTTGATTATTATACTTTACTTTTATTTCAGAATGTAAGAACTAGTACACCAAGCCAGACATCCAACTCAGCACTGTGTGAAATACCATCAAACATGGTGGACCCTTATCCTTCCATCAACATGAACAGCTCCTCATTATCAATGGCGAAACTGAAAAATGACCTAGAGAGAATACGGTATGATAAAGAGATGAAACATTTATTGTACAACGAACAGCTTATCAAAGGCAATCTTAAGAAGAGAGAAGAGATATTGCGTAATGACTTCAAGAGAATGGTAGCGTATGGTTGCATTTGTAAAGCACATAGCTTCGACAAATATGATCCATTCCTAAACAGACGACACAAAAATCGTCGCGACTCAAATGTAAAGAAAGAAAGTGAAAACGATACAAATACTGAATCTGAAGTACATTTACCAAAACTTCCAAAGAATAAAAAACGTTCTATTCACTTTGATGAAGGATCCTCCAGTATTGTCACAAATAGTGTTACGTCATCTTCTGAGGTTTCCACAGGTGCATCCGACCGATTAACGCTACCGAAGTTACACAGCCCTGGCGATACGGACGGTGAAGATAACATAAGTAGTGTGTCTGACATGGAGCAGACGATACGTGGAACACGAGAAGATTCAACGTTGATGAAGATGTCCACTCTAGCAACAGGATTTCATGCCCTTATTTTGTGGAAGCAGAAGATTCATGGTGGATTACATCAAAATAAACCATCTTCTGAACCGCCGATGAGGAATTCTCATTCACGAATAATTAAAGATGCTAAACTCAAACAAAAACACGAAAATCGTCGGACATCTGTATTTCCGGGCGATTGTAAGACTCCCGCCACTATGAGGCGCTTTATCGATCACGAGGTTGAGAGTTTCTTATTTAATGTAAAGTCAGACAAAAGAAAAAACAAAGCCAGGAAGATATTAGAAAAATTACACGAGCCACAGTTCGTACAAAGAAACAAATCAACGTCTGCTATATTTCGTGATTTTCGTTCATACAAAGGCAGTGAGTTGCAGCAAGGCGAGAACTCTGATTGTGATGGAAAAGCTGCATGAAGTTATACAATTTCCAATTAGTGATTAGCGTTTATATTAAAACACAAAATTTGTATTTATTCTAAATAATAAGCAATTGACTACTACCTCCGTGTATGTTATTGTTTGTTTGAAACACAAACAACTAGAAATTAAACGTGGTGCAAAATAAGTGCTAATAATCCAAAGGAACTGACCAGTGATTCTTGTTACCCTTTTAACTACGTGCTGCCTTTTGGATTGGAAAAAAAATTAAAAGCCTGGAATACCATATACAGTGAAATACGTAATGACACGTTTGCAATGAAATTCACATTTCAAAGAGGTTTTATTGTCACATCAATTTTGACAGGTCAAAACAGATTTTTGCAACTTGATTTCATCAGTGTAAATACTTTGTTTTTGTGTATTCCAATATATATATATATATGATATCTCCAAACTTCATTGCTGTTTTGGAAATTTTAGGAATGGAAGTTTTGTAATGTTTCTCCAGGAGAATTTACCTTAAATTTACCTTAAATTACTGATGGATAAGATTGGATATCACTTTTTTTCTATTTCGATATGTAGTTATATTTTGTTTTTTAGCTAACGTTAAATTTTACGTACTATATTGTAAAGCTTTGACAGCAGTCAAACAACACGTCAAACTCCAGCAGACGATAGATACGTTTTGCAATATTGGGTGATGGTACTACTTTTTGTCAATACGCTGAGTAATAAAACTTCACATTTGCATGAACTTTCGAGATGTTGGACTGAAGACTTATAGAGCGTGATTATTCTATGACATTGTGTTGTTATATACCATTTTTTGAATTTAATCATAAAATACATTCAAAAATGGTATATGACAATGTATTAAATACAGGGTAAAAGAAATAAAACATTGGTTAAGTACTGTTCTATTGTTAGGTAGTGATAAAGTGAAGTGTAGTGCTTCAAGTAATACATATCTTATTGTCCAACTCAGGAAGCTCGTAGGCAACTACTTCGTGTATTACACTTGGTAGTCTATACATAGTTTATCTACTTAGTATTTAATAGAAGTGCCACGTGCTGGTTTTGAATGCATTATTTTAATAAACATTCAAAATCAGCACATGACAGAAGCAAGGAACACTAGCTGTATCCAATATAACATTCCACTTCTAAGTCATTATTAATTACTTTAACGTAAGGCACTACGCTTGGTAGACAATATTTGGCATAAGATTCTACTTGAAAAGGATACACATAACATAATAAAATTATTATAAATATTGTATTCTTGTAACCTAAACAAAGTTGTTAGAAGTTTGATTTGATTAATCAATGATTAAAACGGATTGAAAACATCAATAAAAATCACTGCATCATGATAAAACCCGTCATTTTTTTTATTTTAATGAAACAAAAAATCGGCAAATCAGTTGATTAGAGCTGTGGCCAAACTTTGATCAACTAAGCCTTGAATTCTCCCCGGTTTTACAATCATTCTTTATTAAGATTTTACTTAACTGACAAATTTTGACAGTATCTTATCATACTATAAATAACAAAATCAACAAAAATTAGAACTTACATATAAAAAAATTTGAATGATCTTCAAAATGACACCTTAAATCCATTATTACCATACAATGTAATTAATAAACTCATTCAGTCTTCAAATTTGCCCGATTTAAGTTAAGGAAAATCTAAGTTAAGAAATGGTTGTGAAACTGGTCTCTGGTACCTGTGATCTGATGTTCGAAATGGAAGAGATATAATTTTGTAGCTGCAAAAGATGACCTTAAAATAGTCAAAGCACCTAATATAATGAATAAAATGAATGAACAATACAAAAACAATGAAACAGACATTTAAATAGAGGAACAAAAATTGCAACTGAAAACATGTGTTGGCAACAACGTGACCAAGACAAACAACACAAATCAAATTAATGATAAAACAGCCACCTTGATAATTCTTGGCTTGCAATGTGTCTGTGTTAACAATTTATTTGTAAGCAGTTCGTTTTCTTGTACAAAGTTCTAGTAGTGGGAACAAGCTCTATCATAGCGTATTACAATTACATCATAAGTAGGAGAAACGGGTATATTATTGCATAGAAGGGGAAAGTTGACAATAAAAAATACTGAAATTATCGCCTTTCGCGTGTGCCATAATTGACTGCAATGGTGCAAGTCTAAATATGAAGCATAACTTGACTTGAAAAAAAACAGCTGCACATTTTATTTGAAACTCACTAGCAATAAGTAATAGTAAGGGCTTAGATCATTGTTCCAACATCAAGTTTGTACACACTACCACACCTTTTCAGCATAATACACCCTTGCATGTCTAGCTAGATTCAAAACTTTTGTCACACCAGTAAGGATGTGTTATCCCGAATAGCTATAATTATAGATTTAAGTGTGCACGTACTTGCTGTTTCTTGTAGATTAAGGGCAAGTAAGGAAGAAGTGCATTATATATATAGATTATTTATATTGTAGAATATAGATCTAACATTGTTCCTTAAGTTATTATTAGTTTATCTGATAAACTTGTGTATGTTTATAAAGATAATGATATCTTAATTTATATAACACGGTCATGTGTACCTGTATCAACATAGTACGGGAATGCACATCTCATATATGAACTGGGAGAAGTGTAATAATGCCTTCGTGTTTGTCACATTTGAAATGCGAATTTGCAAAGAAGAAATTCGGATTTGGAGATGTTCACCCTGAAAGATTTGCTAACTCTCAGGTAAAACATAACTTTTGCTGATTATGACTTAACCTGTTTAAATTTTGAAGCACTAGACGACCGTATCGGATAAAAATTCCTCATCAGTAGTGTAAGTTAATTATTTAATTATCAAAAGTGATATACTTCCATAAAATACTACTACATTGTATACTCCTCTAACAATCATTTTATAGCTATATACTAGTATACTGCGTGTCGGGTAACATTTGCACTGCGAACACTCCAGAAGACCCAATTTCAGCTATCAAATCAAAAACAAACATACCAATCTATGTTCCAACCAAAATCCCAAAGCTAAGCAAAGTAAAAAACTGACAAACTATATTAAACACGTAAACTATCATCAGGGATGTGAGGCCGGAGACGCCTGAAGGATAAACACCATCAGTTTAGCTCTTCACCCACCACGTGTGTACTCAAAATTGTGAATAAAAGGAACATAGAATTATGGGGCGTTAAATACATATGCATGTTTCCATGATAATTTTGGATAGACACATCATACTTATCGATGACGCCATAAACTTTTGAGGGCATTGGCAGAGCTAATGCCTGCAATATCCTTGCGTCAACAATTTATTTGTAAGTTGTTTGCTTCGTTGTTTAAAATTCCTATTGTGGAAACAAGTCTACCATAGCGTATTGGTTGTTAAACAAATACACTATAATAAGGAGAAATAGGCATGTTGGTGCATAGAAAGGGAATGTCTTAATATGAAGCAGAACTTGAAGAATCGGCCGTATTCTTTATTTAAAACTCACTGGGATATATGACATCCACATAATCTGTAAATTCAGGATTAATAATAGATAGAACGTTATCTATACATCTGTCTGTGGAGTTGAATGATTTGGCGACAGTCTTCTCTCCAGGTTTAAAAAGTTTCTACATAACTTCTGCTTCATAAGAATAAAGAAACCAAACAACAAGCAATGGTGCATAGTTTGTGCCAATTGCTATGCCGATTAATTGCTGGAAAATTATATTACTAAACAAAACAAATATGCTGTTTATAAAAAACTCAAGTTTGTTGATTGTATCTTCAGTATATTTTTGTTTTGAAACGGTATAGTGCTTGTAATAATAACAATCTCTATTCAGATCTAGATTATTGTATCAAAATATGCCCAACTCTTAAGAGATGCTTTTCCCCCATTATTTATTGTTATATATATATATATATATATATATATATATATATATATATATATATAAAACTTATATCTACATCGGTCGCTTTTTCATTCAGTTTTTTTCTGCAATTTGTTTCTCCGTTGTATTTTCTTTGAAATACGACCGTCGTTTTCCATATTCTTCATTATATGAGTGTATCGCATTTTATTCTAAAGGTGGTATAGTAGTTACTTGTTTGTGCCTCATTGAGCAACTTGTGTTGTCGTATTCGACTGGTAGTTTCTGTTAAACAAGAACCTCTTTTATTGGCTGAAATTTGACCACCTTTATTTTTTAATCAATCCGATCACAGAATGCAATTTTACCATTTGTTATTTAACTAGAAAATATCCAATAGAATTTCATTCTAAAAATCTACCTGTCACTTTTGTCAGTCAAATGACGAATTGCAAAGTTGTTGTCTGTGGTCTGTTTAGTCAAAAATAAAAATTGGAGGAATAGCAATTAATGGAAGGGATTTTTATTCAACGGAATAATGCCAATCGAATACTGCTCCAAGTAAGTAAAACACGGTAAAAGTTTGGAATGCACTTTGTTGTTGCTATATAAAGCATAAAAAACATTATTTTAGTTTTAATTAAAATGATCAATACATACGCCACATGTGAACTTGTTTATTATTATTTTTGCAGTGGAATTTTCCTCCAGCCGTTTACATGACATACAGAGTTGTAGTCGCCATTTATACCGATTTCTGGCTAATATACACAGCGTCCAAGTCTCGGTTTAGTAAAATCAGGTACATCGGTTGGCCGTATGCTCTAACAAACTGGACATACTTCATGGAATCCCTATATTTCACAATGCATGCATCTACAGCAATATTTCATTACTGTAAAAATAAAAATTACCAAACACAATCATGTAGTTCAAAACCATTCCACAAACATTTAAAGATGTTTGATGAAATAGATTTACCAAACAATGAAGATGCTGAGGAACACGAAATTGTAACAAAAGCAGACGACACCACTTCTGTAACCAATGGCAACCATTTCCCAATATACTTCATAGTGACATGGATTCTGTATGATATAGCTTCTCTAGGAGCGTTTTTGGTGACTCTGGTTTATTATGCAATACTCTGGCCGAACAGACAGGACAAAGGTCCCGCGCAACTTGACGACATCCAGGTTCACGGTATAAACTCCGTACTTATATTAATTGAGCACTGTCTGAGCGCGGTTCCGATACGGATTTTACACGTGATTTATCCTATGATATATGGTCTAATTTATGTTATTTTTAGTATTTTTCTGTGGGTTAGTGATAATAATCATATTTCTTATCCGGAAGTATTAGATTGGAATGATCCGGGACAGTCCATTTTAATGATCGTTGCAATTGCCATTGTAGTGTTTCCCCTTTTACAACTGATATTTTACGGTATTTATAAATTTAAAGTTTTTTATCTTCAGCGTTCTATCCGTCCAGTATTTTACTAACATCGTTGTTAAGTAGACTGATTTTAAATTGGTGTGAAACTCCACAAGACATAGAACTGTTACCAATACCCACAACAGCTCGGCAGTCACAACTAACGACATGCGTATTTCAGTTTTGTCCTGGATTCAAGTAGTTTATAATTGGAACTGAGAATTGCCTCCATTGAAAAAGTCTTTCCATATGCAATCAAACTTTACAGACTACATCTAACCATTTGGTAATTATTTTGGTTGCTCAAATGAAGCAGACCTGTTGTCGCCATGTTGAAAACTCTAGCTAAAGATACATATTCTTTTTGTCCATACGACAAAATACATATAGTATCATTATTCTTTGTTGAGAATCCCGTTTCTTTGCGGATATTTCGCTATTTGTCATTGAAATAAAAAAGTGTTGGGTTGTTTCATTTCTATTGTCAACCTTTCTTTTCTAAAAACGATAATATAAAACTAGTTCATAGTCGATATTTTGGCTTTACAGTCTTTATCAAGACACTTAGATAATTTAGAAATGTATTCCATTGTTCTTTTCACTTCCATCTCTATTATGATTACAGCTAATTTTATATTATCATTTTTAAAAAGGATTTTCCTCTCGGGGAATAATATATAACTTTCTTTTCTATGCAGCAATATACCTGCTCCTACTGCTTATGATGTTTGCTGAATGCTTCTACGTTATGTTAGAGCTTGGTCCCAATATGGCAACTTAATACAACCAAACAAATAAATTGTTGACCCAGGGATATTGCAAGACTAAGCTTATCAGAGCCTTCAAAAAGTATTATGACCGTCATCACAATATTGTTGATAACTATGATGTCTTTGTGTCCAGGATTACCCTGGATATATTCTGACATCCAATAGTTCCATGAATTTTGATTACACACCTAGTGGGTCAGGAGGAGTTGCTTACCTTCCTCAGCATCTGGTCTCAATTCCCTGGTGGAAGTTCATGTGTTTAACTTAACAAACACCGAATTTGTCCTTTCCAAAGTTTTTAATTTGTTTTTAGATTGTGATTTGGGTACACGAATTAGTATGTTTGTTTTTGATTATCAAAAGTTTTATTTAAATGACAGGTGTTGTTTTTTTTTACATTATTTAATGTAAATGGGTCTTGCAAACAAAGCTCTGTTAGCTTAATAAAATAGTCAGTGAATCTTACACATTGAGAACGTTTGTACAAACATAAAACAAATAGATTTAGTAATTTTTTAACTTTAATATTAGGACTTATTCCACTAACTAATCAAACACCAACATACTGATCCATGTTCTAATCACAATCCCAAAACGAAAGTAAAAACTTTGAAAAATGGCAAATTAAGTTAAACTCACGAGCTTCAGTCAGGGAAGGGAGACGGGTACTCCGGAAAGGCAAACACCTCCTGTGTAGCTAATTATATCCGCCACTGTAAAATGAAATGAACATGGAAATACAGGATGTCAAATATATCCAGAGACTGACTTTTGAATACAAAAAAGTAAATAATAAAAAATAAGACAGATTTTTTTTATAAAACATTTCACCAGAATATGTTTTTAATGAAATATTTAACACATAAAGTTAGTAAAATTGTAAATGTATAAAAAGTGCAATTACACAGGAATTCATAAGAAATATACAAGATTTATCTCCCTTACACTGTACAATGATGGCCCACACACTGCCATCAGGTGTTGTTGCTGCATAGATATCCAAGTTTATAACAAGTCATTGTATCATGTTATACAGTCATTCATGTAGTAATATTTATGTATTGGTGGTTCAGAGTTCAGTTGATAATTTATATTGATGTCTAAAAACCTAAAAAGTAAAGAAAAGTAACAATTAAAAAAATGTAAAATAGTATACATTTTGGGAACAAAGAAATATACTTGCTTTAGAAATGTTCAATTTCTAAACCTTATTATTTATGTACGGAGGGGGTTGCCATAAGCCTGACAGAAAATAAACTTTAATTATATTACTATCACATTACAACAGACAGATTTGTGATTTCTCGTACATGATTATACATTGTGTAAATCACAAAACAAATTAAAATATATCAAACTATTTTCTGAAATATTTAGACTAGGTAGGGGTACAACATCAAAAGAATTCAGAGGAGTTGCGTTGAGTAATGGTGTTTAACGTCGAGATGTCGCCATCTATATGTGAAAGTAAAGAAATTTTACCGGTGCGTTGTGCTGATGGCATTATAAAGCATGGTTCTTTAGCATGCCAAGCTCACCATGACCTCGTTTATTTTAAGTTCCCATCCGAAAGAAACGCAACTTCCATTTTGTAATACTGAATGAGTCACTACCAACTTTCAAGTCTTGGGTCAGACCGTGCTGGGGTTCGAACCCACAACCTCCCACTTACTGAGCAAGCACTCTACCAACTGAGCTACTGCAGTGGTTGATTTCAGAGTAGGGCCTAGACTTTTGGTCCATATTAGTTAAACTGAATTATTGGAATTTACCTGGATTTGTCTTTGTTAGGAGACATAGAGAATGAACCTTTCAATGAAGTATCTTGTTCCACTGTAAAGGGTTTTTCAACATAAAATAATGTCTGACCCCAATGTGTTTCACTTAAATAAAAAAACAACAAAGATATACTTTAATATGCCTGAAATTTTCCCTATAATTTTGTACAAAGTGTGTGAAGCTTAATCATACAACTTTAACCAATATATAAAGTCCACATACTCATAAAGGACAGGTTTGCACTTTTACTGACACACCCAATTGAATCACAGAATTAAAATCATGAAAAAAACAGCAAGAATATAAGAATCCATTATGAGTATCAATGTAGGATAGGGAAATTTCACCTGAGGGGTTGAACATTTCAGTCAGGGACAAGGCTTGTCGAGTTTCTATATTTCTATATTACATGACTTGTCATGGGAGAATAATCTTTCTCTTGCTGTACTAGTATTTTTAATCTGTTGATAACCCTGTCTACATGTTAAGCCTTTTTCCATAGAGGGAGATGTTACCTCTTGATTTTATATACAGCAGGAGAAAGTTTTTTTACTGTATTTTTCATGTTTCCAATAAAATTGGTCATTATCATCACTCATTATTTTGAGAGTCAAAAAAGGAAAAACAATGTTTTTATAATCATGATACTTACTCATTATAAGGTGATGTAGATAGAGTTACCTCCCCTGGAAATCCGACACTAAACCAGGTAACAAAACCATGAATTATTGAATGACCAAAACATTTAAAATCAAAATTTGTCTGAAAAATAAAAAAAATATATAGGTATAATCATTAATAACAAATAATTAATAATCAACAAATAGTAGCACATACTCATAAAAGAATATCATGAGTTTTATAATCAAGATCACAGGCACAGTAAAAAGAAAAAAAAAAAACAATCCGATGTCTCTAGGATAGAGATCGTTTCTTTTTTTTCTCTAGGATAGAGACATAGGATGATTTTTTTCCTGTATCAAGCCCCTGTAATTAAGGCACATTTTTTTTTACATTGTATCGTATTATCAAAATTAGGGATTTTCAGCCCATTTGTGGGGAAAGGGACCTTGAAATTGGGAAAAATCAATAGGATCTTATATTAGTCTTGCAGTATGCATACTGTTTGTACATATTTGTTTCACAGGAGTTGCATCCCTTGTATCAGATACATATGGTTATTTCCTCTAAATTTTTATGCAGGGTCAATTTGGAAATTTTTACCTACAAATTGTTAAAAGTGCATGCTTTTTTGACATTGGGAATAACTCCCTTTCTTGAACCATGTGCATGACCAGAGAAAAACAAAAAATTCAAGGTTTTATTACTCTATGACTTAGTTTATAATTAATAAGTTAGGTATTTGATTTCTAAATTAAGACATCATCATTTATAGTGAAGTTACAAAATTTAAACATATTTGCAAATGTACTTATGTGAAAAAGTAGTTCTTATTCACACCAGAACTGCCATTAGACATATGACATTATATTGTTTTTTCAAGGACACTGACCATTATTACAAAATGTCAGTAAATACTCATTTCCAAGGCTTGTGGCTAACCCTGTCCAGCTGGAGAATTGGATTGGGTGGATTGGATTGATGGTGCTTTATGCAACAGTCAAATTTCTTTCACTTATATTGAGACAGTTAATTCTTGGGTGTTGGGGGACACCAGAGTACTTGCAGAAATCCTTCAACCTTCAGCAAGCAGACGGACAAACTTTCTCATATTAGGATCTGCTTGCATGGGCATGGAACCTAGAATGCTGGAGGTGCTCTGATCTGTAAGTTTGTGCTTTAGACCACTCCCCCACCAAGGTGTAGAAGAGGATAGAGCAAGAGTTTTTCTGATATATGTTACGACTTACACATATTTTATTGATATCTTTAACTGTTACTGATTTTAGATTTAATTTACAAACTTGACAACAATGAGCTTGTACTGCCTCAACAGGTAAACACTTCACATGTACTGTCTCTGAAAATAGAATACAAAGGTACAACAGCCGCGAGTCTGACAACAGATGGAGCAAGAAATGTCACAAGACAACATAGCTCGACTATTTGATTGATCAATGAAAATGAAAAAAAATTTCTTCCAACATTCTCGCCAGAAGATTTATATATATGATTCTTTTAATACCTACTGTTGTATTATGATCTGATGGTGATTGTAATGGAATTACATAGCAATTCTACTCGGGATCTTAGTTTGTTTTAACCTCAAAAACTGATTGGGTGTATAGTGTTTTACATTCCAGTCAAGAACATTTCACTCATATCGAGATGTCACCAGGTATAGATGGAGTGGCAGGAATTTTACCTTTGCAGTACACTCAAAGCAATGTGCAGGGAAGATACTTTTACTTGTCATGCATGCTGTGACATAGGTCATCCATTTTTAAGGTATCTTCTGAAGAACCCCCACGACTACTGAGTGTTTGGCAAAGAACAGTCACTACCTATTTTCAAGTCTTAGCCAAACTTTGCTGGGTTTCGAACCCACAAACTCCCACATAGGGAGTGAGTACTCTACTAACTGGGCTACCATATTGATTTTAACATCAAAGCATGTAAAGGCAACAGTGTTATCAGCCATACAAATGACATATTTCACAAGTATATAAACCAATAACTTGGATTACAACAATTAGATGTCTTTACCTGATATACATTTCTGTGCAAACCTCTTCATCGTTTCCATGGAAACCTTATACAATGATTTAACATCATTCCAAATTTCTAATCTACAATATTAAAATGTCATTAAAAATTTATTCATCTCTAATGAAATTAGAACTATTAAGTTGTATGTATTTATATAGCTTATTGGTTGACATTGTATTTCTACGTATTTCACAAGAATTGTGGGTAATGGATTTCACCAGGTTACCATGTCACACCTCCTAACATTTGTGTGAAATGGTTATTTTTATTAGATATGGATATTCGATATGATAACATTTTCCTGTAGAAACAATGTTACTGTGGGAATTTACTGGCAACATAAATGGTTTCTAAAACATTCCGCACAAACCTTAAGGAGTATTGATCAAGTGACATGTTGGTTAAATCCATTCTGATGGCTTAAATTTCTCCACTCATCCAGTCAGATGGGTCAATGCCTTGTTGGAATGTGTGATTTTTTTCTTCTGTTGCTCATCACAATCCTTAGTTGATTGTTTTCACTAATCATAGAGTCTCAAATTAAATTATCCAGAAACCTTGTAATTCATGTAAATATTGGGCCAGTAATCGGATAAAAAATGAATATCATAGCATTTTTGGAATAAATGTACATGTTGGCTTGATATAGACTGACAAACGTGATTTAGATTTAAGAAAAAATGGTTAACAGATCACAGATACTTTATAATTATGTGACAATTAAAAACAAACATACAAATCCATGTCAAAATCACAATACCAAAGCAAAGAAAAAAGTTTGAAAACTGACAAATTAAGTAACACACATGAACTTTTACCAGGGAAGTGAGGCTGGGTGTCCCAGAAGGGTAAGCACCATCTGTTTAGCTAACTACACCTGCCAAGTTAAATTAAAATTTCCAAGAACCTAGTGAATGCCTTCTTTTACTAGGCACAATGGATGACTGGATTGAAAAATTCTATCTATGGCCTGTATTTTGTTACATTGCAGCAACTATTATTAACACCTAAAATATCATCCATATCTTGTAAAGTGGAATGAAAAAAAACTCTTGATTTCCTAAAATATGGTTATCACTGTACCTCATCAATAATATCTGTGCAGATCTGAAACACTTGCACAAACTGAAACATAATCAGCTACAGAACTTGTATATAATTTGTTCTCATTGAAAATGGATAAAAAATTTCTGATATCACATAAAATAATACAAAATTATTTGTAAAACTCTGAAAAAGACTTATAATTGTGTTTCTAATAAATACAAACCTCTCTTGATATGCATCATCAGAAAATGGAGCTAGGTACAGGGTTGCTGTGGCAGGAAACATGTAACCATCCTATAAATGTCAAAATGTTTATGTTAGATAAAATAACTGTACATTTACTGTCTACATGCTGTAAACCAACATTTATTCTTGTGTGATTAACTTTTGTATGTTTCATGAGGACAAAATTATTTTGAAGATTAATCAAGTTGAAAGTGTTTTTTAAAAAAGGTTTTGTTTGTACCAAATATTCAGCTAAGGTCAATATTGTGCAAGTTAATTTCTGTGAAAAAAGGCTGGTTTACAGAATTATTTAACACCATACATTATGAAATGATATTCACCTGAAAAGACATAATGACTGAGGCTATAGGCTGACCTCAACTGAAGTCAATGTTTTATTTTATGAATTGTACTGTAGTAAAACTATTTCAAACAGATAAAGCACTTCTTAAATGACTATGATTTTCAACTTTTATATATTTAGAAAACATATGATTGCTTTTGCCTACATTTATAATTGAGTACTAAGAGAACATTTTAAAGAAGTGTAGCAACCATTTACAATGCAAAACCCTGCATTATTTGTCAATAATCATGGTCAAGTTTCAGTTTCCAACTTCTACCTCTAAAACTTTCTGAAATACATATGCAAAGTCAAACAGCTATGTTTTAAACTTTGAAAATTTTTTATTATGATTCCCAACACATCATTCAAGAAATATGGGGCAGACAGGGAAATGTTAATTTACAGATAGAGAGACAGACAGACAGATAGAGAGACAGACAGACAGATCCTAACTGTCTGTATTATGACTTTACTTACTGGTTTTAACAATCTATCCCTTGTATTAATCACAGACTGTAACATGGACTGGTATAACAAGGAGTAACCCTACAATATAAATACAGACACATGACAAAAGTAGGACTCATACCCTAAATTATAAATACATGTTTGCCACAAACATATTGTTTAACCATTGAACTGTCAAGGAATTGTGTTTATAGACATAGTGCTATAACTTTTATTGCTGTGAGAGCAAACTTAATTCTGTGTGTGCACTAGGTTATGTTAACATTTCACACTTTTTGGAAATCTTATTTTTGTGTTTAATCATGAAATTAATTTAAAAAACTGATGTTTGTGACATGCATTTCCAATCACTTAAGAAAACTCTTCTAGGCTATACTGAGTAATTCTTAACTAAAATTAAAATAATTTTACTTGTATATTAAAACAAAAATTACATCAACCTTCCTGAATATTATTTAACAGGACTCTCAGTCATAGATCATAGCATCTCTCAGCACCTAGGTTTGAATCTCTAGTGTGGAAAGGTTTGACAACTCAGTTGCTGAAGGTTAGTGGTTTTCGAGGGGGGGGGTGTATGAAGGAGGTACTCCTCTACTAACCTAGCCCAGAACTGACTAGCTTGATACAAATAAAAGAATCTTAACCGGGGCATTAAACACCATAATTCTACTCCACACTACTAAATACTAAACATAAAAATACTTACCATCCACTCACTAACTATGCCATCTAATTTTACACTTACCATCCACTCGCTAACTATAACATCTAATTTTACACTTACCATCCACTCACTAACTATAACATCTAATTTTACACTTACCATCCACTCACTAACTATAACATCTAATTTTACACTTACCATCCACTCACTAACTATGCCATCTAATTTTACACTTACCATCCACTCACTAACTATAACATCTAATTTTACACTTACCATCCACTCACTAACTATAACATCTAATTTTACACTTACCATCCACTCACTAACTATAACATCTAATTTTACACTTACCATCCACTCACTAACTATAACATCTAATTTTACACTTACCATCCACTCACTAACTATAACATCTAATTTTACACTTACCATCCACTCACTAACTATAACATCTAATTTTACACTTACCATCCACTCACTAACTATAACATCTAATTTTACACTTACCATCCACTCACTAACTATAACATCTAATTTTACACTTACCATCCACTCACTAACTATAACATCTAATTTTACACTTACCATCCACTCACTAACTATAACATCTAATTTTACACTTACCATCCACTCACTAACTATGCCATCTAATTTTACACTTACCATCCACTCACTAACTATGCCATCTAATTTTACACTTACCATCCACTCACTAACTATAACATCTAATTTTACACTTACCATCCACTCACTAACTATAACATCTAATTTTACACTTACCATCCACTCACTAACTATAACATCTAATTTTACACTTACCATCCACTCACTAACTATAACATCTAATTTTACACTTACCATCCACTCACTAACTATAACATCTAATTTACACTTACCATCCACTCACTAACTATAACATCTAATTTTACACTTACCATCCACTCACTAACTATGCCATCTAATTTTACACTTACCATCCACTCACTAACTATGCCATCTAATTTTACACTTACCATCCACTCACTAACTATAACATCTAATTTTACACTTACCATCCACTCACTAACTATGCCATCTAATTTTACACTTACCATCCACTCACTAACTATATCATCTAATTTTACACTTACCATCCACTCACTAACTATGCCATCTAATTTTACACTTACCATCCACTCACTAACTATGCCATCTAATTTTACACTTACCATCCACTCACTAACTATAACATCTAATTTTACACTTACCATCCACTCACTAACTATAACATCTAATTTTACACTTACCATCCACTCACTAACTATAACATCTAATTTTACACTTACCATCCACTCACTAACTATAACATCTAATTTTACACTTACCATCCACTCACTAACTATAACATCTAATTTTACACTTACCATCCACTCACTAACTATAACATCTAATTTTACACTTACCATCCACTCACTAACTATAACATCTAATTTTACACTTACCATCCACTCACTAACTATGCCATCTAATTTTACACTTACCATCCACTCACTAACTATAACATCTAATTTGTCTGATATATCTATATTCTGAAATGACAAAATAATAAATAAAATATATAAAAGGAGAGCTGTCATAAAGCAAATCCTTTTAATGAACAATATCAACCTATATCAACTACAGTAGCTCAGTTGGTAGAGTGATCACTGTAAGTAAGAGGTTTGGGTTTGATTCCTGGCTGGGTCAGACTTGACACCTGACAGTAGGTGACTACAATTGTCACAAAACACTTGTAAGTTAGAGATATACGTCTCATGTTCACTGGGCAAGTGTTTGAAAACTGGTGATGTTAGACAGGACACAAAAATTAACTCCAATCCTTCATCGTACATTGCATTGATTTCATGTCTGTAATTTTACCTACAGCTGGTGATGTCTAGATATAAATGAAATATCCTCATGAAAAATCACTGTGTCTGAACCAAGTTATTCTTCTTGACAATTTTCCAGAGTTATTTAATTTTTAATGTAATAATTTAAACAGAAAAAAAAATTAAGTTGAAGTTGAAGTGCACATATTTGCTAATTATTCCACTATCAATATGATTTCAGAATACCATACCTAGGAATTCTAACTGTAATTTACAGTCATAGCAACCATGATTTGATGCTATGATAACCTTTTAGGAAATAAGTGCAATCATACTGTGATATTTATTATACCCTTGGGTCAATGTAACCGTACTACTGCAGTTAGGTGTACAGAATGAGGTTTTAATAATTAAGTAAGGTTCTTGATATTTCATTAAGTTTATGATGCATCTTAACTTATTTGTACATTGTTTGTGTTTAACTTGCTAGGTAAATATTGATTTCTGTACATAAGGGTGCAAGCACGTGTGTGTGTGTGTGTGTGTGTGTGTGTGTGTGAATAATCAGGAATCTTGGAATAGAGTTGGGAAAAAACCAACAAATCGACATTTTGGAAAAAATGAAAAAAGAAAAAAGAAAATTCAATGAGTTACTCATTTAGACATCTTTTAATAATACATGTAATCTTACAGTACTGTGAGTACAAATGTTTGTTTGTTTAAAGTTCTTATCTGAAAGAACCGTGACTCTCATTTGGTAATGCTGAGTGTTTGATGAAAGAACAGTCACTACCCAATTTCAAGTCTTGGGTCAGACTGGGTTGGGGTTTGAACCCAAAACCTACCAATTACAGAGCAAGCACACTACCAGCTAAGCATCTGCAGTGGTATGGGTGTGTTTGGGTTAGTGGGTGGGTGGGTGTTGCCTTGCTTAACAGATTCTAGGTGGGTAACTGCAATGCTTCCCCACTAATATTGGTCAGCCTTGTATGTGGTCAGCCTTATGCATTAGACTCTTGATGGATGACTACAAGCTACCCCACTAGAGTGATCAGCCTTGTCTGCATTCTTACCCAATGAACGGACATTTTATTTATTTATTAAATTTCATTTATTTATCTACTAATTTATTTATTAAATTTTATTTATTTATCTATATTTTGGGTACAGAATATCGTCACATGTTTTATTAATTTTTCATTTTTCTTATTGTTGATATTTTTCATTAAATAAAAATATAAAAAAAAATTGAAAAAAAAAAATAAAAAATAAAAAAGGATAATTTAAATTAAGGTGAGTTTGTGTTTCATCTTTCAAGTTGTCACATGTAACAAAAGCTAGAAGCTGCTGGAACTTTGATATCTAAGATGAGTTTGTGTTTCATCTTTCAAGTTGTCACATGTAACAAAAGCTAGAAGCTGCTGGAACTTTGATATCTAAGATGAGTTTGTGTTTCATCTTTCAAGTTGTCACATGTAACAAAAGCTAGAAGCTGCTGGAACTTTGATATCTAAGATGAGTTTGTGTTTCATCTTTCAAGTTGTCACATGTAACAAAAGCTAGAAGCTGCTGGAACTTTGATATCTAAGATGAGTTTGTGTTTCTTCTTTCAAGTTGTCACATGTAACAAAAGCTAGAAGCTGCTGGAACTTTGATATCTAAGATGAGTTTGTGTTTCATCTTTCAAGTTGTCACATGTAACAAAAGCTAGAAGCTGCTGGAACTTTGATATCTAAGATGAGTTTGTGTTTCATCTTTCAAGTTGTCACATGTAACAAAAGCTAGAAGCTGCTGGAACTTTGATATCTAAGATGAGTTTGTGTTTCATCTTTCAAGTTGTCACATGTAACAAAGCTAGAAGCTGCTGGAACTTTGATATCTAAGATGAGTTTGTGTTTCATCTTTCAAGTTGTCACATGTAACAAAAGCTAGAAGCTGCTGGAACTTTGATATCTAAGATGAGTTTGTGTTTCATCTTTCAAGTTGTCACATGTAACAAAAGCTAGAAGCTGCTGGAACTTTGATATCTAAGATGAGTTTGTGTTTCATCTTTCAAGTTGTCACATGTAACAAAGCTAGAACCTGCTGGAACTTTGATATCTATTTTACACTATCATGTAATTTGTATGCTATATATTATTCATGCCAAACAATAAACATTAGTTTGTTTTATTAGTTTCACTATATTTAGTCTTATCAATTAGCAGTGTTTTGTTTCTTTGTTACCAAAACAAAAAGACAGAAATTACAGAGTTTCTTTGTGTACAAAGTGCTTAAAAAGAGTTTAGCCGGTAGTCATAGGTAGCTGGATAGCTCAGCCAGTAAAGCAACCTCCTATAGTTGTTATCAGTTCAAGTCCTGGTTTTACTCCTGAATTTTTCACTTTTCTCTGTTTCAAGGTTCAAGTCCTGATTTAAACCATGCATTTTTGCATTCTTGGTTCAAGTCCTGATTTGAACCCTGAATTGTTAACTTTTTGTTCAAGTCTGAATTTGACACCCTACATTTTGTGATTTCCTGTTACAAGGTTCAAATCCTTGTTTGATGTTCCTTTTAAGTTTTGAGTTGACCTCTGTTAAAATAAGGTGATCAACTGCTCAGTTAGTTTTAGATGTAAACCTTTAAACATAAATCTATGACAATTTATAAAATAATGTTGTCATCCATACCTCTGCTTTCTCCTGTATGACCTCTATACGAGATGACATTTTGTTCTCACTAACAATCAGTCTGGTCTGTTTAGCTAATTCACTGGCCTCAACTGCATATACTGTTTAAAATACGAAAAATACATTTTTCAGATTTTTTAATAAATTTATCATGAGCTGGTATTTTTAAATGGTGATAAAAAGCAGTCTAAAGTAGAATGACATTGGAAACAAGTTATGAAACAAACCATTTAGGAACTGTGAAAGTGAAACAAACAAGTCAAAAATTGTGAAACCATCAATATATGGACATTTCTTGGCATTCAAAAGCTTCTTTTAATGACTGACAGAGGTTAAATTTGATAAAAAGCAACTATTCTGGATAGAAACAGGCAAGCAGTTTGAAATGCTGAAGGTCCCCAGTTTAAAAGTGCACCTGTTAAGACTTTATTATTTTTTACCTTTCTTTGCACCTGCCTGTACACAGAATATACTCAGTACACCTGTCCCGGCCCCTATATCAGCGACTATCTTCCCTCGTATTTTCTCATAGTTTTTCAAAATGGCACATCTGAAAAAATATAAAGAATGAACTGAATGTTAATCTCTAACATTACAATCATATCTTTATTCATCAAGCCTTCCAGGAGCCTCTATGTCCAAGTGGTCTAAATAACACTGGGACAGATCCGAGAGTGAGAAAGGTTGTCAGTTCACTTGACAAACATTAGTGGTTTTCTATGGGCACTCAGGTTTCCTCTACCATTCCTGAAATGACTGTCTTGATATAATCAAAAACATACATACTAATGCATGTCCAAATCACAATCCAGAAGCAAAGTAAAAACTTTGGAACTGACAAGCCAGGTTAGACACGTGAACTTCCATCAGGCAGGGAGGTTCATCTAAATACATCTAAATAATTTAAAACTTCTTCTTCAATAAATAAAATAATTGGACAAGTAAATTTATGGTACAATCAATCTATAAACAGTGACAGGTGATATTTCTTACAAGAACAAGACATGATTTTACCGGTTGTGGCTGTCACTTATAGAACGAAAGGTGTGAAACAATTCTGCCGTACAAGGTGTCTTTAGATGACAGTTTGCAGATATCACATCATCTGACAATAATTATCAACAACAGACTGGCCACGTCAATAACAGATTTTATACAAATTATATTATTTAATTCTATATTTGGTTGAGTTTAATAAATGTAGTCGGTTTAGTGGTAAAATCACCACCATAACCTAGTACTTGTTTATTGATCTTTGTATAAACAGTCAAACTTGTCTTTAAAGGCCACCCAAGGGAACCAGTAAAAATGGTCTTTATGGGCAAGTCGCCCTTATGTAGAGTCAAACAAGACTCAAACCTGTCTATAAAGGGCATCCAAGGAAACCAGTAAAAGTGGTCTTTATGGGCCAGTGGTCCTTATGGCGGTAAAATCACCACCATAAACTAGTACCTGTTTATTGATGTTTGTGTATACGGTCAAACGTACCTATACAGGCCACCCAAGGGAACCAGTAAAAGTGGTCTTTATTGGCAAGTGGCCCTTATAAACAGTCAAACTTGTCTATAAAGGCCACCCAAGGGAACCAGTAAAAGTGGTCTTTATTGGTAAGTGGCCCTTATATACAGTAAAACATGTCTATAAAGGCCACCAAGGGAACCAGTAAAAATGGTCTTTATGGGCAAGTCGCCCTTATATAGAGTCAAACAAGACTCAAACCTGTCTATAAAGGGCATCCAAGGAAACCAGTAAAAGTGGTCTTTATGGGCAAGTGGTCCTTATGGCAGTAAAATCACCACCATAAACTAGCTCCTGTTTATTAATGTTTGTGTATACGGTCAAACGTACCTATACAGGCCACCCAAGGGAACCAGTAAAAGTGGTCTTTATGGGCAAATAACCCCCATATATACAGTCAAACCTGTCTATAAAAGCCACCCAAGGGAACCAGTAAAAGTGGTCTCTATGGGCAGGTGACCCTTATATATAAGTTTAAACAACATGAATATTTTTTAAAAGCAATTGTGATACATTTTTACTGGCCACTAAAAGCAGGTGGCCGTTATATAGAGGTGGTACTTTAAGGCAACTTGGCTGTTTCTTAAATGGATACTAATTGAGCAAGCATGATTACTGAACAAATAAATGAAGTTTTGGTTCTTATAACATCAGTAATTTCTGTGTGTACAACTACAGTAGCTCAGTTGGTAGAGTGCTCACTCTGTATGTAGGTGGCGGATTCAAACCCTGGTTGAGGTCTGATCAAAGCTTGATAATACGCAGTGACTATACTTTCGCCAAACACTCTGCATTTGGAAATGAAAGTCACAGGGTCCTTCAAAACAGACCTTAAAATTCGATGTCCCATGTCACTTAAAAGTTGAAAAACCTTCCATGCATATTGCATTGAGTGCAATGCAAATGTTAAAATTTCTGCCACTTCACCTATAGCTGAAATATCAATGTAAGTGAATGTGTGTGTGTGTGTGTCTGTATGTTTGCATACATGTGTGTGTGTGTGTGTTGCACATACCTGTAGGCATTAGTCCTTATAACATCACTAAGCATCTCCTCATGAATTCCAACATCTGAATAACTTCTGAAATAGGAATATTAGAATTGGAATATTACAACATACATGTATCATCATAATTTCAAACTAAAAACATCAAAATCTTAACCAGAATGAGATTGTCCACTAGCCGAGCATGGCAACAAAACCAATATCCCATTGAAATTGTCCCAATCTTGGCAAGACAATAAAAATGTCCTTTAGATGAGCATGGCAACAAAACCAATATTCCATTGAAATTGTACCAATCTGGGCATGGCATAAACAATAGCATACAAATAAGAGTGTTCACACTACAAATACCATGCAAATCATCAAATTTCATGAAGGTAGTTATAATCCAAAAAGTGATGTGAATGTTAATCTTCAAAAGGGGAATAACTCTGTAAAAATAATGAACCAGAGCTGGTCAATAATATTAACATTAACTGATTGTTTCCACCAGGTTTAACGAAAATCAAACAAGTGGTTAAAGGGAAGTGCAATAAATTTTGCTTTTTATGAATTAGGTAACATAATAAAGTCATCAATAATTCCTTATACATGTATAAAGTATTACTTTGTTCATATATGATCACTGGGGTAGCTCAGTTGGTAGAGTGCTAACTCCATAAGTGTGAGGTTGTGGGTTTGAATCCTGACCAGGTCTGACCCAATACTTGAAAGTTGGTAGTAACTGTTCTTTCACCAAGCACTCGGCATTACAAAATAAGTCAAGTAACTTAACATATATGAGGTCCTGTGTCATGGTAGGCTTGGCACGATAAAGAACCTGGCTGTAAAATGCTATCAGCACAAAGTACATGCAAAATTTCTGCACTTTCGCCTATAGCTGGCAACATCTCAATACAAGTGAAATAATCTTGACTGGGACGTTAAACCACCATAACTCAACTCAACTCTTTGTCCATATATATATATACAATATACTACTAGTTTTATGTTGGTTTTTTGCCTCATTTGTTTGTAGTTTCCTGTTTAGATAGTTTATAGCCAAGTGCATGTTTTACAGTTACAAGAAATAACTTTATTTTAATCAACAAGATGCATGTATATTCCCGTAATATATGGATAAATAAATGTCAGATGTCTGTATCCGTTTTATACAATATTTATATATACCAGAAACGCACATAAAAATACAATACATAGACTGATATTGTAATAGTGATTCCATTAAAGTTATGTATCTATATGTTATACTGTGATGAAATGTTTGACACCCTGATAATAGAGACATAAATATATAACCAGTTTAATCAAACCTCTTGTTGTCACATTTCTTAGATTAAGATGTACACAACTAATTTATTTCAGGTTTTTTAGCAGTGTCTTGGCATTATTGTCTAATGTTTACATCTACATAATTCAAATCTTAACATGATCTTTTTTATTTACTCAGAGATCCTGAGAGACTTGGTGCAACTTTCTGATTTTTATACCAAGAAAATGTCCAAACACTGTTAAAATCACAATCCAAACAGCAAAGAAAAAAAGTTGAAAACTGGCAATGTTCACATCACAATCCTAAAAGGAAAGTAAATACTTTGAAAACTGGCAAATTAAGTTAAACATTGAACTTCCATCAGGGAAGAAAGAATGGGTGTCACATAAGGGTAAGCACCTCCTGTCTAGCTAGCTAGCAATGCCAACATGTGTTAAATCAAAATTGAGAATGAAAAGAACATGGAGCTATATACTTCAACTATATTAAGGAAAATTTCTGATTATAGTTCAATATATTTTACTGATACATAGGCAAGCAAGACTGACCTGTTCCCTTGAACTTTCATTAAGAATATTTATATATGAGGATCTAACAAATACAAGGGTAGTGTTAGGATTCACAGTTAATACAAAATTATCAGGCTGACCAATCAATTCTATTAATTTACCGGAATTTGTACATATTTAACATGTAAAGCCATAATTTTGGTACATTGTTAACCTGCGATGTTATAATATTAGTACAGTTTACATCCGTTTTTGCGGTACATATCGGTCGAAAATGGATAAATCCGTGGAATTGGTCAGCCTGAATGATACATGCTTCCCATGATGAAGACAAAATAAACACCCGTGTTTCATTTATATGAATGTACTCGTATTTAATAAATATTTAAATAAATGGTCAAGTGGACAGGTCAAAGTTGTTTGCCTATACATAAAGTTATAAACATACAAGAGATTACAAGGCATTTCTGATTATAGTTTTATGTTTTATCACCAGGTGTAGTACAATATACACCAAGTAAATCATTCATAAAGACAGTATAATTAAATATTGATTACTAAAACAAAACTACTTAATGGTTGTAAACTTAAATCAATGAATTAGGGCAAAAAAAGTTGTAATTTTTTTTTAAAAATGCCAATACATCATACTAAAATTTAAAATTACATTAAAATATTAAAACCCTGAATAAAGGTGATTGATTACAGAAAACAACAAAGAATTACAATACAAAAAACCCAGGAATTCATTCAGTCCATTTTTATAAAAAAAAAACCAAAAAACAAAAAACAAAACAACCCATAAATTCATTCAGTCCATTTATACAGGTGATTGATTAGGAAAGACCCAGGAATTCAGTCCATTTAATATTGTTAATCTGTAATTAAACAAATTTAAATTGATCAATAAGTGAGACTTGTGTTTTAGAAAAAGTTGTCATGGGGAGCTATGTGTAATGATTAGTTAAAACTTATGGAACTTAAAGTACCGGTACACATATATGTATATTATTCTTACTATCATAGAAAACTAAAAAAAAAGTTTTTGTTAAAGAAAATGAAAATTTAATTTTTAAAGAGCAATGGTTTAGTAAACAATCTATTTAAATCTACACAGCAGTGTATTTTCCTCATTTACTTAATACATCAGTAAAAAATTAAAGATAAGACATTAAATATAAGTTCTATTCTTACTTGAAGTATTCTTCATCCTGGCTAGTAACATCTTTTTTGTAATCCTCAGTCGTTGTCGTTAATTTCTGGAAATCCAGACGAGGTCTAAAACAATTAAACAGATAAGTAAGAATCTCCATGATAAAACTTGTTACATACATAGGTACACAGACAACGTGTCGTCATCAACACACCTGCCTGGCGCGGTCTTATAACATATCTATTTAAAACGTAAGAAACTCCTGTATAAGTAAGATGAAATCTTAATTCCACACCCTTGTTGCTGCAGCGGCAGATTTGAAGTAGTAAAATCTACCTGCCTGTAAATTGTGGCAGGGAAGTCTGTCTTTGTTAATTATAATAAGCTTTTTATCTTTTCCAGAAAAGTTATAAATGTCAATAAAACTTCAGTCATTAATTTTGATGTTGACAATAATAAACCTGGGGCTACCTTCATGTATGAAACTCTATCTATCTAATCAGGAAGCTAAATACGATCTTACTACTTTATAATCCTACTATATTTATAATAATTTTGTCAAGATAAGAAATTCATATTCCAATATATCAGTGCACCATGTCTAAAATTCATACAGTGGCTATTAATATATATATTAATATATATATATATATATATATATATTAATAGTATACATGTATATGGATAAATGAGCCTTGATCCATTTCATAATGTAATTTCCCTGTTGGTATATTCATATAATATAATTATCATCATTACGTACATTATCTCGCTCATTTTCTTATGTAAATCTATTAATTACAAAAATTATATACAAATTATATATATTAGTCTAGTGCATATATAGTTATGGAAGACATCACTGACATTTCTGGTAAGACTTCACATGAATGCTGCTTAAGGTCTGTCAATATACATTTTTGTACCTGGGGATTATTATCAATCAGATATAGATAAAGTCTACATAAAGAGTTTTTGGCTCTGGAATTCATTAATTTTGATAAAATTTTACTAATATTACAATCAAATGTGTCTATACAGGCCGTTTAAGGAAACCTGTAAAAGTGGACTTTATGAGCAGGTAGACCGGTAAAAATAACATGAATAAAGAGCAACTTAGATAAAATTTTACTGGCCTTTAAAAAAAGGTGGCCCTTATATAGAGGTGGTCTTTAAGGTAGGTTAGACTGTATATAAATACAAGCTTTTAAGTGGTTACAGTTGTGGAACTCTTTTTTTCAAATAAATATATAGAATGTATCCCTAGTGTCCTTAACTTTTCAGAGTAGCCATGTGGCAGGCATGCAACTTTTCCTACCATTATCTAAACTAGTTTTTAAATTTTTAAAGTAACTTCTAATTTTTAGTAATTTCAAATCAATGGTTATTAAATTTCTCCCCTGTTTTACTGACATTTCCATTTCTTTTTTTTGCATTTTATCCATCCTTTGGTGACTGACAGGGGCGTAAAATTTCATTACTCCACCTTACTCCTTTGGTCATTGACTATGACTGAATTTAGATCTCCTGGATCAGTAACATATTCATGCAGCATCAGTGTTATAACAACTACAACTGAAAATGTTATAACAAAGAGATAGCCAAAGTCACAGTTACCATGGATCCTCTACAAAATAACACACAAACAATGACATTGACACTGACATCACTTGGCAGTATCACAATCCACACCTTCAGCTGTCATCAGATATAAGACAATTAATGTAATTGTAAATAGTGTTCACAACATTCTAAACTTGGTGGTCCCAGACAAAATATAAGGAAAACAAGAGTTTAACATTCAATTTTGAGTCATAACCAGAGTGAGAAGAAGAAATGTTCTTGGTAATATAATAAGAGTTGTAAAATAGAATTAGGTGGATCTCTCTTTCTCTCTCTCTTAGAATTGCTCAATAAAAATGTATGGCAGATATGAATGCTATAAGTAAGAACTTGTTCAACAATTCACTCGCTCTCTCTCATGCACACACACACACACCCCAAACACACACACACATTACAAGGCTAACCAGTACAGTTTAACTCAGTACATCACTGTATGCCCTGACACATGTATTGTATCACACCGACACACACACACACACACACACGCACACACACATTACAAGACTAACCAGTACAGTTTAACTCAGTACATCACTGTATGCCCTGACACATGTATTGTATCACACCGACACACACACACACACACACACACGCACGCACACATTACAAGACTAACCAGTACAGTTTAACTAAGTACATCACTGTATGCCCTGACACATGTATTGTATCACACACACACACACACACACACACACACACACACACACACCGATAACCAGTACAGTTTAACTCAGTACATCACTGTATGCCCTGACACATGTATTGTATCTCACACTGATAGTTACATAAATTATCTACCAAGGTTTTTTAACACCAAGATAATTTTATACTAAATTATTGTGCTGACAACATTATCAAATTCTTAAAATGCTCACATGTGTGTGAAAAATGTAAAAACTGCAAGTAAAAAGATATCAATCAGTTTGTTTAGATGTGGCTTCTATACTGATTCATATTAAAATAATAAATAAATAAATAAATAAATAAATAAAACTACTCCTTAACACCATCAATCAATTCATGCATCCTCTTAAAATTAAATACTAAGGGAGACAATCCATTTGTCTAAATTTAATACTTCAATATACAAAACACAATTAAGTGAATAGAAAAAAAGAGTTCATTATCTTGTCATCACATTATTATACTTTGAAATAAAGTTTTGGAAATAAAAAATCATCCAATGTGATGAAAGAAATTTGTATTGTGTACAAATTTGATAATGATGTAGCGAGTCTGATCTACATTTTATAATTATAATATAGAAGTAGGAAGTTTACAAAGAAGACGCCTCAATCACTGAGTGTCGAAATCAAATATGGAGCTAATTTATTCAACAGACTAACTGATTCACTTGGTGATTCTAGCTATGAGTTGTATCACCGGTATTAGTTAAAGGATTTGCTGGGCTTAATTTTCATAGGTTTCAGTACAGCCCTATGTAAACACTACAAACCTCTCATTTATGTGTATAATGCAATTTAATACAAAATACCTTGGGTGTATATGCAGAAACTGTGTGTGTGTGTGAGAGAGAGAGAGAAAGAGATGGCAGAAGAGTAAGAAGTTTGGAACTTAATTGGTTAATTTAACAAATCTGTGTGTTGCCCATCTTTAAGCATGCACAATTAACCATGTATATTATATAAATCATTAGTTGCCTTAATTAACATCAGTAACAGCATGGTGGAATAAAACTATTAGTTTATTATAATGCAGATGTATGTCTCACAAATTATAGTTAGTCTGAATAGTCTCACTAAAAGTGACTCAGTTTTTGCCTTTTTAAATCCTCTATCACTTAATGTGTGATGGCATGTCTAAATTTTGAAGATGGACTGTCTCAGTACCTCATTTATAGATATATTTTATTTGTCTAACTTTTGAAGATGGGACTATCAAAGTACCTCATTTGTAGGGGCTACAACAATAACTCTTTTCCTCCATGCGCAGGTGATCTTAAAAGAAAGATTGTTTCCAATTTAGAATTAATTTCTATATCAGTATGACTCCCACAAACAGATCAAGTGTTTCTCACTGGGGACTTCAGTACTGATTGGTTTAAAGTGCATGATTATGGACCACAAAACCTCTCACCATAGGTTTGAACCACACTCTGGCAGATCCTTGTGTGATGCTAAAACTTTGGTGAGGAAATTTAAAGGTTTTCATAGACCTGTCTTGATGCAAAAACCATTAAGAATCTTGACTCTGGCACAAAACACCATTACTTCACTCCATTCAATTATACATTTACTACTATAATACATTTGTATACAGTTCTAGGAATGTTCATACCAAGTTTAATGTCTTTGTAAAAATAAATTAATCAATGAACAAGGAACATACAATTTTTTTTAAAACTGAATACTAAAGTCATGTTGTTTTTCTTTCCAAAAGTTGGGATTTCCAGAATTTCTATCATTGCTATTTCCGGATCCTGACACAGTAGAGCTATTAGTCAGAATAGTGTTTGTGTGTTCAGTAGTACAATGATAACCTAATTGTGTCTTGTACTAGTATCTCATATATCTGGTATAGTCAAACACGTTAACCTGTCTGCTTGACCTTTCATTAGGAATATTCATATAGAATGATCCATCCAATAAATGGGTATTAGTAGGATTCACTGTTAATAGGGTGTACTCAAAGTACATGATTAGTGTTCGCATTATGTAGACAAAATAAACACCCAATTCCTAAACATAAATGCACTCGTCCACAATAAATTGAGTTATGTAATGGTGTTTAACATCAAGAATATTTCACTTATACTGAAACACTGCCAGCTATAAGCGAAGGTGCAGACATTTTGCCTGTGCGTTGTGCTGGTGGCACTGTACAACAGGGTTCTTTAGTGGGCAAAGCCCACCACGACACGGGACCTTGTTTATTTTAAGATCGGAAAGAACCGCAATTTTATTTCGTAATGCTGAGTGCTTGGCGAAAAAAGTCACTACCTGCTTTCAAGGCTTGGGTAAGACCTGGCCAAGGTTCAAACCCACAACCTCCCACTTACGGAGTGAGCATTCTACCAACTGAGCTACCACAGTGGTCATATTAAAATTAAAGGTCAAGCAGACAGGTCAATGTTATTTACCTATAATACATGTATATATATGTTTGTGTATCTTGTATCTGGGTTTTCTGTATTGTCTTTGACACTCACTAGTCTCAATTATGAACAACAACATATGTATATACAATCAGTAAGATTTTTGTATTTTATATCAAAGCCTGGGGTGTTGTTTTTGTTATGGTATTATTAAGTCATTCATAATAATGATTCTGTGAAGCTTCATAATAAAATGATTGTCACAGACTCTGGGAGGGGAAAAACACACAAACAGAATACACAATCAGTGAAGACAACCAACAGTTTTATATCAAAGCCTCAGTTTGTTGATGTTAAGATATTATTATGTCATTCATAATAATAATACTTGGCTTTATAAAATATTCATTTATAATAAAATAATTGTCAGCGACTCTGGGAGGGGGGGGGGGGGAGGGGGGGGGGGGGGGGGGGGGGGGGGGGAGAAAACACACACACAGTTACAAAGATATTTATTAACTTCTCAAAATAAAAAAGAAAAAAAATTCAAACACTGCACTAATTTATCCGGTAGAAAATGGATTGTTGTATAAGCAGTACATAATTCACAGTGTGTCTAATCAACAACACAATGTTTACGTTATGAAGAAAAACAAGAACCAAAACAGCAGGTAAAGTGCATTTAGTGTTGGTTAAATAGAATTAGAGGTAATTAAAACAAGCCAGATGTACCACAGGGTCCGACATGATTGATGAAGGAAAGAAAAATCTATGTAATGTTTATGTTATCTTACATACTGCAGTACATGACATACATACAACTTATTGTCTAGTAACATGCCAGGATAATAACATCTTAAAGTAAAAAAAAAATCTGTTGAAAGTTAAAATACAGGGAATTTCAAGTTTTCTGTTAATTTGAAAATTACCAATTTTGTGAGGTCTAAAGATCTATGTCACTGCGTAAAACAGTTTAAAATTGAAAAGAATTAGTTCAATTACCATCACAAACAAAGCATTGAAAACAGAAGTTTTAGCTGAATACAAAGAAAATAATAGTCACCATTGCCACACATTTGCATTGCAACCCAAACTGTATTGCCACACATTTTCATTGCAACCCAAATTGTATTGCAACAATTTACATTGCAACCCAAACTGTATTGCCTGCCACCCATTTACATTGCAACCCAAACTGTATTGCCACCCATTTGCATTGCAATCCAAACTGTATTGCCACCCATTTGCATTGCAATCCAAACTGTATTGCCACACATTTACATGGCAACAAAAACTTCATTGCCACACATTTGCTTTGCAATCCCTTAAGCATTGCCATACATTTGCATTACAATCAAACTGCGCATTACTAAATGTTTGCATTGAAACCAAACTGTATTTCCACACATTTCCAATGCAACTCCCAATGCGTTGCCACATTTTTTCATCGCAACTCCATCTATTGCAACAAATGTTCTATGCAACCCCATCTGCATTGCGAATATTCAATACTGAATATTGAATATTCAATATTGCAATAAGGGGCATCTGGACAACTTCATATGTATGGCCAAAATTAACCATTGGATTGCCATGCATTTCCATTTCAACCCTATCTGTGCTACCACTCATTTTCTTTGTAAAAAGACATGTATTAAAACCCAATCTGTATGCTCACAAATTCCCATCCCACTTGGTGATGGGGTTTGAATATTTGAAAACCATTGTACATATATCTGAGATCAACACATGTGTTTTGGATCTTCTTTCACTTTTTTATCCTTACAATATCAAGGTCACCCACATTTTTTATAAACAAATCAATGAAGAACATCAAAGATATAACATTTGTAGCGTTTCAGTGATATAATGTACATAAGTTACGAGACCTACCTACAAGTTATGAGACCAACCTAATTTTTTACCAGCAATCAATCAAGTTATTACAACATTGTGTCAATCTTAAAAGTTTTCAATTGTGATACACAAGATCTTTATGAGCACTTAACAACAGTGTGTGACAGTCTATATAAACATGGTATGGAACAGATCAACTGTATCTTATGTAATGTATCAATCAGTTAATAGTATTGTTTTTTTAATCAATACTAAATGGCATATTTAAGAACTTATTTTTATTGTGATCTTGACCTTTGACCTCCAAAATCAATAGCTTTCTTTTTTTCAGTGTTTAATGTTTGATAAAATTTCGTAAGAGAATACTTGTTATTGTGCAAAAATCTATTTATATTAACAATGACTTGACCATTGACTTATAACCTCCAGAATCATAAGGCTTCTTTTTCACTATAAGCCAAATAAGTGAGATAATTTATTCATTGAATGAGGGTTTTATGTCCAAGTCAGAATGCTGCACTTATATCGAGACATCACCAGCTAAATGTGAAGTTTCAGAAATTTTAACCTTTGCAGTGTGCTCAGGACAATGTACAATGAGGGCTCTTTAACCTGACATGACACTGGTCATCAGTTTTAAATGTCTCTTCCTAAGAACCTTGTGACTTTCTAAATGTTGAATGCTTAGCAAATGAGCAATCACTACCTATTTTGAAGTCTTTGACAGACTTGGCCAGGGTTCGAACCCAGGACCTTCCACATATTAAGTGAACACTACCAACTGAGCTACTGTGGTGGTACAATAAAATTCTATCAAAGCAACATTAGGCTTTTGTGCAGAAACAAATAATCTGTATGTACATATATTAAGTGACCAGGACCTTTGATCTCCAAAATCAATAGGCTTTTCCTTTAATGGATATCAGTGTATTGTATAAAGTTTATGAAATTCTATTAGACAAATTTTTACCTTTGCAGTGTGCTCAGGGCAATGTTCAGGGAGGGTTTGTTAACTTGCCATGACTGTTGTGGCATAGGACATCAGTTTTTAAGTTCTCTTCTGAAGGACCTTGTGACTATCATTCTAAATGCCAAATGCTCGGTTGCTGAAAAAACAGTAACTACCTATTTTATGTTTTGGTCAGACCCAGACGGGTTTTGAACCCACGACTTCCAACTTCAGAAATGAACAGTTAAAATGTTTGAAGTAATATCTAAGAGTAATTTTGACTCTAAAAAAGAAGTTGAAATATCTAAAACAATTTTGTCTCCAAAAAATGAGGAGTTAAAACTGTCTTAAGTAATTTTGACTCTAGAGCCAAAGAGTTGGAATAGATCTTTTTAATTTTGGCACAAAAACTTGAAAGCTTTCAGAGTTAATCAGTAAATCATATCCGACATAAACTTAATGTGTACAAGTTATCAGAAAATAAGCTGTTAAAATAAATGTTTACCTTATATCAAACATGAGCAGAACTGGTGTATAAACTTGTAACCTAAACATTGTTAGCATCAAAATTTACCTCAAATAACCAATGCCAAATGTCAAACTTACCAGGGCATACTTTAAAACATGGACTAACTTTGAACATTTAGATGTAGGCTTGGGTCTTTAGATTAAGCATTTGAAATTAAAACTTAAGTTTAGCTATATATAATTACCACAATTATAAATCTAATATAACCAATGCCAAGTGCCAAATTAAACTTAACTAAGGCACGCTATAAAACCTGGACTACCTTTGAACATTTAGATTAAAGCTTGGGTCTTTAGTTTCAGGATTTGAAATTTAAACTTAACTTTAGCAATGTTAGATCTAAACATTACTGTAAATATTTAATTTCTGGGTTTTTGTGCATACTTGGGACATAATTTCAACCAATTAATAATGTGTTCTGAATAGATTATGATACTTAGATTAACATGAGGAAACTTTGGAGTTGGCTGTTAGCATAACAATTCACAATATGTTTACTACAGTACAAATTTCCATAAAAAATCAAGACTAACAACAGGATCTACTGACAAATTTAAGGTCCATCAATTTTTTTTTATAACTATGAAAAATGAGTCTTCAAAGTTGTTTAGTTACAGTTTCTGTATAAAATTGAGTAGATTAATGGTGTTTTACACCCCTGTCAAAATTCTTTTCACTTCTAATGACAAGGTCAGTTTGGGCTAGGTGGAGGAAAGTGATGTACCGGTACCTGAGAAAACCACCATTTTTTGACAAGTGAACCAACAAACTTTCTCATATAAGGATCAGTTCCAAGCAGGATTTAAACCTAGTCAGTGAGAGGTGCTGTGATCTGTAAGTGTGTGCTTTAGACCACTTGGTCACCAAGGACCCTAAATCCTGTATTGTCCATGTTTTCTAATCAAATTTAAAATCAAATTTACTAACAAATCATACATAGTTCAAGTTTTTTTTAAAAGTAAAATCAAAGTTTAAATCTACACATTTCTGTAAAGTCCAAGTTTTCTAAAACGCCAATTAACAATTTTAACCAAATGTTGTCAATAATTAACATGCTTGAACTATCAAAAACATTTTGCTGGAAGTAACTTCAAGAGTTTTAATTGTTTATTTTTTGTAAGAAGCACCTGCCATGAGTTGTATGAAGTTATTGGTTTAATTAGTTTGTCTACATCATACTGAAGATGTTAATTTATCTTAACTTCAAACACACCTTACAGTATGTTCCAAAATCAGATTAATGTAATAAGCCTATAAAATATATCAGAAGAAAAGTGAGGGATTAATTTACTGCTCTGAAAGCTAAAGGAATCAATTATAAAGGGCACTCAAGTTACAGGAAAACCTTGTTATATTACTTTATAATCTTGCTCTTTCCCAAAAAGTTTCAAATTTAATTTCTTTATTGTTTTTCATCACTTTAAGTTTCCAGCTTCATTGTTATGGATATGGCAGAAAAAAACCCCACTAGAACCTGATTAGAAATTACATGTTGGGAATTCTATAGACCAATTCTGTACATACAGACTCCATAATCACTTTTATCCGATAATCTAAATATACCGAGAGATTTTCCTTCATCTCTCAACTAATGCTGTGAAAAGTTTATTTCCTAGGAAGCCTTTCAGACGAAACTTAAGAGAGGTCCTGTGTTGCAGTGCAGTTTCATAAAAGAGTAGGCTGCCTGTAGCTGCTACAGAGGGAGCTTTTCTACTACAAGCAACATAAAACAAGAGGCCCATGGGCCTTATACGCTCACCTGATAACTAATGGCTAGCTGATAGATTTAAAGAAAACATAAATACTAAACCCCAATGAATTTTTTCTTTACATCAAAGTGATCATTGCATCAATACCTACAACATTCTAATATACATGCCTATACAAAACTTTTATAGTTTTCAAGATAATTAACCATTTCAGTATTGTTTTCGCATCTGTGACCTTGACCTTTGAACCCATGACCTTTTTCTATACCTCAAAATGATCATTGTATCAATACCTACAACATTCTAATATACATGCCTATACAAAAAGTTTATAGTTTTCGAGATAATTAACCATTTCGGTATTGATTCGCATCTGTGACCTTGACCTTTGAACCCATGACCTTTTTCTATACATCAAAATGATCATTGTATCAATACCTACAACATTCTAATATACATGCCTATACAAAAAGTTTATAGTTTTCGAGATAATTAACCATTTCGGTATTGATTCGCATCTGTGACCTTGACCTTTGAACCCATGACCTTTTTCTATACATCAAAATGATTGTTGTATCAATACCTACAACATTCTAATATACATGCCTATACAAAAAGTTTATAGTTTCGAGATAATTAACCATTTCGGTATTGTCTCGCATCTGTGACCTTGACCTTTGAACCCATGACCTTTTTCTATACATCAAAATGATCGTTGTATCAATACCTACAACATTCTAATATACATGCCTATACAAAAAGTTTATAGTTTTCGAGATAATTAAACATTTCCGTATTGTTTCGCACCTGTGACCTTGACCTTTGAACCCATGACCTCTTTCTGTACATCAAAATGATCGTTGTATCAATACCTACAGCATTCTAATATACATGCCTATACAAAAAGTTTATAGTTTTCGAGATAATTAAACATTTCCGTATTGTTTCGCATCTGTGACCTTGACCTTTGAACCCATGACCTTTTTCTATATATCAAAATGATCGTTGTATCAATACCTACAACATTCTAATATAAATGCCTATACAAAAAGTTTATAGTTTTCGAGATAAGTAACCATTTTGGTATTGTTTTACATCTGTGACCTTGACCTTTGAACCCATGACCTTTTTCTATACACCAAAATGATTGTTGTATCAATACCTACAACATTCTAATATACATGCCTATACAAAAAGTTTATAGTTTTCGAGATAATAATTATAATCAGAGGTAAAAAAAATTAGGTCACGACCTTCATAATTGACCTTGACCTCAATTTGAAGATACTAACAAGAAGATGTCAAAACTGAAAACCCCATGTCATTATCTGGCCAAATAGTCAAGTTATAACAATTTGAAGCTATTTTACGATTTTTTCAAAATTAAACGCAAAAACGCGTAACCTATTTTTTGTCCGAATTTCACAAAATGAACAAACTATAGGCTAAAGACCCTAGAGAAGCTAAATATCACATCAGATTTTTTCTCTAATCAATACTTTCGGAGAAGAAGATTTTTTAAGATTTTTGCACCCCTAGGTCACCTTGACCTAGTTATGGTAGCCATGGCAACACCACGAACAAATTTGAATTGCACCGACCAAGACATGCATCTGACCAAGTCTCGTTGAAATCTGCCCAGTGGTTCGTGAGAAGAAGATGAAAATGTAAAAGTTTACGACGACAACGACGACGACGACAGACAACGGACAAATTGTGATCAGAAAAGCTCACTTGAGCCTTTGGCTCAGGTGAGCTAAAAAACTAAACAGAATTAAGAGAGATGCCTCAATGATTTATATTATGAAATTTGCATTTTAACATTTTATGATGTTGGATTGTGTGTCTGAATTTTGTTTGAAAATTCTGTGTTCATTCTGAAAATGTAAAAACATTCAAACAAAATTCAGAAAAATACAAAATAAACTCAAAACTTTTTCCGACAAACTGTAGCATGTTATAACATAATGCAACGGATTTTGTCAGAAAAAAACACTGGCTTTCAAAGTTGGGGGTTGTGGGTTGAACCCTGTCCATGACTATGCAGTGTAGAATGCATACCTAAATAAAACACATGTACATGAAGCTATTTACATCAACATTTTATTATCAACATATTTATTAACAAATACCCATGTAGATATTATAACTACAACTAAAAACAAAATATGTATTATCTTACTGAAATAAAAAATAAACATATACAAATGTATAAAAACTTAACCAAATCTGCACATCACTAAACCTGACAATGATAATGATACAGTCACAGTGTACGTATTGTATTATGTGATAGATACCGTCTGACAATGTCCGTGTGATTTAACCTACCGGTATTGCTTTCATGGAATTTGAATCATAAGTTAAAATTTTCTTATTAAAATGTTTAAATGATACCACTGTCGAACATTTTTCATGACTTGTTGAAACAATAGCTCTAAACAAACTACCGTGACATTACATATATCAAGAACATGGACAATTATTATTATGTTATGTCGTTAAAATATCAATAATTATTAGTACCCTGTACTCACTATACAGACAAAGGAAACATGATTCTAGTCTGCTGTGAACATAAAAGAGGAGCAGAGTTAAAGTGGTATTGATTTCAAAATGACAAATTAGAACTTGAAAAAGTTGCAGCAATGTTTTTTGGTGGGATAAATAAAACTTGAATTCAAATTCTTCCAAAAGTTTTCGAAATTGTTATTCTGGAAAAAAAAACAACCCAAAAAACTTGTCTACCAATAGTTTTACACTTCTAGACCTTTAGCTTGAGAAGAAGAAATTATTTAAAAGATTTAACAGGGCCTTTAAGTTTGTATAAAGATCTGCGAGTTGAAAGAACTTTAGAAATCTGAAAGGGCTTGTTCTAAGCAAAGTTTAGTATAGAAGGGGCCATGGGACCACTGATCCCTTATTTGCCCAAGGTCCCATTGTTAAGGTCTTAAGGGGCATATTTAACATAACATAGATGTTATGATGTTTTGGCTGAACTTTTTTTTTGAAACTGGACACCTGAAAATTCTAGATTGAACACTGTTTAAGAGACATCTCTAGCCAGTCTCATTGGTTTAAATTGGTCAGTCCTAGAGTAGAATATGTAAACAAACAAATTACTATGGTAATGAATATTACATAAAATATGTACACAAATATTTCACATATAAATGACTAATGATGATAATGATACTTTCAATGTTCAAATAAAAACATAATAAAGATTATACATAAATGGTAATACTGTTTACAAATGAAGACATTTATATACCTACCATTTAATATTACACAACCAGAGATAGATCTCTATATAACATACAAACATACAACAAAATGTCTGAGGAATGTGATAAAATACTATTGACTGCATGATTAAAATTCGCAAAATTGCACCAATAATAGACAAGAGGACCAACAAGGTCAGTCAGGCTCTAGAAGGAAAATGTCTGTATGTTTAAGAAACTCATGTAGATACTTTTAACATCAAATTTTGGATCAATTTGACACGGTAAAACTAAATTGATGAATAAATAAAGATTTTTAGATTTAAGAAGAATTTTTTTTCAAGAAATCAGGTAAATATAGGCATTTTTTATGCATATTCTGCAAAAAAAAAACTTGATGACAATGAAAATTATAAGGGGAAAATGCATTAGAAATGTGAAACATCTAGACATCTACTTTCTGTATGTCAGAATATGGCACTAAAGTATGGCAGTAATTCAGTCAATGATTACAGTTACCTGTATCAATATTTGCTTTTTATAGTAATTGATGCCACATTAAACATCATCAAAAGTTGATTTGTTGATTTGTGCTATCATTTTGATTCCAATTTGTATACTTTTCTCTATTATTAAGAATATTTTCTTTCTCCAACAAATTAACTTAACATTACATAACTATAAAACGACCTCATCACCATTTTTCTACAGCATCTCAGCTATAACATTTTACTTATGATGTAACTTGCCATATATAGAATCACTATTCTTCATATTTCATACTTCTGTAAAGTTAAACCAACGTTTATTCATGTACGAGTAACTTTCGCACATTTTTCATGAGGACAAATATCATCACAAAAGATGATCAACATGAACTTGTTTTTGAAAATATGTTATGATTTATACCAAATTTTCAGCTATTGTAATATTGTGAAAGTTAAAAGTCATGAAATGGTTTTGGTAAGAAAATTACAAAAGTCAATATCTGTGAATAAAAGTTGGTTTACAGTAAAAAACATTACAAAATATTCAGCTATAATACTGCAAAAGTTAAAAAGTCACAAAATGGTTTAGGTAAGAAAATCACAAAAGTTAATATCCATGAATAAAAGTTGGTTTACAGTAAAAAAAAAAAACATTACAAATTTAAGCCACTCAGACGACTATATTTTTGATATGTTTAAATTTACAATTTTGATCATCTCAATATAATTCTCAGATCTGTTTCATCATAAAATATTCACATAATGTTTCTCTATTGTTTCTGAACACGAATAAAATCAAACCCTGTTTGACTCCATTTACTGCAGAAAGGGAACAGGTGTTTTGTTATACAGCTTGCGTAGAAGTACTCTAAATGACTGGTGTCATAGCCTTTTAGATTGTACAACCTCCTTGTTACGTCCAATACTTCCTTCATTCATTAGAAATGATTGGCGACTTCTTAAAGATCTTCATTTTCATGTATTGTCCACTTCCGATCTGTCTCACGTCCAGGCCCATGTCTTCCGCAGTTTCAACAATACAAGCTGTCTCTGCCACTGTTAAATTTAAAGATGGCCATGGCAGTTCAATCACATCAGGATCATCAACAAAACTTTGAAGATGTTTCTTGGCCAGATTTTTAAACTCCTCTGATATTTTCATACTTTTGTCCTCTGCCTTCTGTATGATCTCATTTGACCTTGCCTTCTCCTCCTCCGACTGTCCTTGTGGTTTAGAGAACATTTTCTGACACATGCCTTTATATAAAACATCAAAGTCTCTCATGCTGTTTTCCAGTTTCTGAAGTTCTGCATTGATATTTTTGTCATCACATTTTCTCTGTTTTTGATGTTGTTTCTTGGCTCTAATTAAGAAGTCCCTGGCCCTCTGGAACTCCCCTAGTTGATGCAATGCTTTACCGTAATGGTATAGGGCCTTTATATTTTCTTTGTCAATCTCTAATGCTGCTTTACAATGGGTTATGGCTCTACCTATTAACAAAAAGAAAAAAGAAATAAAGAAATACATCCATGTTTATTGTTAGCAAGTTTTGAGTTTTCTTTTCAAATACATGTATTGCAATATTTTCCCCATCAAGATTTACCAATGAAATCAGAAGGTTTTGATGGTAGAGAACATATTGAAATTTAATTTACAAGCCTCTAGTTGGGGGCCAATAATATAAGAACTCGCATTGAGATTACCCTATCTGGTAACACACATAGCATAGTGATTTTGTACTTAAATTAACATGGAAATGTCTCACCACAATTACTATAAGAGTTATCTCCCATTGAGCATTTCAATTTCAATATACATGAGTAGTTTCATTTTTGAATGCCTCAGTGGGTTGTCAAAGGGTTTATTTTAAGCAACTTTAACTCTCGTAATGTCTTTGTGTAAGTGAATAAATGAAATAACTTATATAATTTGTAAATTATGTTGATAAATGAAACCATATCAGTCAATTATTTGCACTCCTCAGGATGGTCCATGAAGAACTACAAAGTACTTGTATACAATTTTCACCCATCCCTAGAACGACACTTTTCTCTTAAGTGGAACTGTAGATTAATATCACAGACAGATTGCAGTTATTGCTAAAACAATTCAAACTTTGGTTGAATAGATTAATTGTGGCAAATTTGAAATCTGAGTGATTTTTGACATCTTCAATAAATACACACATTCACACTTATATATGTATTCTAATATTGCCAAAAAAGTTGTGTGAAATATCACAAAACCTGCCAAAATTTGATAAATTATAGTTAAGGAAAAGTCCTAATTAAGAAATGCTAGTGAAACCAGTTACGGTATTATACATGTACATGTAAATGAGGGGGCCTCAGTGGCTGAGTGGTCTAAAGTGGGTGCTTATAGGATCACAGCCCCTCTCATCACCTAGATTAGAATCCAGATTGGGACGGATCTTAAGTGTGAGAAAGTTTGTCTTTCAGTTTGCCGAAGGTCAGTGGTTTTCTCAGGACACTCCAGTTTCCTCTATATCTATGAACTGATTGCCTTGATATAGAGTGATATACATTGTAAATTCTTGACTTGGGTGTAAAACAACATTTCAAAAAATTACCTGAATGACAAATCTTTGTACAACAAACAGCCATACACAAATATGTGTTCAATAATTCTTTCTGTTGTTCTGCCTCTTCATCTCCATTCTTCAGATGATACCATTCCAATAACTCTGCCCCCTTTCTATACAAGTTATATGCTCTGTGAAACTGCTTAGCATCATATAACTGTTTGGCTTCTTGTCGTTAGCAGTGTACACTTTTTTAACATCCGCAAAAGGAACTTCTCTTTTTTGCTCTTCAGACATGAAGTTAAAATCATCAACTCCAGCATGGTCGACAAAACTAATGAGCTCAATTTCAAACATAAGTACCGCATCCTGGGGTATACGAGGAGGACAACCATAATGTCCATATCCATAGTCTGGTTTGATTATTGCTCTACAAAGTTCTCCCTTTTTCATAGTTGACACAGCAATATCCATACCAGTTATCACCTCTCCTTCTCCAACTCTAAACTTCTCTATGGCATTCCTAAGTCTGGTGCTGTCAAACGGCTCATCAGCATACTCAAGGTACCCGTTAAAATGTACCCTAACTAATGCCCCTTTGGGTATCACATTTCCTGAGCCTTCCTGTAGGATCTTTTTCAATACCCCACCGTCACCAGATATATCGGTCATATTTCTAGCCATTTTCTCAAATGGTGAAGCTTCGTCATCTTCATCATCATCATCATCATCACTCAAGTCTCCCGCGTCGTAATAGTTATGGTAGACATCTTCCCGTGAGAAGTAGGTGTTACTAGTTGATTCTTCCTTGGCATTGTTCTGTATCTCAGATTCCTCCACTTCAAAGAGAGCACCTTTATCTGACAAATCATTTATATCTATTCCACTTTTGAGTCGGATTCCTGTAAAAATAGAAGAATAAAGAAAGTTACCAACAGCACAAGCTATGAATATCCCATTTCACTGTATTAAGTGATAAAGTCTATGTTTCAAGATTTTCCGACAGTATTGGGAAGGTCTAAGGTTTCACTCCTGGTTTGGGCTCTGAATTTTTCTCTTTCCTGTTACATCTGGGGTTTTGTACAACTCACTATACAAGTAATATAATATTAAAATATGGAAAACTAAATTGATGAAAAAAGTTAAACACCAGGGCAGGTGGAAATTCACCATATCAAAAAATAAATAAATAAATGGCTACTAAAAACTGAAAGAAATAATAAATTATAAATTGATTAAGTTCAAGCCTGTGGTTTTGTTACGAAACAGATTTGAAATAAAGAATGTTCTCACTGTTTCATGATCATTTGACATTATATTTTCAAGGCCGAGTTTTTATTTAAAATATGTGCATATAACTTAACATCTTAGCTGTGGTAATTTTCATGTATAATTTTAACAAAAGAAAACAAAAGGCACTGACGAGGAACTGAAAAAATACGGGTAAATAGCCAGAGTTAGGGGGTTCGTTATTTGTACAAATAACAACTAGGTGGTTCCATTATATATAAATATTTAAATACATGTAAATAACCACTCCGTATTTTCAAACCATGTGAATGGCCAAATATACTGGCTTATTTACTCAACCATTTTGGCTTTTTATAAAGTATTTGAAACCTCTTGATTTTGAAAAAAAAGACATTGGACTCTCCTAGTACAGTATAAGGGCAGAAATTTTATTCGGGGGATGGGGGGTTAGTTGAGACGGAAAGTTTTGGGGCGGAACAATTAGTTGAGGTGGAAAATAAAAATATTAAGGCAGAACGACACAGCCGGAAACGTTTTGGGGTGAAACGTCCAATACTGGTTTGTGTTCAATCATGTTACATGCAGCTGGTGCTAGAAGGTCCCAAGGCACGGGTTAAAATCATATGTACAGTGAAGCTAAAAGCGAGGATATGATGTTAATCTCAGGTGGTAAACTGCAACTCTCTCTTGAAGGAGTCCGGAGCAATAACTTTCCGAGGAACTTTTCTTCTTAATGATTAAGAGTGTGACTGAGACTCAGGTTCAAGATAACCAGAACTTTTAGTTTTTAATAACTTTAGTTTTAATGCAAGCCAATTTAATGAAGTTAAACTGTGATACACCTATAGGTGGTGCCTTAATCCAGTGAGGGATTATCCAACCTGAAGAAGAAGTTGGTTCCATAAATTATTTATCTGATCGAGTCTGGAAAGAAAGACTGTTGGTGGTGGGTGGATGTTTCAGTACAATTATTTTTGCCTTTATAAAAATATGCAAATGCGTGTTATTTACCTATTTCTTCATTTTCATCCATCATACTGACAAAAGCTATGTGTTTTGTTAGATTTGTCAACTTTCACTTTTCACACACGTGCCGTTTCAATTTAGACAAACGTACCATTCGAAAGTCGTACCTATATATAGTGAATAAGCTTTGGTCAAACATTGCTACGGGCACAGTTAAGATATACATCAACGCACAAAACTGATGATAAACTGATAACAATGGTAATTCATTGGGGAGGGGGTAGCTGAAAGGTAAATTGATTATTTGTGCCACTGAATTAACCCCTTTGAGCCATTTTCCTATTTTGACTAGTAGTTGTATGGTGATTTAAACAATTAGTTTCGCCAGAAACAATCCGTGACACAGAACGGTTAGTGTAAATTAATCCTTGTTCCATTTAAGAAATGCCTAACATTCCTTATATTCTTTAATCCCATAATGTCTCGTGGAAGTCATTATAATAGGGACCATGATAGATCCCGTGTTTTGTCCGACAATAGACCCCCATGATCTGTTGGCCATTTAATAAGTTACATGTACACGAGACAACACGTGACGGTATGTAAATGCAAAAACTATAGATGTTATGGAGATTTAGACAGAGAAAAAAACAACCCAAAACTTACGGATTGAACACCAGCGACATTTAATTCAGTGAACACAAATCCCGTCATGGCTTCAATCGTATACATTGCATGTTTATACTTTCGTGAGAGTATTTTTTTTTCGGGGTAATAATGGGTATTCAAAATTTGATAGGAAATGCATGCAAAAGCCAAACGGGAACTCGAGCCCGTGACCCCAAGTTGAATACATGTATGTATCAACGTGAGCATCAAAATATTACGGGGTCGTTAAAACTAATAATATTACCTGGAAATTCTGTTTCTAATTCTTCAGTCAAATTACCTTTCCACAGTTGAAACTATCCGTGGTGAAACAAACAAAACCAACCGAAAGATTATTTATCGATTAAATGCCGCGGCGACAACACGCTCTTCTTCATTCGCGAATTAAATCGAAAACGGTAAAAAAAAAAAAAAAAAAAAAAAAAAAAAAACTACAAAAACATCATCTCTGAATTTTTTAACCATTTTCACAAAATACCCCGAACATAAATATCTATAATTAATAACAATTTGATTCAAGATAAAAGACTGAAGATGCAGATTGACGGTCAAGTCTCATTGTGTTATTTCTATAAATTATTTTTTAAAAAATAACATATATACACGCAAAAATTATATAAGACAACAATTTAAAGGTTTAATTTTACCAAATGACTGAATAATGCAATATCTTGAAGCTTGGTTTCATATATGTTTGTGTTTTAAAAGTGTAGTAAGATAGCAACTTTAACTATACATGGAGATTTAATCTAAAACTCGCACGTCGCAGATATGTGAAATCACATCATAATTATTATGAGGAACAGACTACTCAAAAGTGTGAAAGCAACATCACACACAAACAAAATGTGCATCCGAAGTTAAGATAATGATATTAGATCTGACAGTGAGACAGGCGAAAGAAAGTTAGAAAATTAAGCAGTTGCTAAATAAACATATTGGACGTAATTATTTTCAAGTAAGTTTACACGTAGAGCTCTACATCCGGTACCGAGGATGGTTCAATGGGCAGGACCCGGGGCATCCCGTCCATGACATATTCACTTTACGTCTTTACCATGATGAAGCAGTGAGACGCATCAAAGACAAACATGTAACAATCAAGAAAAAAGAGGACCGTGATTGCAATAATCTAAATAACTTGAAGCGGCTTTCGTCAAACACCGGGCATTGACCAAACCTTCAACTTTGACCTGCAAACCCCATTGTGTATATCAAATCAAGAAATCAATCAAATTTTGTGTTTTGATGACAATTATGTAGAGAATCTGAACTCGTTCCACACAAGCTCTGAAATATAAATTCTAGGTTCGAGCCTTTAGACAGTGGTATACCATATTGAGTACATTTAGTATGGTCACTATATAATAAGATACGTTTGGACCATCGTGGTTTTTCCATGATCATTTATCAATATTTCACTTACTTTTTAGGCGAGCTTTCCATCTTTCACCAGCGTTAAATTATTTTAAATTATTATTTTAGCTTCTACCACGACATTTAAGGTTTAGAGAAGAGATAGGGTCTAATCCAAAAATCATCATGCATGGTAGCTCAAATCGCGGGTTTTCCGAGTTCTACTCTCCCGACTCGGTTGTCGTTCTTGAAACAACTGCTATTTGTACATTATACGCGCATATAATGTCATGATAATGCGTTCTCTCGCGTGTACATGTATGTTTTATGAACTGTATTGCTTAAAAAATCAACAATTTCTATGCATATTTTATGATTGATAAATATATTATTATCTTAATTCTCAATTATGTATTGGTAGGCTACTCTTTCACATGAAGGCAAGAATGATGTGGATCCTGAGCTGAAATGTTCTAGATTTATTCACGATAGATAAGGCATTAAACCAAACAGCCAATTAAATAGAACTTTGTTTGTTTTTATTGAAAATCAATCAACTAAGTCAATATCTATTGACTGATCTTTGACAGTTCTCGGTTTTTTACCGTCTACTTTCGGTTTACTATAGGTAGGTAGGCCTTACGTAACTGAATGGTTTTTCCACTGACGTGTAAACGGTTTTCCGAAATTAAGTGGTTGTTTCCTTAGGGTTTACATTCGGTTTCTGACTGCAGAAGTGGGAGGTAAGATTTTAAATTTCATGACATCATAACTTTATATTATTTATATATCCGATTGAGAAATGACTAATTATACGTACTGGACTACTTATTGCATTTATTTTCTGACATCTCGACAATTATGATTATTACTACGGAGGCCTTCGGATACATGACGCGTCTTGTTAAGCATATCACGTCTCATTGTTTTGTTTTTCGTATTTCAAGTTGCATTTTAAGAACCATTGAGTAAACCGAGCCACAAAGGTGTTGAACATTACAACACCACATAATGTCCGATGTACCATTTTTTTTTAGTTTTATCATCCAATACATTTAATATATAAAATTGGTATAGAATGGCACGGTATGCATGTAGAAAAATTTGATTATTTTTACCGAAAGAAATATTCAAAATTCAGGCTACACATGTGCAAATGCATCTAGAAAAAATGCATTGTCGGACTAGGGATGGAAGGCTGGGACCTCCCGTACTAAGGACGAATGTTAAATACTAACTGAGGTACCCAGGCTGCTACAGTTTAACGAGGTGTGTATGTTTGGGTAATGCATCGAAATACCTTTTTACATGGGCCTGTAAAGTTCTGCAGTGACTGTTGCTAACGAACCCCTAACCTTAATCCTTACCACACACAACTAACCTTACCACACATAACTAAATACAATTAAGGTATAGATGTACATGCTTGGCTGTATAATAATTACAGAAACTTTATAATATACTTTCATGATGTCGTGAAAAAACAGTGTTCGGAAATGAAAATCCCCGCATCGAATGTTGCGTACTTTTCATTCACTAATAAATTGCTTTAGCAACGAACTTTAGTTTTACATGTATATAATGTGTGCATTGGGGTTTAACGGTATTGAAACCAATCTGACTCAATAGTTAAACGTCAATAGACCCGCTATTTGTGGATTAAAATCAACAGCAAAAATCAATAAAACTGCACACCTTATTATAAATTATACATACCACAACGAAAGTAAAATAAAAAGTTGCCTTTAAACCATCTGTGTTTGTAATGCCATATACCATTTTATGATTAAATTTAAAAAAAAATGGTATATGACAGTTATATGTAAAGTTAGTTAAATTTAGCACTGATCTAACTTTGAAAATATTTAGTTTAATTTTCATATTAAATTTGTATAATTAGTATGGGTTAAAATGTTGGCAGATATACTATTCCTCAGTAACGCAACAGACATTGCACACGAGTTGGACATTTTTGCTGTTTGTGAAAGTGTTAGCAATGCATTTGTAAAAAAATATTAAACATTTATGCATGTACACGCATCTGTACTTAAAATAAAAGAACCTTGGATAGGGACAATTCGTTAAAATATAGGGTAGTCTGAAATCAATTAGAATGACAAATACACAACTCTTGCTATATGGGCTGGTAGAGAGGCATTTTAAGAAGAAATGTGACTTTTCATGTTAACAATTAACATAAAAAGAATCTTATAGAGAAATTGGCACTTTTAAGTTAATTAGTTGTCAATTTAGGTATTCCGAGGAACAATTTAAAAAGCCTTCCTTTGTATTAAACGATTCGGAAATTCCACAATCCTATAATGGGAACACCATATAGTTGTTGTTGTATTTTGCTAGCAATGCGTAAATGTTATTTTTTGTGTAAAGTCATCTGGTAGTTTAAGCTCCAATAAATATTCACGGCTCACGTTTCAGATTGGTATTCGTTTAGAGATCCCAAGCAAAGTTTTCTCTCATGATTTAAGAACTTTGCATGAATTAGGTTAGAGATATTATTTTTGACATGGTTTTATGTTAAATTCTGCGAAAATATACCGCGTATAAGATTTATCGGGAATCCGCTGTTACCTTTTATTTATAACCAGGTGTCCGTAAAGCCAAGTCGAATTCTGTCTGATTTGTTTGGGGAAATACGTATGTACATCCGTGCTGTTAAGGAGGCGCATTTGTCATGGCATTATGTTGAAATGTCATTCATGATTTATATCTTGGAATTCAGAGTAAACATTAACATCTAAAGGAATTTCCAGTATACGTTATTGATTTTGAAACGATGATCCAGTGACTGCCGACGTTGATTAATATCCATAACAAGGTTGGATATAAGTTTAAATATTAATAAAAATATCATTCACGCATTTTTAGCACAAAAAATATAAAAATCTATATGGTGTTTCATGGATGACGGGGTCCCATTACTACCAGTGGTAACATGTGGTACTCTGTATACCAATTTGTGATCCATATATAAAGCTGATGTTAATGTCATACTTATGACTTGTATAAAACGACGCTTCCAACAGTAGCACATGTCATATTACATATTATACAAGTGTTAATTTTACAGCACTAGACGACCGTTTCGGAATACAATTCCTCATCCGTAGTGCTTGTATCACAATTGTGAAACCGGCAAGATTTTTTTCAATTCAAGGGGTTGAAAATATCCAAAGGACCAAAATATATTTAACCAAATTTAGCTAAGGAAATACTTTGCATGAGGGAGTATACGTCACTTCTGTTAGGTAATTGCATATTATTCCAATATTAATTTTACAGCACGTAACCGTCGTTTCGGAATATAATTCCTCATCAACAGTGCTTAGACCAAAATTGGGAAATTAATCAAGGAATATTTTTGAATTTTTGAATGATAAAATTAGAAACAAGTATATGACACTGATATTTTTATTTTGACATTTGAAATACTGGTACATGTACTAATGTAGATATGTATGTACAATCTCCCCATGTGTCACATATCCGACTCAATCACGCAACATCATCGTGATAACACTGAATAAGATACTAAAATAGTACATTGTCCATCAGCAATTTTGCAAACCACGACGCAGTAGATTAAATGATATTTGTAGGACTTATGAAACAAATAATTCCATTTAGTCACTTATATTCAGTTTTGACTCTTAAAGCTACAGACTTGCAAATCGATGGCGTGCTTTATCTCTGAACATAGCAATGGTGACGTAAGATATATATTCAGTGCAGCAACATAATCACTAAAAACTTAGTACATGGCATTGGGGCCATATGACAGTTTATGGACCTGAAGTAGTATATTGACCGAAGCACACACGTGTGTGGTGGATCTATGAATTTAAAGGTGTTGCAGTGCTCTTCAAAACCTTAAAATCCTTTTACAGATATATACTCGCTACACAAAAATTCACAAAAATGACGTGTACCGAAATATATCGATCACATTAATTTTGAAAACAAACAGTGTTTCAGTTTGATGTATATATCCATTTTGATGCCATTGACCCCAACATTTGACATATCGCTAAGCTTTGTTATTGCATTTCCGCATGATTTTATGAAGTCACGAAAACCATTAGGTTTTCAAAATATCAAGAAAAATAATTCACCCTTTTCCTTTTTTGAAACGTAATTTTTTTGTACTATAATAGGTCGTGCTGATGTACCGTCATTAAATTGTCTTTTGTCCTTTTTGTGTGATGTTTAAAATTTTTGTTCTTTTGTTTGACTTCCTCTTATCCAGCTATTTTAAATAATTTGATTCATTTCAGAATGACAATCACAATACATTAAGAATACTGACTCGAACGGTAATGACATTCATCTTATTCTCAGTACATACGGAACTCGAAAATTATATTAATTTTAATATTTGATTATTTATAAACCAGGAAACGCATTACAACGAATTCTTTGAGAAACAGTCAACTTGTTATAATAAGAAAGATGGAATTTTAGATAATTTCAAAATTTAAATTCTTCAAATAACAGTTTTCTTTGGAAAATTGAAATGAAAATAGACCGATTTTGAATATACATTGCAGTGTACCATTAATTACGCTTAACCAATTGCTGTATGCATCTCATTTGCCCAATTTCCAACTCTGGACAGCCACTGCTACAGATATGAATATTGCTACACTGAACTTATACTATGTTTCCATTCCTGGTAGCCAAAATCGCCATTGGCTACTAATTTCTGAGGAATTCTTTCAAAAAGTAACCTATTTTAGCAAATTTGTGGAAAAATATTTTAAAAAGGACTATATTTTCACAAATATTTGAAATTTGGCTACTAACTATTTTTTTATGGAAATCTAGCTTATATGATAATAATAATAATTCATTTAGAAAATTTAAAAAGTATATGACACTTTAAAACAAGTGTTAGGAAACTCATTGAAACGTACCCGCATTGCCTGGAATTTATATTAAGGAGTTGTTTGAAAAAAAAAAACAACTTAAAAGTCAGAAAGATGCCAATGCAATTTGAAAACCTGAAGTTGGCAATGTCAACAACACGAAAATGAAAAACATGTACATTAGAAATATTAAACCATTTTTCACATTTTTTAAATTTCAATATAGTCAAACCTGTCTATAAAGGCCACCCAAGTGGCCTTTATGGACAGGTTCCTTTATATACAGGTTCAAATAATATGAATAAAGAATTATTGGGATACAATTTTAGTGGCCTTTATTAGCAGGTGGCCCTTTTTTGAGGTGGCCTTTAATGCAGGTTGGACTGTGTGTATATTCTTTTACATAGTGAATGATTTAGTATATTAAGTAGATTAAGATAAAACATGATAAATTTCATTTTCCTTTTATTTTGGGTTTTACATTTTCTTACTGTCTAAATGATATACTTCCTTTGACACTTTTCCTCTTCATAATCAATTTCCCGTTTGATACAACAATGTAACTAAAATAGATAAATAAAAAATTCCGTGTACGATACATATAAAGTGGATAATTCTGATTCATTATTTGGCAGTCCCTTACGAGTTTATACAGAGGAAGGGCTAAGTTAAATGTAAGTACTATAGATTCAGTACTAGATATAGGGTCATTTCTTCCTTTGGTTAACCACACACCGTTGTATCGGAAACTGAAAATAAAGTTATTTTTGATAAAACGATAAACTTGCTTAGATATTGAAGACGCCCATCAAAGTAATAAGAATAAACCGCTAGTCATTTATTTCTTTAGTTAACCACACACCGTTGTACCGGGAACTGAAAATAAAGTTAGTTTTAATTAATCAATGAACTTACTTAAAATTATAGATATTGAAGACGCCCATTAAAGTATCAGAATAAGCCGCTAACTCTTCATTTACGTCTTACCAATTGAAGGTTTTCTTTTACCTCATACACCACCTCTGTGGTATAGAGCGAATAAACAAACTGAACTGAACTAAAGGTTTATTGGAGGTGTTTATGTAGTGAGTAAAGATATATTATCAGAAGACCTTATCATAATGAATTATAATTAAATATAATAATATTATAATATATTCATTATATAAATAATAAATAAATAAATAAATAAATAAATAAATAAATAAATAAATAAATAAATAAAATAATAATTTAAAAAAAATTCTGAAACGATCACTAAATGAAAATAAGAACACGCTAGCTAAATGTAAAACAAATATAACAACGAGAGCAAAATGTATCTTCTGTCGCGATAAAACAATTATTTATCTGATTTTGATATTGATTTTGTCAATACGACATAAGGAAACCTTTAGAAAAATTGATTTGATTAAAGAAAAGGCTATAAATAAACGAAGTTTAGATGCCATACTCCATTACAAATATAATATTTTTTATTTGAGGTGTTCATTCAATCAGTGATGGTATTTTGAGAACCTTTGATGTTCAAGGCTGCAAATGAACGAGGTTAAAATGCATTGTCATATTTCATTACAAATCTGAAGTTTTGTTTTATTTGAGCTGTTCATTCAGTTAGTTATATAGTACTCTGAAAACCTTCGATGTAGCACTTGTATGTGGTTTGTAGCTAAACAGCGATGCTATTTTGTGCTGGGCAGGTGACATATGTTTATAATTATAAAATGAAATCAGAATAATTTTTGTAACACTGCTTAATCTAAATAGAACATAAACGGAAACGATTGTACTTAATTAAGTGATAAAAGATATAATAATTAACAGTGGACTTTAGACGGACATAGGTCACAAAGATAAAGTGTATCTAGTAATTGTTACTCTTACTATTCAACTAAAACTAGGGATCCTTAAGTGTTCATATTTAACATAGAAAGTTAGTTTCAATATTCTTAGTGTATTTAATAAGTACCAGATATTTAACAGAAAAACAATACCCGATCTTTGAAATAAAGGACCGATTTAATGGACTTTATAGGTGAATTTACATTTGCTGTTTATTTTGCAGGGGTAGAAACAAGATCTTACGAAGAATGAATGTGAATATAGAGATGGACAGGCCTTACTTTAACAATTCTGATTCTGTATTGGTCACTACAAACTATTACTATAACTCCAGGGAATGTATTGGACAAGGGGCCACATCTTGTGTATACAAAGGGCAACACAGGGTAAATATACCTCTTAATTTAATAATAGTGAATATCTAGGACAAAGGGCAACATCTTGTGTATACAAAGGGCAACACAGGGTAAATATACGTCTAAATGTAATAATAGTGGATATCTAGGACAAGGGGCCACATCTTGTGTATAAAGGGCAACACAGGGTAAGTATACCTCTTTATTTAATAATAGTGAATATCTAGGACAAAGGGCAACATCTTGTGTATACAAAGGGCATCACAGGGTAAATATACCTCTTAATTTAATAATAGTGGATATCTAGGACAAAGGGCAACATCTTGTGTATACAAAGGGCAACACAGGGTAAATATACCTCTTAATTTAATAATAGTGGATATCTAGGACAAAGGGCAACATCTTATGTATACAAAGGGCTACACAGGGTAAATATAACTTTAAGTTTTCGTGTCACACTCTTCAAAACGTATTTTCAGATCATTTTCTTTCTCTTCTCATCAGTAGGAGTTAAGCCAGGTGCTTCGACAAGACAATTCTATATTTTATGTCATTGTCAGCAAAATCAAAAACAAACAAACCAATCCATGTCCAAATCACAACCCAAAAAGCAAAATAAAAACTTTCAAGGTGGCAAATCAGGTAAAACACGTATACTTCCATTAGGGATGTGAGACCGTGTACTCCGGAAGCGTAAGCACCTTCTATTCTGTAAGCTACAACAGCCACGTGTGTAATCAAAATTGAGAGTAGAATATGGTACAATGGGGCATTAAATATCCAGGGTAATTTTGGATATAGAGACATTGTACTTATCAACATTATTGTGATGATGGCCATAAAACGTTTTGAGGGCCTTGATAAGGATATGCTTGCAATATCCTTGCGTCAACAATTTAATTGTAAGCAGCTTGCTTCGCTGTATAAAGTTTCCTTAGTAAGTGTATGCACAACCCATTTTCAGAAACATTTTATCTCTCAGTGGAGCAAGACAAAGTGTTTCAATAGCTGAAAATTACATAGCAATTCTATAATTCTTATCTGCTTTTTTTACAGGTAACTGGAGAAGAAATGGCTTTGAAAGTTTCTAAACAGATTGGTTTACACAGAGAGGTTGAAAGAGAAATAGAAGCATTTCTAGTTTTACGGCACAAAAACATTGTGTCATTCTACGGAATTGAAGAAGATGTAATTATTTTTTTAATTTGCATAAATATTGCATTTGTTTGTATGCAATGCTAACTTAATTTTTTCATCATTTGTTGATTTCTAAAACAAATTAACTAAAATTACAATTCGAATAATGTATACTTTATCTTTTTTACTGCTGTAATAAACAATACAAAAATCAACTAATGGCCTCAGTTCTAATACAACGTCTCTAATTATTTTAAAGTACCATCTTTATTAAAATCTTTACAACGAAATGGGACAAATTTTTAATGTAATAGACCTAAAGTTATATGTTCTAGATTAAATATTCATTAAATGCCATATATACATATTTGTTAGGTTCAATCTGGAAACCACGTGATCGTAATGGAGTATTGTTCCGGCGGAAGTCTATACTCTTATTTGCAAGAACCGGAAAACAAAAGAGGGCTTCCTGATTCGGAATTCTTGATATTATTAAAGCATCTGAGTAAGTATAGCGATTCCATATGTAATTTATATTTTACTTAATTTACTGAGCAAGGGGTCCTTTTGAAAAGACTGAAAACCAATGTCCCATGTCACGACAGGCATGGCACGTTAAAGAATTTTCCTTTTGCATATTGCAAAGTTAAAAATTCTGCAACTTCATCCATAGCCAGTAACGTCTCCGTATAAAATGAAATATTCTTGAATGGTAAAAAATCCAATTCCATTAATCGATCTTTCTTATTGATTATTGATAACCGATAGAGTTATGACAACCTATGAAGGTTCTGAGGTTTATAGCCACAGCTTCCACTTTTACCATCTCACTTTGTTAGATATTATTATGTAGTTGGTCACTATGAAATCTTCAATGAGGACCTTACATCGTAGGTGTAAAATTTGTTCAACAGAAAGACAGGATTTCTAAAATCTAGCTTGGTTTTTTACTATTTTATCATTGTGGCATAGTTAATATAAATGAGATTCAGAATTAAACAAAACATAAGGGATTTGAATGTAATCATGGTTGTTTGGAATTACCGATGAATTGTTCATTCAGTTAACACCAGAGTTGTTCTCAATACACGATACTCAATAGAAATGTATTGTGATAGACTGCATAACTAAAAAGCAGACATAAATTCAGAAATATAAAAAAATATCGCCCAAATTTAAAGAAGATTGTCAAAAAGAAAGCTGATAAGATATCGATATGAATTGTATGTACAATGATTCAGCAAGAAATGGGAGGGGGATATGTACATATTACGAGTACGCGTGATGGTTTACATACAGTGTTTAAGTTATTCATCAAATCATCATAAATGTGATAGTTGAGAATATTATCTAAATGTTAAAAATGGATCAATAAATAAAAAATAAATGAAATAGAAAATAAAAATAGATAAAAACAAACAAACAAACAAACAAACAAACAAATAAACAAATAAATAAATAAATAAATAATATAGGAAAGTATCATAATACAGGTGCTAACTTAAATGCACTGCATATTAACTTTTTACAAAGAATAGACTGCAGTTTAAAGATGATTTGGGCGTTAACCAAACTTTATTGTATTTGTGGTTTTGAACATAAAAGAAATCTTTATCTAATGAATAGATTGTAATAAATCTCCCATTAATCAAACAAAGTAAGGAAGTATGAATTAAAATGTCCATAGTTTATCATCGAATGTGCCCTTATTGTAAAACAAGGAAGTATTATTTGAAATACCCGGGCATTGTATTGTATTATTTATCCCTACATCGTCATTTACACGTGGGGAATTCACAATGATTTAATCTTGGTATTTTTATTTGTATTGTTGAGTAAGGACATGTGTTCAGAGAAGAAGCTCCCTTTTATATCTCTGAACATTGATCACACACGCCTACCATTTCTATTTTTCTAAGTACTCATATAATTGAGTTTATGCGACAAAATTGTGAATTTCTAGACATAATGACAACATGCTGTTTGGTTTCAGTAGCTAGTTTGTAGGTTCCTTAAAAACCGGAAATCGGATTGGCCGGACAAAACCCCCTGACTTTCGGCAAGTGAAATGACAAAGCCGCTCAATAGTTTAATTTTATCTGAATATTCGAAGTTTGCTTTAAAAAGAAATATATTTGATTGACACAGATTGACGAGGTACCATGTTATTAAAATTCGAGCGTAGGTAGTAAAAATCATGTTGGTCCGTTAGTAGGATATCACTTGGCCACGGAGGTCCCAAATTGTCGATTTAACTACTGAAATGAAAGTTATATACAGTGTCATGTGCTACTTTTGAATTTTTATGAAATAATACAATTCAAAAGTAGCACATGACAACAGTAAGACATACTAAAGCGTATAAGTGACATTTTGTAAATTTTTCTATTCTGTATTTCGCCATGGCAGATTAGAAAAAATATTACAATGTCCCCTAAACGTTTTCACAAAGACAGCTTGTATCGACGACTAGTTATTTAGACCACTTTCTGTAAAACGTAAATAAAGTTAACCTTTTTATCAGGTAATTAAGAAATACTTGAGAACGTTCCAAATTATATTTTTTATTTCTTTGTGGTACAAGTCTTATATTTAATAATAAGGTAGAATAGCCTTTGGATGGTTATTATAAGTCGTACACATGTTTATTCTTACACACGTTATCATACGTCATATTACTTAGTTTTAATATTAAGCGTATTACATTTGGATTTCCAGTTTGTTTTGGTCACGTCAAGCACATTTTATTCATGTGAAATCACATTTGCTTAGGTCCGTAATTTAAAACATGAAACTGATGCAACCATCCGATATCATTATACATCTACAGCATTTCGAACATAATTTACATATTTTTGCAAACATAAATACTTATGTTACATGGACCTAAATATAAATAAAACGTTTGTAAATTTTAATGTTTTAAAACTTAATGTATACAAATGTGCCAAGACATCGTGGATTATGTACTGTATGTAATATGGAAATGACTGAGTATAAATACCACTTTTTACTTGTGTGTACAGCATATCGTCATATATACGTTTACAAAGGTTACTAAAATATATTAATATCTAGGCATCAATATAACAGGTCCAAGTTTCACAATCATTTTTAACTTAGATTTCCCTTAACTTAAATTGAGAGTTAGTTAAGTCTAAAATTACGAATAGATATTCTGTGACAAAACATGTTACAGGTATTAAAAAACTTGAAGCGATCTCCCAAATAACCCCTTACCTCTTTAATTCTTTAATATCATTAAATTAACAAAGTTATTAAGATTTCAAATTTGCTAAATTAAAGTTAAGGAATGATGGTTAAACTGGGACCAGGGGTCCTATGCTTTCTATGTGCTTAAGTGTATTGCAAATTTTAAGGTGCTATACTTGATGAATATCTTCAATGAATAAGTTTTTCACATTATAAGCTTTGGTTCATCAAACGTTTTCAGAACATGTTTTATGATTCATAACAAAGCAAACAAGCAAAAATGGCATTGTTGTTGAGTGTCTAAAAAGCACATTTTAAAGATTAAATGTTGCCTTTGTTTCTTTAAAAGATTATCGTTGTTGAGTGTCTAAAAAGCACATTTTAAAGATTAAATGTTGCCTTTGTTTCTTTAAAAGATTATCTATAATCTCTGCATGGATCACACTCTTGATAACAAAACAGGAAATCTTTATACCTTTTCATTGCCGTTTTTGTGGGTAATTGTTTGAATAAAGATAAACTTGTACTTTTTATATATTTTTCTGACAGGGCGTGCTATTGAGAAGCTGAATTCATGTGGGTATATACATAGAGATATCAAACCAGGAAACGTCTTAAGAGCTCTTGATCAAACAGGAAAGTAAGTCAAACAGCCAAACGGACTAAAATAACCACTATTAACAACTTTACCTGTGATATTTTTGTGCGATTTAAATGGGTTAAAATAAAAATAAATTCAAATTACAAATAGAACAAGTATGTTTGTTTTTGATAAAAACAAAATATACACTTCCTAGTTAAATTAGGCTCAAATTGCACCGATATTTGGCAAAAACACCTAAAAGAATTTACACCAAATTTAGGTCAACTGTTTCCTAATAATCATATAATTGAATTACAAATGAAAAGAAATTGACATTATAATTAGTTATAATTAGGCAGTTAATCTTCTTATTTATGAATGCTATTGACAGAAGAACTGTTGGTCAGAGATTCAATTCACCAGTGGAATTATCAGTAGAATTTCATTAGTAATTCAATTATATGTTCATTAAGCAACAGTTGACCTAAATTTGCAGCAAAACTTCGTTAAATTTTTTTCCTTTCTTCCATTTTTTGTTTTAATTTCACTATTCTTCTTATTTATGTGTTATATCATTTCCACATCTTGGCTGTCTCGATGTACATCCGCAGTTTAACCAGAGAATGGTATTGATACAAAAGTAGTTGTTGTCTTTTGTTTACTTTTTGTTTACTTAACATGTCCAATATATAGAAGCTATAACACAGTTGTGGTGTGGCGCGGTTTATGTTTGTCTAACTAGCTAATCTTATACATTGTAGGTCAATATACAAGATATCAGACTTTGGTTCGGCCAGACAGTTGGAGTCAGATGACCATTGTGTATCGTTAGCAGGAACAGAGGAATACTTGGTAAATTTTGCTCCTTACTTATACCACTGTATTAATTTTTGTTTTCTATATGATTACCCATTTGTGAAATCCTTGCATAGTTTAAAACCATTATGCCATTGTCAGAATTCTGACCGATGCCATAGTGTAAATATTATTCAATGACCAAAATTAAAGTGAAATCAATAATGCTGAATGTTAATTATAGGGAACCCAGTCAATGAATTTGTTTACACGCATTATGGAAACTAGTAAATAATTGTACAGTGCCAAAGAAGGGATTTGTGTATTTAGTGGTATTTAGTGTGTTTTTTGACATTTTTCTTATTTTGTTGATTTAGTGTTGCAATAACTATTTGTAAATACACATTTTTCTAGCAAACTCCCTTATTTGATGTTAAGGATAATTTACCATGTAACATTTTGAGTGTCACTTGTGTTTGAACATGATCCATAAAGGTTTAAGAAAGCAAAATTAAATAAAAAATTATGATATATATTTCAGCATCCACATGTATATGATAAAGCATTTATAAACCGTTCTCCAATGATTATCTACAAACATTCAATGGACAGATGGTCGCTAGGGGCAACACTTTGTCATGCAGCAACAGGTGATGTTCCCTTCAAACCTTGTGGAGGTGCTAGAAAAAACAGAGCCGTTATGTAAGTGTTTCAGTATATAAATGCTAACATCGCTTTGCTTTTTGGTACAGATGGCGTTTATAGGGACCAAAATAGATTGTGCCTTACAAAATTACTTGAACGTAGTATTGTTTAATTGTATCCATTGCCTGTCCAAATTCAGGGAATTTTTGTCTTGTTACATATTTTTGTTGTGATATATAAATGGTTCCTTTGCTATTGCAATAGAACACAGACTGTTTCTATATTGTATTACTATTTCACAAGGATGGTACATACAGCAATATTTGTCTTAGATTGTCACACAGTCTGTATTGTTGGCCTACTTTGACGTCGACCTTCGTGTTTTGCCTTGCATTCATGCTTTTGGAAGTCTTGTTTGTTTACTTGATTTTGATATTTAAACCGGTATTATTGTGGTAACATTCATGTTATATCAAAAACAAAGATACCAATTCCAATCTATGTACCACGGCAAAGTAACAACTTTGAAACTGGCAAGTTAAGATAAACACGTTAACTTCCACCAGGAAAGTGAGGCCAAGTGTTCCGGAAGGGTAAGTACCTCCTATTTTACTTGCTACACCCACCACGTGTGAAATACTACGCTATATTAAGGACTATGTACTAACTAGTAATTACGTTATGTATTGTGTAACATTTTATATTTACATCACCAGTTGATATATATTGCCAATTGTCCAGAAGTAGATTTTTATCATTTCCTTACAGACACCGTTACTATTTATAATCTGAAACTTATTTCCTTCCTTGTTCTGTTGGTTTTTCCTCATCAAAATTTAATTTGGATCATTATGAATGCTTGTTTTAATCACGATAAGATGAATAGATTAGATTGTTTTTGTGCTAGTGGAAATAGATATGAAAGGCAATGAACTTTGAATTTGAAAATTTTTACATATGGCACCTATAAACACGTGTCTTACACCAAATACATCTATTTGTCCTGAAAACTTTTTCACACACACACACACACACACACTTTATGCATCGTAAGCATGTAATTTCTTTTCTTTAAGGTTCCAAATGGTGTCAAAGAAACCGAGTGGAAAAATTCGATGCTTACAAGAAAAGACCAATGGAAAGATAACATGGTTTGATGATCTGCCAATGGATTGCAATATGACAGAGTAAGAATTTGAACATTCTTAAAGAACTGATAACCAATTGTATATACATAGGGAGGATGAAGTTTCTTTAAGTAAAATTAAGTTGACGTTACGTTTGGGAAGGACCTGTATATATATTTATGAATGTTAACATTGACTGATAACACTGAGTTTAAGTCTACTAAGGTTGTGGATTGTATATGTTCCTTTAACCAGTATGCCTAAAACATTTGATCATACTTTCTAAATGATTGTTTTGATAAGTTTTCCAACAGGAAGTACGAAAATCAAAATCGCCATAAAACATAAAGTATAAGATGCCTGGTATACGAGTTTTCAGCACTAGAACATAATTTCCTCACCAGTATTGCTCAGAAATAAATAAATTAGTAAAATTTGAATATAATTGAAATATTTTTATTACAGAGGTCTTAGAGCGAGAGTAGTACCTGTTATTGCTGGTCTTATGGAGAAAGACGAACGTAGACAGTGGACAAGTACCACATTTATACATGAGGTAGACAGAATATTGAGGTCTGTTAGAATATCTATCCTCAACACAGATACATGTAGCTACCATACATTATATATGGATCCAGAAAATACGTGAGTTTGATATATAACAGTAAAAAATACAACATTTATCTCTGGAATTTTATTATATAAGGCCTTTGAGCTTACGGATATTAAATGGTCTTTTATCCCATGCCCGTCTATTGCTATATGATATATGTGTTATTATCTAATTATGTATTTACCATTGTTAAAGTGCTTAACTTTCCAGTGCTTAAAGTTTTTCGCTTTGTTTTTGGGATTGTAATTTTTGGTTTGATTCATCGGCTTGTTATTTTGTTTTGAATAAATACATGTAATCACAAATAACACTTCCCATCCTTCAAAGATTTTCAACGGGTTAGTTTCATGTTTAAGAAGTGAAGTGGTGAATGATAAGTTCCTACTCCGTTTTTACCGGCAATTTGCTTATCTTTTTATTTCAATTTTAGGTTTGCATACATATCAGAAAATGTTGCAGCACAAACTGAGATCCCATCGGCTCGACAAAAATATTTTATTGATAACCGACCAAAAGATTGCATGGTCTCTTCTAGCGTTCGAGTGAAGGAATTGCCTTCTACTTCCGAAGAGAAGCCATTAGTTTGTGTGTTCTTAACAGACAATGATGAGTCTAAATTTAATCAGTATGGTAAGGGTGTTTTAAATTGTTACCAACTCCTCATCCATTTAGATTATTACTGTCGTAACGTCTGGAAATTATTTCTGCAAAGTTTGTTAATGATTACGTGTATTGTTTCTGCTCGATATCTTTTCGAATGATTATCAAAGATGCCAATTTCAATATGGCGGCGATGGAAGGAGAACAATCGGACTTCATTGTTCGATAGAAAAACTTTTAAGCTAACAACATATACTTCGCAACAAGAAATGCATTTTAGAAGAGGAAAATGGTAGAAACAGGCAAACATGACGTAGGGTAGAGAACAAATTAGGTCCACTTATAATAAAACAACCGATTTAAACCGATTTATGCATTGGTTGGTGTGTATTTAACCATTGAATTGTTGTCTAGAAGTAGCGTTTATAGTGCTATAACTGCCATTGCCTTGCAAAGCAAACTGAATAATGCATATTAGCGCATTATGATTTGTTTGCTTTGCACGGCAATGACAGTTATAGCACTATAAACGCCATGTCTAGACAGTTCAATTATTACATTTACATTTCCCATTTATTGAAAATCTTATTCTGGTATTTTAATTCTAAACAAAACTTTAAAACACTGTCGTGTACGACATGTATTTCCAATCGCTGGAACAGCCAATCAATGACGTCACTCGTATAGCCACAAGAAAGAGATGAGTTACGTCACATTAGCAATGACATATATACTCCTATAACTGCCATCTGGTTTAATAGAAAGTTTAATACATTAAAACATTACAAATGTAAATATAGTACTATTGAAGTGTACAGACCATACGTTTTACTTTTGATATAGATTTAACATTTACTTAAAATAACAAACAGATTAGGAACGACAAACTGAAATAAAATAAATATATTTTTGTTTTCAGTTCAAAATGTGCATATCCTGATGTGTTTATATTGAGTGAAGATTGTAAAGTCTCGGCTGAAATGTCAATAATTATATATGATATCCTAAAGAAAGTTACAGAGTCTGTCCAAGCACAAAAAGCTTTGACAAACTTCGCAAAAGAATACAGGTAATATTTTATATATGTGTTTTAAAATATATAATTTAATTTTATATAAATTTGAATGTAGTAGTTTAAAGTGATATTAAAATTTTTATCTCTTATTCTTTTTGAATAGTTTTGGACCCCGCGAACCAGCATTTATCATTTTGCAATAAGTTGTAATTATGGACAAGAGAATATACTGTGAAATTCTTAAACACAACTTTGATTCAATAATTAATTATTTCAATGTGTTTTCACATTTCATTGATATTGCTTCATATTTTAATTTGTTCTTATAATTTAATGAACAGTTAGTTCTGTTCTTTTTTTGAGCGCGGCTTGAATAAAAATATCTTCAAAAAGACCATTTAGTTTTAAAATGACAACAAGACTATTTTCCATTTTTACAATTTGTTGCAGTAAATAAATATATGTTGCTCTTGAGAAAAATGCCTTTTTTTATTTTCAAATTCCAGAAGTCCATTATAATACCAGTACGTATGTTTTAACTCAGTAATTGACATCGTCGATTCTAGGTTTGTGACAACTTTTTATTTCTTTTTCATAGATCTTATATTGAAAAACTTGTTGAAACAATAGAGACCGATTACACAAAAGATGTGATGATATTAACAGAAAAGCTTACACGATTCCGTCAAATCACAGAAACAGTGTCAATGTCAGGAATGACAAAAGGTTCATCAGTAAATGAAAAATATCAATACCTGTCAAGTAAAGAGATTGAGGTAAGTTATATTTGAACTATACAGGTCCATCCAGAAAGTTTGGACACCCCATAAAAGTGATTCATAGTTTGTTATAACAATTTTTGACATGCGTTATCAATGATTTAAATAATAGTTGGTTACATGTGACATACCACTAGATCTAATCGATGTAACTTGGACACAATAAAATTTCAAAATACACTGTTATCTACCTTTATATATTCCAGACACAAAAACGGCTGTCCATTGGCAAAAAAAGTAAAATGTTATTTCTAAGTCAAATACTATAAAACAACTTTTTGCAGTAGAAAATGGACGTTATACGAAAAATAAATAATCGTTAAATACACTAACCAAAAATCTAATTTTACCCTATTTCTAATATTTTAGGATTTTCAATACAGAAGGAATTTTAACAGATAAAATGACACATTTTACTTAGGAAGTGCTTAATAATCACTTGAATTATGACGCACAAGAAAGGCTACATTTGAAACTTTATGACAAACGTGATGACTTCAATTTTTCTATTGTCAACTTTCCTTTTTTATGCAGCAATATACCTGCTTCTCCTGCTTATGGTGTATTTGTTTCCCAATTAATACGCTATGGTAGAGCTTGTTCCCACTACGGGGACTTTATACAACGAAGTAGGCTGCTTGCAAATAAATTGTTGACTCAGGGATATTGCAAGCCTAGGCTTATCAAGGCCCTCAAAAAGTTTTATGGCCGTCATCACAGTATTGTTGATAAGTTTAATGTCTCTGTGTCCAGGATTGCCTTGGATATATTTGACGTCTCATAGTCCCATGTTCCTTTCACACAATTTTGATTACACACGTGACGGGTGTAGCTAGCTAAACAGGAGGTGCTTACCCTTCCGGAGCACCCGGCCTCACTTCCCTGGTGGAAGTTCACGTGTCTAACCTAACTTGTCAGTTCCAAAGTTTTTACTTTGCTTCTGGATTGTGGTTCGGAAATGGATAATAATGTTTGTTTTTGATTGGAACTAAGTGTTTAAAGTTGTTTCCAGTATATTCTATTTATTAAGTCAATATTTGAAGAAAGAGGATTTTCCCCAAATATTATCATTTTTTTCACTCACTGTTCACTAAAAAACTAGATTGAAACTTTTATCAATTATGTCATTTAAATAACATTCTAGGTAGATAAAAACAATCTTCAACAAATATAAGTTTCCAAAACACCAAGTACTAAAACCATCAAAATTGCTAGTTTACACAGGTTATAGACGGGGATGTCCAACCTTTCTGTATGGACCTGTAGATAGGGAATAGTGATGCAAAATGAACTTAAAAGAATGAACCACCAACCACTAGTATATACATCACAACGAATAGATCGTTGCCGGGTACCTTTTGCTGCCATTGTTGAAGACGAAACAATAAGTGTTCCAAATAACTGTTGAGGCTAAAACAACTACACTCTCTTCACTATATATATATATATATTTGGGCAATAAAGAGCGGAGAACTAGATCATCCACATGTATTGGAAATTCATTAGTGTTGGTTTCCTAGCCATGTTGGAATAAATGAAAATACCAAATCCATTTCAGTTGCATAACAGATAAAGCGAAAAAATAAAGATAAAGTGACAAAAAGTGATAAATATTGACAACCCAGCTAAGTGGAGATCATTTTACAAGTTTCAAATTTTAATTATCACTGTAACATTACAGGGACAACCTTTAAATATATTGCTTTTTTGTTTATTGCAGATGAAGAAAATTATTGAATTTATTAAATGTGAGATTGTTGACATTAAACGTCTACAACAAAGTAATCGAGAAAATGAACACTTTCTACAATTAAAACTCTGCTCCAATGAATGGTAAGCATTATGAATATATAAACATGCAGTCAATCCTTTTTTGAAGGTCACTTCAAGGAACAAGTAAAATTGTCTTGTTGTCAGGTAGCCTTAATATAGAGATTAAAAAACAAATAAAGTGCAATTGGGATAAAATTTTACTGGTCTTCAAAAGCAGGCTATTTATTATATAGAGACGATCTTTAAAGATTGATTCGACTGTAGAAACTTTTGATGCATTTTCGGTAAAGGTGTTAATTCTCTCTGTCATGAGGTATAACAATCTTTAGGTTTTAAAATTTCTATTTTCAGCATATCAGAAATAGAATATGTATTCCAGCAATCAAAAGACGTTGTAAAATCCATGTGTAAAAGGAGGAAAAATTCTTACTTTACTCATATGGAAGAAGTACGCCACAAAAATGACAAGTATGTGTAAAAAACAAACTTATCTGTCCATTCAAAATCATAATCATCCCAAAGACAAAGTGAAAAACTGCATCATTAGTGAAACACATATATTTCAATCAGGAAAGTGAACCTTTGCTTTAGAAGGATTAGCACCTCTTGTCCAGCAAGCTACGTATTTAAACTACCTGCAAATTTAGATATATCTGACAATAATACACAATTATTGCCTACTGAGTTTGTGATATCCTCGGGAAAATATCTACCAGCAGAGATACTTGCTCAGGGGTTTAAATTATATACTATACCAGTTTTAAAAGGCCGTTTCGTAATACAATAAAATAGAAAGTTTCTAACCTCTGGTAGGTCAAGATGAAGTTTACAGTGTGACACAATAGACGCGTATATTGACAGAATTAATAAAATTTGTTGTATGTAAAATAAACTTTACATATATTCGGTCATGTATTTATATGAATCTGTAAAGTTGATGTTACCTTGGTTAGTGATTTCTTTGATGTTCTTCAAAAGCTATTTGTTTTGTTTAATTTCAGAAAGAAAATGATATGTTATTTCGATTCGGCATCAAGACATTGGAAAAACTGTTGTAACACAAAATCACAAAAACTAACCGAAAGTTTTAAAAAGTGGATGAGGTATAGTATTCCTTTATGTTAGGTTTGAACTTAAAACGGCATCAAAAGTAGCAATAAAAAAGATACATATGGACAATTCGAGCAAAATATGTCAGACAAAAACCTTGATTACCTGGATCTGAAATAGAATTGACTCTGATTACCAAAAAACTCTTTCTTTGTATAAGACAAGCAGTCAAAGAATGTAGAATTAAATGGTGAGACCACAACAAACACAAAGTGGCATTTCCACCATAACAACATGGTTGTAAACATCTTTGAACTGAATATGTATGAATCTCATTTTGAATCAGTGACAACAATTGACGTTTCGCCGACCACGCCCACAATGTTCCGACACTGGCTGCCATCAAGGTACCAAAGCAGCGTCATGGCAACTAATGACGTACTAGTGTCAGTGACGTCATTAAACGGCGCTATTCAGGCCGAGTTTTCATTCGTTTTGCGTGTAAATTAAGCATCCGGCCATTTGACGGAACATTGTGGGCGTGGCTGGCGATACGTCAATTAACTTCAAGATTTTGTTTACCATCGCATGTATTGTAAATATAAAAGCATATAATGTATGATTTAAGCCAATATTACATTACATAATTTTTATTCTCTCTCTCCATTAGGTATCAACATAAAATACAAGAAAAGCTAGACAATGCCAGAGAACATATAATATATCTGCAGTCCTTGAGTCGATCATTCAATAATGAACTGACAACAGTATGTATTACCATATTACACTTTGATTTGTGTTTATTATTATTATAATTATTTTCATCTATTCATTTATTTTAAATTTTTATGTATATTTTAACAAAATGTTACAATCTATATGGAAGTTAAGTTTTGAACCCGAGACATAAAAGCAACCACAGAAAATACAAAATGTAGCCTTAAATGAAAAGTGGTTTTAAGATTTCATCCATTATGTATACTTCATTTCCAATTTTGATTACACACACGTGGCGGGTGTAGTTAGCTAAACATGTGTTTCTTACCCCTTTTAACACCCGGTCTCACGCCCCTGGTGAAAGTTCACGTGTTGTTTAACCTAAGTAGCAATTAAGCTTCATAGTTTTTACTTTACTTTGGTATTGTGGTTTAGACATAGATTGGTATTTTTGTTTTTGATAATATGATTAAAAACAACAGGAATGATACATGAAGAGGAATCACAACCAATATTAATCAGATTGCTAACTATCACTAGTTTGATCTGAAATATTTATACATGTGGTCGCCATGGAATCTTCGATACACTGAAGGACATTCCGATATATCCTCAAAAGTTTTTAGCTTTAATAGATATAATTGTAATAAATATTCAAACATAATCAAATAATTGATCAACAGTATAAGTTTTATTTTCTGGTTCTTATCTGATTTTAAAGATATATGTAATTTGGATTTTAAATTATTATTATTTTTTTGTCATTTTAGTTTTCAGCATATAGTGGAAGAGAATGGTCTATGATGGTATCTTCAGAAAAATGGAAGAGGTAAAACATTACTTTTAGTAGTATAAAAACGATATGTTGTCAAGAATGTGCGTGTTGCATTTATGTCATTGAAATTTTACTCAACGCAAACTTCAGATAAATATTGTTTTTTACAATTTCTTCAGGGCAAGATCAAAGGCTGTTCATATTTGAAATTCTGCTCTATCTGATTATTGCTTCGCTTTAAGAATTTAATAAAAACGCAAAGAATCACATTGGATTAGTTGGTCATGAGGTTTAATCAATTGGTCATGAGGTTTAATCAATGTCATACCTTTAAGGTCGAGGTCACAGTGATTTCTGGCTCCAATTAAAGACGGGGTAATAATTCTCTCTCGGTCTGTTCTTGTTTCGAGTACTTGTTGTTTAGCGACAGTTTTTAATTGATGACATTATCATACAAACAAACATACCAATACATTACTAATACAATTTCTGTTGGTTGTTTTTAGTTTGTTACGCCAAAAGGATGATTCAGCTGTTGTATTGATTGGTGAAGGGAGGAATCTTATGAAAAGGTAAAGGCTTATAAAACGTATTTTGGTGAACAATATTTATTAAATTACTTGTGTCTTTCATTTGTTTCATTAAAGCTAGTGTATTTGGTAAAAGCAACCTGGACGATATTATTTATTCAAAGCACAACTAAACCACAGTTGTGGTTAATCAAATTGTCATTTGTCACTTTTTTGAGAATCCATTAAAATTTAAATTATAATGTATATTTTAATACATTGAGAGTATTTAGTCATTATTTTCTATTTCAGTCTGTCACTGGTCTTGAAAAATTCTTGTCTAGAGAAAATAGGAGATGTTGTACAGCCTGATTTGATTCAAGGTACATTTAGCAGCACATAAACATTTCCGAGGCCCATCGGAAGCAGTTCTTTCAGTGACAGCGACTAAAATGCCCATGGCACATTGGAAGCTGTTTTCCAGAAACAACAACTAACATGCCCGAGGCACATCGGTAGAAGTTCTTCTGGAAACAACAACTTAAATGTCTGAGGCACATCGGAAGCAGTTTTTCCGGAAACAACAACTAAAATGCTGGAGGCACATCGGAAGCAGTTCCACAATGAACAGCACATAAAATATATGAGGCACATTGGAAGCAGTTCTACCATTAACAACACATTAAAATGTCAGAGGCACATTAGAAGTAGCTAAACCAGGAGCAATAGATAAAATGTTCGATAGCAGTTCAATGGAGTATAAAATTTATGCCTATCCAAAACATTCCTATCAGGAACAACATAGCAGATTTTCAATCCATTTGGAACAAATAACCTGTTATTGAAGCACAATAACTTTTATCAGGCGGCTACGGTATCAAGACTTTCTCAGGAATGAGATTTGCGAGGTAATCGATTTTAGAAAAGTGAATGTCAAGAGAAGTAATCGTAGTAGAATGTTGTTGAAAAATCATAGCACATTTAAATCATCAATTATATTATTTGGTTTGCCCTAATAATAGGGATGAATAATCCGAGTCTGAAAAAGTTAGAAATTTATTATACCCTCTCTGCGTCCTTCTATCTATTTATCCATTTCAGAGACAATAATCTTTTAACATTTTTATTTTACAGCATGTTTGTATATGTATAAAAGACGTGAATAATTTTAGGATTTTGTTGTCTAACATTTATTCTGAAAATGCTGTCTTCGTAACATGTCCGCATACCTATAATTTCACTATCCACTAATTCTATTTAACACTTTTGTATATCAGATGGTTATGTTATAAAGGTGAAGATTCCTAACGAACATATACAATTTTAACCATATATATATGATTGTTTTAACTTAAATACTTCTAAGCAGTATGCCCATGCCATCTTTTGTTTCTTTAAACAAACATCCACTACTTGGCGCTGTAAATGCAAGGACGCATATCTGTCTAGTTATTTAGTTGTTATGCAAAAAGGAAAATACAGATAGATCTCCATACCAATATATTTTTCTAGAAGTTATATTAGTTATCGGATACTATTTATGCTCATCCTGAAAATGTTATATCAGACTGTTATATCTTTAACCAAACCACTGGATATATTTTTGCCAATTTCCGTCCTAAATAAGAAATTTATAATCAGTTCCCCGACCAATGTATGTTTGTAACCTTCTTGTCTTTTATAGTTGTTTAATCATTTATTCGCATTGTGTTGTGTTCTTGGTTAGAACAGTCATTATGTCGTGTTCTTGGTTAGAACTGTCATTGTGTCGTGTTCTTGGTTAGAACAGTCATTATGTCGTGTTCATTGTTACTTCGTTTGTTAGATGTTTTTTAGTTCCAAATTGGTTTTATTAGTTTTTATATCAACATACAATGTGTTATGCTATACAGTTTTATTATACGCACAATTGTCATTCATAACATAATACTCAGTTTTTATTTATAGAATTCTAAATCATGCTTTTGTATCATATTTATTTTTTGGATTTTACGTCTGTTTTCCACCTGTGTGAAAAGGTAAATATTTATACGTATATTATGATTCTGCATCCCTAAGTCGGCAATGAATACACCGTGTTATACTGATGTTTTTATGTTTTATTTTCTTTATTTACATGAAATTTAAATAATTGTTTGCCTTTTTATCTTTTCATTGTTAAATTTTATTTATCCATCAGAAACTGAAGTATTTACAATAACGATTTTGTGCTTTTTATCGTTGCAATATGTATATTTTATGTATTATGTATAAACGGGTATAACTGTTGTTAAGATTTATAAATCCCATCCATACGATTGGTTTAAATTATATACTTGGCCATTTGATCTCGTCCAATATGCAACTTTTACAATGGATTCCGAAGCAAACCTAATGAATACCAAAATCGAAATCAATATTTAGAACATGGAAATGCATTTTATCGCATGTCATACAGAAAGGATTTCCAAAAAACCAAAGTATGTCAAAATCTATTTTTAGAAACTGGAAATCCCCGATTACATATCACTGAACATGATGACAGAAGTGCCAAATTGTCATATTGATATCAGTTATGGAGTTTTTCTTTGCTCGATACGACGTGATATAGATCAGAAAAATCGCCATAATTTGATATTGTTAAACATCAATTTTATTAAGACATACATGTTTAAATGTGTATGTATATTTCCCACCGACGTGTATTATAGGACGTAAAATTCCAGCAAATGAATAAATGAGTGAACGAATGGATGAATCTGTTTGCCTTTTCTTCTCTTGCTTTATTTAGCAGTTTCTATCGTTTATTTTGTATTGTTACATTTTATTGGTTGTGTTGGCTATTGTCATGTACATTTTGAGTTTCAAATTTAATTCTTTTAATATCACCATGATATTGATATGTCAAGTGTCATCAAAATATTGTATGATGTTTTTTACTGTTGCACTTAAACATCGATGTATACATAATGTATAATGTTGGCATTGGATGTAATTAGGTTGTAATGTTAATTCATTGTTTTGTTGCCTGTGCCATTTTTACAACTTATCTAGTCTTTTACTATTCGTTAAATTTTGTTGTTGTTAATTATAACTCGTTATTTTATGACAGTTAATCATGTTAATAAACAGACGAAAAGATTGTTTATGTTATTGTTGTTTATATATCATATGGAACGATAGGTGTTAAATTAGGTAGGAAGTAAAACAAACACACTAGTCCATGTCCAGAACACAATGTTACACTGCGTACTAGAGATCCGATGTTTGCTATAATTTTTCAACTCTCACCTTCGCCATCATTTTGCTGGTGAGTGCACGTGGGTAACTTAATATTTGCTTATTTTCGAAGTTTTGCTTTTCTTTGGGGTTGTGATTTGGACATGGATGATTATGTTTTTTATTTTCACCAGCAAAAAACATTGACATGCATGATTAAAAGATTGATATGTTTAATTGTAAATGCCGAAAATTATTTATTCATAAAAAATATAGAAAGTCTAATATCATATTTAATGGTAAAATATTACAAAGTCCTTAGAGTGAGAAGACCATCTGTCCACTAAAGGTCGAAAGGTAAATGTCAAAGATGCATAAGCTGTTAATACCAATAGCGTGACACACAACTATGCATTATAAACATCAAAAACAAACATGCTTATCCATTTCCGAATCACAATCCAGAAGCAAAGTAAAAACTTTGGAACTGACAAGTTAGGTTAGACACGTGAACTTCCACCAGGGAAGTGAGGCCGGGTGCTCCGGAAGGGTAAGCCTATTTAATTCACCATATAAAAATCATGTGTTTTCATTGGTAGAGCTTGTTACCACTTCAACGTAGCAAAATGCTTTTAAATGAACTATTTACTCGTATATATTGGAATTCTAGGCTTATATCATAGTATTTTAAAATTTTTATCACAATATTGTGGATAAGAAAAATGTTCTGTATCCAGAATTATCTTGTTCCAGGTTCTTTTTAATCCAAATTTTATACATGGCTTGTGTAGCTAGTTAGATAGGAAGTGCCCGACCCCACTTCCCTGTTGGTTGTTCCCGTTTTTAACTGAATTTGCCATTTTTTAAAGTGTTGTTATGTATTTTGGTTTGTGATTTGAACAGGAACTGGTACTTTTGCTTTCGGTGTAAATTTAATACAAAGCTAAACACATAGTTCCACAAAGCAAGCTCTGCTTTAACTTCTGAAACTTCCTAATTTAGGTCAAAATTTTATGTAAGATATGAATATGTTTTATCTTTAAATTTAAGCATATCTTTGTATCTTTTGTAATTTCAACATTTTAAACACTACCAAATGCGATCAAGGTGGGTAAATTCAAAATAATTACCTCCTTATTCAAACTTAATGACGGGTATTCCTATTGCTAAATTGGTTTTCCTTAAGTCCTTGTCTTATTAGGTTATTAGGTAACCTAATTCATTTTCCGGACTTTTAAAATTTTAATGTTTACAATCACCAAAAATAAATATACACGCTCTTTATTTAGTTTCTAAATTATTCATGGTAACAAGATTATTAGCAATTTTGACGTATATTCTAAAAATATAGAAATTATGAATATTTCAGAAATGAAACGTTTATTTAACCTTCAAACATTTATTTATAAATTGTAATCGTATAGGAAAACCCAAATCCCCACACATATATATATAGGTCAACGTAAATATATAGGTCAACGTAAATATATAGGTCAACGTAAATAGTACAATATGACTATCTGTTTCTTATTAAATCTTAATGAAAAACCATCTAAAATTATATTTCTTTGTATTTATAACTGTGTCAATTAAAATAATTTGGAGATGGATCAGTAGGCTTGTTTTTAATGTATCGGTAAACTATATTACACGAGCAAAAGAAAGGCAACTCAATGTTTTCACGTTGCATAAACACAAATGGAAATTTCCTAAATGAATTATTAGGCAAACACAAGAGTTTTAGTGTGTCATTCGATTCTCCATAAGGGGTATGCTTTTCTAAATTTCGCAACAAAATCGCACGAACTAAATTATGTAATATGTCATAGGTGCTCATCAAAAAGTTAATCAGTTAAAATATCTTTATCGATTTGCTTTATAAAACAAAATATCAGATTAAAGGCCTATAAATGATAAAAAGAACTGCTATTTCTTTATAAATAATAATAAAATATTTTGTCTTACTCGACCTTAGTTCGCATTATATAACATAGAATAAGTAAAGTCATAAAATTACTTAAAAAAATAAAATTATGAAATTATATTGTATATCATTACTGGACTTTGGTTCAACATAAGATACTTAAGTCATATAATTAAGATATATTCTATATCGAGATTTTATCATCAGAAACATGTAAGTTACATAATTTCACTTTGAAGTTAAACAATCTGCTAATTAGAAAACTAATCTAAAGTGATTTTATCTAATGTTCTAATGTCTTTTTGAAGGGTAAATAATAATGTAACAGTTAACAGAGCAACATGGATACAAAATGGCTATTGATTAGAGTTATGGCTTACTTATTCAACTGTAAATAACATATTAACATAAATTAAAATGTTATATTTCACTTCAAAAGGACAGAATGTGACCTCGTCAAGACAGAGTTGGAATTCACAACTGCGAAATTAGTGCTAAGCCGTTACTGTTACAAAAATGGACAAATTATACACGTGTTTGGTAGTATAAGTTATTGTAACATTTTTTCAGAAACATTCATGACGAATATTTCTAATTATATACCTATAGCCATTAAGGACGTTCCGATTTCCTTTATGTCCTTGTCATATATAGTGTAGGAATATTGTTTAAAAAAAGATGATTTTTTAAAAAATACTAACTATAAATTTATTTCATTTTATATTCATTAAGATTGCCACTTAGAAAAAGTGTATATGTTGTATTAATAATAGGTTGGAAAGTCCATAAATATTAGACGGAACGAAAGTGAAATTTCATCACTCAAAACTTTAAAACTTTTTAATCTTAAAGATTAATATTTCCGCGTGTACATGCATTTTAATAATGAATACTAATGTCCATATATTTTCTTTTTTACACTAACAAAGAAAGACAACTCTTGTGTTTTTAAGTTTAAGAACAATCAATCAGTTTAATTTTGCCGCGCTAAAATTCCTCATCAGTGTTACTCTACTTAACTGTTAAGTGTAAAACAAATGTAAAATGACTTGACAATATGAAATACACCAAAGAAGACAAAAAGACACCACTTGTATATTTCTTTCAACCGAATTACATAGTTATAATCATCAACAAACATACAAATCCATGAAAACATGACAATCCAAAAGCAGATTAAAAACTTTGAAGTGGTAAATTAAGTTAAACATGCAGGAAAGTGAGGCCCAGGTGCTCTGTAAGGGTTAAAAAAACACCTGGCTACCTAGCTAAATCCGCCATGTGTGTAACCAAAATTGAGAATGACAAGGAAATATAGAATTTTGCTTACATTATAGACATTACATTGACGGGCGTATATTGAGTAATATATGCAGACTACTTGGAACTAAACTGTTGTCTTAGGGATATTGCAAGCCCAGGCTTATCAATTCCTCAAAATGTTCTATGGCCGTCATCACAGTATTGTTGATAAGTTTGATGTCGCTGTGTCCAGGATTGCCCTGGATATATTGATGTCCCATAGTTCCACCTTCCTTTCACACAATTTCGATTACACATGTGGCGCGTGTAGCTAGCTAAACAGGAGGTGCTTACCCTTCCGGAGCACCGGCCTTATTTTCCTGGTGGAAGTTCACGTGTCTAACCGGACTTGTCAGTTCCAAAGTTTTTACTTTGCTTCTGGATTGTGATTCGGACATGGGTTAGTATGTTTGTTTTTCATAATATACCAGAGTTATTCGATGTGCTTCAATAATACTATTTAAGGAACATTGTATTTATATAAGCCCGACTGATAAACATCAGGGTCCACTCTCCTCAATCATCTATCTAAATTTTAATCTAAATATTAAGACAAACTTACAAAGAAAAATCAATGGTCATTTTTTTTACTGGCACAGTGTTTTTGACTGGCTGTTCACGCCTTAATTATCTTCAGCTACTCAATCTACTGTTTATAATTAAATGTGCGTTTTTGTTTGAAGACATATTGATTATAAACATACAAAATAGACTTATATTTTAATTCCAATGCATGTATGTCTTCTAGAATTGCTCTTTCTTTTAAATTGATTTCTAAACGCAAGTGCTACATGTATAAATACATAAACACACTGCATTGAAATATATTAAAATTGAAATGAATGTCAAACAGTTCACAAGTCAATCAAACAACGTCTTTAGTTTATAGAATCTAACATATCGATTGTTTCTGTTAATATGAATTTTAAATTAATTTCTGAACAAAGAACACAATTAATTTTCTTTACAAATAAATATAAAACATCGATTTTACTATTTCTTGTTGACAGTCGTGACAAGAACCACAGGGAGACAACATAGATATAATTTACTGCAAACAAATACCGAAGTACGCACAGTTGTTAATAATGCATTATGTAACGATCGATCAAATTACTGTGTCAGCAATAGCTAACAATTTAGAAAAGACGTTGTATTAAGTCAGTGATAATGCAAGTCTATGTTTATCAAGGCCATCAAAAAGTTTTGTGGCCGTCATCACAGTATTGTTGATAAATTTGATGTCGCTGTGTCCAGGATTGCCCTAGATATATTTGACGTCCCATAGTTCCACGTTCCTTTCACACAATTTTGATTACACATCTGGTTGGTGAAGCTAGCTAAACAGGGGGTACTTATCCTTCCGGAGCACCCGGCCTAACTTCGTAAGTTCATGTGTCTTACCAGACTTGTCAGTTCAAAAGTTTTTACTTTGCTTCTGGATTGTGATTTGGAAATGGATTAGTATGTTAATTTTTGATTACTAAAGCCGTTTTACTTTCGTTGCATTATACAGCCGAAATAACATTCCTGATTATAAGTGTTAAGACCAAACCCTTGAAAATCCAAATATTCTTGTGATTAGAAATAAGACAAACAGAAAGAAAACAAAGTTTTAAGCGCATGAGCACTGATTTTTGTTGAAAGACAAATGCTCTTCATTTTTTATTGAAGTTTCAACATAAACATCAATATTATTTGATAATGAAATAAAAATGATTATAACAACACTTTTGATTTTATTTCAAAAATATGAACTGTTAACAATAATGATTCGTTATACAGTTTATTCCATCCATGTTTCGTAAAGCAAGAAATTGACAATATAATCCAGATTTATTTATGCATATTACAGAACAGCCATTTAGTCTGAAAATATGAAATAAACTGCTTAATTTACATAATAATTCATTTTCTAAAACATCAATTTAAAAGAATACATCATGTAGGGAACATCTGTTTTTGATTTTCATCTTATTTCATGTGCCGATTTAATTCATAATAAATATTAATAGATAAAAATAGATTTAATAAATTTAAAATTATGAAAAATGTAAGGAATAAAAAGGACTTTTAAAATAATTTAAAAGATAGATATAGATATGTATACCAAGTCGGTTTGATAATAGTTTAAACGTTACCAAGAGCATTAATCAATTAATAATGCATAATTTAACGTATGCAATCTTTCTATAAATAACTAGTAATGATCTCTTTATTTTTTTATAACGTATTTTTACATTTTACAATTTATATTGAAGATAAATGTATTTCGCTTAAATTTACTAATTATCTTTCAAAATGTTCTAATATTAATACTTTGATATTGTAATTAAACTCAGATTCTCAATAAAAAAACTCATTGATGCATATAAAAGATATATATATAAAAGTCAAAATTTGTTTTTTTTCAGAACGTTTTTTATTTTGTACAGTTATCACTGCGTGCGTAAAATTGTCCTTTGAGTATCATCAATTGACGTATCGCCGGCCACGCCCACAATGTTCCGACACTGGCCGCCATCACGGTACCAAAGCAGCGTCACGGCAATTAATGGCGTACTAGTGTCAGTGACGTAATTAAAATGCTCTTTTCGGGTCGAGTTTGTATTCTTTCTGCGTGTAAATCAAACATCCGGTCATTTGACGGAACATTGTTGGCGTGGCCGGCGATACGTCAATTAAACACACACATTACTTTAAAGACTAGCAAATTAAGTTAAACACTTGAACCTCCACCATAGAATTGAGAACGATTGCCCAGTTAAACACTTAGTGTCTATCTGGCCGTACCTGCCACGTGTAAATTCGAAATTAAAAATGAAAAGAACATGGAACCATGGGACAACAAATGTATCCAGGTAATTTTGGATACAGTTAGCTAGACAGGGAGTTTTATGCTTCCTGAGTACCCGGTCTCACTTCCCTGATTCACATATCAGATTCGATGTTTTGCTTTGAGAGTGTGATTTTAACATGAATTAGTATGTTTGTTTTTGAAAATTGATACTGTAACTACTTTCAAGCGTCTTCAAAAGGAAACTGAGTCACTGGATCACTGGGACCACTGGACCCAAACAATGAAACACGAACATTAAGTAAAAACTAGTACATTCATAAAACACGTGAAGTTTCACCATGAAAGTGTGGACGGATACTCCAGAATTGTAAGTCCATTCTACATAGCCAGCTAAACTCTCCACGTGGTAATTCTAAATTTAGAATAAAAAGGACATGGACCTATGCGACATCAAATATATCAAGTATACCTTTGGATATAGAGACATCATACATGTCAACGTTATTCAACTTTACAGTATTGTAATTATTTTAGTATCAATGCTGTCTTAACAAACGCATTCAAACATTTAAAGTATTCTTTGTTACATGTATTAAAAACAAATACACCAATCCATGCCCCAATCACAAACCAAAAGCAAAGTAAAAACTTTGGAACCGACAAGTCAGGCCAGACACGCGAACCTCCACCAGGGAAGTGAGGCCGGGTGCCCCGGAAGGGTAAGCACCTCTGGTTTAGCTAGCTACACCCGCCATGTGTGTATATCACATAATATACCCAACATCTAACTGATATCAATGAAATAATATGAATTATTATTATACCGAAACGGTCGTCTAGTACTGCACAATTAACAATGAAAAACAAATATTTTAATTTCTGCTTTTTTGACAATTTCTGTTACAGAAAATTATGTATTTGGTCAAAAGGTGCGCCCGAATTTATTTTCGAGTACATTAAACAAACTTATTAGCAAATATGAATGGGTACATTAATCAATTTGTTCACGTGACCTTTACATGTGTAATGACTGCAATTATCAATTTGTTGTTCTCAACGTCCTAAAAGAGAACGGCATCAGTGGGTTTTCTTGAAGGGATTTCAATACAAAATAAGTATAATAACAAATACATACACAAAATGAAGACCTCTATTTTGTGTTTTTATTATAAATATAAATAATCATTATAAATATAGATAATTATATAAATTTAGATAATTACAAACAATTCATTTAAAAATTAATTTAAATCTTCACAATCACGCTTTTTAAGTAATATAATGCACATTTTAATACAAACAAGCCCCATAGTTCAAACTGTTAGATTCTTTTCAAAACAAGTGCTTTTCGTCTATTTGAATTACTTATTTTCCAATCTACATATGCTTAAATGAATGCAGAGATGCACAAATAGAAAAAACGTTTTGTTATAAAAATAGATAATAGCTAGCTACGAATTTAATTAAATTGAATTTTAAATTTTAACAATAAAAATTCACAGTTATACACACTCACACATGCACAAACCTCATAGTTCACAATACAATACAAAATACTTTTTTTCCAGAACGAATATTTTTTGTCTTTTTAATACAAATATTTCAGCTGACACGTCAAGTTACTTTAAACAAGTCCTGATACGGCAAGGGGGGTAATCATTGCGCTTCAAAAAGTTAAAAAAAGCACGAAAAACCTTAAACGCTACAGAATGTTTTGTACTGGGTATCCCAATTTCATGTTTTATTTTTATTTTGAATGTGGTTATTTGATAAGAATTCAAAAATAGCTCACGACATCGTACATACACGGAATGGAAAAGTTCAAACTACAAAGATAGTTGTTAAACAAAAACAAAAACAACAATGCAAATGCAAATCACCATAAAAATCAAAGTGAAATCTTTTAAAACTGGCACATTTAGTAAACACGCGGACTTCCACCAAGGAAATGAGACCAGTTGCTCCGAAGGGCTACTAAATCCTGTCTAGCTGATACACCAGCAGCGCTGCGTGAAATTGAAATTGACAATGAATCCATGTTCACCATCCAAAGTGAAAACTTTAAAAACTAGTAAATTTAGTTAACAGGTGAACCTCCACCAGGGAAATGAGGCCGGGTGCTTTGGAAGACTACTACCTCCTGTGTAGCTGATACACTAACAACACGTGAACTCGAAATTGAAATGAAAGAAACTAAATTAAATAATATTATAATAAATGCTCATATATAAATCACAACATAAATGTGAATTTTATATGTGCATTTTACTTTTTATTTATATCCCGTATCAGTTTGATTAATTTTAAGTTATGATTGAATCTGTTTATGTTTGTTAGAAGGCAAAATCAAAATATTGCCATAAAGTATCCTAAATACAAATTTAAACACTCAACTTATTTATCCGATTATTATGTTTATTGTCTGTGATAGTTATACCAATGGAATTAAGACAATGATATATACGGTCAGAGTTTTCCATTTCCTTAAGCATTTTAAATGTGTCTTAAAATCAAAATTTATAGCACAAAACGTGTTAAAGATCAAACTAAAATGATAACAGAGTCATTGTGGGGAAAATAACTTAAATAAATATTTTATGAAAAAAAATCTGCTCTAGGACAAGATATGTCATAAACTGTGAAAAAATGAAAACCGTACATATTTCCGAATCGTTGCATTTAGCGGAATCTTGTGTTCAATTGAAAATAAAATTCCATCTATTATATGCACGTGATAATATTATTACATGCTTTATGACGGTCAATACAGTAGGTTTAATTATTGAAATTGAAGGTAAACCCAGTATGACTTTGTAGACATCATTTACCTTATCGATTATCAATATCGAAACTATTACCACATTACTTTTCCTTAACTGTGTATAACGCATGCATATCGAAACTACATTTTTCTTGGGAATTTATCGACATTCTTTATTCCCGTCTACATATTTAACATTTGGACTTCTTACTTGAGAAGCATTATGATAAAAGCGTGTATTACAAAGATGACAATGAACAAGTTTATATTATACTCACACGCCAAGCTTTACAGTATTACTCTACATATCAAACCACAAAATCATATTAAAAGAAATAATTTAAACAATCGAAATGTAGTCATAACGGGGTTGCCAAATGTTCAATATATAGCAATTACATATTATACAAATTTTAATTTAACAGCATAAAACCAAAATTGTTATCAAGATGTTAAAAATATACCTAAAGGACCAAAATACTATTACCAAATTTACCTAAAGAAGTACTTTGCATGAAGGAGTATACTTAGTTTTTTGAGGAATTTGTACAACATTTAGCAAGTTACACAAACAGACTTCCAATTTAACAATGTGCATTGGAAGCACAATGATTACACGTTACAATGATTTGTCACTAGAATCTATACATCAAAATCTAACATTGAAATATGTAAAAACGCCAATTTAAGCAGAAATATATTAAGACATTAATTGCAGCCAAGAAGTACGACGGAGTGCCAAGACAGAAGTACGACGGAGTGGCCATCCGATAAATAAGGAAGTACTGTGTTATTTTAAGGCTCTTTTGAATCATATAATCAAAAACAAACATACTAATCCATGTTCCGAATCACAATCAAGAAGCAAAATAAAATACGCCATTGCCTGCAGGTCGCTTTAAAATATGTGCATAACGTCTAAACCCAATTGCTCGTGTCTTAAAAGCGTTTCGAGGAAAACATAATAAACGAATATTAATTAGGAATTTCAACTCAGTTGGAAATCACTAACCGGTTACTCGGACATCTTTTCGACCAAGTACTCTTGTACTCGTTAAACATAATAAATTACATTAAATAAATTATTAATAAATGGTGGTCAAAATTGTTAAGAAAACAGAACAATGAATAAACTTTCAGATAACAAATAATTTTTGTTCTAAACTGAATTATAACAACACACATGTATGTCTCTTGAATAGTTCTTCAATCGGAGGGATAGCTGATTAATCTTCAGTCATACACATGGATTTGTTTTCACTTCAAATTGTAGTGTTTTGTAATCCATAAACTTCTTTGCATGATAGCTTTTCATACTTAATAATGAATTGATTTTTCTTCCTCACATTGTGCTCTGGTTGTTATGTCTCACATTGTGTGTATGTGGTTTCCAAACAGGAAGGTCTTTTGCTTGAACTTTTCGGCTGTTAATTTCATCCGGTGACGGTGTTACTATTGTTATAGGGACACTGTTTGTTGGTGAAGTTTTTGTTTTTCTAACCTTTTCCCATGAGCGGCGAACCCTTTTTCTCTCTCCGTAAGTTACGGTGTTTGACCTAATAAAGCACCCTTTACATGCACGTCCACAACAGCCACCGTAACCACAACAGTTGAAGAAAGAACAACAACCCCAGCAGCAGGTCAGACAGCAAGGGAGACAACATCTACAACAACATCCTATAGCTAACTCGTCCTCGTACATCGATAAACTGTTCGTATCGTCGCCGTCGTCAACTCTGCGACGTCGATGTCTTCCACTTTTGCTGAAATTGAATGATAAATAAAAGATTGTATGCACAATAGAAATTTGAAAATTAAAAACATATACTTGGTAACTGTAAAGAATACAAAACAATGCAATTCAACTATAAAACAACCAAACTAGAGAATGCAAAGAAAAGTATAGCAATAACATTAAGCAACATACAAACAAACAGTCAAATTATTGATTACAGTCCTCAATTTTACACATAGTATCACAATATTTAAAAAAACAGAACTGCTCACACAAGATACAGATAATAAATAATATAAATAAATAAATAAATAAATAATAAATAAATAAATAAATATTCATAGTTCCAAACAAAAGTATATAAATTATATATTGTGAAATAATAATTATAGTAGTACTAATAATATAAACTAAAACTAGTATATATACAAGCCAAACATACAATATTACACAAACATAGTATAAGCTACATTATGAACACATCTAATATAAATGAGCAAAACTAATCCAGTATTATTACACGCATAAATGAGATAAAATGTCACATTAGTGCTCCAGGAACTAAGAACTAAGGCTTATTATCTCGTCGAGAAACATGAGAAATAATAATAATAATAATTGTTTGTAAAGGCTAAATTTTCAACTGTATGACAAACGTGATGACTTTAATTTTCCTATTGTAAACTTTTCTTTTCTATGCAGCAATATGCCTGCTTCTCCTGCCTATAGTGTATTTGTTCTCAACTATACACTATGGTAGAGCTTGTTTCCACTGCGGGAACTATGTACAACAAAACGAAGCAGGCTGCTTGCAAATAAATGTTTGACTCAGGAATATTTTAAGCATAGGCTCATCAAGGCCCTCAAAATGTTTCATGGCCGTCATCACAGTATTGTTGATAAGTTTGATGCTTCAATGTCCAGGACTGTCCTAGATATATTAGACATCTCATAGTTCCATGCTCATTTCACCGAATTTTGATTACACACGTGGCGGGTGTAGCTAGCTAAACAGGAGGTGCTTACTCTTCAAGAGCACCTTGTCTCACTTTCCTGGTGGAAGTTTACATGTCTTACTTAACTGGTCAGTTTCAAAGTTTTGCCTTTGTTTCTGGATTGTGATTTGGACATGGATTAGTATGTTTGTTTTGATAGTATACAAGATGTAATTTTGTGTTTAAATACATTGGTGTATTAGTTGTTTGCTGTCAAAATTTATTAACGTAGAATATACGATGTAATTCAAATCTCTGCATCTAAACCTTAACCAGGCAAACTAAATGAATAGGCTTTTATTAATATTTAAATATGTACTTACCAGCATATATATTTTATACAGAAAAACAGTAGTAAAATTGTTAGCACTGTCACCAACAGAATCAGCAAGGCTATCACTAACCAAAACCATACTGTAACAGAATCAAAATAAAGTTAATGAGGTCATTTGACATTGATGCCGCTTCTAGAGATTCTATATAAATGAATGGCACTCTATCTGAAGTATGTTGATAACCTGGTAATAGTTTTTTTCTTAAATAAGACGTCAACATTGAATCAAAATAGTCTCTGTATTTGAAAAGCAAAGAAATCGACATATTTTGTTATAAGTTTGACATGTTTCACTGTCTTTCCTTTTGTGGACGTTACAACCTAAACTGGTAATAAGTAACATCTACATTATTCATCATTTTCTTTATTTTGGTTTCAAATACACCTTCTTGTCTATTATTGAAGCTTTAATAGCTAGAATGGGGAGAGGGGTTCTGTTGACAGTTTCACATATAGTGTCAGTCAAACGTCGAAAGTATTTTTTATAATTGCAACACATGTGTTTACCTAACGTTTATTTTTGTTATCTTTTATAGTAACCTGTTTTAGGTGGATATAGTGGTTATTTTTAAGTATACGTTTTTTACCTGCAAATTTCTAGACAATGTACTACATATATACATAAACATTCATGGTAAGTAAAACAAAATCTGTACTTTAAAAAAATTGAAAAAATATCAGAATACACTTATTTGGAATTACAATTTGTACGTGACATAAAACAAACATCAAATGATTCTGATTGATTTTTTCCACAAAACACGATGTCGTTTTCTACGAGTAAAAAGTTATGTTATGCGATATGTCTGGGCCAGATTTCACAACCGCTAATACTAAATCTCGTATAAAAGTATAAAAACATTTCGTTTCTCTACACTTTACACCACTACCCCAATTTCCAATTAAAGAACGTATAAAGCAAATTATTTACTTGTCATTCTTTTACAAAAATAGGAAGTCAAGATACAAATATTTAGTACTGAACAGGGATTCTGGTCATTTTGTCAAGCACCGTACGGATTCCAATGAAAATGAACCATCGAAATGTTAGAGTTTTTGATAGACAATATATTAGTTGCGTTTGGTTATATAATTTTCAAAAAAAAAAAAAAAAAAAAAAAAAAAAAAAAAAAAAAAAAACAATAGGGTAAAAACTGTGCACCATTGCTTGGTTTACAAATAATACGCTATGGTAGAGCTTATTCAAACTAGGGGAACTTTATACAACGAAGCAAGCTTGTTGACCCAGGGGTAATGCAAGCTAGGCTTAAAATATCACAATATCATCAAAATATTTCTGTTAAATATGATGTCTTTGACGCCCCGAAATTCGATGTTCCTTTCATTTACAATTCTGATTAGACACGTGGCAGATGTAGCTTGCTACATGGGAGGTTCTTGCCCTTTCTCGAGAACCGGCCTAATTTCCCTGGTTGAATTTAACATGTTTATCTAAATTGTTTAGTTTCAAAATTTTCACTTTACTTTGGACATCGATAAGTAAGTTTGTTTTTGATTGCTACGATATTCTGGATTTAAGGTGTCATTTTCAGAAATCACTACAAGCTTATGAGATCTTTATTTAGGTTAACTAGTAACAATTTCAAAAGTCTTAATTTAAGTAAAGAAAAAAAATAGTGTAAGAAAGGAAACTGAATCCAGGTTCATTAAAAATATGTTTTTCACAAATTACATGTTGTCATATATATATATGCTTTTATTCAGTAAGTCATTGAAATTTTTTGCCACCCATGGTGTTTGATAAAATAATGATAGTTTGCTTGCCTATGTTTGATTTCCTTATGATGATAGAATAAAAAAGCAGTAGAAGGACACACACATTTTGTATAGATAATTAAATGTAAAGTAATTGTTAGCGACTTTAAAGTTTTAGTTCTATACCCCTGAATTCGTAAAATAAACTTAAAATTTTGGTTAGGAACTCGATCTACAATAAAATTATATAACTGTTTTTATGTTGAATAACTAGACGTTTGTAAATAATCTAAATTTTAAATTAAAATTATATAACTGTATTCATGTTAAATAAATTACCGTTTGTAAATAATCTAAATTTTCAATTAAAATTTACAAACATAAAATTAAAAAAAGAACGGTAGAGTAGACGAAATGTAAATAAATCTGTATATAAACGTTGACATAAATCACACGCTAGATCAAATACAAATCAATTATATACATTTAAATTAAATGATTATTTTTGGAAGTTTACATATTATTTAGATCCCCCAAATTTGTATAAAATGGTTTTATAAAACATGTGATAATTCGTAAGTAAATCACCGGAAAATCCCACATTTGATATACACCCGTCCCCTGCCTACGGTTATAAGTGGTGGCCCGTACTGTGAAAATCTTCCTATATTGTGAGAGTATGGTAATGAATTATAAAAACATAGCACAATAAACATTTCAATTCAAAATCTGCACAATGTTTCAAAACCATATCACTTGATCCACAAAGACTTGTTTTTGTAATTAATAAGTTGTGTTTTATTTATATTAACAGTTAGATGTAGTCTAAGTGACAGACAACTGGTCGACAGTTTGTTTGGGCAATGCATAAATAAGTCGATCTCAGAATATACTTAATTAAACAGTATAGATAAAGGCAGTTTGTTTGTGTTTTAAGTTAACGAGTAAGTGTACCTCAAAGTATACTTAAACTTTTAAGAAACAGTCCAGATAGAAACTCTAGCTGTTGGAATTTATTATTGTTGTTGTTATTCTTTATATCAATGATTTTCAATGGAACTCTATTTTTTTAAATTAAAATCACTAAACTGAAATGACTTTTTTATTTCATTTATTCGGAACATGCTCTATTTATCTGGGAGTTAGAGACTGCAATACAAACTAGGAAATTGCAAAGGGAAAAAAAATTTTCTGAAAACAATTACTTGGCAAAGCGTGTCACATAATAACATATTGTACCAGTTCTAATTTTACATCACTAGACGGCCGTTTCGGAATACAATTTCTCATCAGTGAAACCAATTTTTTCCAAGATGTTGAAAAGATACCCAAAGGACAAAATATATTTTTTACCAAATTTAGTTAAGGAAATACTTTGCACGAGGGAGTGTATCTTATTTCAGATGGTAATATTAAAACATACATGTGAATATTATATTCCTATTGTTGTCTTACATCGCCTTTTTACGATGCCCAGTGCTTATATTTGTCCGATGCTTGTTTGTCATTTTGTCCGATGCTTGTTTGTCATTTTGTCCGATGCTTGTTTGTCATTTTGTCCGATGCTTGTTTGTCATTTTGTCCGATGCTTATCACAGTCATTTGTATTTCAACCTAAGTTCATCGCCAGTCTTGTTAGTGTAAGCTTGCTGTGGTGAGTTCAAAATTCTTTTGTATTTGCCTGATAGATGTTTGCTATTTTCTTTCTTTATCTAAATAGAGGACCGAAAGTTCCTGTGAATATATGTATATTCAGGAAAACGTTAAGGATTTACTAGTGGTTCTAGCATTGGTAACCAGGAGGTAGTTGAATGGAGTTAAATCCTTTTATACTGACCTTCCGAAAAACTATAATTTTATATATAAGTATGTCAGTATTGAAAATGGAGTTAAAATTTAAGTTAAATTCCGTAAAAACTTTAAATATATACACAATAACACCTTTTTTTGCACGAAAGTGGTACTGTTCTTGTCATTAAGACTAAGAAGTCTTTAGAAATGTTTTTACTCAAATAGATGATAACAAGTCAATTAACAACAGTCGGTACTTTTGAGTATTGGTAAGTTACATGCTTACATTAAAAAGAAGAGTTTCACAACCTTCAATTATTTACAATCTTTTACTATTTATGATGTTACTTATATTTTACTAAAATGAATGGATCCGGGACCTGATTACTTTATATTTGCCAAATGTATCAGTCACATAAATTAAAATGTTCTCAACTATATCAAGTGTCCTTAATATCAGGGACAACCTTTACTGCTTAAGATAAATAATTCAGTTTATACCCAAGTTTCTTAAACTAAATAACCGAATACTTTTTCTCATCTGGAGTTTTAGTTGTTTGAAATATTTAATGATAAAAGTTGCCAAAGTATGATGCTGCCAAGAACGAATATACCTTCATATAACTAAAAATAGTTTCACCAAACCCCTACCCCCACTGCTTAATTATCTACCATTCGAAATTTTACGGGATTTTATTTATCAGTCGATAAATATTCATTTATTAGTTGCAGAGGCTACGAAAAATTCAGGCAACATCCCCTGACCATTGCCTCCCATGGGAGTCCACATGACTTTTTGGAACACACAAACATACTAATCCATGTCCTAATCACAATTCAGAAGCCATCTTTGAAACTTATAAGTTAGGTTAAACACGTGAACTTCCACCGGGAGAATGAGGTCAGGTGCTCCAAACTCATAAATATATTTCTCATACATACTTACTGTCCCATAAAAAAGACAAAGCACATGTGGGATAACCTCCGTACCAAGTCCGACCATAACACGTGATCGTGGGGCTTCCGGACATCGTATAACCGGAATTGCACACATAATGTACCTGCGTCCCATTATCATATGTCACTTGAGTTCCTAGAACATAACCATTAGCTATTCCACTTGGCTGTGAGCAATTTGCGCTCATTATTCTAGTAAAGTCCTTTATCAAATAATCTTACAAATCTGACTGCTTTAATATCTTGGATTTCTTGGCTATTAAACTAAGGTGCTGAAATCGTTTCTGTTTATATCAAATAATGATATCCATAATAAAAGTAAATAATGGAAAACGTACGTATTTACCTTTACGGAATTCTGTTAAAACCTCCAAACTTTGAATTATGTTAAACACGATTTATTTATAAAATTTTGTTAAAGTTAAATATTTATTTTGATAAATAAATATATCAAAAAGATTTAACATCAAAAGAAAATAAATATCTTAAAGCTTTTCCGAAAGTCTTTTAAACAAAATATTAAACGTTTTTGCGAAAAACTTTTTCAATTTTTTATAAAGAGCATTTAAACCATGTTAATCCTGCCCCGAGTCACGACAAATTTGATTGCACCTCAGTTATGAACTTTTGCTAACTTTTAAAGATCTATTTAAATTTCTTTTTGTCGATTTAAACGGTAGTTGTTTAAGACAATAATTAAAGATAGCACGGCAATACACAAAAATAAACACGCATGCGCTTATTTATTTAACGTTATGTTACTGTACAGGCCTGTCGAAAGTTTAACACTGAGCTAACGAATTAGCATCTCATCCCCGTTCTCTCCTTATCTTAACTATATATCTCGACAACTTGTCTTCAGTTGTTATCTATTTCTTGACAGCTTTCCTGCTACTAACTATCTATTTACTCGACAGCCGAACTTTGACTCATTTTAGTCAGCCCAGTGTTAAACTTTCGACAGGTCTGCACTTTATATAAATAGAACAATTTTGTCAATATTTGACAATATACTTCAATTAAGGGGTTTAAATTTCGTGTATTTGAGAGACGAGTTAATAGAAAACGCGATATCAAATTGAAGGTTAGACTTACTGCGAACATAAACAGTAGGGGTATCTATATAAGTGTATGATTTCTACTATTTAAGGGGTATAATACACAAATACAATTAACTTTAATAAAGAGATACCGTACAGACCTGTCGATAGTTTAACACTGAGCTTATAAAAGGGAGTCGAAGCTCGGCCGTCGAGATATAGATAACTGGTGGACGGAAAGAGCCGAGAGTTAGACAGCAGCCACCGAAAACCTGACACGGTATAGCTTAGTACTACTAGTCTCTATAGAGGTCAAGATGAACTGTCGAGATATGGATAACTGGTGGACGGAAAGAGCCGAGAGTAAGACAGCAACCACCGAAAAGCTGACACGATATAGCTTAGTACTACTAGTCTCTATAGAGGTCAAGATGAACTGTCGATTCGTCACTAATTAGTCAGACCTGTGTAAAACTTTCGACTGGTCTGTACTGTGTGTGTTATAAGCATTATTAAGATGATCAGACCCATTCACGTATTTATTGTATATTAACAGAATATTCTTGAAGTCAAATATTGGTTCGGTTAGACGTAAATCGTCATTTAACTGAATTAATGATGATTCTCTAATTTCTAAACAAATAAATGAAAAAATTGACGTAATACATTTTGAATTTACTTATCATTTTGACATTGTTGGTTTTAAAGTATGATTTTTGAAGTGGAAAAAGTCTTCGTGAATATTCACTGATTAGTATAAAATCTTTAGAATTTTATATATAAATGTTATATATAGATTTTCAGTTTATTTTAATTGTATGAACATCTGCAATGAAACCAGAGATAGTACACGATTTGGATAGAAATAATTGATTAAACAATTGGCATATCAATGACATTTTTGTAAAAGATAAAACGCGGACACCAATTAATATTTCGTTTTTGTTCAGGTCAGCTAAGATTTCAGTATTCAGTTTTATTCACACATATTCTTATACTGTTATGAACATGTTTTTCTCCTAAATCGTATTGAGGGTGTACCTCTAACTAAATTGAAGGTGCGAGCATGTATAACTTCCCTGGTGGAATGTTCACGTGTTTAACTACATTTGCCAGTTTTAAAATGTTTTAGCATGGATTGGTGTGTTTTTTTAATTTTGTTGAAATCCTGTTATCGAGTCATTAATTTGAATTTTTGACATCCGGTTTTGCATTGAGATTTATGCAGTGCAATCTTGTCGAAAGATTAACACTAAGTTGACGACTTAATGCCGAATCATCTTACCTCCCCTTAGCTATATCGCGACAGCTCTGTCATGTGCTGTTTTTGAATTTCTATTAAAATAATGCATTCAAAAACAGCACAATTGTCATGTGCTACTTTTGAATTATATTATTTCATAAAAATTCGAAAGTAGAACATGACAGCTCTTCCACAGCTGCTATCTATCTCTCGACTGCATTTCAGTCTCTACATATCCATCTCTACCACTCAGCAGGTTCAACTCCTTTCTGTTGGCTCAGTGTTAAACTATATGAGGCATTTATCTGACTTAATTTGTTTATTGTTTCTTTTCTTGTTAACTTGTTTCGTTCTTTACGACTTATAGACCTTAATACAACGCATGTACTTACCATCAAGTAAGAAGGACGACATGACATAATGGATAAATACCGGTATACATGTACGTACTTACCGTTGCAGAAGAAGGATATTTAACAAGACGGATAAGTGGTACCATCAGACTCTATCTGTTGGAGACAGCCAGGTTCAAAGAGTATCGGTCTATGTACTTATGGCATATAACAAGATGGATAAGTGGTACCTAGTCCGACAGCATCAGACTGGATCTGGTGGTGACAGCTTTTGTGGAGCTTGGTTTAAAGAGTACCGGTCTCTGTACTTACCGTTCCAGAAGTATGACATACAGTCCAACCTGCCTTAAAGGTCACCTCTTTATAAGGGCCACCTGCTTAATTATAAAGAGGCCAGTAGAATTATATTCCAATTGTTCTTTATTCATTTTATTTTAACATGTACAAATAAAGGCCACTTGTCCATAAAGGCCACTTTTACATGTTTCCTTGTGTGGCCTTTATAGACAGGGTTGACTGTATAAGAAGACGGATAAGTGGTACCTAGTCCGACAGCATCAGACTGGATCTGGTGGAGACAGCTCTTCTGGAGCCAGGTTCAAAGTGTACCGGTCTATGTACTTACCGTCCCAGAAGTATTACATATAACATGACGGATAAGTGGTACTTAGTCCGACAGCATCAGACTGGATCTGGTGGTGACAGCTCTTCTGGAGCCAGGTTCAAAGTGTACCGGTCTATGTACTTACCGTCCCAGAAGTATTACATATAACATGACGGATAAGTGGTACCTAGTCCGACAGCATCAGACTGGATCTGGTGGAGACAGCTCTTCTGGAGCCAGGTTCAAAGTGTACCGGTCTATGTACTTACCGTCCCAGAAGTATTACATATAACATGACGGATAAGTGGTACTTAGTCCGACAGCATCAGACTGGATCTGGTGGTGACAGCACTTCTGGAGCCAGGTTCAAAGAGTACCGGTCTATGTACTTACCGTCCCAGAAGTATTACATATAACATGACGGATAAGTGGTACCTTGTCAGACAGCATCAGACTCGATCTGGTGGAGACAGCTCTTCTGGAGCCAGGTTCAAAGAGTACCGGTCTATGTACTTACCGTTCCAGAAGTATGACATATAACAAGACGAATAGGTGGTACCTAGTCCGACAGCATCAGACTCGATCTGGTGGAGGCAGCTCTTCTGGAGCCAGGTTCAAAGAGTACCGGTCTATGTACTTACCGTTCCAGAAGTATGACATATAACAAGACGAATAGGTGGTACCTAGTCCGACAGCATCAGACTGGATCTGGTGGAGGCAGCTCTTCTGGAGCCAGGTTCAAAGAGTACCGGTCTATATACTTACCGTTCTAGAAGAATGACATATAAGAAGACGGATAAGTGGTACCTAGTCCGACAGCATCAGACTGGATCTGGTGGAGACAGCTCTTCCTGATCCAGGTTCAAAGAGTACCGGTCCGAGTACTTACCGTTCCAGAAGAATGACATATAACATGACGGATAAGCTCCGGTCCATTTTCCGTCATCACAGGTGAGGGTAGAATCGCCCGACATTTTAAAGCCATTCTCACAGGCAAATGTTGCTGACTCTGCATCTTTATAAGTCGCCTTATTGCCAATCAGGGCTCCGTTAGTGATTTGGGACGGCTGGCTACAGTCTTTTTTAGTCATTGTACACAATGGGTGGCGCTGTCGCTCAAATCATTCCTAATTGTCTTTTTTCATATGCGGAAAACTAAATTATATACTGCATTTACCACAAATAAAATTTCCTCATGGGTATATACTAGTTCCTTTAACATTTTAAGTTGTGATATTGAGTGTATTAACTTTGTGAATTTTTGTTTCTGTAACGTTTATCTGACAGGTATTGAAGTAATTTTACTTATCCTAATAAACTTACTTTTAAATTTTCTTAATTGATAAGATACGATTATTTTGAGAAATTTATTTTCTGTACATACAGTACAGACCTGTCGGGAATTTAACAATAAGCTAACAGATATTTGTGCCAAATTGGGAGCTCATCTCGTCCCTAGTCATCTATATCTCGACAGGTTTTTGGAAGCTGCCATCTGTATCTCAGCAGTCATTAGCTATTCATATCTCTACAACTCGACGGTCAAGTTTTCATTCCTTTTCGTTAGCTCAGTGTTAAACTTTCGGCAGGTCTGTGCGATACATAGTAGTGTTTCTTTTATTTAAAATAAAGCTGGTGATTAATATGAATTTGACAAATAATTTCTCGTAGTAACATATTACACATACACGGTTATCTATTAAACTGTACATATTTTAATACCGAATTCTATGATGTAATAATGACCATTTAACTTACATTGGAAACAAGGAACTCCCTAATGTAAAAGTATTGTTGACAAATTGTATAGTGCGATAGTGGAAATAAGTCACTCAGCATTATTAAAGCGAGTTACAGATTGCTACTTAGTGCAAAACAAATCAAACAAGTCGAAAAAAAATTAATATGGGGTTAAGTGGTCTGATTAGTCGGACTAAATGAAAACATTCGTGTTTTGAAACTGCATAACATATAGTTTTACAGCTTGAAACTTCGCAGGGATATGTATTTTTTTTATAACAAGAAGTGCCCTTGAATTTAAAATATAGCTTGTTTGATTGACTTATGAGCGTTATACCAATGGCAATGTCCCTGGTAACTTAAGATTGAACGTTTAATTGGTAAAATGCTATCCAAAGATCACATATGTAGAATATTTGTTCGTAAAGGATTTCAAGGGCACTTGTCTTTAAAATATACCAGAACTTCAAGAGGTCATAGGTAATGACACAATTAAAAAATTCCTACAAACAGGGTCTAATTGGAGTTATGTGCTCCAGAAAAGTTCTCTAAGCCTATTATGTATTGTCAACCGTATGTAAATGATGTTGAAAATACAGAACAGGCCTGTCGAAAGTTTAACACTAGCATTAAGCTATTGTATTAGTGCCGAAGTTGCAGCTCATGTCGACCGCTAGTTAGCTTAGCCCTATTTCAAAAGCCGTTCATCCCTCGTCAGCTTTTCGACCACTTACTATCGATATCCCGACCATTCTACTGTCGAAACTCGATTACCTTCCATTAGTTTAATGTTAAACTTTTGACAGGTCTGTACATACTGCATGAAAGTTGACAAGATGAGATCTTGAATGTATAACAAAATTAATCTAAGTTCATTTCTATATTTTTTTTTTCAAATTCACGATTGTTAAATAATATCAAAATATCAAAATGATTTATAAGCGATTGTTAAGGGAAACTTGGCGTGTCTAAGAATACCATGAGAAACTTAAAATAAGCTTGTTTGAGAATGAAAGGGAGGGCAAAAGGTTATGTAGTACAAGGAATGTTTTACAACCTAAGATCCGACGTGGCAGGGTTGTGAAAAGGTGACTGAAAATGTCCCGTGGAATTGAAAATCAAAGAGCCATCGTGGTTGTAAAAAGGTGGCTGGATATGTCTTGCGGGATTAAAAACTGAATAGCCATCGTGACAGGGTTGTGAAAGGTGGCTGGAAATGTCTCGCGGTTACAAAGCAAAATTGATAGTTGTGCATATCGATCACGACAGATAAATACGATATATACTTATTTACATAATCAATTATAAATATTTATGTGTTGTTATAGTTACTATATATCGTGTGATGTGATCAACCAATAACCATCAAGGTACTGTAACAAGTTTAATTTTAAATTCCAAGATAAACTCTTAATATATTTAAAAACCTGATAAACTTATTATTTATTTGAAAAAGAAATGATTCATTATAAATAAATATATAAATATCGCTTATATAAAGCGTTTACCATTTAAAAAGAATTATGCAATGGCTTGGTATTTACACTTGTATATATATATATATATATATTACAAAAATTATATTGGCATCAATAACTCATTGGAAGGAAGTGACTCGCCGGCGACATTTGTACAATGTAAAACATCGATGTGCGTTTTTTCTATGAGTTATTAGTATTGGGTTGCATTTTTGGACAATATATTTTAAATTAGTATTGATCTGTCCTAGTTTGATAAAGTTGAACCTTATCGTAAATGTATTTTGACAAGTCCGATTGATTTCATTCTTGCTTTCAATTTCTGAAATCGCTTCTCAAATACGCCTAGGTGTGGATACCGTTTTCATCAAAATCACCCACATGTTTTTGCAATTTGATAACCTGTACTTAGGACACACAAACGTAACACAACAAAATCATATCCATGACAAAACAGCCAATCAAGACAACAACAACAACAACAACAACAACAACAACAACAACAACAACAACAACAACAACAAAAAAAAAAAAAAAAAAAAAAAATTGTTTAAAAGATATAACTTCAAACACCCAGGATAACGCGAAGTCACCTGTCGGTCCCGTACTAATTCCTATTAAATCCTATGTAAATAAACCCATCTAATGATTTAATCGAAGATGATAATCCTGTCCATCTTCACGAAATCTTAGATGCCTATACAAGAATTTCATTGTAAACAACTAGACATCCCTAACACCACCCAAAGCAACCTGTGTTAGAATACAACTTAGATTCCAGTGTGTTTGTCAGTTCGCTTGCCGAACTAAAGGCAATCAAGTTCTAGAGCAGACAGTCTCAATCTTGACTGTGACGTACAATGCCACTTCTCCTTCAAATAAAACGTCTTACAATTGATAAAAAACACCATGTGTTTGACCAACACCCAATGTAATCAAGAAGTACTTATATACTAGTGTCAAACTTAATTTTATGAATTTCGATCGTGATTTGTTGAATATTTTGTTTAGAAAAATTAAAAATACAATATAAGACTAATCATGATTTGACCAATACACTATAACACAAGTCACGATTTGACCATTTATCTGACTTGGCGAACATGTATATGTTAGCCATTAAAATATCCCCCACATATAATCATGTGTTTTTATTTTGTTAAGTTTTATTGTTATGACCTCTATAGAAACGATACAATATATGCGTTCTACGCGCTAAGAACATCGGACAGACACACAGAGAGAGTAGTAATCCGGACTTATCCTCCGTAGAGTTTGTGGACTGGTAATTGATTGCACTCAGCGTTATCAGTTTACATTCAACGAAATGTATTACTAAGATTGAAGGTTGTTTAAGAAGCATTTTCTATTAACTTGTACAGAGATTGAAACAGAACATAAAAAACTAAAAAGATGCGATCATACTTACAAATACATGTACAAATATCGGTGTTATACATAGAATGCTATTTTATTTTAGAAAGTAAAATTTGAAAAATAACAGAAAATAAACACTATACTTACTTCCCCATAGGAATGCAAGTGCACATGACGGGTATGAGCCATACCAAGTTCCGCCATAACATGTGAGCGTTGGACTTCCGGACATAGTGTACCCGGAATTGCAGACATATTGGATTTGTGTTCCATTATCATATGTTGCTTGAGCACCAAGCATATAACCATTACTAATTCCAGATGGTGTGGTACAGGTCATTTTTATGGAGATGATATGTCCAACTGTCCATGAAAATAGAGTCAAGGTTTTTCAAACTTTTTAAGACATAAGTTCTTTTATATCACATTTGAAATGAATGGCTGTTTCTGTGCAATTACGAAAAGTTTAAATCTTAATAGCTTTCAACAGAATACATTTAGAAATTAAATTTCGTTAAGTGTCCAGTGTATACTTTTACAATTCCGAAGACTACATTAAGTCCCATCTTGATAGACAAATCAAATATTTGAATGTTTCTTGGAGAGTAAATAAGACAGAAATAGTGCCTAACTGATCAAGTTTTAAGTCTATTTGTACTGTACTGTAATCGTAAATAAAAAGGAATAGTGTCTGTGTATAAAACAGGATCTTTATATAACGGTGTTCTTTGTTAGATTCTCTATGTGTGGTTTTCAAATTCTCTTTTTACCCACATTACAGACCAGTTGAAAGTTTAACACTGAGCCTATGAAAAGGTGTCAGAACTCAACTGGTGAGTATGAGAGATATGGGTGGCTAGAAACTGAAAAGTTGTCGAGCGATAGACAGCAGGTGTGGAAGAGCTGTCTCTTTGTAGCTAACGAGAGGTGAGCTGATTCGGGGCTAAGTCGTTAGCTTAGTGTTAAACTTTCGACAGGACTGTGTTGATTATTGATTTTAAACGTCAGTTTATCTAAATAATTATAAGCCGGTAAGGCTACTGTTAGGCATGACATGGAATCGCAGTATTTGTTTTAAATAATCATAAAATTTAAATACCTCCACGCCTTTAATCTCTTTAATAGAAGAGTTATTTACAGACCAATATTGGAAAATGTTTAATATATAATAAAGACAGCATCAAGGAGACTGATCAATAAAAATGCATTCACTTTCTACTTCCTTTCACATTTGTCTAACGCTCTCAGTATTGGCATGTGCTACTTTTGAATTATTATAAAATAATACATTCAAAGTAACACAATGATGCTACTTAAAATTTTTATAAAATAATCCATTCAAAACAAGCACAATGTTGCTACTTTTAATTTTTATAAAATAATACATAATGTCATTTAAAAGTAGGACATGGCAGTATTGTAACGTACAATTAAAGAAGTAAAGAAACTTGATGTAATCATTGTTGAGAAAGTTTTAAGGACTCGATTTTGACACCACACGTGGTTGATGTAGCTAGCTAAATAGGAAAAGTTTACCATTCCGGAGCACCCGGCCTTATTTTCTCGATAGAAACCCACGTGTGAACTACCACTGAAAGTACTCATGCTTTCAAAATTTTGCTTGATTTTTGGATTGGATTGTTGTTTGAAGATGGACTGGTTTGTTTGTTATTGATATTTAAATGAATTACTTGAATCCGTTATTTTCGCATTTTCTCTTTATTTTGTCTTTTGACATGACTCATGAAGGTCCTCATTGCTTTCCCCTGTGACTTATATATATACTTCTACATTCATTTTTTTTCTTTTTTTGGTAATTTCCTTTTTGTTAAATAGTAATTTTTCCGTAATCAGCTAAAGAGTTTTTCAGTCATGTTAAGGTCAGAATATAGTGATATAGTGTGGAAATAGACCATTAAGAAAATCCACTGTTTATTCTTACCCACATTCCCTTATAAATATACATTTATTATTTACTACAGGATGTGAATGTACAGTTTAGTTTATCCAGAAATCACATGTTTGTTCTATGTTTGTTCTGTGTTATTTATAAATATTTTAAAGTACAAACCCCTTCTCAAATTAACGTCATATTCTTCGTCATTCCAATTCATATCAAAATTAGGAACAATGCAATTCATTATGTTCTAAATGACAATACGCGACACACCCGATTACTCAAGAAAAGTAATTTTGTTGCAATTATACTGTTTTGTTTTAATTGTGTCGGATCACCATTGTCATAAAACTTCTTATTTCAATTTCTTTTTTCAATTGATGATTTCTTTGTACTCTTCTCAAGAAATGCTTATATTTCTCAATGATTTCATGCCTTATTTGACAGAAACTTTTAATTTCTCTGACAAAAAAGCCTCTTTAATCTATAAAGTATAAAATATAGAAAAATGACAATTTATATAAATACTAGAGCGAATCAATAAGTAACCAGCCTATACCATTTCCGATTGTCCGACACGGTCATAATTCTCGTGCCTTTTACCTTTTTACCTTTTACCTTTTCCTTGAGGTCGATGTAAGCACTATGTGCTTCTGAGACCCATTTGTTACTGTGTCTTCATAGTCATTTACTTTTTCTGTTGTCACTTCCGCTCTTAAGCACTGTGGATTGAACTTAAACTCAATTTTTTTCCAGAAGTCATATTGAGCCTGCCTTTGAACATATTTACGCTGGTACTATCTACAACCTCTTCTGGTAAATTGTTCCAGGTGTTTACTGCTCTTTGGGTCAAATTTCGTGCCTTGTTTCAATATATGTTATATACCTGGATACAAAATTGCACGCGTATCGAGTCGTTTTTAATAAGATGTCGAATGTAAAAAATGGCTAGTGATGCAAAAACATGCTTTTCACACAAAGTCGAATACCGTGCTGTAATTTGGCACTTGTATTTTAAAGGTAATACAGGCAAGGGAATATCAGTACAATGGCAATTAGCCGATGTTTATGGGTCTTCTGATCTGAGTGCATCATACCAGAGGGCAATTACATCGAAAAAAAGAGGTGGATCTCAACGGGAAATAAGTTGTGTTGGTTACTTATTGACCCGCCCTAGTATACATGGTATAGTGGGTGGTTATATTTTAGTGTTCAATGTTAACTCTACGTAAAAAGTACGCGAACCACCGTTATATTGCTGTTTTCACACGGATTTAAAACCAATTTCCCTACATCGGTATTACTAAGTTTAATCAAAAGTCAACATGTAATGGAATGTTAAGTTTATAACGATATATAATTACTGCCATCTCATTACATGTGCACTTTACACGTGCATGATGTTTCCTTAATTTTTGTAATAACCATGATGATAAGTATGTTTATTTAAATAAATCCTGTCATTAAGTTTACAATAATGAGTAATCATGTTTAATTTGAGTTTTGTTCAAATAAAAATATTACGTAACAAAATCACTTGATGCATATTTTAGTATTTTTGGTGATTTTTTGTTTATTTTAGAAATACATGTAGTCAAACTAATTAGAGATTTAATGATAAACTTCTTAACACCTTTTGATTAAAATTAATCTAAGCACATTTGGTTAAACATTGATACTCGTTTTGGGCTTAATAAGTGTTTTCTTCCAACTCAACAAACAGTCATCTTGAATGTTGTTAAATGTTTACCATGACCGATATATGATGACTGAGTTTGTAGTTTATTCAAATAATTATATAATCATTACAGTATACAGTCTCTAAAAAGATGGAACATGAAGACATATAATATTCAATAAACACATGGATACACACATGGACGGTTTAAAAGTACAAAATAATAATACACATACGTGCTCTAGCATCTTGTCATATTTACTTTATGTTTGTCAGGTGTGTTCGAACATTTCACACTTGTTTCCAGATAAAAGGATAGATTTCTTCTGGAAATATTTTGAGAGAATGATCAATACTACATGGTACTTTTGCATGTTGTTAATGAAAATAAACACAGGCTACTTTGACAATAATATCGAACAATAGTACAACCAAGAGTACAACCAATAGTACAATAGTACAACCAATAGTACATGTTACACCAGTTGATACAGTACAGACCAGTCGAAAGATTAACACAAAGCTAAACGAATAAGTGGAGAAGAGACAACTCATTTCGGCCCTTTGTTAGTTTCGTCTCAACAGCTGCTAACTATTTTATCGTTCGGGTAGCTTTTCAGCCAGTAGCAATCCATATCTAGGCCACCCGGGTGTCGAGCTTCGGGCTCCTTTTCGATAGCTTAGTGTTAAACTGTCGACAGACACCGTTCAGCGATCGGTATTCACACAATACGTTCAATCACGTTTTGGAAGTAGAGACTGGTATAAAAAATAATCAAGTAGGTAGCAGAAAATCCTAATCAATTCACCACCAAATCCAAAACAATAAATATAAATATGTTTTTCCTCAAATAATTCTTCACAACATACACTAGACATGTATCTTTGCCTTCTCAGGATTTGACTGTTAAAATGCCACCAAGGTTATAAAGATTTTAATCTAGACGACATCTATTATCAAAGGTCAACACCACATAAATAAAATGATTGCATATATCTTGTATGAATGAAATTTAAGTTTTTTTAAACCCCAAACGCAAAAATATAAAAATTACAACTTTATTTTATATTGCAGTCACTACACAAGTTCATCAATTAACTCATAGCATAGTGTGAAAATGATGTATTACATTATCAGACATAAAATAAATTAACAGATATAGATAAATATATGTGTAACAAGTAGTATTGTCATGTGCTACTTTGAATTCATTATTTTATAAAAATTCAAAAGTACCACATGACAGTAGACAGTAACGTATTCTTAAAATTCCATTCATTGGTAAGAAACATTCTGGTATTTGACTGAAAAAATGGAAGGTTAGATACATTCAGAAAAACATGACGAATAGAATAAATTAATACACAGACTGATACAAAGACAAAAATGAGAAGAAATTAAACAGCACTAAATAAAAAATGAAACACCTGTTTGTTTAGGTCTTGTGGGACCCCTATATGTAGTAACTACCACAAATGTAGTAACGGTCACAAATGTAATAAAATTGTGTCACATATGTACTAACGAACCACAAATGTAGGAACGACCGTTACCACAAATGTAGTAACAATTTTTGTTACCACAAATGTAGTAAATGAAAACCGCTATATGTAGTAACGACAATTTTAAAATCTGAACGTTAGAAACCAACATTTAAGGTGCGTTCTAACCCGATAGAAGCGACTTTTAACGCGTTAGAAGTGACTTTTAATCCGATAGAAGGGAATTCTATCCCGATAGAAGTGGCTCTGATTCCGATACAAGTGGCTTTATTAAAAACCAAACGACCAAACAAAATGTATGTATAAATTGTTAATTTTATCGGTTTTTCTATTTACTTGAAAACTATTAGTGTCACATAAATCGGCACATTGTACAAAAATGATTAACATAACATCTAATAGTAATTCAGATTAATTATAAATGTAATAAATAACTACTAGTTTCTGATAATCCTAGTAGGGTTGTACCCTTGCTTACCCCTGTATGTATGTTATGTATTATGCGATGAACGATAATGCCAATTAGCCTCTTGTTTTCATTAAGGCGCCCAAACAAAGTTTGGCGACTTATTGTTTTTGCACCGTTTTATTATTATTATTATTATTATTATTATCTTCCTCTTCTTCTTCTTCTTCCGGCCATGAACTTGTCCAACCAATTTCTCGAAGACCGTTGGTCCAATCTTAACCAAACTTCACAGGAAGGTTGATCCCCATCTCCTTCCCCGGAGGCCGAGGTAAAATGCCCATGGTGTCATTAGGGGAGGGGCAGGAGGGCGGGTTCTTAAAAACAATAATGCTCAATTTTGCTATTTATACTATATTTTGTACTTTAAAACCATATATATTCATGATCAGTGTTTCGAGATGTACAAGTCTGTATTGCAAGATTTTCCCGGGGGTATCAGGGAGGGTGGGGATGGGCGGGGCAGTGTGCTAACTTTTAAACGGTTAAGATCCCCACCCATAAACTATATATTTTCTGGTTCTACATGAAAAGTTGAATAGAGTGATACTAAAGAAAGTCCCATGGGGTCATTCTTGATGGAGAGTGGGAATGGGCGGGGCTTGGTACTAACTTTTAAATGGTTGATATTCCCATCCTGAAACTATATATTTTCCGGTTCGGCTTTTAAAGTTGAATAGAATGATACTGCAGAAATACAAATGACGTTATTCTAGAGGAGGGTGGGGACAGGCGGGGCTGGGTACTAACTTTTGATCAGTTGAGATCCCCACCCCTAACATATATATTTTCTTATTCATTATGAAAAGTTGAATAGATTGATACTTAAGTAAACCCATATGGTCATTCAATAGAAGGGTGGGGACAGGTAGGTCTAGGTACTAACTTTGAGATCCCCACCCTAAAACTATAGTTTTCTTCATGGGATGGTTGCTATCATTTTGTTTAAGAATTAAAACAATGAGCATGAATTTTCATTGTTTAGGATACTTAAGTAATCACTGATCCATGTCCAAAAGCTCTCAACCTAAATCTGTTTTATAAGCAACACTAATGCTCAGTTATCCCTGGGGCATGATTCATTCAATTCGATAGAGTAGCTGCATTTAGTTGTCAATATGATATGACATGGGTAAATGCTTGGATTAATTTAAAATCAACACATCATTAGCTCATCAAAACAACAGGTTGTGATATTGGGTATAGGTGATGTCAATCAACATTGCCTATTGTTTGAATTTCAATCAATTGGATTCATGTACTACTTCTATATATAAAATTAAATCTCAATATTACAAGTTTAAAATTCTTGATTTTTATTCGTTTGGGCGCCTTATTTGTAATGATGCATCCATCATTACATTAGTACTCGTTATACTTCGGTTTGTAAAGTACATGTAAAATTCAGTTTTTAAATTTAAGTTTCTGGGTTTTCTTTATTTTGGCAGATCTTAGTAGGGTACGTGTATTTATTATTATACTCCACGAAACTTAAGATGTAGGCGGTATTATGCTGTTGGTCGGTCCCTCCGTCCGTCCATCAGTCCGTTATAATTTTTCCGCGTTGTTTCCTAAACACTTTCAGACACTAGTCTGAGTTTTTGAATGCGAATCAACCACAATGAATTGCAGATCAAGTTAACGTTTTGTTTTGCTACGAATCCGATACTTTGCAATTGTCTTTGATAATTTGATTGAAATAATAGTTTTCTGCAGTTTTTTTTCGTAAAAGCTTGCACATATTGAACTGATTTGGCATGTAGGTCTACCACAATGTGTTACAGATCAAATTCATGTTTCATTTTGCTTCGCTGAAATTTACGTTTTTACGATGACTACACTTAAGTTGGTCCAATATGTGGGAGCAACCTCACAAAGGTTTTTGTAATATTTGCCGATTTATATTCTCTCTCTCTCTCTCTCTCTCTCTCTCTCTCTCCCTCCCTCTCTCTCTCTCTCTCTCTGTTGCATTTACAATACTTCGTAACTATCGTTATTGAAGTATATGAACAGCATTTTTAAGATGTGTTAGTCTGTAAAATAGAATGTCTTTAAGCACTCGGCATAACGAAATGAAAGTCACGGTTCTTTCGAATGGGAACTTAAAAAAACGAGGTCCCGTGTCACGGTGGGCATGACACGCTAAAGAACCCTGCTGTATAATGCCATCAGCGCAACGCACAGGCAAAATTTCTGAACCTTCGCCTATAGCTGGCGACGTCTCGATATAAGTGAAATATTCTTGACTGGGACGTTAAACACCATTACTCAACTCTCAACCCCTGCTTAGTGTTTAAGTGCACTTCTCACAAGCTAGTTGCGTACCCAATCCGCTAGAAACAGATCATAGTGCGGTACCTGTTTAAGGTTTTCTCTTTTGTCTGCGGTTTAAATTAAACGGAAGTGTTAAAAAATTCAAGATTGTTTTATTTTGTTACTAAATTCTTAGCCTATTATTTTTAATTTGCATTTCTATGGGTGGGTGTCGAGTTGCCTGCTCAATATTGCAATTTGACCAACTAGATGAACAATGCCCCCCCCCCCCCCCCAAAAAAAAAAAAATTAATAAATTTAAAAAAAAACGGACATAATAAACAATTTGGCGTTTTCAAAGTTTCAAGTGATGGTTCTCATACTTTAGCCATTATTAGAATTTTTTATTTTGTTATTTGTTATTGTCTAGTTATGTACGCATCTAACCCCCCCCCCCACACACACACACACTTCACCCTACCAACATACGCACGCGAAGTCATCTGATCACTCTGTATTAATTGAAGCACTACAAACTGTCTATTTTGATTTGTACAAAGTTTACACGTTTTAAGACTTTTTAAAATATACAAATCTCAATGTCGATCCGACGTCATGTGTAATTTGCAAGAGTATCTGTTACACACACACACTTCACCCCTACCAACATACGCACGCGAAGTCATCTGATCACTCTGTATTAATTGAAGCACTACAAACTGTCTATTTTGATTTGTACAAAGTTTACACGTTTTAAGACTTTTTAAAATATACAAATCTCAATGTCGATCCGACGTCATGTGTAATTTGCAAGAGTATCGATCTGTTAATTAATTGAATGTTCCACTTATATTAAGACTATATGCGAAGTGGCAGAAAGTTTGACCCATGGAGTGCAATGGAATGCGCTAGGGTTCTTTAACGCGTCACAACTGGTTTTAGGGTCTTTCCCAAATTACCCTAATGTCTTTCATTTTAAAATACCATTTTTAAGTCTTGGTCTGACCCTGCCCGGGTTGCGAACCCACAAACCTTCCTAGAAGTAGAATAATAAACAAACCATAACAAATAAATAGATGGGGATGTGACAAAAAAAAAAAAAAAAAAAAAAAACTCTTCGAAGCGGCGACTAATAAATGTTAATAAATGTACTGGGGACGTGAAATTCATCTCGGGACGTCCTTGCAGTAGCCTTGTCAGAGCTGAAAATGACTGTTCACATGAACATGAACCGTGACATTCCACATCGTTATGGGTAGCATGGAACTGAAAAATCTACTTGCATTTGACTCTGGCTAAACATGGTTGAAACCGAGGCATAATATGGGTTTGGGGTTTCATTCCTTAAATTACCCGACAGATATACCTTAAATTACCTGACAGAGAAACCACAGTGCGTGTCAGTAATTAACACCAGCCAAAATATTACCCATATTGAAAAAATATATTTTATCATTTTTATAATTTTACTACATTTGTGGTAAAATTAAGTTGTTACATTTGTGGTAAAATTTTGTTGCTACATTTGTGGTAAAAGTTTGCTACATTTGTGACCAACATTTACTACATATGTGACAAACCTTACTACATTTGTGGTTCGTTACTACATATGTGACACAATTTTATTACATTTGTGACCGTTACTACATTTGTGGTAGTTACTACATATAGGGGTCCCACAGGTCTTCTTCCGCTGTAGGGCCGGGTGTTCCGGAAGGGTAAGCACTTCCTGTTTAGCTAGCTACACCTGCCACGTGTGTAATACTAATACCTCATTTATACAGATATAAAAAGCCAATTTGCATACACTAATGTGTATTTGTTATTATGATAAAGGACGGAATCAAATCACATCGGCAATATGAATATTGAACTTTAGCAAGACTTGTGCCATATGCATAATATTAGTGTCAAATGCAACTTCAATCAGAATTCCAGAAGCACATGTAGTTTTGCCAACTACCGTAGTCTATGCGATAGGGATTGATAGTTTGAAAGACAAATGAAGTAAAAGCTTTTATAAAGTACACTTGTTCCTGTACCATACAACATCACAGGCTGGTCAGGAACATAATACAATTCTTCCAAGCTTATTGAAAGATGACACTATTGGATAATTTTCTCAAACATTTCTCCCTCTCCGTCACATCCACACGTTTTTGCGTCACTATAAGCTCTGGCGGCAGAAATATTTGAGCAAGTTACTTCCTAGCCATCTAAATTATGCAAAATTTGCAATGTTTTTCATGTTTTTTTCACTTTGTACTAGTGTTTATGTTTCGGACTGGGTGTGAGTGTGGCATCCATTGGTTTATTTCTTTAGCGAACTTTTTATCTTTACCATTGACATCACCATTTGCTAAATAATCTCCTGTTGATTTATTTGGTGATATTCCACCATCCGCTGATGTGTGGATGACATTTGACCTCACTAGTGTCTGGTTATGCTTATTCTAAAACATAAAAATAATAAACATGTTTTAATTTTTTAAATATTATTGCAAAGTAGTATTCAATAAAGGCTCTAATACTACATAAATAAAAGTGAAAAATCCAATAATTATTCATTTTCAAATCTGAAGTAGTCCTAACTAAATGAGATTATTAGAAAATCACACAACAAGCTTTGCGTTATTCAATGATAATAAAGAATAACAGAGAGTTAAGTAATGGTGTTTAACGTCCCAGTCAAGAATATTTCACTTATATCGAGACGTCGCCAGCTATAGGCGAAGGTGCAGAAATTTTGCCCGTGCGTTGCGCTGATGGCATTATACAGCAGGATTCTTTAGCGTGCCAAGCCTACCAAGACACGGGACCTCATTAATTTTAAGTTCCCATCCAAAAGAACAATGACTTTCATTTCGTAATGCCGAGTGCTTGGCGAAAGAACAGTCACTACCCATTTTTAAGTCTTGGGTCAGACCCGGCCGGGATTCGAACCCAAAACCTCCTACTTACAGAGCAAGAGCTACCTCAGTGGTGTTAAATCATAACAGGAAAAATTTAAATCTGCGTCATGTTTCAGAGAGTTTTCGGCATGGCATTAAAATTTTAATTTTTAAAACATAATTTATTCCGATAAAAAATTTGAAAATATTTGTAAGAAAAAAAATCTGCCCACATATTACCATTTATTTATCAAACTGGCTTGACAAATTATACTTGCTTTAATGTACAAAGGGCAATAAATCTGGGAAATCTCGAGATAAAAGTTTTAAGATTTGTGTAAACTGTAGCGCAAGTGATTACCTTGTATCCATGGTGATATATAAATCCTCTTTCACTGGTTCAACCTACCTTATGATGTACCGGTGGTCGACCGTTTGATACAAAGGCTTCTTGGTACATATTGTCTCCATTACGTTTGTAATCTCTATTCTGAAATGCGAAATAATTTTCCGTAAATATCACAAATGCATTTAGTTCTGCATTTAAAACGAAGAACCTGACCCCAGTTTTCACAACGCTTGTCATCTTTTTAAATTTCAGAACAGTCCGTTATTGCAATTAAAAAACATGTAAATGCTCAACAAGACTCTTGCATATATTTTACATACCATAAACAAGTGCATGTAAATCCTTATCTGGCAATTGCAAGGCACAGTGGATAAGGTTACACAAGTATTGGAGAAATTCATGTAAAATGCTTGTTAAAATTATATTACAAACCATTGTTTCTTTCAAACAGTAAAGTATCCCAAATGCGTATTTCGGATACGAAAAATTGCTGAATTGAAAGTAAGCATGATTTATATGGGTTAGAAATCAATAATTAATTAATTTTGAAGCAATGTACAAGAAATTTAACAATAGAAACATTAATACCACCAATCCTTAGTCTTAACGGGTCAACAAGTCAGTTTTATAGGCAAAGTAACTAAACTTGTTTATTGAGGAAGGGTTTTTCGTTTTGTTATACTTTAAAGCTAAATTTAACAAGCATTATACAATATAAATAGCAAAATTTTAGTACAGCAATTAATGAATGAGCGCTGAATTTTTATAGAAATTAAAAAGTAGTACATGACCGAATGAGTATAATAAAAGTTAAAGGGCAAAATGTAAAAAACTATGTATGAAATGCAGATAGTTAAATAATGTCACCGTTGAAAGCAGCTGTCAGAATTAACTGTTGGAGAAAATGTCGGGCTTTTTCCTTATATTTGATTTAAGAAAAACTATATAACGGTAAAATTGAAATATTTTGACCGTGAATAAAGGAATTGTTTTCTACTATGGCTAGTACATATCAGCTGTATATAGTCTAAATTATATTTTTTTGCAAAAAAGAATTATGAACAGTAAATTCATTTATTTGTTAACTTTAGTTGTATGGACACGTACCTGGTTGTAAAAAATAGAGTTTGGGTACAACTTAAATATACAATTGGGCATCGTTTCCAGTCATATCAAGTGCATGTCTACAGTCGGGGTTTTTGAATGAGTGGTGCATCGCGTCTTGACTCGACTTGTTATTTGTTGTTCACGGTTGTATTGGGTTTTGTCCCGAACACACACACACATATATATATATATATACATATCAATAACAAATAATTTCTTTCATTTAACAGTTTTTATGTATGTATACAACATACCCTATTTTTCGGATTGTCGTTGGAAATAATATATGGCCCATCTTCAACATCAATTAAACTTGATCTTCGGCTGTCATATCCACGACCGCGTGACAACCGACCATTCCGCCGTCGTCTGCTAGGCTCGCGTGATTTGCAGCAGTAACAACATCCTCCGTAACCACCATCATCCGGGTAGACATGGGATCCACCGAAAAATGAACCAGGCAAACATCTGAAACATGGTTAAAATAAAATCATGAGAGAAAATATAACTTAGTATCTGTTTACCATTGTCAAAGAATACAAAAAGGAAAATATTTACTATGACATTTGGCGTTTATGACCGCGGTGGTTAGAACAGCAAAGGCATGAGACAACGCGACTGGCGTAATATGCATACATGGCTATAATTAATGCTCGTGGATGGCGGGACAGATTTTAAGACTAAAAATCTGTTGTGACAACTACGGGGTCCATGAGAAACATACTAAAGAGTTTCACAGCATTTAACAACGTATAATTTCGAATGTATGTAACATTAGTTAAATCTTGCTTGTTCTCACGGCGGGAACGTAATACAAACAAATACATCTGCTTATAACTAAAAGGGATATAGCAAGCCAAGGATTATCAAGCTCCTCAAAAAGTTTGTCATCACTATATTGTTGATAAGTATGATGTTTCAGACTGTATCCAAAGTTACCTTTGACATATTTGACTTGCCATTTATTCGTGTACTTTTCATTCACAATTTCGAATTTGCACGCGGCGGGTGTAGCTAGCTTTATTGTTTCTACTATGCTTTGGAATGGATTGATATGTTTTGATCAAATGTTTGGATATCAAAGTGTATTTAGAAAAACTGGCAAGTAGTTGTTACGAAACATTAAGTTATCGAGTGGCATTTAAACTAAAATATAATTTGGATTAGGGATTAGGAAGAATAGCTCTTAAGATGTCCGTATGTTCATATCAGCTGTTTGTCAGTAGTAAGTGCGTAAACGTTTATAGAGTATGGTGTTTCAAATGAAGAACCAGATGTATAGATGTCCGTACAAGCTGTTTCTTAATGGTCAGTGTTTGGTAAACAAACGTCTCTGTATCAATTTAGAAATACAACTACATGCATATACTTCTTCATTGAAGTAGATAATTCAACCATCTAGTATATAATTGTAACTTACCCACAAAGACGTAAACAGCATATCAACAAACAGGTCAATAAAACCAATGCTGCTATACCAGCCACTACCCCCAGAACTATAGCCAACCAGGTAGGAACTGTAAATATAAATTAACAATTCATTAAGTTAATCAACATAAAGTTATGTAGCTATGCGAACGACGTTATCTTAATTACAATGGTGTTATATGGGGTGATTGTTGCAAGGTAGTTAGCGCCCGAAAATTAAATGACAGTGCAGTTGTTTATTTAAACCATATTTTGGTGGAGTTAATTAACTCGTTTATTCTAAGTTGTAAATGCTGTTTTATGAGAGAAGATGTTGTTATTGTCAGTTAAATATCTGTTATCGTGAAGTGGTTAAATATAAATATTAATTAAAACAACATTATAATAAAGGAATGTATTGCTGAAAATTCTGGCATACTGTTTGTAGGTGGGGGAGTGTTTTAATTAATGGAATGCATGAAGTACCAACCATATTTTTTATATTTGGAAAAATGTTCTCAAGAGCAACACGTTTCTTTGAATATAATGGCACAGGTCATCTGTTTAAGTTCAACCATATATTCACATAATTGTTTTTCTTTTTTCTGGTTTGCCACAATACAAATATCATTTATAACGATGTTTGACCAACAGATGTTATCTAACTAAGATGTTTGTTTTTATCATATTTAACGTTATACGTAAAACACGTACATACCAGTCCATGTCCAAATCAAAATCCCAAAGCAAAGCAACTTTAAGAGCTTGGAAATAGGAAAGTGAGGCCGGGTGCTTTCGGAGGGTAAGAGATTCTGTTTGGTTAGCTATAGCTTTAGCTGTCGGGTGTATAATTACAATTGATAATAAAAAGAATGTAAGGTACATGGAACTACGGGACATAAAATATATCCAGGGTAATTTTAGAAACTAGATGGCCGTTTCGGAATACAATTTCTCATCAGCAGTTCTTGGACCAAAATTGTAAAACCAAATTTTTTTCAAGGGTCCAAAATATTTTTACCAGTATTGGCTAAGGAACTAGTATGCATGAGGAGTGTACCTTAGCTTTGGATTTTCAGATTTTAACTAGCAGCAAGTTTAGACAATAGTATATTTCTGGCAATACAAAAGTATTGCCTATTAAGTGTGTACATCCTCAAGGAAACATAGACATCCAGTAAAGGTACCGGTTCAGTTTTTTAAATTACATATTATACCAGTGTTAATTTTACAGCACTAGACGTTTGAATTGGTTAAAACGCGAACTTTGACCAAGAAAGTGTGGTTAGGTGATCCTGATTTAAAGATATGCATGTTTATCTAACATTAGACTAATTTTTCTATCTGATTTGGCGAAATACAAGTTTTATCGAACACATATGATACAGAATCTTGTATCACCACACTGTGGTGATACAACATTGGCGGTAAAATACACGTGCACTTCTCATTGTGACGTCGTTGAGGAATCTCCGATTTGTCAAATGTAAACAATGACGTCATTACTACAGAACAGAAGTTCAGTGGTTTTCTGTGGTAAAATGTATTTTTTTCCACATAAAGTACTTTTAATAACCTAATAGGAAATGTTAGATAAAAATATCATATACACAGTGTATATGTACAACCCTTCGTATCAGGTCGAGTCCTTTTTTCGTAGCTGTATCACTACTCTTCGCGCAAGCGCGACTCGTAGTGATACGACTACGAAAAAAGGACTCGCGTGTATGTATTTACACGTACAAACATATCATTCCAATAATTTTATATTATAACACAATAGAATACTTACTGCCAGAATCATTTATATCAATGTCATTGTAGTACTTGTTGTTGATACATTCTGGTGGATTTGTACTCCATGTACCGGAAGCTCCACATGTTAAATCCGCACTTCCGATCATAGTATATCCAGAATAACACGTGTATGTTGCCGTATAGGTACCACTCGTGTTAGTAAAGACGGGACCAGTGCCACCAACAATGGATGCTGGACCGGAACAAGACATGATTGCGGGTTAAGGATGGAGTTTGACAAAGTTGCTTTAATTATTTTATTTAATTCTGAAATAGAAAAAACTTATGAACAAATTACTTCATCACATCTTGATATATATAAATCTGCACATTATACTTTTAAATTTGTATGAAATAATGCATTCAAAAGCAGCACCTTACATAAGTAACAAAGACGATGTGACATGATTTATATATATGCAAATTTCAAAAAATTGAATACAAGTGTACAAATCATATTATAAATGTTTTGAATTTTCTGAATGAAATATTTAAGGATTTATAATATGGTATACGTATTTAACATTAATAAGCGTCATTCCTTAAAATCCTACAGATATACATCAATGCATCATATATTGATATTATGTCTGAAAAATTAACATCAGATATGCAAGTACTACATTGTTGTTGAATTTAGTGACGCATTTGTTTATCGATAGAACATTTATTTAAACCAAAAACCAAATATACTTGTCCATGTCCAAACCACAATCTCAAAGGAAAGTCGAAGCTTTGAAACCGGGAAATTAGGTTAAACATGTGAACTTCCACCAGGGAAGTGAGGCCGTGCGCTCTGAAAGGGTAAACACCTATTGTTTAGCTAGCAACACCTGCCACCCACGCGTGTAATCAAAGTTGGTTATGGGAACTATGGGACTTCAAATATATCAAAATCAAATATTTTGTAGAAGATTTTAATTTTAGTTACGATAATTATTTTTATTTGTGGTACCTTAATATATTTCCAAAAATTATGGAAACTAAGGATTGAATCATTACTTAAGTACTTAAACTTGATTTCAAAATTTATATGTGTTCATATATAACTATATATATAAACAATTTGTATAAACAAAATAATGAAAACATATAGATCTTCAAAATATACTAAACTTAAAGTACGTTACCTCTCTATATGTCTGTTTCCGTCTGTCTGTGATTTACAAAACTGATATGATTTGTAATATGTCTAGTTTTTACATCTGAAGTTATAAATGTGACACAAATATAAACATTAAAATCAAAATTAAAAACAGTAGTGTATTCGGGGTACAACCACAAATGTCGATATCAATATAATAAATTCTGTTTCAATGCTTTTTATACTTTTTTGCTTGTGAAACTTGAAGTAAATGAGTTTATTTGAAGGTAATAAAACGTAAATGATGTATATGTTTTGATTTATATTTATCCGACTTTTAAAGCAATAATTTTCTGCTTTAAGAATCCATTTTTTTAACATTTCTTTAAATTGTATATTAAACCCATTTCAAGTATAATGTATATTTTAGAGTTTTTATGGATTACTTCACCGCTGTATGGTGCACACGCCTATGGCATTTAGTTCATTGAAATTAATTCACATAAATCAAATGGCTTGTTGAAGTAGAAAATAGTTGAACGAAATGGTTATATCTCAAATGCTCTAAATAACAGATGAAATAGTAAGGTGTATTATATATAAAGCGTGGCGAATGATAAAAAATAAAAATATATCGGGTTCATATGAACTAATTCAATTTAGTATTTAAAACATATCTATCATTCAGTAATCATACCATCCAAAGCGTTTCACGCATTCTTTTCAAGTGGAAATTTAATGAAAAAAGTAACTGAATAAAATATATTCAAAATTAAATATTCCTGAGTAAGTATAAAAAGCTATCATTCATTGAATAGAATTTTAGGACAGAAATATCATTTGACGTGCGTCAAATCTTGACTCTTCAAAACTATTAAAGTGGTATAAATATTTCAGGTTGTGTTCATGCTTTTAGGTTTTAATGTACATTTAATGTTCGCCTTTTATTTACACACCGACTTCTTTAAGTACAGATTGGGTGTTATCGATCTTAAAATGCACAAACACTTCAGCCCAAATGTGCATGCATGAAGCTATTATCACCCTAATTGTCACAATCTCTTTGCGATATGGTTTAATAAACGTGGGATGTTATATGAGACTAATATTTGGGATAATAAAATTTTGATTTTGTTATTATATATATTTATTTATTTCACTTCATACAGTAAAAATCATCAGGGTATGAGGTACAAGCTAATAATTTCATTACCCAATTCAAATCTGTTTTCTTCAAACAAAATTATTTCTATTCGATATGAAGAAATTGCTTTTTTCAAGAAAACATTTAAGCATTAACAGATTTAGATGCAAAATTTGATGTCACTTTTTTCATTCGATGTCTCGAAATTATGTACATGTTATCCGTAATATGTTGATTATCAAAAGCAAGATTGTGAGGATACATACCGATCCATGTTTAAAACACACTTCAAAAAGCGAAGTAAACTGGTAAAATTAAGAATAATACATGAACTTCTCCAAACAGGTAAGCGAAGCTGGGTAATGGAAAGCAACTTTTTATTTTTTATATGATCAGAAGTGACGAATATAGTTTAAGTTCATGTGTTGAAATTGATTTGTCAGTTTTTACTTTGCTTTAAATTTGGGATTGGGATTGGACATGGATTGGTATTTTGTTTTTGTATCTAATTGCATCATGTCATTCATTACCTTTACTTACAAACTCATTTAAAGTAGGCGTTGCTTAGATTTAAAAAATGCTGTGATGATTTTAATAACTAACAACTAACATATACAATAAATGTGATACGTTAGAGAGTGTTCGATTAATTACAAGACTGTATGTACTTACAACGGAAAAAAACTTTCAAATAAATTGTTGATAAAGGTATATTGCAAGCCTGGGATTATCAAGGCCCTAAACATTTTATGGCCGGTATCAAGATACTGTTGATAAGAAAAGTGTATTTGTATCAAATTATCTTTTGTATATATTTGACGTCTCATAGTTCCATGTTCTATTAATTCCTAATTTTGACTGCCCTAATAAATATAAATGTATTAAATGTAATTTGACATTTTTCAAAGATCTAACTGATGTTATTTTATTTGAACATTTACCGATATATATGTGCTTGACATGCTAGAAGTGTACATAGTGTCAAAGTAAAAGATTTTTGTTTTACATTTGTCATATTTGTCATACCGATTTAGATTTCATCCAGGTGGTAAAGCGTTAAAGCATGCATCGTTTACATCAGTATTTAAGTCAATTCTGCTTTATGATGTCTGTGTTTGGGTCATTTTGTTACACAGTGGTATGTTTAAACTTGATTTTTTTTATCTTTTATAATACCTATTTCTTACTCAAATCTTAAATTACTACTTTTTCTTTAATTTACCACTATCTATTTGTTAAAGTTTCTAATGACAACAGAAAATTGTTTTACAATGGAAAACTTGCTGTCTGTGACATTATATAATTGTCGATTTTTAGGATTATGTTAGGTGTGAGAAAAGATTTTTTTTAATTTGATTTAATACCTGGGTCAATTTTGTGTCAATCAAAGAAAGAATAATATCCGAGAATATTTTCACCGCCAAATGTTTTAGTAGTCAAATCATACGTTTCTCTGGATACACATTTTTCTATTGTTGTGTAAATATCATTTATTTTCAGTAAAGACAAACAACAAGTACCCGTCAACTTGACCTTCATATAGGAGAATCTACCAAACACCAATACATGATTCGCTGTTCTTACATAGTGTTTATTTCTAGAGTTTTTTATTATGTAGACCAAATAAACACATGTGTTCCCTACATATAAATATATTTTTTCATAATAAATATTTAAATTAAAGGTCAAGCAGACAGATGAATGTTGTTTGTGTACACATGGGATTTCTTACAGTGATTTGTAACTAATTAACATCTAAACAAATCAATAATACAATTGATATCTTAAGCTAACAGAAATCTTAATATTCCTGGCAATCAATTTGTTACATAAGTTTAGGTCCAACTATTTAATTTTTATTGTGGAGTTATGTTGTGAAGATTTCACCCGGCTTAATATTTCAGTTTATGTTATAAATTAGAGAGCTTTGTGCCACAGCGGGAGCAAATCGATACGCAACATTTGATTATGACATAATCAAGTCTGAAAGGCATGATTTAGAAAAAATGTTAAGATTTCATAAAGTATGTACATCATTTGTTAAAAGTCATAATTAAGGATAGTTAAACTAAGGACACAGGTACCAAACATTGAACGTTCATGTAATATATCTATGTAAATTAATCATAAAAACACTAGTCCATGTCCAAATCACAATCCTAAAGCAAAGCAAAAACTTTAAAAAATGGTAATTTTAGTTATACACGTAATTCTCCGACCGGGAAGTGCGGCCAGGTGCTCCTGTATCGCAACGTTTGTAATCAAAATTGAAAGTTAAAGGAAGATGGAATGATAAATGACAAGGAGAACAAATGCTTTTCTATGTTGTTCGATAACTACAAGGCTAAGAATTTATGATAGGCCTAATATCTAATTTTTGGTTTATTTCGAAAAAATTATTTCCCTATTTGTATTTATGTTACATAAACTGATAAACGCGTGATCTACAGATAATAACATAATTGACAATGATCTCGTTTGAACGTTTTCCAATCCGAGAATTGTAAAAAAAAAACAATATAACCTTCGAAATTTTATTCGTGTAAATACCGATTTCATATTTTCATATCGCATAGATAACAATAGACATTCTCTGTCTTTTGTAATGTGTCCGTTACCCTTAGAAAGAAGCATCACTAACTAGTATCCTGTTTTTTTAGGATACATAACCTTACGAAGGTTTTTACCAACTGGGTGTTTTCTTTGCCATATAGAAGGATAGCCTTTGCCACTGTCTTTTAATAGACAGGGACATAACCATGTTAACTTATTGGCAACATGTACGAAATTTATGTACTCCGCTAAATATTCAGAAGATGATTTGTATTTGTTCCACGTTTAATAGCCATGTTAAAGCTTTTTACAACTACGGGAGTTTAATACAGCGAAGGCAGCTGCCTACAAATTAATCAGTTACTCGGGCATATAACAAGCCTAGAAATATAAAGGCTCTCGAAAAGTTTTATTTTCATCATCGCACTATTTTACGATATTTCTGTATCAAAAAAGTTGTTCTATTTATTCAATAGCAAAGTCCCACGTTCTTTTGCATTCTAAAAACTTACCATTTATTAAAGAAGCCACTCCGTATATAATGTGCTTAAGTGCGGAATTCAAGCAATACAATTATAAACGGAAAGTCTAAACATCCGGTTTCTTTAGGTGTCTGTATTATCTCAAAAGTACAATACAAAAATGAACATAAGGATAATATAAATGTTTCAGGGACCATTTTGAATTAGAATAACCCGAAAATCCGATTTCTGAATTGTAGTGGTAATCCACAACCACAAACATTCATCCCTTCCATGTCTAAATAACATTCTCAAAAACTAAATTAAACTGGCATATTGACTTAAATAAATGAAGTTAGGTTGGTTGCTCCGGAAGAGTAAAATACTCAGTAACTAGATTGTTTATATAAATATAGTGATATATACACATCTCAATAGATAGATAAGTGATGATAGGTCACATTTGTCAAACAGACAGGAAATTTACAGAAGTTTATGATTATTTTTAATCAGTGTTCATCCAAAGTCTTTATTGCTATAATAAAAACTTTAGAACTGACTGACAAGTTAGGTTAGACACTTGAACTTCTACCATGGAAGTGAGGCCAGGTGATCCGAAAGGGCAAGTACCTCCTGTTTAGCTAGCTACACTCGCCATTTGTGTAATCAAAAAGTCCAAAGGTCACAAACCAATGGGTTTTGTAAACGCTAAGTTTAGCTTAAATGTGTTTAAGTTAAATACAAACTAAAATATCTTTTGCGCTGAGAACAATATTAATGCTCAAAACAATAAAGTTCTTTTTCCTGTTACCTTTAAAAACGTATGGGGGTATGGTATAAATTTTTACCTCTAAAATAACTTCCGTTGTGAATATTAGTATTCGCAAAATTAATATTATTTTTGTTTTTGGGGTTGTGATTTAAACATGAACCAGAATGTTTGATTTAGTAATGACATCCAAAGCTGCATTATGATATAAGTATATGGTTACCAGAAAGTGCTTGGTTATTATGTTGAGCTCAGATTTTAAACACTTTGGTCCATACATAAGGGAACTGGTATTTACACTATATTGATTTTACTATTTAAAATTCACTTGCGAGTTAATAAAATGGAATTCTTTCTCAATTATCTCATTGGAAAAGCAGGGTTTAAGTTAAATGAAAAAATCTTTGACAAATTTAAACTGTCGCATTGAAAAACCATCAAAAACAACAAAACTGATGCTTTTTCAAGAAGCCGGACCTCCATTTTTTCAGTTAGACCGGTAATAAACCTATAAATGTATTTTAAGTTTGTACTTTTAAAATATCGAGTATATCACTTATATTGTAATTTATGGTAATTTTACAGCAATTGACGCTTTTTAGAATACAATTCCTCACCAGTAGTGATGGACTAACGTTGTCAATTCAAAAATTCTTCAAGGGGTTGAAAAAAATTTCCAAATGACCACAACGTATTTAACTAAATTCAGCTGAGGAAATACTATGCACGAGGGAAATACCTTAAGGATTTTCAGATTTTAACTGGCGGCAAATTTAGGAAATAGTATACAAATATTTGTGAATTTACATATCAAAGCTGTGACCATATTATTTAAAAACTGTAATACAAATCTTTTCCAATATTATACGCATATACCTTTGTAATATATATATAATTGAGTATAATATTCTTCAAAACAGAAGCCACAACAAACAAAATGTATATCATATACATGTACCAAGAATACATACAGCTAGGTGCTTGTTTTTGATCAAATTATATTTTTGACAAAACATATTAGACGAACATTTGTTTTACATAAATCAAATTTCAGTTAAATGACATGTAAAAATTACATACCTTTGATTGACAAAATCCAAATTAAGGAGAAATAAAATGAGGTTTCCTTGTTAGTTATGTTAAATATCTTTACAAAATGTATAACTTGACAGTTGGCGTGAATTTAAAACTGAAGTGCAAAAACAAATAAAATCATCAATCTACTGACAACTAAATACCCTCTGATACACGCCATATCTTGGGTCAATGCTGCTTTTTTGATAATTTCTTAGGTACCTCGATGCATGATGTTTTATATTGGACATATTGCTTTAATATTAGTTGATAAATTCATTTGTTGCGTATTAGATGGAGTTATTAATAAGAGATTTTCCTGTTTAATAAACACTTGAGAATTGTTTCGCAAATATAAGCTGATAAAATTGAAAAAATGCTTAAAACTGTGATAATTTTATTTAACTGCTTCAATAAATATTAACAATTACAACAATACGTCCTTATTACATTTGTACCTATAAATTTGACAAAAAATGTTTCATTTTTAAGGGAGGATTATATAACCACGGTCCCGGATTCGCTTGTTATAAAAACGCTTTTGGGTGCCCATAACGTCTACATGGGTAGCGGCAATATTAACTTTTTCTCATGCTATTTATTAAAAAAACTCTATGCACGACTTTTATATTAGACATATTTATCATTTAGGTGCATGTGAAAAAATCTTCAAAGCAAGGGATATATCTGTAGTAAAATACAAACAATTTAGATGAAAAAATAATTTAGTTGACGTATGTAAAAATGCAATCAAAGTTAGATTTGTGAACTGATGATCTTTTTATCGAAACCAGCATCAACCACAAACACACCAATCCATGTATTAATCAAAATCCCTAAACAGAAGTAAAAACTTTAACAACTGGCAAATGACGTTTCATCAGCGAAGTGAGACCGAGTGTCCAAAAGTCTGAACCAGAAGTTTTATATACCTATAACCTAATTTGCCACTTGTTGTTACTTAGCTTTAGGATTTTGATTATTTGGACATGGACCAATATGTTTGTTTTAAGTGCAATACTTTAGACAATGAACATGTATTACATAAAATTACATTGGATGGGAAGGATCTTAATCATGATGTAATTATTACATATTATACCGACCGTTCCGGAATACAGTTCCTCGTCATGATGTAACCTACTGTTCTTACTCGTCAAATTGTACATACTGGTAATTACGTTATTTTGTTCGGCGACAAAGTAGAACAAATGGTGCTGTGACACAAATTGATATAATAAAAGACGTTCCCTCGAATTGACCCTCCACTTGGAAATAGGACAAATACCTTAACCACAATTGTTTTTAAATTTTGTCAAAAAGGTAACAGGTCATGGTAAAAGCTTTTTGAGTGTTTTATTATAAACATTGTCATCTATTTAGATTAAATTTGCCTTATCATGATTTTAAAGGTGTTGCAGATAAAAAGATTTCGGGTTATTAAGTCCAGCATATACGATACAGATTGCCGTTATTAATTTCAAAATAGAATATAAAAATAATGTACAAGGCTATTAAAAATGCAGCATAAAACTAAAAACAACTAACCAACCAAAAACAACCAAAACAACAAAACAAAAAATTATTACAAATTAAAACCACTGAATATAAAAACGATCAAGTTTAAAGCACACACACACACACACACACACACACACACACACACACACACACTTGATAGTTCAGATATCAGTAATAAGTGAATAACATGCCTAACTATCTGACTACTATGAACTATTTATCTAAAACGTAGTAAATAATTCACAAAATTCACTAATTGTGCACGTATATTTTTACTTAAGCAATTGCATACCGTGACTATATTGGAAAAGGTTTAATAATTCTTATTTTACCCATTGTTTTTTAATAAAAAACAGTTACTCCTAAAAACTCAATTAAACATATGTTGATACGAGATATTGAATAACAACATTGCTTTAACAATATGATTTGGTTTATGGGGTATGGATGTCTAGCGTCTTGATTTTATTAACAAAAAGAGTGGTAAAAACTTCAAATGAAATCCAAATGTTGGTCCCATTTTGTTTTAGAATATATTGAAAACATATTTGTTTACATTTTCTTAATATCTATTCTATCATATTTATTCCGTGAATAGTTGTTCTGCTAAGTACTTCTATCATTTTTTGAAACTGACAAATTAAGTTTATCACGTGAACTGCCACCAGGGAAATGAGGCTGGTATTCTGGTATGGTAAGTACCTCCTGTGTAGATAGCTACGTTCGTGTGTAATTAAAATTGAGAATGAAAGGAAAAGAAACTATGTACTCCAAAAATATCCAGGGTAAACCTAGACACATAGAAACAATACTTACCAACAATAATGTGATGACGACCATGACACTTTTTGAAGGCTCCGATAAATTCTGGTAATAAATTATTCAATAAAAGAAAAAGAAATCCGCATTTTTAGAACTTAACATCAAACCAAAACATACCGGTCCATGCCATAATCACGACGGAAAAACTGAAAGCTAGCAAGAGAATTTAAACAAGTGAATTACAACCTTGCCAAGATATTTGGAAATATCTAGAAACTTTTTCCGCAATTCATTGATGCTTTAAATTTAAGTCATATCACTTTCTTATTAAAGATATCAAAATCTCCTACCTTGCTCTATTAATTATCCGTTTTCTATGGACAAACTTTACATCTTATACAGCCATAACAAGAATATATAGTATCTTGTGAAATAAGTTGTATGATAATTCATTAACTCACTTAATTAACGTGTAAAAAAGTTCAATCACTAATCATTCTTTTCATATGGTAATTTAATTATAAGATGGTTTAGGTTAACATTTAATGTTAACACGCAATATAAACACCGAGTAAAAAATTTCTGATTTTTCTTCAGTCGTCATCTAGGGAAATGCAGTATTTTAAGATAAAAAGCACATTTTGTGTTTATTGTACGCATGTCAAACTTGATGTCTGTAATTTATCAATAAAAAGTTTGAGATTTTGTTCTTTGAAACATTTCATATTTAAAACTCAGCAGAAGAAAAGGTATTGCAGATAAAAAATTTACACGGCTCTCCACGTGGAAAGGAGCTGCTTAATAGTATATAACGTATACAAATGCTTATGTATTTCAAAATATTTACGGAATAAAGTGATCCCATGTGTTGATTTAATTGAAGCGACATTCTTATCTATAGATCATTTCACAATTTCAAACTCTGTTATCAAAATAGTTACGTCAAGAAAAAACACCTTACCTGAACAGCAAATGTTCCTTCAATGATTAAGGTATACTCGCGCATAGAAATTATTTCCTTAGCTAAATGTGGTTAAATATAGTTTTGTCCTTTTGAATATTTTTTCAACCTCTTGAAAATTTTGGTTTCACAATTTGGGTCCAAGCACTACTGGTAAGGAATTGTATTCCTAGACCACCGTCTAGTGCTGTAAAATTAACTGTTATAATACGTAATAGTATTGGACAAAATGGATGATCAAAATCCAAAATCATAACTGAAGAGACCTCATGTAATAAAAGCAACGACAAGCGTATTTACCTGCGATTTTGTTGGCAACTCTATACAAAATACCCGTTTAGCTGTCAGGAAAACCTTATGAAGTACAAGTATAGTATTAAAAACACAGAATCAGTTACTGATAATCAACACATTATTTTGTATTACCCTTTTTCATATTTATTTCAATATCCACAATATCCTGAGTTTATTGACAAATCAATAACTAATACAACAAGCGATTAAATAGAATTCATCCAATGTGAAAATCTGTTAAGAAATAAAAATTGTCCCTGCATGGTGACTTGGCATGTCAATATAGACTAACCGGTTTATTTGACGTATATGTTTTGCTTCTTAGTAAACAGATATATTATATTTGTAAATAAACAAATACAACTATTATTGATTTAAACTTAAAATGATGATTTTCTGATACACCGTTTTATCAGAGCTGACATTAATTTTATCTCAAAGATTTTCGTAATTAATTTTAAATTACATGTCTATCATAAATCATGTTGTTAACGTAAGTGATTACGTATATATTAATGAAAAGTAAGTGACATAAATGCGTTAAAAAAGCGTTTTATTTAATGTTAAAAAAAGAAAAATCCAATCTGATATATACAGCAAAATTAAATACACGCTTTAAGTATTTTTGAAGTGCATAATAAGTCGAATGCCATAGTAATGCCAACCATAATAAAAAAAATTCCACGGACTCTATAAGTAATTTTACCACGCAACTGGGCAAAAACGTCATTGTTCGTCAAATATCAAGACGTTTATAACTACTGGTTACACCATTTGGTCTTTTCTTAGTCTTGTCTTATTTGGCTTTATTATTATTTTAATGGTTGTGTTTGTTGTTGTCATCTATATGTTTTAGTTTCATATTTTCTTCTTTCATACAACTTAAAAAACATCATTTGTTTTATCAAAACATTTCAAAAGCTCTATTACTTTAAAGCAACAGTAAGATACAAGCCAGTCCAATACTGTGTTATTTCGCTAGAAATATATACACGTATTTAAAATAAAAGACGAACAAACTGGTCCATGCTCAAATCAAATTTAGTTCAATTGAGGTCGGGTGCTCTCTTAAACTACTGTTTATTTACATCCGCTACATATGAAATAACGATTGAGAATGAAAGGGATATGGAACTATGATATGTCAAATATATTCAGAATAACCTTATATACAGAGACAGCGTACGTAACAACAACATAGGACCTTGATAGTATTGGTTTATCAGTGATAAACAATGTATAGCCGAAATTACAATGTATATACAATGTATATTTATCGCCTCTTTGGTTAACGATATCTTGGAGATGCTTAGTTCACCAACAGATAGAAGCCAATTGGTTTTAAATATTACTAAACCTGTAGTGATTCGTGCCACTTAACGACTGTTTCGGAAAAAAGTTTGTCATCAGCAGTGATCGGACTAAAATTGTGAAAACTCAAATATTTTTAAGATGTTGATATCAGAAGAAAAGTTTTAAATGTTTTTGGGACTTTATGAATTATCCGTATAGGTTGAACTTGATTCAACAACAAGTGCCAATAACTTTACTTATAAAAGTGTCAGAATTTTATCTTGAATTGAAATTTGTACAGCTTTTTAAACCATGTCACTAGTCTCGGCTGATCTGGTTTGTTCGTATAGATTGTTTTGTCTTTAAACAGATCCCAGACAACAAGTTATCATTAGAATCATTAGAAATGTACTGAAAACAAGGTTTAATTGAATAACATTTTTAAGATGTTTTTCTTTGAAATGTAATTGCATTATGGTAAGTCTGTGTTTATCTTATAATGTGAATCTTCAGGGTATGTGTCAAAGGGGAGATTAGTGCTTTTTCTAAGACTTTAAGGTCACAATCTGTGTTTGTAATGGAAATAGAAAATATGTACTTGCCAAGAGCATTGATGAAACAATAAACATGACATGGCACTGTGTTTTAGTAAGTGGTATATAGTTATATTGTGCATTATAGTGATAAAATAAAACAACCGCCTGACTCAAATAGCACTATGTATTGCTCATAAATAATGGCTTCCAAAATGAGACAGCTGCTAAGATGTGTATTAGGTGCATCAGTTGTTCATTAGATATATTATTTTACTCAGAGTTATTATTTTTAGAAAATTTCAATGGATATGCATTTAGTATACTACTTACTTGAACTTGATGTAGAAGATGGTCAATAAAACTTAAAATGGCTTTATGTATGTAAAATAAAATGTTGTTACACTAAAGGTCTTTAAAAACTCTTAATATTCCACTACTATTTTGTAATTAATTGTATGACTGTCTAAGTCTACTTTCATTTGTCTTATGATTAGTTTGTCGTGTTTCTTATTGTTCTTCCAAGATCTGAACTCGTTATCGGCACGCTTGTTAAAGTGATCATTAAAGTTTTATATGGTCATATACCACCCTTTTTTATTTAGTACTTTTAAATTTCATAATGTTATGTCAAAAGAACATAAATGACATAAAATTGGATAAATAATTAAATAAAAAATAAATGCATACATAAAATGCAGCGTAGTACATATAAGAATGGTTCAAAATATAGTTTGTCTATACTCAAAACATTTAAATAGGTTAAAAACGAATTGAAAATAGTTTAGCATCACATCATTACAACTTACACACAAAACCTGAGTTTTTGGACTTATTTTGTAATCATAAAAAACACATAGTTGTGTGTTTTGGTCACCAAAATGATTAAAAAAGCAGAATAATTTTGTCCATTAAAATGATTCAAACCACACAATTGCAATATTGGAACCCCTTTGCAATTGTAGAATCTTGGTCCAATGTTTGTTCATCTGCGTTGGATGAGCCAATGAAAAAATGTAATCACTATTTCAATATATATATATATATATATATATATATATATATATATATATATATATATATATATATATATATATAAACAAAATATGAAAATATAAAAAAACCTTCCTGTAACCAATTTAAATCTTAGCAATACATGCCTCCGTTGTTATCACACGTGGGTTCAACGCATTGATCTTTTCGCACTACATTGCTGGAGAGTATAATTGACTCTAGAAATCAATGCTTCCAGACATTGCAAATCTATAAGGAAATAAAACCTTCTATTTAGTTTTGTGTTGGTCAAGGTTAATTGAAATAATTAATCTTTAGAGAATTATGGTAATACATGTTTGTTGAATTTTAGAAAATCAAATCTTTACTGATATCCATCAGACTCACTACAAAATTCAACATTCTATAAGATACTATCACATTTTTATCTGGTTTTAATCCATAATGCATCTAAATCATTGCCAAGGTATGTGCTGCGTTTTCGATTAGTTACCGAGATAAATTGATACATCATCGAATAGAAATTAATTTATGTCTACTAAATTGAAAATATTTCAACAAAATTAATTGGAATACAAGGTTGTTTATACAGTGGTGGTATAAATAAATGAATCAGTTTATCATTTTCAGAAATCATTTGTGTTTTATCTGCTGAAACACTTTTCATCTGATATAATCAACGAAAGCAATAAAAATATTGATATACAGCCAATATGTTTAATGTTGAATTAATAATTTGTAAAACAGAGTTCTTAGCACACGAACAAAAATCCTCTTATTTCTGGATTCCAATATAAAAAAACTCAAATGACACATATAATTTTGTGATTTTATTTAGATTTGAACGACATAAAAAATATAAGAACTGACAGGTTTCTCTGATTAGATTCTGTTTCTATGAAGCAACCATGCGTGTATTTAATGCCAAATAAATTTTTAGAATACAGTGATGTCTATCTTATAAAGTTTCCTTGATAAATTATAAGTTGTTCTTATTCAAACAAAAGTGAAAACTCAATTAGAGAAGAACATTAAGTGTGCCAAGAGTTTAAGTAATTATTACAATTGCATTATTTTTGCTAAGATAACGCTTTGGTAAAATTATTGTAGAATTTAAAACTGAAAAATTATGTCATAATTGATCATTCTTATGTTTGCAATGACCAGACATACTCACAACCAATCCCTTAAATGCTTATGTGAAAGGAAAATTATCTAGATTCTGTTGTCTTATGTTAAATTCAATTATATAATGGTTTTAAAATAGTACTTAGTGATGTCTATGACCGACGATTAAAACACTTATAATTTTATGACAATTTAATAACGGTTTTTTAAAAATAAATTAATGATGTAATTATTTGATATCATAAAGATTTAACTTTGAATCTTGAATTGATGTTAGTGTCAACGTTTTCTATAAATAAATATAAAATATTATAATTAGCAATCCTTATGACCTAAAAACAGAAACATAGACTTCCCGATTGTACTAAAAACAGCAATTGCATTTTGCTTTAAAATGTATTTTTATCCTTTACATTCATTTGTTGGAAATTCAAAATGATTTGAAGTATACTAACTTTTTAGCATTTTATATAGTTTTAGTATTAAGGTTGAATGAAATAAATCATTAGTTTGACAACAGTTCACAGTTACAATTTTTCTAGACATCGATTTTCATATTTTATATGAGGGAAAAAAGTAGCATGTAGGTACTTACTAGCCCTGAATTGTAATGGTAATAATATCTAACATTCAATACAGAGAAGTAATGCTATGTAATGCCATGTAATGCTAAAATTACATGCATTTTTGTCTATGTAATGCATTACATTACAATTACATGTAATGCAAAAATTAGGGCATTACACATTACATGCATTACTTTGAGAAAATGTAATGCATTACAGGGCATTACAATTACAAATTAGCATTACCCCATGCCTGCAAGCAACACAAGCATAGTAAAGTAAAAGTGTAAAAATTGGCACATTATGTTAAAACGTGGTGGGCAAAACTACTTAGTAACCAAATAAAATGTGCCTACCCTTTCGTAGCACCTGACCTTACTTCCATGGAGAAAGTTTAACTTAATGTACTGGTTTTCAATGTTCTACTGACATTCCTGTTTTGAATGATTGGATTGAAATAGTTTATTTATTATAACACTTTATTTTAATATAACGAGTGAGATATGCTTGATGTTATCGTAATATATTTTAAAGTTGACAAGTTATTGTATTTTTGTGTGATTTGATTTGAACCTGTGTGCTTGTTTTTTGTTACTTCAGACTATATTATATGATAGCAATTAATCGTCAAAGAAATACTAGTATTATATGTTAGACTTTTTGTCAAGAAATAGGCCATTGAAATTATTTTGTTAACAAACTAAATATTTTATTCGAGCCACTAAACCACATCATTTAATCGCCAAATATATTAAAATAGAGCATTTTGCTGCCAATATTATTAATGTAATTTTTTTCTAGCGAGAGATAAAAATAACTTATTTTATAAATACTTACATATTCTTAAAAAACAAGGACGCAAATAATTGGTAGATGTGAAGCTAGATAAGAGTGACACACAAAATCCTAAGAATTGATATCTGGTTATGTTTCTATTACATAAGACTGGGTGCATTCAGTGACTGGTAGATCAATCACAGATAGTGATATGCGTGTACGTGTATATGTTTATACTTTGATCAACTACCTCCAGCATTCGCTTTTTATCCTATAAAAAAGAACAAAAATTAACGATAAAGAAGGTAAAGCATGCAAAGAGTTTATAGAGTTTTTGCAATTGTTTAAGTTTTTCCTAGGCAATCACTTGGTAAAGTAATTAAGGTGTATTCTGAAAACTTGATCTCCGACCGTGAAACGTTTGCTATGTTGATGTTTTGTATTGTTGAGTAAGAGACAAACTCAATCAAAAGGTTCTCTTACGATAACGTGACCATGGTTTGTATTTCTATGTCAAAATAAGTAATAATCGGCAGTAATATTATAATACAAGTATTTTATAATACATAAAAGCAATGTTAAAAGTCGCAATTTTGTCCAATGCGTGTACAAAGGTTGGGAATTAAACAGATGTAACAACATGACGCTTTTTTGAGGCGAGGTTTATCGAATATTTTATTGCGACAGGCGAACATTAACATTTAAAATAATAACGCAAACATTGGTTATGTTTAAACTTAAATTTGGCATTGTTGTTAATGAATATTTCCTTAAATAATAATAACAAAAAGCAAAAAAACATAAAAATCCATGTCCAAACCACAATCCAAAAGCAAAGGGAATCTTTGACGCTGGCAAATTGGGTTAAAAACGTTGACTTTCTCCAAGGAATGGAGGCCGGGTGCTCCGAAAGAGTAATACATTCTGTTTAACTACCTACATCCGCCACTAGTGTAATATAATAATATAGTAAAACAAACATATTGATCAATGTCTAAACCAAAATCCAGAAGCAAAGTAAAATCTTTGAAAGTGACAAATTACAGCTGTATGTTAAACCAGGCTTCGGAAGGGTAAGCAAGTCCTAATGAGCTAGCTACACCTGCCACGCGCGATATAAATTGACATGAAAGGAACATGAAACTATGGGACGTCAAATATATCCAGGAAATTTTATACAAGGACACCATACTTATCATTAATATTGTGATGACGGCCATTAAACTTTTTGAGGGCCGGCCTTGATAAGCCTAGACCTGTCATATCCTTGTGTCAACAGTTTTTGTAAGCAGCTTGCTTCGTTGTATATAAGGTCCGTCAAGAAAGTTTGGAGCCCCATTTATATAACCTTTGCAAAAGAGCAATTTTGACGGTCTTAATACTTGGATGTTTTGTTTTTATATTTGTTTTTATGTATTACATAGAACGTACGATTTCAAATGGCATAATTGATAAAAGGTTCAATTTTAGTTTTAGTGAACTGCAAGTGATAAAAAGTTTAATGATTTGGGAAAAAATACTATTTCTTCAAATATGAACTTAATGAATAGAAAATACTGAAAAGGACTTTAAACACTTAGTTTCCTGTAATTATTTAGTACTTTATAGAAAAAACATGCCATTTTTTCTGTTAAAATTCATTCTGTATTGAAAATACTAAAATATTTAAAAATACGGTAAAATTGGATTTTGGTTAGTGTATTTACCGATTATTTATATTTCGTATAACGTCCATTTCCTACTGCAAAAATATGTATTTATAGTATTTTTTGAAGTAGAAAAAGAATTTTACTTATATTTTGAAACAGATGCTTTTTTCTCAGTGTTTGAAATCATTTTTGCCAAAGGACAGTCGTTTTTGTGTCTGGAATATATAAAGAGAGTGTCTTTTGCAATTCCATTGCGCAAAATTGTACATTGATTAGATCTAGTGGTATGTCAAATGTGAGTAACTATTGAACCAATCATTGATAAAGCATGTCAAAATTTGTTATAGCTAGCAAATTCGTGGCTAGCTATAAATCACTTTATGGGGGTTCCAAACTTTATGGATTGACCCGTAGGTTCCGTAGTAGGAACAAGCTAAACTTTAGAATATTCATTGTGAAACAAATACACCTTAATCAGCAATGTTGCTGCATAAAAAAGAAAAAATAAAGTCATCACTTTTGTCATACAGCTTCAAATTTAGCCTTTTTGTTTGGTGTCATATTTGCGGTAGAAGTCTAAGTAAGAAGCAGAACTCGAAGAATCATTTGTATCTTTTATTTCAAGCTCACAGGGATAAATTGCATTTACCTAGTATATGAAACGTCAAAAATATCCAGGGTAATTTTTGTATAGAGATGTCATACTTATCATAAATATCGTGATTACGGCCTAAAAGCTAAAAGCATAGGCTTGCAATATCTTTTTGTCAACAATGTATTTGTAAGTAGCTTGGATATTTTTATGAAGCGCATATAGTAGAAATAAACTCTTCTATATAAATACATCATAAGGTTGTTTTACAATATTTTCAACAAAAAACATGAATAAAAGAGTACATAGTTACCGTATTTCACATTCCCAACAATCTTTGTAACTTGACAAACATATGAAAAACAGTTACTAATAACGCGTAACAATTTATTCAATCAATCAGTTGCCACTTTGAGAAGCTTCCAAAATACTTTGTACTTGTCTGAGGAATTGAATTGTTATATATAATTATACATTCATCAGGATGGTAACTACTGCATGTTTTGTTCTTGAAGAATTTTAGACGTATTTGAAATATTGGTTTACATTTATCTTCAAAGTAATGTACATGTATATTGTATGCATAGATCATTTAAAACGAACCCATTAGCATCAATGATTGATTAAATTTTTTAGAAAAAGTGGCACTTATGACATTTCATTTGAAGGTGATGATGAGAACTTACATGGCTGTGTTGCATCTTAACTATTTTTATTTTTGGAAATAAATTCGGGTTACAAGTGCAGAATCTAATCTGAATATATAGTTCAGTTCAATTTTTGCGTTTGTATTTTCTGATTTAATACATATACTTACTTTAAATTCAAAAGCTTTATTTAAAACAAAAACAAGAAAAACAGAAAGAATGTTTATTAAACTGTAATTAAATAACAATGCATAGATCTGCTGGAAATTTGAAATATATTTGTTACTGTTATCTTTTCCAATAAGCTCATGGGAAACAACTCGTGTTGAAAATTACAAATACATTGGATAATGTGAAAAAGCGATCGAGAAAGGTAAATCTATACAAGATACTAGTCATTAACATTGAATTATAGATATGCCGCGTTGTAGGATCATTCTTAAGAAAAATTATACTTAAATGAAATTGTGTGTACATTTTAGGAACCAGAGGTTATGAATGTGTGGTGGTTTGTGCTAATTTCAATTGTGTTATTCCCCTTTAATAATGGACAGTTTTATAGTCTATGCCCACTATATACACTATGCACCTATTCATTCTGAATTTTGTCTTGCCCTTTCCATTAATACTTTGATTAAAAATTTAATATAAGTGCAAGTTTTTTAGCTACTACCTGAGTTACAAAACGCTACTTTATATGGTCAAGATTCCGTTTTAATATTTCAAAACGTGAAATAACCTCCATTGCTTATTGTAACAATATTTATTTTCGCGGTCGATCGTTTTGCGCCAAAAAAAATACCTTGCGAAAAATAATATTTGACGTCTCATAGTTCCATGTTCCTTTCACACAATTTTGATACACACGTGGCGGCTGTAGCTAGCTAAACAGAGGAGATGCTTACCCTTCCGGAGCATCCGGCCTCACTTCCCTGGTGGAAGTTCGCGTGTCTAACCTAACTTGTCAGTTCCAAAGTTTTTGCCTTGCTTCTATTAGATGGAATAATTTAATAATTATGATGTCTCTCTGTCCAAAGTTGTCCAGTGTATATTTGACGTCCTTTTCTTATTGTTCCTTTCATTCTCAATATTGTTTATAAATGCAGCGGTCGTCGATAGCTAGACAGGAGGTACGTAGCACCAAGTATCGCATTCACGTGTTTAATTATTTATGCAATTTTCATAGTTTTCACTTTGTTTTTGTGATTGTGATTTTGAAATTAATCCGTATGTTTATTTTTGATTTATAAGACTGGCATCTGGCAAACAAAATTCCCACGTCACTTGCAATGATTTTCTATTTTCATAGACAGCAATAAATAACTCTAAATATTTCGAACTGCAGTTATTACCTGCAAGGTTTCAAAGAAGTGATGAAGTTCATTCACTTTTAATGTATTTTTATATCCAATTGTGCTTGAAAGAAATATCTTACTCATTTTAAATTGCAATTAAAATGCTCACGTTTTGCGATTTATTTGATACTTATTATCTGTTATATAATTAAATATCTTTGAATTCTTATGATCTCAATGCATTTATTATAATAGGAATGTAATCGTACACGATATTGTCTGGGTGCTCTGGCCAAATGTATTTTCAGGAGTATTGTGATGATTAATCATGTGCTGAGAAAACTCTCTGTCTTAATTTTCTTATTTCTTTATAACATTAACTGTAACGGTTCGTATTAAACAATTATATTATCTGTAGTTGGCAAAATTAAAATCACTGATCTAAATATGTGTTTAACTTTTCTTGCCATGTCTTGTTTGCACTTTGCTATCAATATTATTATCGTATTGGTGGTAATGTCTTTTATTGCCAAGCGCATGCGTTCAGATAATTATATTCTTACAGTTTAACTTTCACCTACCCCTACAGAGCACGTGCACCTGACCTCATTTTCGTGGTGGACGTTTACGTGTTTAACCTAATTTACCAGTTTTAAAGGTGTTTACTTTGCTTTGGAGTTGTAATTATCACAACTGAAGCAAGTCACAATATATTGTGAGCATAATTTGGTTCCGTTTTCTTTGTAACATGTTCATACTCCTTTCAAATTATTTTATTCTAATAATACCGCTTTCTTTTTAAGTCAGCAGAATATCGGGATGAGACAAAAACATTTTCGTCTATTTATTCTATTTATTATCTATTTATTATTTATTTATTTAATAATTTATTTTTTCAAATATATTACCCGGTTTGTCATCTTTTGCCTGGTTCATCATCTTATCCATGCGTTTAAGTACATAACTGTAAATTATTCTTCTATTCTCACTAATGAAACCATAAATTATTTTAAATACCTTGAACTGTACTTATTACCTCAAACAGTTCAAAGCAAGCACTTTAGTTCCTGCATTTCAAAGCTATTTTTATTTTTCAGACGATCTACATTAATATTGCTGAAATGTATATTTATCTTATAATTACAAATTTTACAAATGTAAGTAAAAATGCTGACGTCATTGATTTATTCTATTATCTTTAGATTTGTTTTATAATTAAATGCACCGTCTATGCAATTCGTATTAATTAATTTGGAATTTCTAATTGTACCGTCTGGTAAATAGTAGTTATCTAGACCAGTGACTACCTCCAGGTGCAAAAAGGTTAAGAAAACTGTGGCATAGACAGAATTTCTAATTATTAGGACCTTAAAAAAGTTCGAAGGTCGTTATCACAGTATTGGTGACAAGTTTGATGTCTCCGTGTCCAGGATTGCCCTTGATATATTTGGAGTTCAATATTTCTAACTTACTTTCACACAATTTTGATTACAGATCTGGCGGGTGTAGTATCTAAACAGGAGTTGCTAACCAGCTAAAGAGAAGGTGCTTACCCTTTCGAAGCACCTGGCCTTAATTCATTGGTGGAAGTGCATAACGTGTTTAACCTTAGTTGTCAGTTTCAAAAATTTTACTTTGTTTCTGAATTGTGATTCGGACATGGATTAGTATGTTAGTATTTTTAAAATTAGTTTCCTAAACTTAAAAAATGTATTTTGCAAATGTAAACTGTGTACTTGGGAATAGCCAACGAATGGACGAACCAGTAAATGATAAACAACCAAAGATGAACAAACAAGAAAGACAAATACATGTACATATTTGGACTTTGGACATTTGACTTGTACGTGATAATAGATTATAAGATTATCAGACTTATTTTATCAATGGACTATGAATAGGCACATTAAAACATTACCAATCAAAAACAAACATACTATTCCATGTCCGAATTACAATCCAGAAGCAAAGTAAAAACTTTGGAACTGACAAGTTAGGTTAGACACCTGAAATTCCACCAGGGGAGTGAGGCTGGGTGTGCAAGTAGGGTAATTATGGGTGCTATTATGTGCCTTTGTCGTCCTTCAGTCAAAAGTTTTACAGCTAATGACTAGTATCTTACTTCACTTGTGTGTTGTATCAAACAAAACATACAAGTCCATGTCCAAATCACAACCCCAGAAGCAAATCAAAAACAAACATGCTAATCCATGTCCAAATCAAAATCTAGAAGCAAAGTAAAAAATTTGGATCTAACAGGTTAGGTTAGACACGCAAACTTCCACCAGGAAATTGAGTCCGGGTGTGCCGGAAGGGTCTAGATAGCTACACCGGTGTGAAATCAAATTTGAGGATGAAAAGACTATAGGACGTCAAATGTATCCTTGCATGGTAAGTTTGGAAACATAGACTGTATACTTATCAAGAGCATTGTAATGGCGAATAAAAAACGTGTTGAAGGCCTTGATAAGCCTTGGCTTGCAATGTTCAAGAACCAACAATTTGTTTGCAAGCAGCCTGCTTCGTTGTGCAAAGTCGCTGTAGTGGGAACATGCTCTAGCATATCGTATTAACTGTGAAACACAATGAGCCGAAGAAGCATGTATGTTGTTTCAAGAAAAAGGAGAATTGAGATAGAAAAAATGTCATCACGTTTGTCATAAAGTTTAAAATGTATGTCATTTTCATTATAGCAGGTTTTGGTAAGTGCGTGTTATTGAGCCACAATAGTATATGTTTAATTAAAATTCATACTACACTGCGTTGAAATAAAGCTTGGATATCACCCGAAACAGAGAACAATTAACCCTTAAAACTCGTTGTGATGGATTGTAAAGACTGAATAAAAACATTTGAATTATGATGTTATCACCTGCTTAGCAAGAAATGAACATACATGATTATAATCTACACATTTCTAACATACTTATGTCAGGTATATATAATCATTTATATGCCAACTTGATCCATCTTACATAATCAATTTACCTGTAACAACAGGTGCATAACAAACATTGCTGTATTTTATCATGTAACAGTAGTATAACATCACTCATGAGTCAAAGGCAAACAACATTGACCTGTCCGCTTGACCTTTAATCTAACTATTTATTATGAAGAGTACATTATAATATAGGGAACACAGGTGTTAATTTCGTCTAAATCAAATTGAAACACATTGTTTATGTATTAATTACGAATTCTTACACTACGAAACTACTAAGTGGCTCATTATATATGAATATTCCTATTGGAAGGTCAAATGGACAGGTCAATGTTGTTTGCCTATTCAATTATTCTTTCATTATTCTGCTTACATGATCACATTAATTATTCCTTCGTGATTTTTGTGAAATTGAGCTTTATTTCAACCATAACAAACCGCGGAATTTATTTTTAGGTATTTTTATCACTTCATAAAATCGCTTTTCTTCCTTTACAAAAACATGGGAGTAGATATTAAATTCCGACACAAAAACAAAAGAATTTCAAAAAATAAAGAACAAGAGCTGTGATCTGTTTTTCATACTTTTTTATTATAAATTAATGGTTTACTTTTTTGTCCGTGTGTTATATAGTGCATATTAAGAACTATTTTAAGCAGGGCATTCTGCAAGTTTAAATTCTATTTTATACAAATATACGATATATTACTAAAGATTGATATAATATATATCTAGACGCTTTCATACTACATGTATTTTAAACAAATCGTCATTGTTTATATAATCGTACATCAATTTCACACACAACTTGTGACCATACTCAAACCCTGCATGTAGAAGTTAAAATTCTAAAACGAAATGTTTTCTGCAGCTTCTATAATTGATTTCAAAGCACCTTGCGTACATATCCATTATGGACGTTATCCAAAGTTTAGAAAAACGACTTTCTGACACTTCATATTAATTATGAATAACGGACTTTACGGTGCCTCTTTGTTCTTGACCAATCATATTAATCGGAACGGACACATTAATCATTCGGAATATCCTCTGTTATTATACATGAAGACAGCAGACAGACATTGATTCCAGATAACAATGCTTAATGAACAAAATTGCTCAATTATGCTATTTCCGAAAATTGCAACTGGAAAGATAAGAAATGTTGGCGAGAAATAATTTCAATTTTATCCATTTCATTCTGATAAGGTATTTTAATAGCGTATAATTGGCGTCTAATGCAGCATTCGTGTTGTAAAATCAGAGATGCAAGTTACAATTTTATTTTTGGATGTGAAGTTAAAAATTTTACACAGAAAATCAACAATTTAATTATGCTTTGAAGACGTGTTATGATGTAAATCTAAATAATATAAATATATTAAGAGAGAAAAATAGAATCGGTCGACGCCTTATAAACATAATTGAAAGAGTTACGTAACACAGGCAATTAAAGTGTACTTGGCTAAAGTTAAAAAACCCTGAAAGAACAGAGGCGACTATGTGTACGTAGAAAAGGTAAACGCTAGCAACCGAAACATACCGAATGCAACAAACGAAGTAAAAAAAGATAAGCTGAAACATGTACTTGGGGAAAGTCATGAAACCAACGCAACCAACAAACATGAACTTAGCAAAAGTCAATGAAAACGCCGCAACGAACAAACGAAATAAGAAAACATAAAATGAAACATGTTCTCGTCAAAAGTCAACACAAACATGGATGCGCTGCAATAGAAGACCGAAACAAAAAATGAAAATAAAAAAACATGTTCGTGACACAAGACAATATAAACAAAGGACCCATCACAACCAAAAACAAAGTGTCGAATCAAAAACGGAAACATGTTCATGACAAAAGTCAACACAAACATGGATAAGCTGCAATAGAAAAACGAAACAAGAAAATAATAAAAATGAAAAAACATATTCGTCACATAAGACAATATTAATAAAGGACCCATCACAACCAAAAAACAAAGTGTCAAATCATAAACGGAAATCAGTTAAATATGAACACGTGCGACCAAAATCAAAGTAAATAAGCATAGACTGAGACTTGTACTTGTGAAAAGTCAATAAAACAATATAGCAGCCAAAAAAAAAAAAAAAAAAAAAAAAAAAAAACCACGTGCTCAGCAAAAATCAATTGAAAACAAAAGACACACCGCAACCAAACATTGCAAACAAAAGGACACAAAACAACAAACAAATGAAATAAAGAAAACAGTATGCGCAATTGCACTTGCACTTAGATACAAATAGTCTTGGAGAACGAAGATGCTTATTGTTTCATTTCAATCGACAAATCATCAGATATACGGTCATTAATCATTGATTTACAACACTAAACATTTAAGTTATTAACCCAGAGAACAGATAACAGTTAACCGCGAGCTACATCTGTATCACGAATTATAAATATCGTGTTTATATGTATAAACCACTGACATGTACACCTCGTGTGCTCTAATTAGGTGAGAAAAATTAACACATCTGTGTTCAAGAACAACAATATTTATGTTAGAATACCAAAACATGCATTAAACTAGTTTACCTCAAGGTTTATATTCAGTATATTTCAAAGGTTGAGAACCCTCTTTGTTGTCTGTTCTGTTCGATAATTCCCATCACAAAATATTGTACTCATTTAAATTTTAATGACCTTCAAAGTTTGAACTAAAACAAAATTGAAAATATAAAAAATCATAGTATGTGATGAACAATTTATAGCATTTAATATCGTGATGATGTGTACTCTTATGTGTCATTTTTGCACTGTTATCACAAATGGATACCATATGTGTCGGTCTTCAAGCTGTTCAGAAATGTTGATGATAGCCGGTTATGACGTGATGTGAAAAACAATATCATATGTAAGATTGATTATATATGTTACCAAACCGAACGGTAGATAATGAAGTTCACCGACGTTCATACGAACCATTATTGTCTCGCGTTATTCCAGATTGAGTGAGTGAGTAATAGTGCTTAGCGTCCAAATTCAAGAACATTTCATTTACATCGAGACGTCGCCAGCTATAGGCAAAGACGCAGACATTTTGCCTGTGTGCTTCGCTGATGGCATTTTACAGTAGGGTTCTTTATCGTACCACGCCTACAGTTTCTTTTAAGTCCCCGTCCGAAAGAACCGTGACTTTAATTTCGTAGTTCCGAGTGGTCGGCGAAAGAACAGCCACTACCCAATTCGAAGTCTTGGGTCAGACCTGGTATAAATTGTGAAGGAAACTTTTTTAAGTCGATCTACACAAACGTTGTGAGAGTTGTTTACACTGTGAACTGGTTAAATCCAATTTGTATTTCTGATTTTCTTGTTGCTAGTAATCAAAAACAAACATACTAATCCATGTCCGAATCACAATCCAGAAGCAAAGTAAAACATTTGGAACTGACAAGTTAGGTTAGACACGTGAACTTCCACCAGGGAAGTTAGGCTGGGTGCTCCAGAAGGGTAAGCACTTCCTGTTTAGCTAGCTACACCCGCCACGTGTGTAATCAAAATTTTGTGAAAGGAACATGGAACTATGAGACGTCAAATATATCCAGGGCAATTCTGGACACAGAGACAGCAAACTGTAAATGTTTTAAAGTTTTTCAGTCAATCAACTAACTTGTTTTGTGATCAGGACTACGACTGATCCAGATACAATTTTATTTTTTACACTTCATTGCTCTCCGTCGGGTTTCTTATTTCACTTGGTCCTATACAACCAGTGTTGGCGTACAATCGTATCTAGAGTGTTTCTGTAATGCCTGCGGTTTTATAGTAGGCGAGATTCAGAACAGTTTCAAGACAAATCTTAGTTACACTTATACTACCGTTCAACGTCCAATAGTAGGGTCGATTTGTCGCTTTCTATGGAATGCACCTAGGTGTATTAAATACGTCATTGTTGTCGACTAGATGTACATATCCAATCAAAATCAAACATACTTATCCATGTCCGAGTCACAATTTAGAAGCAAAGTAAAAACTTTGAAACTGACAAGTTTGGTTAAACACGTGAACTTCCACCAGGGAAGTGAGGCCGGGTGCTCCGGAAGGGTAAGCACCTCCTGTTTAGCTTGCTACACCAACCACGTGCGTAATAAAGTTTAAAGGAACATGGAACTATTGGACGTCAAATATATCCAGGGCAATTTTGGACTTTGAATAATCAAACTTATGAACAATACTGCGATGACGGCCATGAAACTTTGTGAGGGCCTTGATTAACCTAGGCTATCAAAGAAGATAGACAAGTTATTTGGCTGGCTATGTTTCTGGTCATATTTTTCAGAATCATATTTTTTATTCATATACTACCTAAAGAATACATTTTTTTAACTCTCTGAACTTTACTCAATAGCTGGTTCAACCTAATTAATCTCTTCGTACATTTACATTGTAGATCTGTTATTCTACAGCAATGGTACTATAAGTAATACGTAACCCAAGTTGCGTCTTGTTTGTAAAACACTGACGTTGTTGAGATTCGTTTTTATTATCACTTAATCCGTTATATAATTAAAAGTACTGTGAATGTGTTTAAGAGTATTCATGTTGATTTTATGATTGCAAATAGCGTATGTATGTATCCAAAATTTTCTGTTAGTATCGTCTAAAATCTATGATTTTGTTCCCACGTTTGAACTTACCGCAGTTGAAGTTCATAAAAGATACATTGCCGTCGTTACGTCTTATAGTCTATTTTAGTGACGATATCATGTTGGCATGGTTTGTAAGTACACCTCCCGGGAAATAGTAAATGCACTGGCCACATTACGAAATATACTAACCTCATATTCCTAATATTAATAAAAAACAAACATCTAATCTATGTCCGAATCGAAATCCCGAAGCAAAGTAAAAACTTCGAAACTGACAAGTTAGGTTAGACACGTGAACTTCCACCCGGGAAGTGAGACCGGATGCTCAAAACGATTTTTACCTAGTCCAGTTCAATTAGTAAAGTAGGTAAATAGTATTCTCTGGGGCTTGTTACTCATGTGACACCACGGCACGTGGTCCCCAAAACCGATCTTTTCGATTTGAATGAATGGGAGGTGTATAAAATATTGGACAATTTCTCCTATATTTCGGCATGGATTTTCATGAAATTTTCGCATAAAGTCATATTTCATTATGTATAAAAATAAAATAAAAAACCATACAGATAGTCTTTAACGCCCGGATAAAAACCCATCAAAACTCAGACAGTTAGTAATAAAGTAGGTTGGAGTAGCCCATATCTTATTTTCTTCACACATTGAACATCTGTTTGGTACATGTAATTCAATATACCGTTGAGTAAGTATAAACGATAAAAGATATAATAATGATAAAATTAGAAGTTAACTCAAATTGTGGTTTTTCATCTTGCGTAAACCACAATTATAAATTCAGAAAACGATACGATTTGAAATACACGAAACATTTTCATAAGAATCCTATCCTTCTTTTACGTCATAATTAACGTCACAATTCTTTGTAATCAATCGGATTAATCATATATATGTATATAATTCATGCTTTTATTGAAAACTACTCCCAAATTAACAATCACTTTCAACATTGCAAAATGACTCTTTTGAGTCTACACCCTATAAAAATTACCAAAATTAAATTAAAAAAGTATATGGAAGCTAGAATGAAATTACCATTTATCTTACTCTGCATCAACATGCATATGCTCACTTACAATGCAGACCTGTCTAAAGTTTAACACTAACTTAGCAAAAATGAGTCGAACCTCGTCTCCCAAATAGCAATTGTCCGAAAAACTGCTTCGAGATAGATAGTAAACGTAGCTGTTGAGGTATACATGTAGATAATGAACGAGTATTCAAGATGGGCTGCCCATTCGGCACGTATTCTTTGGTCTAGTGTTAAACTTTCGACAGGTCTCTACTGTATTCTTATTCTTTTGAGAAACTTGCAAATGTTTAATGTTTGTCTTGGACTTTGTTAACTTTACCAAAATATTTAGAATTTACCAAAAGGAATATGAATCTATTTAAAAAAAAAAAAAAAAAAAAAAAAAAAACCAACAATTAGTGAATGAAAAATGTTCACATGCCCTTAAAATCCTCGGACAAGCCAAAAAGTGTGGGATGCGTGCTATTTAACACATATTTTATACATGTCAAAACATTATCTTTTAATGTGTAGTCAATTTTAATATGAAAAATTTGTATTAAATAGAAAAAGAAAAAGACGCTGGCAAATTAGGTTGACATATGTAATTAAGCATCATGCCATATACATGTAAGTTATAACTTTCGTATGATTTTGTCGTAACACTACAGTACAAGCCATCTTAGTCGGAAAAGCACCATTCTGAGCTTTTTAATTCTTTTTAGTGGGATGTTGTACCGCTGCTATCCTAAATCCTGAAGTAGGTTGGTTGGGAAAACTGAAATGTACATGAACTTACGGTACCCGTTCTTCACACGGGGTTGATCGAAAACGTCGGGTAGCAACGGCTAAAATGGACCAATCCAGGAAGTCTTTATTTTTATTTCCAAAATCTAAACAATCTAGCGCTGTACAACCGACTGTGAATTATTCAGCACTTTTATGGAAAAAAGAGAATTTTTATCGTAAACGAAATGGTAAACTTGCATTACTATTCAACGACAAACGTTTGGCCAATGTCCAGAATTAATTTCATAGTTAAAATTGACAAACTGCAGGCCTGAAGAAAAGTTTGATTTACAATTCAAATTGTGATTGTTTATGAAACTTTGACATGAGACATAGTTGTGTTAGTTGATACCAATTTTCCCAGAGGACAGATTAGAGTACGTGTCCTTATCAATAATGTAGACGAGTTGTCGGATTCAAGTTGAAATATCAAACCATTCATGATAAAATGATAATCAGTTAGAACCACATGGGACACTACAAGGTATGATATACAAGCCATAACTGTAAAATGGTAGATTTTATTACAAGAATTTATTGCTATTGGATCTAATATTAAGTATCTGATCACACGTATTTAACACATTGCCAAGAATATAACACAATCAGCAAATTAAATAAAAAATAACAATATAAATCTGAATTAAAAAACATACGAGAAATAACACATTTAACCATACACAATCTGCAAGTCCCGTCATGTGAGAAGCGTGAATTTGCAATTCCTGACACGAAAACAATAGATGTTTATAAAACACGCAACTATACGCGTTTTGGCAACGTTTGTTTTCTAACATAATATGACAGGAAACATTTTTATGTACAATTCTAGGAATTCGCGATTTTAACGTTTTTCTGAAACGTCCCACACAAACGTTAAAGGGGGGTGGTGGTTATGATCACCTGATAAACAGAGGCGAACCTCATTTGGCGTATCTCTCTCTCTCTCTCTCTCTCTCTCTCTCTCTCTCTCTTTTTTTACGTCTGTTATAATAAACAAGTTAAAGCACAAGTCAATGAACTATTGATATTAATAGCTGTATTAGTATGCTTGTCGTCGTATACAGGGCCAGGGTTTTTTTTCAACATCACCAGATATATAAAGTATACTTTGTAAACATGTTTTTGCTAATGCAAGATAAAAAATATCGAGTATAAAATGGTATAAACACATAGGTATTTTTACATGATAACGGTTTAACATGTGACAACTTATATTATACTTATATTATATTATATCTTATACCGTCTAAAATCTATGATTTTGTTCCCACGTTTGAACTTACCGCAGTTGAAGTTCATAAAGTCGTTACGTCTTATAGTCTATTTTAGTGACGATATCATGTTGGCATGGTTTGTAAGTACACCTCCCGGGAAATAGTAAATGCACTGGCCACATTACGAAATTTACTAACCTCATATTCCTAATATTAATCAAAAACAAACATCTAATCTATGTCCGAATCGAAATCCCGAAGCAAAGTAAAAACTTCGAAACTGACAAGTTAGGTTCGACACGTGGAAGTGAGACCGGGTGCTCAAAACGATTTTTACCTAGTCCAGTTAATTTAGTAAAGTAGGTAAATAGTATTCTCTTGGGCGTGTTACTCATGTGACACCACGGCACGTGGTCCCCAAAACCGATCTTTTCGATTTGAATGAATGGGAGGTGTATAAGATATTGGACAATTTCTCCTATATTTCGGCAAGGATTTTCATGAAATTTTCGCATAAAGTCATATTTCATTATGTATAAAAATAAAAAAACCATACAGATAGTCTTTAACGCCCGGATAAAAACCCACCAAAACTCAGACAGTTAGTATTAAAGTAGGTTGGAGTAGCCCATATCTTATTTTCTTCACACATTGAACATCTGTTTGGTACATGTAATTCAATATACCGTTGAATAAGTATAAACGATAAAAGATATAATAATGATAAAATTAGAAGTTAACTCAAATTGTGGTTTTTCATCTTGCGTAAACCACAATTATAAATTCAGAAAACGATACGATTTGAAATACACGAAACATTTTCATAAGAATCCTATCCTTCTTTTACGTCATAATTAACGTCACAATTCTTTGTAATCAATCGGATTAATCATATATATGTATATAATTCATGCTTTTATTGAAAACTACTCCCAAATTAACAATCACTTTCAACATTGCAAAATGACTCTTTTGAGTCTACATCCTATAAAAATTACCAAAATTAAATTAAAAAAGTATATGGAAGCTAGAATGGAATTACCATTTATCTTACTCTGCATCAACATGCATATGCTCACTTACAATGCAGACCTGTCTAAAGTTTAACACTAACTTAGCAAAAATGAGTCGAACCTCGTCTCCCAAATAGCAATTGTCCGAAAAACTGCTTTGGGATAGATAGTAAACGTAGCTGTTGAGGTATACATGTAGATAATGAACGAGTATTCAAGATGGGCTGCCCATTCGGCACATATTCTTTGGTCTAGTGTTAAACTTTCGACAGGTCTCTTCTGTATTCTTATTCTTTTGAGAAACTTGCAAAAAAAAAAAAAAAAAAAAAAAAAAAAACAATTAGTGAATGAAAAATGTTCACATGCCCTTAAAATCCTCAGACAAGCCAAAAAGTGTGGATGCGTGCTATTTAACACATATTTTATACATGTCAAAAACATTATCTTTTAATGTCTAGTCAATTTTAATATGAAAAATTTGTATTAAATAGAAAAAGAAAAAGACGCTGCCAAATTAGGTTGACATATGTAATTAAGCATCATGCCATATACATGTAAGTTAAAACTTGGTTGGGAAAACTGAAATGTACAGGAACTTACGGTACCCGTTCTTCACACGGGGTTGATCGAAAACGTCGGGTAGCAACGGCTAAAATGGACCAATCCAGGAAGTCTTTATTTTTATTTCCAAAATCTAAACAATCTAGCGCTGTACAACCGACTAAATTATTCAGTACTTTTATGGAAATAAAAGAGAATTTTTATCGTAAACGAAATGGTAAACTTGCATTACTATTCAACGACAAACGTTTGGCCAATGTCCAGAATTAATTTCATAGTTAAAATTGACAAACTGCAGGCCTGAAGAAAAGTTTGATTTACAATTCAAATTGTGATTGTTTATGAAACTTTGACATGAGAAATAGCTGTGTTAGTTGATACCAATTTTCCCAGAGGACAGATTAGAGTACGTGTCCTTATCAATAATATAGACGAGTTGTCGGATTCAAGCTAAAATATCAAACCATTCATGATAGAATGATAATCAGTTAGAACCACACGGGACACTCCAAGGTATGATATGCAAGCCATAACTGTAAAATGGTAGATTTTATTACAAGAATTTATTGCTATTGGATCTAATATTAAGTATCTGATCACACGTATTTAACACATTGCCAAGAATATAACACAACCAGCGAATGAAATAAAAAATAACAATATAAATATGAATTAAAAAACATACGAGAAATAACACATTTAACCATACACAATCTGCGAGTCCCGTCATGTGAGAAGCGTGAGTTTGCAATTCCTGATACGAACACAATAGATGTTTATAAATCACGCAACTATACGCGTTTTGGCAACGTATGTTTTCTAACATAATATGCGAATTCGCGATTTTAACGTTTTTCTAAAATGTCGCGCACAAACGTTAAAGGGGGGGGGGGTAATGATCACGTGATACACAGAGGCAACCTCATTTGGCGTATAGGTTTAACATGTCACCCTCTTTTTTACTTCCGTTATAATAAACAACTTAAAGTCAATGAACTATTGATATTTCTGTACTTATTCAGGATTTTTTTTCTATTCTTCCTTTTTTAGTTCATAAATATTTGCTGCTGGATTTATTGAATAAAGATTGTATTTCAGTCTAGTGGTTTAAAATTAACATTAGTATATAGAGCACCAACAAATACCATTGTAATGTCTGGTCAATTTATATATATCTGGAATTATGTCTACACGTTATATATATACTTTTTTCTATTAGATAAAATGTCAAATTTCGTACTGGCTACTTCCTGGTTCAATGCACGTTTTACGCATGCTTCATATACTTGTATCAGATTTTAATTTCCGGTTTTACAAAACTCAAATATTTTGTTTTCAGGTCAAATTACAGTGGTAACTCATTGAACAGTGTTCTGCAGTCTTCTTATTGCAAATTACCTAATGGAAAGAACTACATATACATTGGTTTATAATCATGAAAATAAAATAATTAGATTAAATTTCCTTTCCTAATTATAAAGGGAGTTACCTGTCATAAAGTTTCAATTTTAATTTAGGTCTTATTGACAGCATATATACGATTTCAATTAATGAACTTTTGAAATTTTTCCAGGTGAATTCTCAATGCATTTGTAAATAAACTCCATATCATATTTTGTATCACTGACTGTATACTTGACGAGTGAGTTACATGTCCAGCTAGTCAATATAAAATTTTCTGCATCACAAATGCGGAATTGGATACTTTGAAATGTCAGACTTTGTAGGATTTATTTGAAAAGCCATTACCGTTTCACTTTTTTGTACTGGTATTTGCTGTTTTGTGCTTTTGATGCAATGTTTGTGCTGGTACTGAAAATCTTTTAATAAGCTACTGTATTTGTTCAATAAAAAATCGACAAAAAACTATTTCCTATAGAAAAGGCAAGCATTACATGTATCCAAAATTATCCTGGATAGATTTGACGTCACACAGCCACATGTTCCTTTTATTATTAGTTTTGATTACACACGTGACCGGTGTAGCTAGCTAAACAGGGTTACTTACCTTTCCAGAGCATCCGAAGCCACGTGTTTAAGGGATTGTGATTGGACATGGATGGTTTGTTTTTTTTTTGTATCCATGCTCTTCTTGTAGTTCTATTGGAAGGAAGTTTATGTAAAGTTACTAATTTCCCAAACTTTCCCGTCTTCCCCTTGAAATTGTGGCACTCAGGCATACAACAATAATATTTACCCATAGCGTGAACTAGTATTCTGATAACCGGAAGTCAGCAAATACCTACCCGAACGGGAGGTAACTCGTACTTGACTTACCTTCGAAAATCTGGAATACCTTAAACGCAATATACTTTTTACAAATAGGCTAATAAAATTTTATTAAGCTCGTATGGAGAAAAACATATTTTGGCGCATTTGAAGTCTTCGTTCGTAAAGTTATTGATCTACGCAGCAAGATTCCAGATGTATAACAAGTGTTTTACTTGTAACAAATATTTATATATGTTCCTTTGGGCGAACGGAAATATAAATATTTTTGAAATGTGATGAATTGGATTTACTATACAATTCAAATAATATTTTTCTCAGATTATAGAAATTCTAACATACACATCTGTGTATTTGCTGTTCAAAATGAATCACGAATGAACTGGAATGACCTTTTCATACATGGTTTATAGTGAATTAGTGAAATATGAATCAAAAACAAACATACTAATCCATAAAAAAGAAGAATACAGATGCCCAGATGTTTTTTTTGTATCATTGCTCAGTTCTGTAGGCTACATACAAGTAAGTGTTATTGTAGCTACAACAAATGGGGATTTTGATTATTTTGTCAATCATCATACGAATTCCAAACGAATATATATTGAATATACCATCAACAACATGGTGCAGTTTTTGTTAGATAACATATTTGTTGTGTTTGGTAATATGATTTTCCTGCGAACAACCGGTATACAAATGGACATAAACTGTGCACCATTGCTTGCTGCATTGTTTCTTTATTCGTATGAATAAGAGTTTATGCAAAACCTTGTGAAATCCAGCGAGAAGACTGTCGCCAAATTATTCAACTCCACATACAGTTATATAGATGGCGTTCTATCTCATAACAATCCTTAATTTTGACAGTATGTGAATTTTATCTATCCTAGTGAGCTTGATATAAAAAGATACGACTGATTCTGCCGCATATTTAGACTTGTACCTCATTTACGACGACCACGAAAGACTGCATCTTAAACTGTATGACAAAAGTGATAAATTTTTCTATTGTCAACTTTCCTTTTCTATGCAGCAATATTCCTGATTCTCCTGCTTATTGTGTGTTTGTTTCACATTTAATACTCATCTGTGGTAGACGAAGAAAGCTGCTTACAAATAAATTGTTGACTCAGGGATATTGTAAGCCTAAGCTTATAAGCCCTCAAATAGTTTTATCACCGTCATCACAGTAATGTTGATAAGTATGATGTCTCTGTGTCTAGATGGGTTGATCTAGATATATTTACCGCCTTCTATTTTCATGTTCGTTTCACTCAATTTTGATTACACACGTGACGTGTGTAGCTAGCACTAAGTCTCACTTTCCTGGTAGAAGTTCGCGTGTTTAAGGTAATTTTTAAGTTCCAAAGCTTTACTATGCTTCTGGATTTCGATTTGGACATGGATGAGTGTGTTTGTGTTTAATAGATGTAATAATTACATGTATTTGGATTTACAAGAAATACAATAGAAGCTTCCTTATCATATATACTTAATTAAACGTTTTTTACAATATGAAACTCCTTAACCATCACATTTGTTTTACAACTGATCAACTAATGACACATATTCAATAATTATACACAATCCTTGATTTAAATAAAAATGAACTAACAAACTACAGACGTCTATATTATCCCAAAAAATAAGAATTATGATATTACTTAATGAAAATTACAATATCAGTATATAAGATACACAAATAATACTGTTATACGCGTTAAAGAGAGAACTGTTATTTTAACTCAAAAGTGAAATCGAAAGATTTTACAGTCAATTGAAGTATTAGATAAATTTAGTACTTCCTTTATAAGTTAGGTTTGAGATTCTGTGTGCTTTAGAAGGCATTATTTATACTCTACATCAAACGATTCCCACGACTACAAATTCAGTGGGTGTTTTAAATTACATTGGATGCAGATGTAGCTAAACATTTCATTCTATTCATATTTTGAAAAATAGTTTAATTTTTTTGATTTTGATAGAAAAACATCTTTGGTGTATTTCCTTGTCTATAAAGAAGGCGTCTGGCTAACAAGTAAACAGACGAATGCCTTGATTGAAATAAAAACCATATGTTATTATTCTCATGTACACCTTAGACATAAATTGTACTGTGCCGTGTTGCTTTCTATATGACCGAAGAGCGACATTGTAAATGTCATTTATACTTTTGCAAAACTAGATTGTTTTAGACATAAGACAGGTATTGCTGGTATATCAAAGAAGTGATTCCTGAAGGACCTGTTGACTTGTCTCTTTGCCATTACTGGAAGTTTCCGAATTTCGTGAGGCTATAGGCTAAAAAGTATAGGCTAAATTAATGCTTGTAAACCAGGTAAAACCGAAAAATAGTATTGTAACCACCATTAGACAAGTACTTCCAAAAGTCAATAATAAGTGCGTATTCATGGACCTTATGGAATCGTGGTCCTCCATTTGTACTGATATTACCACATCACTGGACATTATCTGGTCATTTAACCAAGTGAACGTCAAAAGCCATGAGTTTTACAATCACTGATTCTAACATGTGTTTGTCTAGTTTTTTGTTGTTTTTCACAAATATTAGATAGTAATATATCTTAGAAAAGAAATATCGATGAAAAAAAAATTATCCTAAGTTCCAGAATCGACTTTGACAAATAATCGCCATTTATATAAATCAGTCAATAAAAGCTGTACCGCCGCGGAATGATATATTGCTTTACAATATTTTATTTCTATAGAATCCATTAACAATCTCCAGCAAAATAGGATATACTTAGTCTGATCATGTTTGTATATATATTTTATTGAAAACTGACATTATTGAAATAACCTATTTTGTTTCCTTTTCTGGAATGTTTTGGTCGTGCAATACATATTAACACAGTTGGATTATAAAGGGTTTATTTTAAGCTTAATTAACTAAGGTAGATACTATTTCTCATAGTATTTTTACCAAATAAGCAAAATGATAATAATAATAATAATAAAATAAAAACATTGCTTACCCTTCTGGAGCACCAAGCCTCTCTTTCTTGTGCAAGTTCGAGGTTGTAACCTGATTTCCAGTTACAAAGTTTTTAACTTTGCTTTGTGATTGTGATTTTGATATATACCTATATGTTTGTTTTTGTTAAAATAAGCATGGTAGGTATGCCTCCCCACAATATTTTTTACCAAATAAGCAATTATAGATAAACATTGGTTGCTTACCCTTCCAAAACACCTGGTCTCACTTAACTGATGGACATTCGCATGCCGCATGTTTAACTTAATATACAAGCATTTAAAGTTTTGACTTTGCTCTTAGGATAGTGCTTTGAACATGAATCGGTGTGATTGTGATGATTTCATATACATTATAGAAATGCCGATACACTAAACAATTATTCTAAAACGTCAGAGTCGACTTGAAGAAAGAATTCGTCATTTATATTAATCGGTGCCAATAACAGATATAACACTATGTAATGGTATACACTGCACTATACTATATATAAACCAACAAATAAATACTTATTTGCCGACAGCCCGCCGTTGTGGATAGACCGCGGATTTATTAAAAAACAGTAGATATATATAATCTATGTCCTATATGACAATTTCATAAGTGTGCAAAAGTTACAAAAACACACACAAAATGCAAAACACTAATGCATAAATTAAGTGAACACAACCTGCCTGGATAAAAAACCAGAGATAAACTGCAAATTTAAGCAGAAAAATACTCTGGAAAACCGTGACAGAAAAGAACTACTATTATAATGTAGCATTAATAAAAAACCTACATAAAAAACCTAAGTTAAGTCTATCCCCGTGAACGGACGGCTAGAAAGTGATATACATGTACCCGACAACCAACCACGTGTTCAAAAACACGTACACCCATTGGTTAACAACATAATCACGCCTTATATATACGTATAACCCGTGCCTTAACATACATTATTTTCCCGCTATTTGATAAAACGCGGGAAAATACATGTATACACTGCACTATACTATATATAAACCAACAAATAAATACTTATTTGCCGACAGCCCGCCGTTGTGGATAGACCGATAGAAAAAACAAAGAACGGGAAAAGCAAAAAATGCAAATGAACTTATCTATAAACCTAAGCTTTGAGAAACTTGTAAACGACTCTCAATAGAATCAACTATGTAACCGTCCTTGCTGACGTCACATTTCCACCTCCCATGCCTCTTAAGACATCTTTCGTTAACCCGACGATTTGCCGCGGTAGTAACACCGCCTGAACGCAGCGAATGTAACCCTAAATCAAGATCTTTTGAAACCAATTTTAACTTGGAAACAATACATTCCCTCGTTCTTGTATAACTGAGCTTTTTATCTTTATAAATTAATTTACTAACTCCCCCTGACCTAAAAATTGGCCTGAATAAAAATTGATTAGATCCAGGACTAAAACCTGCCAAAGAAACATACCTAATATACATAGCATAAGGACATGCACATGTCATACCCTTAGAAATAAGTACCTGGTTGCCTTGTCTATACTGATCAGTCTTGCTTTTTCGAATGTATAAAACCAAGTAACTGTCTTTAACTTCAACATCACTGTAAGTAAGTGAACTAAGTTCATCAAATCTCAAAAAACCTGAATATCCAATCAAAATCATAGTTAAATCCCTTACGTTCAATAAGTCATCTGAATCAATAAACATTTCACAAAGCTCTATTAGAATGTCTGAAGTCACAGGGTCCTTCCGTGATCTTTTAGTCCCAGTTACACGTTTACTGGCCTCCACTAATGAAGTGACGTAAGAGTTCTTTGTAGGGTCCGATAAACCATTCAGCTCGTGCGCCCACTTTATACCGTACACTATAGTGTTAATAACATGAGTACTTGATCCTTGATCTAAAATGTGTGTTAAATAGAGCTCTACATGAATAGGTTGAGCAGGTAATGAACATGTCCGTGCTTTGAAATAAACAGTTCCCATCTTTTAAACGCATAGAAATAATATTTGTTGGTGTTGTCACTTTTGCTTGCCAATAACAGTTTACACATTTGCGGACACAAACTATATAAACTACTGTTTTTATCTACACCGCTATCCAAAACTTTCTGGCTAACATGTTTATCGAGTTTCAGTCCTGTAAAAACAAACAAATAAAGTATATTAGAATTTTATTCTAAAAGCAACTAAATTGAATTTCTGCTTTCTTGTTCCGAAAACACCATTTCGGCCTTTACCTCTGTATGTTAAATCATAACCACTGAAATATACATGATTAATTACAAAATCTTTGAATTCTTTGTCAGATTTTGATACAAATGACCAATATGGAGCAGATTTCCACACAGGTACAACCAATGTACCCTCTGCATTGTCAATATTTAGTTTATTGATAGCATGCAATGCTAAACTAGGCGGAGGAACTAACCAATTGTTATGTTTTGACCAACATTGTTTGAATGCATCGACCCCTGAAGTACCTTTGCACCAAAATCTAGAGTTAAACTTGTTGCATTTTGCATTATAGCTACAAGCAAATCTGTCACGTGTATGAGGACCCCATAGTGAATCCAGATATTCAAATATGCGATTGTTAATCTCCCAGTCATTACAATCACCAATTCTACTAAGGATATCTGCCTTTACATTTGATTCTCTGGGAATCCATTCAACATGTAATTTATATTATTAGAGGATACTAAATCGTGTATATTCATAACAATATCATGAATATATGGTTTTCTACTACCAACTTGAATAACACGTGACACATTCTTATTGTCATTAAACACTTTAACCCGTTTGTTAACCAACAGATCAACTGAGTTTCTTAAAACTCTGTTAACAGCTTCAAGTTCTCTCCAGGTAGAACTATGTGTACGCTCACTGGCACCCCACGTGCCGACTAGTTCAAACCTAGAACTGGTCCCAGGTTCTTCCTCTGAACCTACAGTCAAATGACCACCAAACCCAGTGTCTGAAGCATCAGTGAACACCTGTATATCACTTTCATCAGAAAATGTCAAATGACAAAAATCTGAACCGATATCATTCATTTGATCTATATTAGATAACCAAAATTTCAATTCCTTTACAGCTTTCTCTGACAACATTACCTTAGCATTCCAGCTAGCTTTGTACATAATACAATCGTAAAGATACCTTGATCTAAGAGAAACTTCATCTCCAAATACCGCTTTGTTGGAAATAATTTGACCAACTACAGAAGCTAATGACTTCACTTTAAACATTACCTGCCCGTTGTCATAATAAGTTATCAAGCTTTGAATAGAATTTCTCAACTTTTCAATACGATTCTCTGAAACTCTAAGCTTACCCTCTATCATATTCCATTGAAAGCCTAACCATGTCAGAACCTGAACTGGAACCCAGTTACACTTCTCGTGTGCTATAACAAAACCAAACTTTTCAAGATCATTTTGTATTGCAATACTTAAATCATAGGTTTGTAAAAAACTTTCTGACCCGCCAAAACCATCATCTAAATACATGATGACCTTCTTACCTTCTGATCTCCAATATTTAACCATTTCTCTCACTACTTTAGTGAAGATATACCCGGCAGTTGAAATTCCAAATGGTAAAACTTTATAAACATAAAACTTACTATCCCACTGAAAACCAAGATATGTTCGGTCTTGTGGGAAAATCTCTATATGGTGATAAGCACTCTTTAAATCGAACGAAAATACGTAATCACCTCTGCTAAACATGTCTCGGGCTGTACTTGCATCTTCATATTTGTGTCTAAATTTGAATAGATGTGGATTTATATGTCTTGCATCCAATACTAACCTTGGCTTATTTTGCTTTCCGAAAGCAACAGTAAGTGGATTGACCACAAACGGCATTTCTGTTACCTGTTCTATGCAACCTTTATCTAGCAAACTTTGAATTTCACGAGATACAAATTCAGTATTTAACAAAGCTGATCTATTGTTTCTTAAATGCACTTTGTCTGGCAAAGTAAATAATGGTAATTTGTAACCTTTTTCAATAACATCAACTACCTGTTCATTAGCGCCAACCTCTTTCCAAAATGCTATTTTAGATCTTAACTTGCCGTATGGAGAGGTACTACGGGCATGTAACTCAACCGGATCAATACATGCACGATCCATGTTAATACATGCGTGACCTGAAATAACCCAGTGCGAATCATTTACACAAGGGGGTTGTATCAAAACATCTTTATGTCCCATGTCCAAATCTATCATGCAGACCCCCCTTCTTAAAAAAGGTAATGAAATTGCACTTATCTTAATACTACTTTCTTTCATCTCCACTACACAGTCTTTTCTCCAGTGGCCCGCAATTCCACACTTGAAACATTTCCCAGATCTTTGTGTAGAAGTTGTGGATTGTGCTGAACCCAGCTGTGTCGTTGCTGACTGTCGTAGTTTTCTCTTTCTATCCATGGTTTGATCTCGAAGCTTCTTTTCCGCTCTGTCCTGTGCTTTTCTTATTTTCTTTTCGTCATCCGAGTTTTCGGCTAAAGGATTGCTTGAATACTCCTCTGCCGCCTTCCACCCAGCTTTAGATGAATCTGCGAGTTTAATCAGTTTTTGGTGTGTTTTAATTAATTCCATACCCTCAAGGATTTTCGTTTTTGCCTCGGTTGCTTTCTCCGTGGTAAGTCCGTCTAAACAGTCTGACGCTTCGTGTAATTTAACAAAAACTTTATTATTGTGCTTGTGCTGCTCCTCATTGCCACGTTTTTTAAACTTATAGTCACTTGACAATGTTTGGTCAATTCTCGCCAACTGCATTTCGTTTATGGTCTTCTGAGATGCCTGGATATTACGCTGAAAGTTATCTAATCTAGCATCTAGCATGGTGGTCAAACTATTAAGCAAATCAGACTGTGAATTTCTAACTGCGTTATGTATTTCTGACTGTATCTCGAGTCTACGTTGCTCATCCATGTTAAGTCTATCCCCGTGAACGGACGGCTAGAAAGTGATATACATGTACCCGACAACCAACCACGTGTTCAAAAACACGTACACCCATTGGTTAACAACATAATCACGCCTTATATATACGTATAACCCGTGCCTTAACATACATTATTTTCCCGCTATTTGATAAAACGCGGGAAAATACATTAATTATCGCTATATAATATACACACGTTTATATAGAATCCATTTACAATCATCAGCAAAATTGGATATACTTACACTAAGACGATGGACTGACCATGTCTGTATATGTATTTTATTGGACACTTACAATGATTAAAAATAATTTAGTTTTTCCATTTCGGGAATATTTTTGCCTCAATGCGTATTGACCAAGTCTGATTAACTAGTTACAAACTGAGCTAGAATAACTGTTGTAGATACTTTTCACAATATATATTAATCAAATACAATTAAAGAAGAAACATTCGCTACACACATGGTCGGTGTAGCTAGCTAAACATGATATGCTTACCCTTCCGGAGTTCGAGCCCTCACTTGTCTGGTAGAAGTTCACATATTGAACTTAATTTGCCAGTTTTCAAAGTTTTTACTTTGCTTTGAGATTGTGATTTGGACATGGATTGGTATTATGTTTATGACTTTTTGAATTTTGATTTGAACATAGATCGGTATTATATGTTTTCATATCGTTAAGATCGACAAAGAAGAATGTTTTACATATCTTGAAAGGTAATAGAATTTTGAAGGTGTAAGCTGAATTTTTAGAGTAAATGCACTCTTGATTTTTTGGCAAATTACAAAAAGTAAAACACTTCCACGACTACACATTCTAAATTTATCAATCTATAAATGATAAATGCTATCAATATTGCTATTAACCTTTTAAAAAGGTATTTTGCGTTAAAATGGTTCGGATGAAGTACTCATGCGACCCTAAAATGATTATCTAAGTGGCTATAAAGTATGCCTACGGTGATATGATTCTACAAGGCATGTTTAACATGTGATACGCTATCTCTTCTAAGTTGGTGGTATGGTGATTGTTACATATAACAGAAATGTCAAAGGTAGTCTATAAAGGATATTTCTCCAACTGTGCACACCCCGACATGTCTGTGAAGTGAGATAGGTAAATCGTTCTAAGTTATGTGTACACGCTACAGCATAAAGTGCATAACTGTAGAAACCTTAACACTAAGCTAAATAATCGTCAGCTCGGCTTCGACTCTTTTTAAGCGCTTTTCAGTATCTCTGCTACAATTTGTCGGTCACTAGCTATCCATATATCGACTACAGTCAAACCTGTCTATAAAGGCCACCCAAGGGAACCAGTAAAAGTGGCCCTTATGGGCAGGTGGCCTTTATAAACAGGTTCAAAGAGCAATTGGGATACCATTCTATTAGCCTTTATAAGCAGGTGACCTTTATATAGAGATGGCAGGTTGGACTACTTGGCAATCGAGCTTTGATTTCTTTTCGTTAGTCAAGTGTTAAACTTTCGACAGATCTGTACCGTATTTCTTTATCATATTATATTATTAACCAGGTATTTTCATATTGGCCCAGTTATTTGGCCTCGGTGTGTCATATTGACCCGAGGCCTTCGGGGCAATATAACACACCGAGGCCAAATAACTGGGACAATATGAAAATACCTAGTTAATGATAATTTTACTAAATAACATTTCATACTCTCAATTTAAATTTATCTGCATCGTCGACTGTTACATCAACAAATCTATTATTTTGTGGCAAGTGTTGATTGGTATCGCTCTCGATATCCAAGAGAATGTTTTCCAAGTCAGAATCTTCAATTTTTGTCATCATAGCGAGTTAGGTCGTGCGATAAAACCTCAATCATGCCTTTCCAGGGACAAACATGTTTGTCTGACATTCACTGCACCACGTTGTTGTCGTCCGATTGTTTGTAAACATACGGGAGACGATCGAATGAAAATGTGAATCTTTTTGTATATTTTGTGGAATACTTTTATTGATAATATTTTTTTATCGAACAAAAACAACTTTTCCATATAAAATAATCATATTTTGTAATCAGAAAAAAAGTTTTAATTTGCACTTACCCCTATTGGATTTTCAGAAGCGCTATGTGGTCAGCCTTTTTGATTTTTTAATGAAATGACGTCAGAATATTTGCACGCGCCCATATTGGCTCAGTTTTTTTTCATATTGGCTCAGTTTTTCATATTGGCCCAGTTTTGTGAATTTATTGGCGAGACAGATTATTATGTATTGTATCAATAACACATGTTGTTAATAATAATATATAATATATTGTCGCCAGTTATTGACTGTAATTCATGAAATTTGTGTTGAAATATCGGTAATGCCTTAGAAAAGCTAAGATTCTGATATATGACGTAGTCTTAAAATTATCACACATTCTTTACAATGGGCTGTCATTTACATTTTTCCAACATGCGTCACGGGTTTTCAATGTTTCCTTGTGTCTTATGCATTTTTCAAGACTTATCATTTATAAAGCTTTCAGATATATTCAGTACGAATGCTAAATTTCTTAAATATATGTTCATTTTAATACTGTGGCCCTTAAATATTAAACAGATGTTTTTTTGAAAACATAAACATACCGGTTAATGTCCAAATCACAATCCAAAAATGCAGTAAAAGTTTCGAAATCTGGTATATTACGTTAAATACTCGAACGTCCACCACGGAAAATATGATATGTGCTCCGGAAGGGTAACGCCTTTTGTTTCAGATAACTACATCCGCCACGTGTGTAATCAAAATTGACAGTTAAATGAACATGGAACTGTGGGGCGTCAAATATGTCAAACCAATGTTTTAACAATTTGACAATGCTAGTTTGATCTCTTTGGAAAGCCAAATGTTTACTGCTTTAACCTTTATGAAGGTCAATAACTGATCATTTGTAGTGCGTAATTCCATAAGTATAAATGAACTCGATTCCAAAAACGTTATATTCACATCCATATAAATATGGCCGATGAACTAGACTAGGAACTAAAGGATGTTGACTTTATCCGGGTTTTTATTACTAAGCTATAGATTGACGTCATATGTTTATCCCCATATTCCATTATATATACTTTATTTTCTAATACTTTAAAGAATATAACATACTAATTAACTATATACCTATCTGATGGATGTTAATACTTTTGACCGTGGTGCTTTTCATATTACAGCCTGTTTACAGCGTTATAGGTCAATTGGTAAAAGGTTATTGTTTGGTGTGACTCGGGTTGCTTTCAAGTTACAAATACCATTTTCTTAAAGTGTATCATTACATGCATTTACAAATTATGTATGATGGTATGTTTTACTAGTATATGGAAACAAATAAATTTTTCTGCTGATCGTTTGGTAACAGATAGTGACTTGTTTAAAGAGAACGTATGCTCTTCATTGAAGACTTTGTTACGACTAATTTTAATCTCTAATTAAACCATAAGTAATTCTGTGTCAGAAGTAATTCTTGTTTTACGAAATTAGTTTCCTATTTTTTATTACCATTCCGGAGCACCAAGCCTTACTTCCCTTGGAGAGTTCACGTCTTTTATTTAACTAGCAAGTTTTAAAAGTTTTTACTCTTCTTTTGGTATTGTGATTTAATATGAATCCATATGTTATTGGCTGAGTACAAGTGATCGTGAACGGACTGTGTACTATGAAAAGGCAATTAAACGTGTTTTATGACCAACGTAAGTAGGAACATAAGCTTATAGAGGGTATTTCATCCTGTATGGACAACAACCACTAATTATATAATAAAACTATTTCATTTTTTCAGATGGGACAAAGTTAGCCGTAACAATCATTATTTGGTATTTGAAGAATATTTGTTTATTTTAATAGGTCCATTTCCTCTTTACTGATCCGTTGTTATGATTCTATTGTGAGGTTTATTTGAGAACATCATTGAAAAATTTAATGACCCTACCATTAAAAGTGAAACTATTACTTTTATATGTGTTGATCAAATAGTATGGTTTTATACAGCAGTATATGTTTTTCATGTCTGACATCTTTAAAAGATCAGAAACACTTGATATGGCTTGTTAGATTATTCAATACAAACAAAACATAAATATATCTTTCAGAATACAAAATACTCGAGCGGTTTTCGTGCACCTGTTTTAATCTGTTATGCATAGATTGGTACGTCTTTTTTATTTGTTTTCTTATAAGAAACGGATTATATAATCTGAAATTACAACAATAATACAGTCGAAACTGTCTATAAAGTCCACCCAAGGGAGTCGGAAAAAGTGGCCTTTATAGGCAGGTGGTCTTTATATACAGGTGGCGCCTAAGGCAGGTTTGACAGTACTGTATCAATATCATTAAACACTGATGAGAGTCTTAACTATATTACTTATAATATCAAACACGTGATCAACGCAATCATGTTGATCTAGGCATGTACTATTAAGTCTATAGTGTACATAGGTACATGGGTGCATTACATAGCAACCAACTAGCTATAGATGGATCTAACCTTGAATTGTTAAAAAAATAAATAGATGACATTAAATGTTTCTGAACAGCTTCTTCCTTGTTGAAAACACTATAGACAAAAAAGGAGAAATAATGTAAAAATACAGTTTCAGTAATGCCAGAAAAATGTCAAAGTTCCATTAAAAAGTAATAACTTGTTGGTCACAAGCTATTGTTATTTTTATTTGAATGAAGTCCACACCCATAATTCATTCGTCCGATATGGCTATGCATTTGACTTGGTCATACAACCAACCTTAGCACAATACACCTGTCATATACCATTTTTTGAATTCAATCTTTATGGTCATATACCATTTAAAAAAAAATGTTTTTATGATTAAATTCAAAAATGGTATATGACACATCTGCTTAATCATTTATAATGAATGCATTTTATAAAAGTGTTCAACAACATTTCAGACGTGTATTATTGTGTTAGTTGTATGTTTGTGTGGAATGCACTTAGATGTAGTTATAGACTGCAAGCTATTAGATTTACTTTTAAGCTGTCCCTAGAACAGGCCCCTTCCTTAGCTTAGATTTTCCTTAACTTAAATTTAGCAAATTTTGGTAATCTCTTTTTGGAACTGCTGGTGAATATTTTTGTCAAAACTAAATGCAAATGTTTAATTCTAGCAATTATCTTAAAATTGACACCTTAAGTTCCTGAATATCTTGAAAATTAACAAATTTATAAAGTTTAGAAATTTTGCAAGATTTAAGTTAAGGAAAATCTTAGCTAAGGAATGATTGTGAAACCGGGGCCTGGTCTATCAACATTTTCAGACCGTAATTACTTAATGTTTGTCGTTTAGATTTCAATTTGTGATGCTTGCGACATAAGCCGATAGAAGTAGTTCCTTCTTATGTTCAAGGTTATGTAAAACAGCAACATGTTAGAATATGAGACAGAAAATATCGACCAAAAGCTTTAATATTCTAATTAATTGGAGATGTTCATCTAGTCAGCCATGATAAAGTTCAAAGTTCAAACTTGTAAAGTTCCATTCAGCACAAATGACAAGACCCCCGACACGTGCAGTTTTGAAGTCTAAAATATCACACAATGTGCCTTCAATACAAATGACCTAGAGGTCTCCAGCATTTAGTAAAAAATACATTATATACAGAATAAAATTATGTTACTTAGTGACAGTCTTAAATGCTTTTAACTGCTGACAAGACAGAAGCCATTTAGGAAGAATCAGTACACAAACAGGGGCTGATTGTGACATAAAATTGTCTTTCTTCTAGAGTTACACGAAAATGAAAACAAAAACCCAATATATCTCGTGTGTGTGATAATTAGCATACTCGATCAAAACTTGTGATCTTCCAAAATATTGATTACAAAGTTTATGTATTGCGATCGCCAATAAAGATTAGCATGAGTACCTTCATGATGCATTTATATCCATCAGCAGACATCTAAGTGTTTTATAAAATAGATGATGGATTCTAGCAGGTTGTACCGAAAGTAAATACATCAAATATCTAGTTATGATGACTATTTTACTGTGCTTTTTATGAGTTTTGACGAAGTTTACTCGCCTGATATTGTCCATTCCCAGACAGATCATTCCTGATATTATTTCGACATAATAAAGTTGTTTTTCAAGTTCAAATCTAGTACTTAACCATTTTCATTATTACCAAAAGTCCTGTTTTTCAGAGATTGTATGCATATTTTACAATAATTTACAATTTTTCTAATGGCATCATTTTATTAGGAAGTGACCTAATGTAACTACAATCTTTGAAACCCGGAATTTCAGTAATAATAATAGTAATAATGGTTTTATGAATACAATAAGAGGAGATTGGTTAATAAAAGAATAATAATCTTGTACTGGGATCCTCTGTATTTGGTAGCTCAGTTGGTAGAGTGCTCGCTCAGTAAGTGAGAGGTCGTGGGTTCTAACCCCGACCGGGTCTGACTCAAAGCTTGAAAGTGGGTAGTGACTGTTCTTTCGCCAAGCACTCGGCATTACGAAATGAATGTCATGGTACTCTCGGATGGAAACTAAAAATAAACGAGGTCCCGTGTCACGGTAGGCTTAGCACGATAAAAAACCCTCCTGTATAACGCCATCAGCGCAACACACAGGCAAAATATTTGCACCTTTGCCTACAGCTGGCGACGTCTCGACATAAGTGAAATATTCTTGACTGGGACGTTAAACACCATTACTCAACTCAACTCAACTCTTTATGCATGGTAAATGTTTTTTGTATTCTGTCATGTATTTCAGAAATAAAACTAGCGTTTAAACCAATTAGAACACAGCACAAACGAATTAAAATACATGAAAAAAGCATTTAGACTAATGCCGGCGTGGCACGATAAAGGACCCCCTCCTATGCACTTGTCCCTGAGCGCACTGCAAAGTTCAAAATTTCTGGCAATTATCTATAGTTGGCGACGTCTCAATATAATTGCAATGTTATTGACTGGGACGTTAGACCCGAAATGAATGAAAAAAATCAATCAATAAGTCAACCACAACTTTCCCTATATGAAAAAAAAATGAACTAAATTAATAAATTTCACTTCAGTTTTCATAGGAACAGTGTACACAAATTATATATATATAAACCAATAGAACAAAATTGTAAACAGAAAGTGTTGAGTTAGATAGAATCGCATAGATTCATTAAATTCATAATTGTATGTTTTGTGTAAAACGACGTTATTTATGAAATTTGCGACGTAAACAGTCACATAAATAATTTCAACACACAAATTCTAATTGTTTTAATTGTTTAATAAAACGATCTTGCATGCAAATCCATACATTAAGGCTCTCTATCTACTGAACGAAATCCTGCCGTAAAATAGATACAAAATTCCTACCTCTTATATTTAATTTCTTGCTGCTGCAAATGCAAATGCCCAAGGCATAAACCTGAAATAAAAAGAAACGGAATTTCATGATAAGATCAAATTGTTCTAAACTGGTTACAGAACTTATAGTATTTTTTATATTCAAAACATTACAAAATCGAACATTAGTAGACTACTGAGAAAATTAGTAGACTACTGAGAAAAGAGAATGTTGTACAATCAATATACGTATATATGTACACAACATTGACCTGTCCGCTTGACCTTTAATTTGGACCAATGGTTTTTAAATTATGATTTGAACATGTATGGATATGTTTTGAGGGCCTGATAAGCCTCGGCTTGCAATATCCATACGTCAACATTGTATTTTTAAGCAGCTTGCTTTGTTGTATAAAGTTCCCCGTTGTGAACAAACTCTATCATAGCGCATTAATTGTGAAACAATTACACAATAAGCAGGAGAAGCAATCATATTGCTGCATAGAAAAGGAAAGTTGACGATAGAAAAATTGAAGTCAACACGTTTACCATGTAGCTACTAACTTAGTCTTTCATTGGCGTCACCATTGAGGTATAAGCAAAAATATAAAGTAGAACTTGAGGAATCAGTCGTATCTTTTATTTCAAGCTCACTAGGATAGATGACATTCACATACTAGTAGTCTCCAAAAAGGATTATTAAGCGATAGAACACCATCTATATATTAGTATGTGGATTGAATGATTTATCGATAATCGAATTTCCAGATTTAACAAGATTCTGCATAAACTCTGCTGCATACGAATAAAGAAACAAATATACAAATATTGGTGCACAATTAGTGCCCATCCGTATACCGATTGTTTGCTGGAAAATTACAATTACATCAAACACATTGCGTTGATGGTATCATCATCATCATCATCATCATCATCATCATCATATTTTTGTTTGGAGTCAGTGCAGTGTTTGACAATTTATGCTATCTTGTAGTCTTGTTGAGAAGCATTTATTCAACAGTATTTTCTATTAACTTACCCAAAAGGATTAAAAGGTTGGACTGGTCTCCTTCTTGGTGGTCTTGGAGAACCTGAATTCACATTCATGATTATAACAGGCTGTCGAGGTGACGATTGTCCACCTAATTCTGAGCTCCCGATATCTCCGCTAGAAAATCTATAAGGGAAGTAAGCTAAAGCTAATCTGCTATTGCCATTTCCGTCTTGGATAATAACAGGTCTGAATTGACCACCACGTGGACGTTGTTGTCCTGCAGCAGACGATTGTCGTCTTGGTGGTAGTAGAGGTGGTTCAATTTGTGAAGGCTCCTGTTGATTAGTTTGTTGTGTAGCTTTCTCCTCTACTTTGTTTGAGCTGGCTGCTTTAGTATTTTCTTTTGCTTTGTTTGAGCTGGTTACTTTAGCATTTTCCTTCCAGTTATTTCTGTCTTTGATCGTCTGTCTCCTTAACAAGAATACAACAAATATTAATAAAACAGAATGTGTCAGTATAACAGGTTTTACTCTTCATATTGTAACAGAATGTGTCAGTATAACAGGTTTTACTCTTCATATTGTAACAGAATGTGTCAGTATAACAGGTTTTACTCTTCATATTGTAACAGAATGTGTCAGTATAACAGGTTTTACTCTTCATATTGTAACAGAATGTGTCAGTATAACAGGTTTTACTCTTCATATTGTAACAGAATGTGTCAGTATAACAGGTTTTACTCTTCATATTGTAACAGAATGTGTCAGTATAACAGGTTTTACTCTTCATATTGTAACAGAATGTGTCAGTATAACAGGTTTTACTCTTCATATTGTAACAGAATGTGTCAGTATAATAGGTTTTACTCTTCATATTGTAACAGAATGTGTCAGTATAACAGGTTTTACTCTTCATATTGTAACAGAATGTGTCAGTATAACAGGTTTTACTCTTCATATTGTAACAGAATGTGTCAGTATAACAGGTTTTACTCTTCATATTGTAACAGAATGTGTCAGTATAACAGGTTTTACTCTTCATATTGTAACAGAATGTGTCAGTATAACAGGTTTTACTCTTCATATTGTAACAGAATGTGTCAGTATAACAGGTTTTACTCTTCATATTGTAACAGAATGTGTCAGTATAATAGGTTTTACTCTTCATATTGTAACAGAATGTGTCAGTATAACAGGTTTTACTCTTCATATTGTAACAGAATGTGTCAGTATAATAGGTTTTACTCTTCATATTGTAACAGAATGTGTCAGTATAACAGGTTTTACTCTTCATATTGTAACAGAATGTGTCAGTATAACAGGTTTTACTCTTCATATTGTAACAGAATGTGTCAGTATAACAGGTTTTACTCTTCATATTGTAACAGAATGTGTCAGTATAACAGGTTTTACTCTTCATATTGTAACAGAATGTGTCAGTATAACAGGTTTTACTCTTCATATTGTAACAGAATGTGTCAGTATAACAGGTTTTACTCTTCATATTGTAACAGAATGTGTCAGTATAACAGGTTTTACTCTTCATATTGTAACAGAATGTGTCAGTATAACAGGTTTTACTCTTCATATTGTAACAGAATGTGTCAGTATAACAGGTTTTACTCTTCATATTGTACGTCGTGATTTTACATTTTATTTTCAATATTCTATTGACTAACGTTAGAACGAGACAGACTTCAGATGATCTAATGTTACATATAGGAATCCTGTGCTCTTATGTCCTAGTCAAGATGTTGTTAATTTTTAACTTATATCGAGGCGGTCAACTCATAAATGATGGAGGAAACCGGAGTGCCCAGAGAAAAACCACCAACCCCAGGCCTCTCGATACAGATTGTAGGTATATGTATCAATACTACTGTATTCATCATAATTATTCAGTAATTAGTATATGACATCGGGGTTTCACGTGTCACATTCACACCTTTCCTCAAAAGTATTATCAATAAAACATGAGCACAATTGCCACTGCTTTAAAATAAAAGTAGACAGTATAGGTCCTCTGATTACTATCTTGTTCTTCTATCACGCGCAAGCCTAAAGTAAATGTTTTTATTGTCAGTGGTCTATATATGCGTATCCATTGCCCTGTTTTCTTGGGTGATTCGTCTTTTGTGTTATTTCATGTTAAATATGACTGTTTTTCAAACACTGATTTATTTTTTATTTTTAAAACTACGTTTTGGATTCGATTTAAAAAGCGGTGCCTTTTTCCAGCGATTGCATGAATAAAATAATTTTAAATATGTCAAATTACGGTATATATTGTACTTTGTCACATTATTAAAACTAGGGAAAAAACAGTTGTTGTTCCTTAAAATATAGCTATAGGGAAGGAGTCAGTTGCTGTTCCTTAAAATATAGCTATAGGGAAGGAGTCAGCTGCTGTTCCTTAAAATATAGCTATAGGGAAGAAGGAGTCAGTTGCTGTTCCTTAAAATATAGCTATAGGGAAGAAGGAGTCAGTTGCTGTTCCTTATAATATAGCTATAAGGAAGGAGTCAGTTGCTGTTCCTTAAAATATAGCTATAGGGAAGGAGTCAGTTGCTGTTTCTTAAAATATAGCTATAGGGAAGGAGTCAGTTGCTGTTCCTTAAAATATAGCTATAGGGAAGGAGTCAGTTGCTGTTCCTATAGCTATAGGGAAGGAGTCAGTTGCTGTTCCTATAGCTATAGGGAAGAAGTCAGTTGCTGTTCCTATAGCTATAGGAAAGAAGTCAGTTGCTGTTTCTGGTTTATTTAATTATAGTAATAATACATACTTATGTCTTGACAAAGCAGAGTCTTCATATCGATATGAGTCTGTATCTTCGTTTAAAAATCCTAAAATAAATGAATAAATAAATAAATAGAAACCAAAAAAAAAATTAACATATTATAAGTCCTTGTTCAATTACAATCCAAAGAAACAAAGTAAAAACTGAGGAAACTGACAAAAAAAACAAAAAAAAAACGCGTGATCCTCCAACAGGAAAATGAGACCGGGTGCTTAATCAATGAATTACTTAACTAAAATATATTAACCCGATGCTAAAACATGTGAAATAAAACTCACCTAAAGACGCACATTCCACCAACAGTCCACACAGGGACAAGATGAGAGTAAAAGAAAACAACAGGCGCATGTTTGGGACCGAAGACAAGACTGAGGTAACACTACATGTCGAAAACAAGAGGACATTGTAATGAATGGTTGCATGATTAATATTGATCATGTAAGATACAGGATGTAACTAATGAAGCGAGGACCTTAATTATCACACAGAGACGAACAAGTTCCAGGGTTATTGTCACAGGTATGCATTACAGACATGTCGAAAGTTTAACACTTAAGGTAACGAATAAGTGGTTCACATTTCCTCGATAGCTAAATGTGTATTTTGACAACGTCTCGGAAGCTATCGGGGCTTTTCAACCACTAACTATTCTGTTCTCGGCCAATCGACAACAGGGGTTCGACTTCTTTTCGTTAGGTCTGTGTTTAATTTCGACAGGTCTGTATTTTAGTATATAGTATAGTTATCTGATCATGGTCTTAATCTTACAAGTATCAACTGAATAAAAATTATTATTACGTAAACTGAAACAAACCCGATGAAAGGGAAACGACTTCCGACTTTAGGCTCTTGTAACTGTTAATAATCTTTTTGGAGATTATGTGAATGTCCTCGTCAGCTTGAAAAACCCAGATACAACCGATTGTTTAAGTCTTGTTTCATATTATAGCCTAAACCTAAAACATGACGACCATGAAAGGATACATTTGAAGTGTATGACAAACATGATGACTTCAACTATCCTTTCCTATACAGCAATATACCTGCTTCTCCTGTTTATGATGTATTTGTTTCACAATTAATAAGCTCAAGCAAGTAGTGTTATGGCCGTCATCATAATATTGTTGATAAGTATGATGTCTCTAAAACTACCCTATATATATTATATATATATATATATATATATATTTGACGTCCCATAGTCTTAAGTTTCTTTTGATCGGCTAGCTAAACAGGAAGTACTTACCCTTCCGGAGGTCTCGGTGGTGAAAGTTTGCGCGTTGAACGTGAGATGTCAGTTTCAAAGTTTTTACTTTTTGCTTTTAGGATTGTGATTTTGGAACATAAATCGATATGTTTGTTTTTACAATGCTATTGATGAAGAGTAATTTGTTTTATTTTTACTACCGAATTTTATTATTTTGAAAAAAAATCAGTTTGATGAATCCCTCCTGGAAATATCCACATTGCATTTAACAGAACGTTATTAACTAGAGTGTTACCAAACAGTACACAAGATTGATTATAATTATACAACATAACAAAATCAGAAGTGACAAAGAGAGTGTATTTTTAGTGTCATCCATCTCTATCATTTCTCATTTACACAATTGAATCAATTCATTTTGTTGACAGTGCAGATAAAGACTAACTTTCTAAGACCAAATTAAAATTCAACATCACGAACGATTAAACCTTTCTTTCTGTCGAGTTCTGACTTAATTACTAATTATAAGCTTCATTGACTTGTTGTTCATTTGATTGTTCACCAAATAGAGCTCAGTGTGTACACGTTTATATTAAAATAACCATTATACAAGAAAGATACCAGTAATACTTTATATTGTCAGGACATTGGAGATTTATTTTTAATATTTTTTTTTTAATATTTGAAAACTAATTCAAGATATTAATGGTTAGATAAACCGTACCATGCGTTGTTACAACTCCTAATAAAGTCCAACGACTTTATGGACAGGAATTGTTTACCCTGCCGGAACATTCAGCTTCACTGGTGGCAGTTTACCCGGTCGGAACATTCAGCTTCACTGGTGGCAGTTTACCCGGCCGGAACATTCAGCCTCACTGGTGGCAGTTCACGTGTTAATGTGTTAGATTTAATTTACCAGGTTTTGAATATCATTTGAACATGGACGTGTATAGATGTATGTGTGATTCTTATCCGTTTGGCGCAATTTGTCACCCTTCAAAGAAATTTCTCGCATAGCGATTGGTTAACTTGCCGGGGTACATGGAACTATGTTCGGAAATCTGCCGGGGTACATGAACGCACGCGACGTTTAGGGGTAAAAGGGAAGTAACTCGCACATCACCGACGTCTAGTTACAGTAAACAAACATGGCGACGACGTACGCAAGTCACTGACACAAAATACGAAATGGAAGTTAAAAAGATCCAACTGGTAACGCTTTGAAGGGTGACAAAAACGTTATACAGGGCTTTGACAGGTTACACGGCCCATGTACCCCGTCAAAGATGAATGTATCCTTCGCCTGCGGCTCAGGGTACATTCATCTTTGACGGGGTACATGGGGCCGTGTAACCTGCCAAAGCCCTGTATAACTTATATTATCACCATTTTCAGAACAAATGTATGCATACAAGAGAAAACGGTAGAGTGGTATCTAGAGTGAAGTAGATGTGTTTTTCGCCCCAGTCAATATCCTTTCACTTAAGTTCTTAGATAGTGGAGGAAAACGGATTGCCCAAAAAAACATCGAACTTCGGCAACTGAACTTATCCATAATTTAGGATCTGTCCCGAACAGGATTTGAATTTAGACGGTGATAGGCGCTGTGACCCGTAAGAGCGCGCTTTAGACCACCGAGGCCCCTACGACCACTCGGCCACTGAGCCTCATACGACCACTCGGCCACCGAGGCTCCTACGACCACTCAGCCACTGAGCCTCATACGAAAAATGGAGAAAATATCACTGTCTTATCAACGTAGATTTTAATAACATGGCTAAACAGGACTAAACTTCTGCGATGTATTGAAATGATAAATCTATGGTAGTACGTCAGAATTGAATTTATAAATTTGTATTTTATTATATTATCTCAACTCAAATACATCTTTCACAATCACTTGGAAGTCCTACAATGATCGTATCAATCAAATTTGTAAAATTAATTTTATTTTCACCTAATAGATTGTTCTTTGCCAGTGGAATGCCATTTCTAAGTGTATTGAGCTTCAGAAGCTGATAAAATCAAAAACACACATAATATAATTATATAAATAGAGATACAATCATCAAATCTCAGAGGGACAATTTAAACAAAACTTAAAACAACTTTGTGTTTTATGTCTGTAAGCAGATTTTAGAGATAGACAAAACACACAAGATCAAAAATTGGAAACAATCTATAATAAAGAAATGAAAAAATTAATAAACTTTGCAGTAACCCAGCGTCCATCTACATGAAGAGAATTAAAATTAATAAACTTTGTAGTAACTCAGCGTCCATCTACATGTAGACAATGGTTGTTACAACACTGCTGTCATGTGCTACTTTTGATTTTTTATAAATAATGCATTCAAAAGTAGCACATTACGATTTACTTTTAAATGCATTATTTATAAAAATTCAAAAGTATCACATGACACTACTTTCGGATAAAACAATTAATATCAAGTTGTATGATTAATATGTAAATGCCAATAAATAAATAAATAAATAAATAAATAAATAAATAAATAAATAAATATCGGCTTCTAAAATGAATTTCAATCCTATCAATATATATGTAGTTTATTTAATCCAATGGATTCTCTGAAAAAAAAGTTATATAAAATATGATGATGGAATTTGTTGAAGAAAACATTCTATTTGTGTTCTATCACTACGATAGCCCAGTCACTAAATGTCATGGGACGAAAAGTACTGTGGGACGGAACGTCTTATAAGTGTGGGACGGAAAGTTCTGAATATGGTACAAAATGGCATGGAACAAAACGTCTTGAATACGATGAAATGACAATGTCGGGAGTCCTTCGAAAAAGACCTTAAAGGTCTAATAATATTTTAATATATATTTTCCTTTTACACAATTTTGATTACACGCGTGGCGGATGTGGCTAGCTAAACAAGAGGTGCATACCCTTCCGGAGCACCCGGCCTCACTTCCCTGGTGGAAGTTCACGTGTCTTACCTAACTTGTCAGTTCCAAAGTTTTTACTTTGCTTCTGAATTGTGATTCGGACATGGATTAGTATTTTTGTTTTTAATTAATGTAATAATATTTTGAGTTTTAATTAACCATTAAGTTAAGCTAACGAAGATTTGAAACAATGGAACTTGGAAAACCATGATATATAATTGTTTAAGAGTTCCTATAGACCTCAAAAGTTGCATTAATTCAGATACGTCAAATTATCCCTCTTATATACGCCCAACACACACACTTTTGAACTTATCTACTATAAGTTGTAAATCTATAACCGCCCTAACTCAGACATTTGAACTTACAATTAGACCATGTTCTTATGTTCATTGACTATGCATATATCAACTAATGTTCTTGTTTATATAAGGTCTGAAGGTTAGAGTGGTTAAAGATGGTTGATGTTACGTGAGGATTTATTACCTATTTGAAGATTTATTTTAATTCTTCTAATTTCAGTATAAACCCCTGTCATCTGTTTACTTTGAAAGTTAATTTTACCAATTATTTTTATCAGATGTCAGTTAAGATTCGACTATTAACGGCATCTTGGGCAAAGTTTAAATTTGTGGACTGGATTGCACTTTTAGATTGGAATGGACTCTTGAAATGAATTGGACTCTTTTTCTCTTTTGTTTTATTTTTGATCATTTGGTATTTAACCAAGCGATTTCCTACAGTATCAGCAATTCATGATTCCCATCCACGAGTCTAATCTTACTAAACAACCCAATCCATGAGTCCAGTCCAATAGTCGTATCCACATTTTCCACTTTGTCAGCGTCTTGAGTACATCAAGGAAGTCTCCCTGTATGAGATTATCTCTATAGACGTAACATTAGTAACCCGCCCCTCTGACTGGTAGATACTAGTAACTGGGTTATTCTTCATTAAATGGGGCAGCTTTTAGTTGTTTATGACCTAAGATTAGATAAAGACGTTTTATTTATTTTTTGAAACATCTGTTAAAAATGGACAAACTTATTTTCAACCCGTCGATGTTTTCAAAGTTTAGCTTGGGTTAAGTAAGAATAATGCTATTTTATGTGTCGTTAGTATACCACAAATCTGTAATACAAAACGTTTCCCGTATTTCTTATCTTTAGAGGTGCCACTTCTTACTTGACTTTGTTCTTACAATTTGTAATTTACAAAAAAGAAAACAGTTTGTTTAAGCTTTTATAAGTTAAGCTTTTATAAATCGAAATAGTCAGCTAATGTTATGACAAAACAGAGACAAAACACAAACACATCAACCCATACCATAATCGCAATCCCAAAAGCAAGATATAACTTTGAACACTTGCAAATTAAGCGAAACACGTTTACTTCCACTTTACTTGGCTTTAAATAAATCTGTTGATGTAGGTTCAAGGTTCCCAAGAGAAGTAAGTCAATTGTATGCATTATATATTCGTAAGTGTGGTATCCGAGATACTCACCTTTCGCATTCATGGAAAACTGATAAACCAAAAGCAAACATACTTATCTATGTGCGAATCACAATCCAGAAGCAAAGTAAAAACTTTGGAGCTAACAAGTTAGGTTAAACACATGAACTTCCACCAGGGAAGTGAGGCAGGGTGGTCCGGAAGGACAAACACCTCCTGTTTGGCTAGCTACACCCGCAATGTGCTTCATCAAAATTGGTTTAAAGGAACAATGAACTATGGGACGTCAAATATATCCAGGGCAATCAGAGACAAAGACATCAAAAATAATGTGATGACGACGATAAAAATTTTTGAGGGCATTGATAAACCTATGCTTGCAATGTCCCTGGGTTAATAATTTATTCCCGAGCAAATATAACTGATAAATATAGCTTTTTGTATTGGCAGTTATTTCTGTCAATAAAAAGTATATAAACATCCACTATGATTAACGTTTTTAAAGCGTTTTACTGATATAGCTATTAAAGGAATATAAGATGCTACATGTATTTGTAGTCGATTTCTGGGAAATCATTTCCTTTTGGAGCCACAAGGTTTAGTTGAGCTAACATCACTTTAAGATAAGGTTACACTTCATAGATTCATGATCATTTGATTTTAATTCTGAGTTTAAGCTCAAACTTAGTATTACAGATCGTTTCTGGAAGTGAGACAATCATGTTTTATTTTATTGAGTAAGTTTGTCACATTACCATTTGAACACATTTTGAAAAAAAAAATGAAATTTTAATATTTTGTACCTATGGTTGTAAATTCAGACAATTTGCCTAACAATGGATACCTGAACAAAGCCTTTAACAACTATGTATGTTTTTTATAACCAATAGTTTCAATATGTAGATATGTCGTATCCTGTTTCTTATTAAGCTCGTTTTGTTTTTGGTTCCTATGGTTTTTGCCAATTAAATGTTTTCAGTCTCAACTTTTCATTTTATTTTGAAACTTAGGCATTTGCTAAGCGGATTATATATCACTTTGTTAAACTAAATATACCACAGTTATTTCTCAACAAAAAATAGTGTACGTATTTTAACTGCACATTATTGAATTCTGGCTTTTAAAATATAGAACTGCGAGTTTCAGCATCCAAATGCAACACGCGATCTGATTGGTCAATGCAGATTAGTAATGTTGTCACGAAGTGACAATGAGCTGAAGAAACATAAAAACAAGGTTGTTTTTTTCACCGATATCAATGGATTTTAATTAAAAGTCAAGTATAGATCGGTAGAATAATGATTAAGGGAGTTTTCCGCCTGTCCAACAAGAGCGAGGTACTGAAATACAGGAAGCTATCGACGCGTGTTTTTTCATTTCTGCAATTTTTGCCAGAATTTCAAGAATTCCTAGCAAGTCAAAACTTTAAATGGGGGTTTAGTGGGCTAAAAGTAGGACTAGTATTCATAATGCACATGGCGTCAATGGCGTTACCAATGGCATTCATATCTCATACCAACACCATTGGTCTTAAGCAAAGTAGTATCAAAGTTTATAAAAATGTCAATATTATTATATAAGTAAAATCTGGAAAGCAACTCAAACAGTCGATATTTAAACTGTATGAAAATTCTTTATGATTTTATAATAAGGAACTAACTTTCAAATATAAACATGCCAAACCATGTTCAAATCACAATCCAAAGTAAAAATAAAACCAAGCATACTAATCCATGTCCAAATCACAATTCCAAAGCAAAGTTAAAACTTTGAAACTGACAAATAACATGTAGGTTAAACACCCGGGAAGTGGGGCCGGGTGCTCTGGAAGCGTAAGCCCCCCCCCCCCTATTTAGCTAGCTACTACCGCCATGTGTGTAATATTAAAACACTTTGACAACTGGCAAAGTGAGTCGGGATGCTCCTGAGAAAACAAGCATAACAACTTAAATCATACATAATTAAACGATTTTTAATTAACACTATAATAAAACATACTTGTAAGTACTTAAAACTTTAATATCATCAGTATTTAATCTGTAATAAAACATTTCTAATCTTTAAATGATAAAAAATCAGAAACTTTAATCTATTATAATATGCATTATGGAAGAAAAACGCTTAATGAGTATTTTATATTAAATGTTGAGCATATTTGTGTACCGATTAGTGTTCGTTCATACATATGTTTGTGCTCCTCCTTGGCTGCCAGTTGTTACAGCCTTTCTGGTATGTTTTACTTCTTTGGCACAACAATTCGTAATTTTATAGATAAAATCACAACAACGTTCTCGGAATTGTGGATTTAGGAAGCCATAAAATATGGGATTTATCACATTGTTAATCATATATAACCTAACAACAATTTCCTCAACCATTGAGAAATTGTCAGTATTTTCCTGAAATGATTTCCAAATTAGGAAGCATAACGCCGGAAGAAAGCTAAACACAAACGCACCACTCACTGCAGCAAAAATCACAGTTGTTCGGCCGACCGTTTTCCTACGTAACGAGGATGATTTCACAATGGAACTATTTTCACTAGACCGTCCGCCATTATTGTTATTATAGGTAGAATCTCGTTCGCCTGCTTTTTGCTGTGTGATTTCCCGAGATCTTCTCGCAGTAGCAGGTTCACTTGATTGTCTTTTGTTTCGAATGACTGCCTGTCTTCGTTTTCTGATTTCGTGCCAGATTCTTGCATAAAACCCAGCTAGGAATGAAAATGTCACAATGAATAATAAAGCTAGCATGAAGAAGTATATTTGTTGGAATAAGCTACCCTTTAAATGTTCTTCAAAAGCACAGTCATATCCTACAGTGCCGTTAACTGGAGTTGGAGTTCGTGAGATTCCAAAGAGAATTAAAGCAGGGACTGACAATAAAACAGCCACTCCCCCGGTAATAATACACATCCACTTTACAGTTGACAGCTTTAACAATCTCCAAGGTTTACAAATTTTGAAATATCTATCAAAAGCTATTTCTACCAATAAAATTGCAGATCCAAATATTGTTATATTCCGAAAGAAATGTATGGCTTTGCATCCAGATGAATTATAGAAGGTGTATTTAAAGCTTAAGTCAAATATTTCCAATGGCATTGCAATTAAACAGCCTAATAAGTCAAACACTGCTATAGACGTGATGAAAACGGTGGAGGATTGCCGCTTAAACAACCAGTTATAGACATACAGAGTTAGCGTGTTACCAATAGTGCCTATAAACATAAGCGTTCCTATATAGATTATAACCGGCACAATTTCCTGGAAATGTTGGCTGTTTAAGTACTCTAAACTATAAGTTATTTGTTCCGCCATTTTGTCTTTGTGACAGTTTATATCTTCAGCTGAACAATTCCAAAATCCACTGACGTTCATTCTTGATAAACACGCATACCTGAAATAATAAAAATAAAAACCGAAATTATTGCAAGTGCCAAGTTCTAAATTACTTATAATAGACAAAACAAAATATCCAAAAAGCTAGTAAACACGTAGTAAGTGACCACCAGCATACATCTATATAGACACACAACATTGATCTGTCCGTTTGACCTTTCTTTATGAACATTCATATAAGAATCAACCAGATACACGAAGAGTGTTAGGGTTCGCAGTTTATACAACGTATGCTTCACATGATTTAGACAAAATAAGCAATAATGTTTCCTATAAATAAATGTAGTGGACCATAACAGATATTTAGATTAAAGGTCAAGCTGACAGGTCATTGTTGTTTGTTTTTATGCCCAGGACAAAACCCCCAAAATTCCTAAAATTTGTAGAAGCTGACCTATGAACACATATATTACTATTTATAAACATCCTTCCTTGAAAAAGCATTACATTTGATGCATATGGTTTGAAATTAAAACAAACAAACACAGAACCGTGTCCAAATCACAATCTCAAACGAAAGTAAAATCTTTGAAAACTGGAAAGCAAAGGTAAACATTTCTGAATTTCCATTAGTGATGTTTTGAAAATAATGGTGTTATATATCCATTAGTCTGACCTTTGTAGGACCTTAAGTAGGACTATAACCATTCCGCTTATTTAAGAACTACCATATTCCACAAATGTTCAAATACTAATAGTACATGCCATTCATTTATCGAAAATACGGCAGAAATTGGAATGTAAAATTTGGTAGTTTGTACGCGGTGCCTTCAGATATTCATTAGACACAAACAATAAATTACATTAGTTTAAAAGAGATACAGCCATTTAAATTCGCACCTAACATGGTTTGACAAAACAACTAACCAGAATTCAAGAGTACACCAGTACTATTCTGATGCCAATGAAGCGATACATAGTTTAAATTTTCACGATTATCGCCATACCAGGTTTTGGTGTATTTTACTAAGATAACGAAGCACCATAGTTGTTGATACACTTTAGATGTAGTAGCTCACCCTAAACCTAACCCCGCAATAAACTTAATATCTCTTTATTCCAAAATTTGTCTATACATAATGTGGTAAAAGGTATTTAAATTTAACACATTACGTATTGCGCCATAGCGATACATCCGCGTAATCGGGGGTTTAAGTTAGAATTAATGTGAGTGTGAGAACTCAATAACGTTTTGATCATGATTTGTACTTTACTGAAGCCCCCAAAGTCCGAAATGGATTTAAGCACTTTATTTTAAAATCAAATAGTGACTGATTTTACATATTCTAACCCCATTATGGTAAAAGACCTAGCTGTTGTGTATTGCCTTGCAGCAGAAAAGCACGTGCTTAAAAATTCAATAGTAGCCATGAGCCAGTTTGTGACTAAAAAGACCTAATGGGAGTTACTTTTGAGACCATGGATATTCAAAGGGGGTTAATACTGGCAATATGTTTCAAAATTCACGAGAGAGACCACAATACACATCGTAACAAAGCAGAAATATTAAAACCACAGGATTTCCTATTCAAAATGTAAATATCTTATTTATTACTCTATCATATACCATCTTTTTTAAATTTAATTATAATAACATTTAAAAAATGGTATATGAAAACTCTAAAAACCCATCGACGTTAGTTCATTTTACTAATAAACTTCTGAATGATTTATTAGCATCATATAACCGTTTAGAATATAACTTTCAATATTGGGGGAGGATTTTATTGTTACAAATATTTATTTTCAGTCTTGTATTACCAATATATATTTGATATTTAAATTAAAAACACATACCAATCCATGTCAATTTATTCAAAATGCTACGTGGTTAGTTTTTTTCGTTGCTTAGTAACAAACATTCATTAGGTTACCAATAAAACCTATAAGAACCTACTGTAATATTAATCTCTTCCAATTTGCCTTCATATAATATTGTCTATTTTTTCAAATAAACAGAAGATCTTGTTATTGTTCATGCTCTATCTCTACAGATGTTTATAAATTAATGTTTTAATGACTATCAATGGGTGTTCTAACGCAAGCATAGCCATATCAAGGTTGTCATCACAATATTGTTGATAGGGACGATGTCTATGTACGCAAGTGGCGGATGTAACTAGCTAAACAGGAGGTACTTCAGCCAGGTCACCTGGTTTCACTTCCCTGGCGTAAATTTACGTTTTTACTTTGCTTTTGGATTGTAATTTGGAAATGGATTTGTATGTTTGTTAAAGATTTCCAGGATTACTCTGGATATATTCAGCGTCCAAAAGCATTGTAGGTGATTATTGTATTTTAGACAGTCATAGGTTTGCTCACAATTAGTCAAAATAAACCTTATACCAAGCATATGAAATGTGCCCATGATGTATGTACTTTACTCACGGAGTTTAAAAAAGCATGTCGAATGACTAATGTACCATTCAGTTCGAAGCGAAATGAACCTAATTCATTTTGTTATAGACAGATATGGGGATAAATCCGTTACACAGTTTGTAAGCAAGGTGTATGGGAATGAGACCGTATCACCACGAGACAAAAACTATGCAAAATATTTCCTTTGAAGATTCATAAAGTTTTGGATTAAATAAGAGGACAAATGTTGGAGTAAAAAATGGAGTAAAAAATATGTCCCCTCCCCCAATTCGTCTGTGGGTAAATGCATGTGATAACTTAGTACACATGTACTGGTTTCCAGATTAAAGTACAAATCCGTACAATGTATACACTGATCAAAGTTATGTTCGTGATATGTGACTTGATTTATGGCTTAAATTACAAAATATGTTCTGTATAATACCAGAGAATTATGAATTATTTCTGTGTATTTTAACAATGAGAATCATATGTCTTAAGATGAAGCATAAGTACCCAAATGATTATGTGTAATTTGTAACTTCTGAAGGTAGTTTTATTGGATAACATGTCTGTAATAAATAATTTGTAGCATAGTAAATGACGTTTGTACTGTACAGTACTGACCTGTCGAAAGTTTAACATATAGATAACAAATTAATACCAAATCGACAGCCCATCTCGTTTTCTCCCCGTTACCTAAGTCTCCAGAGCTTTTCAGCAGCAGTTGTCTATACTTCAATAGTTAGCCATATCTTGGTCATTCGGTTACTCGTTTTTATTATTACTCAGTATTAAACTTTAGACAGGTCTGTACGGTATATCAGAATAGCTTTGTTATGACATAAAGCCACTACTAATCTTATTAACACAAGGATTAATGCCCGTACATCAAACATAACGAGGTACTTAATGCAAGTACCAGACAATTGTTCATACGTATACAAGTTCTAAAACAGTCTTTTGATATTATTGAGAAATTAAACGTTTGTTTCAATAAAGCCGCCATTAAACGCTTAATCGTTAATGCCAATAAAAATGATTAAATAAATGAGGAAAGTGAAGTGAATATAATAAGCAGTACTTTGCAATAGCAGAAACACTATAGTTACTAGTACACTTAAAGGGAAAACGGTAAACGGCAATGGTATTGCATACTGTTACATACTCAAAAAGTTTTATGACCATCATCACGGTATTGTTGATGGTGTTTTTGTATACACAATTACTTTGGATATATTTGACGCCCGGTAGTGTATGTTCCTTTAGTTCTCAGTTTTGATTACACACGTTGCTGGTGCAGCTAGCTAAACATGAGGTGCTTACCTTTCCCTGTTGGAAGTTTATATGTTGAACTGATTTGACAGCTTCAAGGTTTTTTTCCCTTGGTTTGGAATTGTTGGTTTGGACATGGATTAGTATGTTTGTTTCTTGATACTGTATATACATTGTCTTTAACGAACAATGCATTTAAAGAAAACAGTTTGTGGCATGTGCATCAAAGGTTGGCGTTCAGAATCACTATTTATCGTTTGAGTATAGACATTTTTGATTTGTCAAGAGTAATAGTTCAAATATTGCACTTGAGAATTGTCAGAACCGCACTTAATACAATAAACATATTAAAGACGTAAAAATGTCAAACAGTACATATATAATTTTTATGTTGACATCACTAGTTGTGAAATGGTACTTTGGCAAAGTTTTGGATATCGAGGCAAAGTAATTATATAATGTCTAAAACAACATAGTCAACATTTGCTTTATTATGTCCAGATGAATTTTCAATATATATTACAATATTTCAGGCCCTGAAGTTCAAGATCAAAAGAAAATCTTCTTAAAGGCTAATAATCTGTGTGGTTTAAAGAACATGCAACAGTTTGGAACGCGTTTGTTTTATATTGTTAAATCATTGAGACAAACAAATTACAACATCACTTGACTGAATAGCTTATCGTTCTTCAATTAGATGGAAACACAAAGTATAGTTTCAATGAAAAATAACAAACATCTTTGAATTTTATCTATAATAAAAAACAAGCATACTGATCCATGTCTAAATCACAACACAGAAAAAATATGTAGCATTTTTGGATTATGCCAAAGAAATATCTTACTTGATACAGAGAATAACACTTAAACAAAAGTTATAGTTTAGACTCCTTGTCGACAGTTTGGATCTTAAGTAAAACAACACTGTAACTGCAGACAGCGGGGACAATTTTGATTTGTGACATCAAATCAAAATTGCAGTTAACACGGCTTATTCAATGGTGGTAAAAAGTGATTTCTTTTTCAAAAATACTAACATATTAGATTCCCTGTGTTAATTTGCCGTGACACGTCGCTGAATTTTAAGCTTGTTAATTTAATTTAATTTTATTTATTTATTAGTTTATTAATTCGAGGACAAATTTTGTAGTTATATACATGGATTTGTCGAGTGTAAAGACTTAAAGGTAAACAATTATCTAAAGTCAGAACTAGACTGGCATGGATGTCAGCCATTTAACTCTCTACTCACTGGAAACGTCACACGAATATAGACTAGATTTCCGTTTTGTTTTTCAGTATTGTGAGTCTTTTACAGTACAGCATGATCTAGTTTCCATGAATAATATAGGCGGTCGTTAGTATAATAGTATTCATTATATGTATTTGGTTTAATATTCATGCTTGTGCCTACACAAACCATCATTGCCACCAAAGTACCATCAAGTAGAGTTCAATGTTTATAGATAATCAGGCATGGGGAACATAAAACATACATAAAAACACAAGAAGGCAAAACGCTGTTGTTAAAAGCCAGATCCATGTTTATTGCTAAATGTACACCCATAAAAACAAAACACATAAAGCTTACAAGATTGTCTTAGTAAGATTAATATGATTCTGAACACACATGCTTACATAAATGTCAAACGGTTTTTGATAATACATGTAGTACACGGTGACTTTTAATACTTTAATGATTAGATTTTCAGAGATTATGTGTTTTTGAATTTGTTCTAATGACCCAGTTACTTAGGAAGACAGTCAAGATTTTTTTAAAGACAGGTTCTGAAAATAAATAACTGCGATAATCACATTAATATAACCATATTGTATCAGAAAAAAGTTTTTATCTTTATTGGAATGAATATTTAATCCTTGATTTTAATGGGTTTTTTTTCGAAAAGACCGGATCAGAAAAAATGCATTGATCTTGTCTGATTTCACGACCACGAATCTGTATTTGCTATGCTATGTGTGCCAAAAAGCCTGATAATCGCACTTTTTATTCTGAAAACCCCTTATAAATATTCTTTATCTTTGATGATAGTAACTTAAGTGTGCAATAAGCATGAATCGCGAGAAAGTAATCTCCTCGCTGTATTTTAGATACGCTAGGAGTCGTCCAGTTGCGCACTGAAGATTACATTAACGTATTTTGACAATTTCATGGTTTGCCGACTAGATTAACATCTCAAATCAACTTGGAGAAGTTTATACTACCTTATTAGCTATGATTCACATCGATCGACATTTTCAAAACCTTCACTCCTTATTCATGCGCATTAAAATTAACAAGCATGCATGTGATATTATCAGTTATATATTTACAGAACTTTTTTGGTACTTTCTATCTCTTAGAAAGTATTAATTCCCACATTTTGTACCGTCTAGACGTTATATTGAGTGGTGTGTATATTCAAAGAAGAAATATCATTGTCTTTCATCAATAAAGCCATATAAACTGGTATTCAGTTGTAACGCCAGTTTGAACTCGTGATTCTATTGTTAATGGTCATTTTGATTGTTCTGTATAGGGTTCCTAAACAGCGGATAGAAACACCACTCGATGTATATTGCTTTTCTAACCCCTGAGAGTATTATGTTGCATCAGTATGGTTTTGTCAATACCTTCAAGGGGCATCTAAAAGTAAATAAAAATAGCTAGACATATTGACCACTATAAATAATTCACATTTTTATTGCAGCATCCAGACATTCGTGAATTCTTGATGAAGCAATAACGTGGATATCACCATTCACCAAGTCAACAATCTAGCAGGGTTCAACCATGGGTAAGATATAAAATGAATTGCTGAACAACATGCACTTATTCATCTCATTTATAAGTGAAAATAAAACTAAAGACTATTATTTTTTTCCTTAACCACCCGGTTTCATCTTGCAACCAACCAATTGTCGTTAAAATAAAACAAAGGACAAGTGAAGAAAGAAAACAAAAACAAAGCAAAATATGAGAAAATACGAAAAAACATTCTTAAACTCGCTATTTGGACGGGGTCTTGAATCAATATCCAGTGATAATGTATTATTATTAATTCTAAATCTAGGAGGGGGTCCTCAACCAGTCCTTAATAGATATCAGCATTATATAGAAAATTTAGTCCAATCACCAAGATAAAATAAAGTTAATAGCCTGTTGTGACGAAGAAAGTGACAACAAAAAGTTACATTTGTTTGATTTTGCATTTTGTATTTATACCTAGATTAAGAGTTTTACATATATAAAATGTCTATATGCCAGATGTTTATTTTCTGTATCAATTTAAAAAAATGTACAATCAATTTTAAGCTTCACCAACTTTCAGATCTATCATTGTTTTTTCACGGATTTTCCTCGATTAGCCTAAAATAGATATTTAAATATATGTAACATATTTATTTTGTGACGCATAAAGATAGAAGTTGATTGAGTATTATGAATGATAAATTGTTGATTGCTTCATTTGTCCTGTCGATACCTGATGTTCAGTACAGTCCTGTCGAACGTTTAACAGTAAGCCAACGAAAAAGGGGGTCGAAACTCGAGTGCCGAGTGATCGAAACAAGGATAGCTATTAACTAGCGAACAAAAAGCTGCAAAGAAATACATAATCTGTCAATAAGTTGTCGAGATATAGCTAACGTGGGCTCCGGGTGATCATGAGGCTGTCGATTTGGAACTTATTCGTTAGCCTAGTGTTAAACGTCGGTCTGTATTATTTGTGGTATATAAATGTTCTATATTACATAAACAAGTTATCCATTGATCTTGCTCTGATATACCTATTGTTGATTGTGTCTCTGAATGAATGTAACAACAGTCATACTGAATGATATATCTATCTGTGTAAAAACAAAGACAAAAAATTCAATATATATGTCATATATATTATAAAGCAATCGAACATTTAATCTTTAATTAAAACACAAACATACCAGTCCATGTTCAAGTCACTAATCAGTTTCCATAATAACAGTGTTTTGTATATGTAAAACATTTAAATTGCTCTCTTTTTAACCAAAAAATATGTATACATTTTTAATTTTCCAATTAAACATGCTCCAAAATCTGAAATACTATACCTCAATTTATCTAACTACATGCTATACCAGTTTTAATTTTACAGTACTAGGCGGCCGTTTCAGAATACAATTCCTCATCAGTAATGCTTGGGCCAATAATTATGAAACCAAAATTGTTATTAAGATTTTGAAAAGATACCCAAAAGCACCAAAATATATTTTACCAAATTAAGCTAAGGAAATACTTTGCATCAGGGAGTATACCATAGTTTTTGAGGAATTTGAAATTTTAACTAGCATTAAATTTAGACGATATTATATTTAAGTAACGAAATGTTCCGAAAGCAAAAAGCATACCTTAAATTATTTTATTATGCATTCCCTGTACCATTATATAATTAATGATTCTGCTTACTTGTCCTTATAAATGATCCTGGAGAACATTGCAACGAATGATGGTAGCCAGAATAATCAAAAACAAACATACTAATCAATGTCCAAATCACAATTCAGAAGCAAAGTAAAAACTTTGGAACTCAAAGGTTAAACTTCCTCCGGGAAAGTGAGGCTGGGTGCTCCGGAAGGGTACGCACCTCCTGTTTATCTAGCTACACCCGCCAGGTGTGTAATCAAAATTGAGTGAAAGGAACATAGAACTATGGGACGTCAAATATATCCAGAGCAATCCTGGACACAGAGACATCAAACTTACCAACAATACTGTGATGGCGGTCTATAAAACTTTTTGAGGGCCTTGATAAGCCTAAACTTGCAATATCCCTGAGTCAACAATTTATTTGCAAGCTTAAGCAGCCAACTTAACGTAAGTACCTCATTTAAAACGTTATAGTGACTCCGACGGTACAACACCGCACCTAGGAAACCATTTCTATTAACTCTCAGTGATAGTATCTTGTTGTGGTTTAAATTTTATTTTTATTTTTGCTTTTAACTACATGGATATTGAACAGGAAAAAACATTGCCATTAGCATGCTGCGATTCGAGCACTCAGTAACATTAAGAAGTAAGGTTTTATGCTGTTCGTTAGCTTTTTACATATAATGGGATATGAATAACATTCATTCAGTCAGTCAACTTATTTCAATTTTGACATAATAACTTGCGGCTTCTCCTGAAATAAACATTAGTTAGTGGTATATACGACTTCTTAAAATGTACCTTAATTAAATCAACTTCAGAGTTAATATTTATCAGAATCCTTAAATGACAACTAATTATCGCGTATAGTGATGTCTGTCGATGTTGTTGTTGTCAAAGTCCATTATTCTGTGTTCACTGCTCTCAACGTACTCTTTCTAATAAACAACAAGTTCAGTTAAAAAATAATAAAAAAGCTAATAGGAAAATAAAAATGGTCTCTGGTACAATATTTAAAATAAAAATCGCCATTTCTAATACGACTAATGAATTTGAAAATGAGCTTTGTTATTAGATCCTTATATTATTTGTTGCTTATAAACAGGAGGCGCTTACCCTTCTGGAGCACCCGACTTCACTTCCCTGGTGGAAGTTCACGTGTCTGACCTGGCTCGTCAGTTCCATAGTTTTTACTTTGCTTCTGGATTGAAAATTTCGGACATGGTTTAGAATGTTTGTTTTTTATTGGCATAGAATCAATACAACACAAGCAAGACCCTGGCACAAGAACACAAGAAAAGAAAAATGATGTCGTTTAAACAAAAATAACTATCTCTTTTTAAATAAATATTTAAAAAAAATAATTATTACGGTTTTACGGAAAACGAATGTCAATTTAGGGGCTTCGAGCATATTGGTCCATATTTAAAGAAACCAGTAATCTAATCGGCTGTCGTTTTGACTAATTATGCTTCCCTCTCTTTCTTTTTATTTTTGTACGTCACAATTGGCTCAGGCTATTGACAAAGTGCAACAACTATTTCTATTTCGAAATGTTAAAAAAGACTCCAAAACTTACACTCGTGTTCTAACAAGTATCTTAAATTTGACTTTTATCAAGGTTTTTTGGTAAGTGTATAAGAATTCTTGTAGGATGACGTGTTTGATATACAATAGATACCTGTCGAAAGTTTAACACCCGGCTAACGAAATGGTACCTGAGCTCGACTGCCGATTAGCCAAGTTATGGATAGCCAGTGGCCAAGAGATATACAGCAGCTGTCAAAAAGCTGTCGAGATATCCTTAACGAGGAGTCAAGGTGAGCTGACGATACTGCACTAAATAGTTTATTGTTAAACTTTTGACGGGCTTGTACTGTATCTGTACATGTGATGTGGTGCCTACAGCAGTAGTGAGTGATAAGAATAAGATAAAGGTGTATAAATGTGAATGTTATGTCAGGTGTAAGGAAGAAGATTAACTTGTAAATATAGTACAGGCCTGTATAAAGTTTAACACTTAACTAACGAATTAATCAGCATCTCATCTCGGGCCCTCGGTACTTATATCTCGGCAGTTTTCTGCAATTGCTATATATCTCTCGGTAGATTTTCGACCATGAGCAATTGATATCTCGTCCACTCGGCAGCCGATTTTCGCCTATTTTTCGTTAGCTCGGTGTTAAACTTTGGACAGGGTGTGTACTGTATACTTGGGGATGTGCTACTGGTGCTGGCTGATACAGATAATTAACTAAAGTGATGATGATGATGAACTGAAGGATTATTTTGAGAATACGATCACAAACATATGGTGTTTGATTATAAATATATCGACAAACTGTTTAGATAGATACTTCATCAGATTGGTAAATTCTCTAAAAACATGTATTTGTACAACGTATCTGCTGAACCTTACTATAATAGCACAGGTGTCTAGACTTCCGTGTCTAGTCCAGCGTATTAGAGACCATGGATGATATTTCAACTTTTGTCTTTTTGACAGATTTGTCTAACCGATTTAGAACTTTTCACACAGGTACAAGGATTGATTAGCTGTCTAAACCATAATCTGGCTGTTGTCATCTGCACTCAGAATCGTGCTATCATCACTTGTTGGACATATAATTGATGCGATTGTTAAATCGTACATGAATGTTGTTACAGTGGGTATGAAATGCTCTGAAATTGAAAATCATGCACGCACTAAGACCACTAAATATATTCAATTAATTTCTCTTAACTCTCTCTCTCTCTCTCTCTCTCTCTCTCTCTCTCTCTCTCTCTCTCTCGTTATTAGTTATATATAATGTGTATTTATTGGTCAAATTGTGACATCTGGATATGGCAAAAATGAAATTTAGAACATAAAACATGTACTTGGTTACAGCTAAAACAACAAAAAATGTCTCGTGTATCAAGCAAACGAGAGAGAGAGAGAGTACTGTTATAAATATGGGCGGGGAATGAATGTGAGGACTTTATTTCATTGTATGTCTATGGATGTTGTTAAGTACGTTTGGAGGACCCAAGAAATCAAAATTTCAAGCATCCCGTCGCCCTGGTTTTCATATTTAAAAGTTGAAAAAAATCTAAATAAAACTCAATTTATAGTACGCAAAACCTACATAGAGTACATCGTGTCTAGTCATAGGGGATTTATATAGACCTTCCTTCGCTATAAAATTGGGAATTTCCCAATTATCTTAGATATTTCTGGATTTCCCAAATGACCTTGTATTATGAATTCTGATAATAAATAGGATACATTGATCATCATTGATCATAGGGCATTAAGTACATAACAACCTATTGACGTAAATGCTGACCATTACTTTAAAACGAGCAACGTTCTTGAACAAATTGCCAGATCTTGAAACGAAATGAATGTTTAATGAAATGGACATATGGTTTCATTCAATCACTAACGATCAATAATCAAAGAAAAATAGTCAGATAAATGTCAGTAAACACGATTATTGGAACCCATTTCTTACGGTGCTTAACTGTAATCAGTGTTATTGTAAGAATAAAACACGGATACTGAGATGTTAGTGTCATTTAGTAAGAAATATATCAATGTATTAACCGTACCAACCAAAACCACCTACAGTACAGACTTGTCGAAAGTTTTACATTAAGCTAACGAACGAGCAGTAGCTAAATTCGCCCCCTCTTTAGCCATATCTTGGTAGGTTTTCGGCATCTGTCATCTCAGTATCTCTTGTAAGTATTAGCTTTCCATATCTTGGCCACTCGATAGCCGAACTGTGATATTTTTCGCTAGCTTAGTGTTAAACGTTTGACGGGCCTTTATCGTATAGTCAAACCTGTCTTAAAGGTTACCTCTATATAAGGGTCACCTGCTTAAAAATGCCAGTAGAATTGTATCCCATATTATTTGAACCTGTATGTAAAAGACACCTGCCCATAAAGGCCAGTTTTACTGGTTTCCTTGTGTGGCCTTTGTAGACAGGTTTGACTGTATATGAGTATACACTTATAGGTACAGTTAAAACAATTTTGTGTTTTCTCACTATATCCTTGATGGGAAGATAGAATGTAAGTGTTGGGCTGAGATTAGATAACTTATTAATTTAAAATGTTGAAACTTTAAAAATCAAGGTAATGAAAAGATTCCAGACCACCTGCTATGATGAAAATAACAAGATTTTCATGTGCCAGCTCTATATTGTATTATATAAGAATTATAAATTCAGAACTCGTTGTGAATCTCAATCAAATTTATCATTTAATTTTCTGTCAGTTTGTGCATATACGTCCAAAATATACACAAGGAAATATGTTTATATCTGAAAGTGACAAATGACCATTATTTCCTTGATTGTATATGATACAGATAGCGATTGTCATTAAGTATATAAGGATTTAGTTTTGGTTGATTTTTAAACCAAACCCGGTATACAGGATTAAATGTATCCCTTGTGTCCAGCCAATGTTCATGGTTGTAGGTATCTCTTATGACCAACGTTTAGCCAAAACCAACATTCAGGGGTGACGGTATCCATAATGACCAACGTTTAGCCAAAACCAACATTCAGGGGTGACGGTATCCCTTATGACCAACGTTTAGCCAAAACCAACATTCAGGGGTGACGGTATCCCTTATGACCAACGTTTAACCAAAACGCAACCAACGTTCAACCAAAACGCAACATTCAGGTGTGACCGTATCCCTTATGACCAACGTTCAACCAAAACCAACATTCAGGTTTGATGGTTTCCTATTCAGGTTTGATGGTACCCCTTGTGCCCAACGTTTAATCAAAACGCAACGGTATCCCTTATGACCAACGTTTAATCAAAACCAATATTCAGGGCTGACAGTATCCCTTGTGACCAAATTTTACACGAGTTTGTTTCAAGTCACAAAGCTTGTTAACTATATACGAAGTTAGTTAGTTTGTACAGAGATGGTGACAGAAGTAATTAGCTTGATACAGTACAAACACAGTAATCTAATCCCCAATAGATCACACACGCCATTTGATTTGGACATCATTATTTATAAATCTACATAACCCTATGATTTGAAATAAATGCCATATCAGCACAACACAAACGGGATATAAATGTTCTATTACATATATCCTATACAGACATACTGGTGTTTAGTTATAATATGTTACATACAAAGTTATCATGATCAACTCGATTATTACTTTTCATCAGATTTATAATACTTTCAATTTCAAACGTTTTTAATTGGAATTCTATATGAATAAAAAGGAATCAAAGATAGTTTACAATATAAATACCCTTATATCCCCCAAATACTGGTGTTTAATTTGTTACATACAAATAAAAGTTATCGTAATCAAATCGTGTAGTTTCAATTTTAAATGTATAAAATTTTCTAATGAATAAAATATGAATCAGAAATAGGTAATTCTGTTGCAACATTTCCTTATTCTGTATGAACTGTCAAAAACTGTATAAAAGCAGGCCCTATTTTTCTTTACTTAAATCTGGCAAATTTGAAATCGTAATAGTTGTGTTAATTTCCCGGATGTTAAGGCATTTAAAATGCCGTTTTGAAGATAACTTCAAGCTTAAAACATCTGCAGTTAGTTTTTTTTAAAATAAATTGGATTTCAAAATTTACGCAATTTATGTAAAGTAAAAACTTAGATAAGAAATAAGTATAAAATCGGGGTCAGATTTACATTGTGGCGCCTTCTGTTTCATTCATGAGTGGATTTTGATTTTATTTAGCAATATTGCTTCCGTTTTACGTTATACATTATACTTTTAACCCTTTAAAGTCTTTGAGGAATCAAGCTGCGCCATTTCCCAATTTAAACAAGAGGCCCATGGGCCTGATACGCTCACCTGATAACTAATGGCTAGCTGATAGGTTTAAAGAAAGCATAAATACTAAACCGCAATGACTTTTTTCTTTACATCATGATAACCGTTGTATCAATACCTACAACATTCTAGTATACATGCCTATACAAAAAGTTTATAGTTTTTGAGATAATTAAACATTTCGGTATTGTTTCGCATATGTGACCTTGACCTTTAAATCCATAACCTTTTTCTATACATCAAAATGATTGTTGTATCTATATCTACAACATTCTAATATACATGCCTATACAAAAAGTTTATAGTTTTTGAGATAATTAAACATTTCGGTATTGTTTCGCATATGTGACCTTGACCTTTAAATCCATAACCTTTTTCTATACATCAAAATGATTGTTGTATCTATATCTACAACATTCTAATATACATGCCTATACAAAAAGTTTATAGTTTTCAAGATAACTAACCATTTCAGTATTGTTTTGCATCTGTGACCTTCACCTTTGAACCCATGACCTTTTTCTATACATCAGAATGATCGTTGTATCTATACCTACAACATTCTAATATACATGCCTATACAAAAAGTTTATAGTTTTTGAGATAATTAACCATTTCTGTATTGTTTCGCATCTGTGACCTTGACCTTTGAACCCATGACCTTTTTTCTATACATCAAAATGATCGTTCTATCAATACTTACAACATTCTAATATACATGCCTATACAAAATGTTTATAGTTTTCGAGATAATTAAACATTTCGGTATTGTTTTGCATCTGTGACCTTGACCTTTGAACCCATGACTTTTTTCTATACATTAAAATGATCGTTCTATCAATACTTACAACATTCTAATATACATGCTTATACAAAATGTTTATAGTTATCGAGATAATTAACCATTTCGGTATTGTTTCGCATCTGTGACCTTGACCTTTGAACCCATGACTTTTTTCTATACATCAAAATGATTGTTGTATCAATACCTACAACATTCTAATATACATGCCTATACAAAAAGTTTATAGTTTTCGAGATAATTAACCATTTTAGTGTTAATTCACATCTGTGACCTTGACCTTTGAACCCATGACCTTTTTCTATACATCAAAATGATTGTTGTATCAATACCTACAACATTCTAATATACATGCCTATACAAAATGTTTATAGTTTTCCAGATAATTAACCATTTCGGTATTGTTTCACATCTGTGACCTTGACCTTTGAACCCATGACCTTTTTCTATACATCAAAATGATCGTTGTAGCAATACCTACAACATTCTAATATACATGCCTATACAAAAAGTTTATAGTTTTCGAGATAATTAACAATTTCAGTATTGTGTCACATCTGTGACCTTGACCTTTGAACCCATGACCTTTTTCTATACATCAAAATGATCGTTGTATCAATACCTACAACATTCTAATATACATGCCTATACAAAAAGTTTATAGTTTTCGAGATAATTAACAATTTCGGTATTGTTTTGCATCTGTGACCTTGACCTTTGAACCCATGACCTTTTTCTATACATCAAAATGATCGTTGTATCAATACCTACAACATTCTAATATACATGCCTATACAAAAAGTTTATAGTTTTCGAGATAATAATTATAATCAGAGGTAAAAAAAAATTAGGTCACGACCTTCACAATTGACCTTGACCTCATTTTGAAGATACTAACAAGAAGATGTCAAAACTGAAAACCCCATGTCATTATCTGGTCAAATAGTCAAGTTATAACAATTTGAAGCTATTTTACGATTTTTTCAAAATTAAACGCAAAAACGCGTAACCTATTTTTTATCCGAATTTCATAAAATGAACAAACTATAGGCTTAAGACCCTAGAGAAGCCAAATATCACATCAGATTTTTTCTCCAATCAGTACTTTCGGAGAAGAAGATTTTTAAAGATTTTTGCACCCCTAGGTCACCTTGACCTAGTTATGGTAGCCATGGCAACGCCACGAACAAATCTGAATTGCACCGGCCCATATATACTTCTGACAAAGTTTCATTAAAAACTGTCCAGTAGTTTCAGAGGAGAAGTCGAAAATAGGTGTTAACGACGCACACACGCACACACGCACACACGCACACACGCACAAACACACGCTGCGCTATGCCATAAGCTCACATGACCTTCGGTCAGGTGAGCTAAAAAACAATACCTTTTGATGAGCATAAATTTTAGATTTTACGTTTTTCATTACTGTTGGGTTTTGCATTTAAAGTACATCACAGAGATACTGAAGTCGTTAATTTCCAATACATACAATGGGATTACTCACAAATCTTCATACCAGATTAAATTTTTTGTGAATTAGTTCTGCTGTTGGCTTGCGTAATATATACAGTACATGCCTGTCGAAAGTTTAACACTTAGCAAACTAATCAGTTCCTAATTGACAGCCGATCTCGGTCCTTAATTGTCTAGTTAGCTAGTGGCTATCTATATATCATTTGGCAGCTTTTTGGTATCTATATATCATTTGGCAGCTTTTCGGTATCTATATATCATTTGGCAGCTTTTCGGTATCTATATATCATTTGGCAGCTTTTCGATATCTATATATCATTTGGCAGCTTTTCGGTATCTATATATCATTTGGCAGCTTTTCGGTATCTATATATCATTTGGCAGCTTTTCGGTATCTATATAACATTTGGCAGCTTTTCGGTATCTATATATCATTTGGCAGCTTTTCGGTATCTATATAACATTTGGCAGCTTTTCAGTATCTATATATCATTTGGCAGCTTTTCGGTATCTATATATCATTTGGCAGCTTTTCAGTATCTATATATCATTTGGCAGCTTTTCGGTATCTATATATCATTTGGCAGCTTTTCGATATCTATATATAATTTGGCAGCTTTTCGATATCTATATATCATTTGGCAGCTTTTCGGTATCTATATATCATTTGGCAGCTTTTCGGTATCTATATATCATTTGGCAGCTTTTCGGTATCTATATATCATTTGGCAGCTTTTCGGTATCTATATATCATTTGGCAGCTTTTCGATATCTATATATCATTTGGCAGCTTTTCGATATCTATATATCATTTGGCAGCTTTTCGCAGCTTTTCGGTATCTATATATCATTTGGCAGCTTTTCGATATCTATATATCATTTGGCAGCTTTTCGATATCTATATATCATTTGGCAGCTTTTCGGTATCTATATATCATTTGGCAGCTTTTCGGTATCTATATATCATTTGGCAGCTTTTCGGTATCTATATATCATTTGGCAGCTTTTCGATATCTATATATCATTTGGCAGCTTTTCGGTATCTATATATCATTTGGCAGCTTTTCGATATCTATATATCATTTGGCAGCTTTTCGGTATCTATATATCATTTGGCAGCTTTTCGGTATCTATATATCATTTGGCAGCTTTTCGATATCTATATATAATTTAGCAGCTTTTCGGTATCTATATATCATTTGGCAGCTTTTCGGTATCTATATATCATTTGGCAGCTTTTCGATATCTATATATCATTTGGCAGCTTTTCGGTATCTATATATTATTTGGCAGCTTTTCGATATCTATATATCATTTGGCAGCTTTTCGGTATCTATATATCATTTGGCAGCTTTTCGGTATCTATATATAATTTAGCAGCTTTTCGATATCTATATATCATTTGGCAGCTTTTCGATATCTATATATTATTTGGCAGCTTTTCGATATCTATATATCATTTGTCAGCTGTTCGGTCACTAGCTACCTGAAGCTCAGCCATCCGACAGCTGAAATGCGATTCATTGCCGTAAGAACAATGTTAGTCTTTCGTCAGCTCTGTACTGCACATACATAAGGTGTTGATTTCTCTGCCATACGATATAAATAAATCTTTTTATAATCTCAACATGAAGTAAAATTCGTTAAACAAACAGCTAAGAAAACATTGAGTTTTTACAGTTGCTTGTGTAAAATCAATTTGCTTTTGAATGGCTAAAAAATATTTCCTCCGTGAAAGCCAACGGCTTAAACCCCCAGCCGTTTTCATTAACGCTGTTTGCTTACCAGTACTTATAATGACTTTGCAATATGCTGAGGTGGAGGATAAAAATCCAATGAGTAAATAATGACATATAATGACAGATAACCCGGTGATATGTTCAATCTTCTCCTCATAGCCATGCAAAAACAATGATCACAAATCCAGGGATGGCATGATGAAACTACATTATTTTATTTAGGCAAGGCAATTGCAAATTGCGTCATGACAATTGCTGAATTTTTTATTTTTCGTTCTCATGCTTTTTAAGAAATTAAAATAATGCATTCAACAGTAGCAACATGACACACCTGGTATTATATCCTGTACTGATTCACAAGATACACTGGGAACTATTACACTTTAGTTACATCATGCTTTCTGGATATAGATAATAATTGTTGATAGGTTGTTTTACATCACGGTGCCAGCAGCTCAACTCGCCTTAAATTTTAATACAGTACAGGCCTGTCGAAAGTTTAACACTCAGATAACGAGAGGAGTAGATGCTCGGCTGCCGGGCTAATTTTTTATTAGAGTAGGTTGTGGTCGAAAAGCTGCCGAGATAAAGATAGATGCTGTCGAAAACATGCCGAGATATTGCTAACAGATGCCATTTCGATATGACACTGATTCGTTAGCTGGGTGTTAAACTTTCGACAGGTCTGTACTGTACATCCGTAGAGATATCTTGTCAGTTTTAACACGTTATACGTCAGGTTTCAGAAGTTGTTTACTTGATTTTAATCAGTTTGAAAAAAATAAGATCTATTGCATAACCTTATCTTCACAAAACTATAATTAACAGTTATGTTAATATCAAGTGACTAGTATTAATGCAGATGGAATTGAAACCATGAAGTTTGAAATACAAATCTGTGATGTTCTGCAGGGTAACTAAGACGATAAGAATTGAAAGACAAGCAGACAGATAGATAAATAATTGATAGACCTTCCCAATGTATTACGTACAGCATACTGAGTGAGCAATAACGGCTCTGAATTATCATTTACGTACATAGAGAGGATTGAATTGATGAATGACAAAATATTGTAACATTAACTGATCCAAAGATAATATACTTATCATCTCTGCTTTATACATTATAGATGAGAACACACAAGTGAGTTAAACACAAGTATTCTGTTAATAATCTCTCTCTCTCTCTCTCTCTCTCTCTCTCTCTCTCTCTTGTGTAAGGTTGATCTACTACAAATAATAAGTTAAAACGACCGACTTCAGTGTAATAAAGGCATATTATATAAAGAGAATCTATAAAGAGTCTCCACCGAGTTTGAGTTATCTCGGTCTAAAACGAGTAAATGATTATTTTTCTCGCTTATAGAATCTAATATTGTAGCCTAAAGCCATTTAAATTTCCTACTACAAAGCAAAGATTTTTGCTAACGGATGAAAAAGTTTATGACATAATGTTGTACCGTGTAGCTCAGAGCAGAAATGTGAATCTACGTGATAATATATAGCAACAAAACTCATTTTTATATACTTATTGGGCAAAATTTATTTTTATAACAAACAATAATAATACAATAGAATTAAGAATTATAGAAATCAGTTGTTAGGGGAATTACTTTAACATACCCCTCGTATCGTGAATTAGGTCCCTTACTATTATTAGAAAAGTAGTCGCCGTTGTACTGAGATACCCTACACGTGATCACGCGGGGTGTGATATGAAAAAAATACCGTACCACCTATCCCGTGAGATTAATCGGTCACATATGTGAGGAGAAGTTATATATAACAGAACTAAAATCTTTACATTTACATACAAGGCGGATGTAGTCAGCAAAACACGAGGTGCCTACCATTCCGGGGCACCCGGTCTCACTTTCCAAGATGGAACTTCGTGTCTTTAACTACATTGTCCAGTTGACTTTGCTTTTATCATGATTTAAACATGGACCCATATGTTTGTTTCTGATTTGCAATACTATTACACATACAAGTTTAAATTTTATAGCACTAGACGACAGTTTCGGAATACAATCACTCATCAGCAGTGCTTCCACTAAAATTGTGAAACCAATTTTTTCAAGATGATGAAAAGATACCATTTGAACATTACGTTGATTTGAATTTAAAGTTTACGTTTGATATTAATTAAACCTTACAGTACAATCCTTCACCTCCAATCAGCAAATAGAGAGAGTGAAACGGATCTGAAATGTAAACTTAACACTTGGTTTATCTCTTGCACAGGATGCATTAATCTTATCTTAAAGGAATGATTCATTTAGTAAAGCATTCAGAAGTCAAAGTCTATATATTCAAAGTTTCTGCTACTGAACTACGTGTTCACTTTTATCAAAACTCATTGACATTTGTTGGTATATAGTCACCTGTTGTATTTTAGCACGGAATAAATTTATCAATCCATGAAATCCATTTTTTAATAAATGACTTAAAAATATTGATGTCACACGCCGTCAGTGTAACTAGCTGAACAAGATATCTTAAACTTTTCGGAAAACCGCATGTTTGAGTTTATTTGCTAATTTTAAAAGTTTCTTCATTTGCTTTTAGCATTATGATTTGAACATGGATCAGTATGTTTGCGTTTTAGTGACGACAATCTGATTACAAAGCAACATCAGAGTTGATTTATCTATAGAGTTATTGACACCAAAACCTCCAACATCTGGTTTTTCCTTTTTGTCTTGTGCAGGTTTGCAAGCGTAGGACAATAATGAGACGCCTTTGAGGTTGTAACAATGATCCCAACATGTGTTGCTTTCCTTTAAAATGCGTCATATGGGGTGCAGTTAGAAGAAAAAATATCTCGTTTCATTATAGCCGAAGGCACAGGCAGCTAATGTTATAGAATACATTTATATCCGTCTAGACGTATCTAATGAAACCGAAACCGGGCATTTATGATTTTTAAATCTTGAGATTTTATACGTGCGTAATAATCAAATTAATGTTAATAAAAATTTTACAGTTTACAGAACAATTTATTAACCTTTTATATGTCATCCAGTACGAGATGAATAATCTGGACATAAAATGTTTGATAAAATTGGTTTGGCCTAATGAATATTTGTTTATAAGATTGGTTTGGCCCAATGAACATCTGTTGATAAGATTGGTTTGGCTTAATGAATATGTGTTGATAAGATTGGTTTGGCCTAATGAATATGTGTTAAAAAGATTGGTTTGGCCTAATGAATATTTGTTGATAAGATAGATTTGGTCTAATGAATATGTGTTGATAAGATTGGTTTGACCTAATGAATATTTGTTGATAAGATAGATTTGGTCTAATGAATATGTGTTGATAAGATTGGTTTGGCCTAATGAATATTTGTCGATAAGATTGGTTTGGCCTAATGAATATTTGTCGATAAGATTGGTTTGGCCTAATGAATATTTGTCGATAAGATTGGTTTGGCTTTATGGATTATATGATCAGTCTAGTTGATGATTTTTTGTTGATTTCTTCATGTTTTATATTCGTTTTACTAGGACATTGTATGATTTATTGATGATTCAATCAAGATAAAATCGAACAATAATCATAAACTTCTATTTTATGAGATGAATATTAATCGCATTTTTGTATACGCAGTAGTAAATATATGGTAATTCATAACAAGTAAAAAGTCAATCAGTGCAGCTTATAACAATTGCATCGCTAATGCGAGAGCCGAGGTCCAGGGGTTAATTCGCAGAGATTTTTTCTTAAAAACTTACGGAACACTTAATATTCTATCTCTAGCAACAGCAGCCATCGTAGATACATGGCTGGGTTGTCTAGAAACCCCGGAAGTTAATCCTTGGTTTCTTTACTTATTATAACTTCTAACTGCATGTTTCTATACTTAACATTTATGATTTTAAAGAAAATTGCCAGTTTAAGTGATTCCAGGAGCCAATGACCTTCAATCTGTGATCAAATGACCTTAAATTTTGCACAAAATATTAATGGTGCATAAACCATAACTACCTCAACATGAACCAATACAGCAAATTTAATTTGATTGAAAATTGTAATTTGTAGAATACTAACGAAGATGCACTCTCCTTATAATGTCGTTCAAATAACACATTTGTTGCTTACAAATAAATTGTTGACCCAGGGATATTGCAAGCCTAGGCTTATCAAGACCCTCAAAACGTTTTATGTTGATGTCTGTGCCCAGGATTGCACACGTGGCGGGTGTAGCTAACTAAACAGAATGTGGTTGCCCTTCCGGAGCACCCGGCCTCACTTTCCTGGTGGAAGTTCACGTGTCTAACCTAACGTGTCAGTTCCAAATTTTTTACTTTGCTTCTGGATTGTGATTCAGACATGGATTAGTTTGTTTAGTTTTGATAGGTACATGTAATACACAACATTTGTATTGCAAGTGGATCTGTATCACCGTTCTTATGATTAATGTTTACAATTCATTTTGTAATACATTGTTATTATGTAATATATATATTCTGCTACATGGAATTTCTTTCACAAATTAAGAGTACTTATCCCCGTAAAATAAGTAAATCAGAAACAATCATGTTGTAAACGTTTTATAAACACCTCTCTAAGGGTACTTGAAATTGAAGTGTAGTATTTTGGCAAAGAAACTGCTAGAAACCTTGAAACTTTCCGTACTTATTTCTCGTGTTTCATATTATGATTATTACTAAACTGTTATAATTTTGAAGCAGTAGACTGTCGAGTAAAATAAGCCAACTTAACAACTTAACCAGAAATCTGACAATAAACAAGAAGAAGTGATTGCTTTATAGCTAATTTGTGTTATGTTTGTGTTGGCTGTTATGTTGTTTGTAGTATATAATGAAGTATATTTATATGTATATATTTATCATTTATCATATCGACAATAATATAAAATACTACAGTATTTCATCATTCTATATAGGTCATTCTTTTTATTGACGATTTCAGATAATGAGCATTTCATCAAAGGTTATACATTCCAATGTTTGTAATAGACATGAATATCAGTGGTGTACAACCCAGCAAGCGTCTTATTCATTGTATAAACATATACTAATACCTAAAGAAGACCACCGCCAGTAAAACTCAACTCAATTACCACAAAGTATATTCTAGACGACACAAATAGAATGTTCTAGAAGACAAAACAAAGACAAATTCTTAACAAAGGCGAACCATAAAAGTGAAAAGGTCATAAATTGAAATCGACCTTTGAAACCATGACATTGTAAGGTATTGCAAACGAAAGAAACAATCAAATCAATCATACTCTTGAAGTATGGTGCCATAGCAATTGCAACTCAGCAATGCACAACTATTTTTTTCAAAACGGGAATCTTCAAGAATCTGATATTTAGCTATAGCAACAGGTTGACCTCTAGAACATTAAAGTCGCCATTGACACAATACAGACAAGGTTTGTGTGTTTGTTTATTGCAATAAGAACTACAAAAAAACTGGATTTACTTTGAATTTATTAGCTTAAATTTGTTTAAAATATCAGGAATTGAAATAACTTATACTAAATATACTCAATATGTGTTTATATGTATCATATATTATTAATTGATGTAATCAATAAAAGTGTATTGCGTTAAAAAGTTATATGTACATTTTGTATTCTGGAAGAGAAATTGAATTGTAAGATTTTAATGTTAGAAAAAAGCGGTCTTGCTGGACTAGGCAATTAGAATATAGTTAAACCAAAGATTTCATCAGGTTTGAAACATGTGAAAGCATAAATGAAACAAGCAACTAAAATAACCCCAAAACTTTTCACATATTACAAAATGCCAATAACACTTGGCATTGCAATTGTCCATGCCAATAACACTTGGCATTGTCCTCATCATTTAATAGACAAATATCATTAGAATTCCAAACAAAATAATTCTCATAACAATAAACACAAATCATATTTAGGCAATCTAATTACAAAATTAAAAACGTAAAAGTCAAACGTATAGACAAAACAAATCGTAAAGAATTTGTATAGTTTTCTAAAAGTTATTTTTTTTGTGGTTTGTTTGAATCTTGTTTTCGCCACAGTCAATTGTTTCACATATACATGTATACCCAGGCTGTCAGTTCTTACATTGTGAAATATCCGGAATTAATTCCCGTGACCAACGAGGTTGACAAAATGTTAAATCACTATTAAGCTTTGCATTATCCTAGCTTTCGCAAGTTTTAGTATGTGAAAGACCAGACTGCATGCTTTTATAAAAATAAAATATTTTGAAATTCTTTGAAAACTTCAGCCTTTTAATTTTTCGTGCATATTTAATAGTATTAAATAAACTACTATTTCGTTATACCCTTTTATTTTTCTAAGTAAACCAACAAGATTTTACAGCAATGTATAGCAACGGATAGAATAAATATGATGCTTAAATATTTCAAAAATGCGTTTAAGTAAGATTTAAAAGTAAATTGAAAATTGATTAAGACGAATGGAATATTTTACAATCTGGTGATCATAAAATGCATATAAACGAAATTCATCTGTGCATATGTAAATTTATGGTAACAAGAATCAAATAAACTAAATAATAGTACATGTAAATGATGTAAAGGTAACGAACAGGTAATTAAGAGTAATTGAAATAATTAAAACCTCATTAAGTACTTACCCAAGACATAGTTGTTACTCCATGCTGTACTCAATCTTCTGTCACAGGTAAAAATAAATACTAATAACTCGTAGTAGTTTATCTCCAATAAATAGTTGTGAAAAAATCAAACTTTTTCAATTACTTGTTATATGTTTTTTATGCAGAACTTTAGTATAGCTCTTAACAAATCAATATAAATATATAAAATAACAGACAATTATTTACACAAGCACATGTTAATGTTTTATCAGTGTAACATGTGACATTACTATATATCTAAGATTACTGTCAAGTTGATACTGCGTTTCTCCTCCTCTTGTGTATTGGGAATAAACTGCATCAATACAACGCTTTGATTCGCCTCGTGTATTATCTGATTTGGCATAGTAATCGCTACTGGTGAATACTTAGATAAACCTTCTTTTGACTCAGCAGCGTCTGGCGTTATGGTGTAGGGATATATTGGCGGCGAACTATATTCCTACCAGAATTGAGGGTAAAGAGATATCGGAGTGTTTTCTATTCTTAACGCCTAGATATTGGGTTCATTTCGTCTGTTTTACAAATGTCCATTGTTTGAACACAACATAAAGGTTTCTAACAACCTTACAAGATGTCCATTTTATTTCTTGTTATCATATGTTTAAGTAGCATTTCTATTACCTTATCAATAACACAAATACAACATAAGTATTGTAAGAGTAAACTTAGCATGCCAGTACACTAACATTACATCTGTATCATTTGGATAGTGAATTTATAAATTGTCAGTTTGAATGTTCAATTTCATTATCTTATCATATCTTGTTCAATCTGTATCAATTTCTTCTAGCTGATTTCGTATTAGAAACTTCTTTATTGTTTCTATTGTTTTGTTTGGTTATTATAATGTTTCTGCAATCAAATTAATTGTAAACACATAAAGTGATTTTATAAGTAATCTGACAATATACCAATATACATTGCGTTTGCAATCTGATAAATTCAGTATTAAATGTGATGCAAATATAAAACATTGTTCTTTTCAATACTTTTTAATAGCCAACCAACCAAAATCATGTCACAAAACTAGTAATCAATAACAGCAGTTACCAAAAACACGAAAGGAAATTCGAATTTGGTATATATTTTAGATCTTCAAATTATGTCCCATTCATTCGATGCATGAACACTGTTTAAGCATCGGAATTTAATTTAAATTAAAGTTTGTCATTCCTGTTGCATGTATTGCGTAAATGGTATAAAAACGAAATTTGGCGGAGATGTATTTTGTACTGTCAGACCACGCCGTCCTTGACCTTTTTATTTCCTATTTTTGTCTCTCTAATAATATAACAGAATGTTAATAAAAAGTTATGCAATCAAGAAGAACAGAAAAGTAATTTATCAATTGCCATGCGCATTCTCCAAAATTACGTGCATTTGTACAAATTCGTTATTTCTTTCACAAATATCAACTACATAATATCTATTATTTCTTTGTCGTTAAAATGCTGTGCTGTAGTGCATTTTTGATAGATTTGGTTTTTTTTATTCAGCTAATAATTTGTTCATTGTGATACATTTTTGTACTAATTACGTTGTTGTCAGCAGCAGGTTGCACAATAGTAAAATGCTGTGTTGTGATGCATTTTTGAAAGACTTGGCTCTTTGTTCAGGTAATATTTTGCTCATCTAATATATAACATTTCGTTCATTGTGATATATTTTTGTACTAATTACATTGTTTACAGGAGCAGGTTGTACTAATACAAGGTATTTATGTCATCATGCTATGTTACTAATGCCGACAAAGAACAATAAGATTACATCATTAACAGTATCTGATACAAGTCCCATTTCAGGTACAATAACCGCACTAACTGTCATTAATTATGAACATCTGTCAATCAAAATTAGATCACTAAACATATGGGTTCTTCTTGTTGATGAAGGTTATAACTCCTAAAATATGAAAAATCGTAAAAAGAACACTGAGAATATGGGTTATATTGTTATTGTCTTTCCTTGTGATTTTGAGATTAAAATATCTGAAAAAAGATCACGGAAATATTGTTTATATTGCTGTTGTTGTTTTTATTGCTGATTTTAGGGTTGAGAGAAGGTTATATCTTTTCAAAAAATGTAAAATTCGAAATAGATCACTGAAAGTATGAATAATATATAGGATGAAAGAACTTGCAGTGTATTAAAAAGTCGAATAATTGATACAAATGTATTCTGACTTTTTTGTTCTGTGGATTCTGCGGAATCTGGCATTGTGCTTGCCAAATGAATATTTTCATTGTTGTGTCTCTGATCAGACATGTGAAGCCTCTGTGATTTCTTAATGATGACGGGACCTTGTGATCAGGTCTGATGACGGGGGACCTTGTGATAAGAATATTACTTGTATAAAAACTCATTTCAGACGCAGGTTATTATACCCCCGCAAAATAGTTTGAGGGGGTATATAGGAATCACCATGTCTGTCTGTCCCTGTGTCTGTCTGTCCGTGTAAAATCTTGTCCGAGCCATATCTCATAGCTGCATAAAACTTTCTTGTATAATCTTCATGGTCCAAAGGTGTGTCATGACCTTAAATCAAGGACAAATTGTCAAGGTCAATGTCGCGGGAAAACATTAAATGTTGCGGGCGGGGGTATTTGGCTCTCAAGAGATAATTCTAGTTTCTATTGTACGCATTTCTTATTACTAGGGTTTAAGAAGCAATACCATTTATATTAAAGCCAGATCGTAATATGATTACAAGATAAAGTTAAAATTTATTTATATTAAGAGTCCATCATTATTTTTCAGGTATTAATGTTGTAAGAATTTTATAATTTATTGAGATCTGCTCTGATGAATGTTTATATCAAAATAAGACAGAGACTATTCTGAAAAAAATGTTGAAACAGAATCGTAGCTAGCTAAAATGTTACCCAAACTATTTAACATCTCCTATATGATTGAAGATGATCATCTTTCGCACAGAAATTAATATCGAAAATTTCAAATGAAATCTTACCCATTCATTGTTCAATTCTAAGTCCGTATCATTGGTAAAGTATTATACTCACTGTTCAAGGTCTTTCATATCATACAAAAAACGCATTTTAAGCTTCTAATGTATTTGGTGCAATATATAAATTGAATGGATTTGTTATAATACATTACCAAATATCATCCATGTTTCTAAAAATATTTGTAAATATAAAACAGTTTTATTTTCAAAAATACAGGGTGTTTTTGTTTGTTTGTTGAAATACTTTAATTGTAATTTTAATTAAACACACAGACAATAATGTGTAACAGGGGATATGTGCGTTTATCCAAGTACATACACTCACATGATATTGCAATCTCCAATGTCAAAATGGTATTACTTTACGATGTAAAACCTGATATCATACATCAGTAATGCGTTGATGTTTTATGCATAAAATGAACATGTTATTAACTTCAAATATTGAACAAAATATTTTTTTTAAATATATCAAATAGTCAAAGACTCGATGCATTTTTTCATTAGCCTAAATACATGTAGTCAAAGAATTCACACTTACTTTTCACTTCAAGTTATTGCTTTTTAAATTATATTAACAGTAAAATATGTATTAACTAAATTCATACATGCCATAAAGAAAACAGATAAAAATTTCAGTTCATGATATCTGATTTGAATGTTTTTATAATTTAAATTTATTTTCACTTCAAGAAGAATTATGTTAAAATGATTTCGGAGTGTTTAACCTGTGTGGTATCTATATGAAGTATTTAAGATATAATTCAGTTTCAGTATCACTTATACAACCCTTATCACCATTATCATTGCAATGATAAAACATAAAATAAAATATTTCAAAAAAATTAAATACATTAAAATATTTCTTTTAATGTTGGGATCAAAGCCAGAAGAACGTCACCTAATATAAGATCTCTGGCAATTCTGCAATTTATCAACTTTTTTCATATTTTGGCATAACCATACACTTGTTTTGCAACGTTAAAGTAGTTTCATGATTAACCTGCAAGTGTCGAAATCAACTACTCCTAGCGCTGATAAAAACTCCTTATATTTTTCATATTTTAATATTTTACATAACTTGTTCATAAGTTAGGTAGGCAGATAATCGTATTTGTTACGTTTCTCAATCTATTATTGCCAAGCAAATATTAGAAACATTGAAGCTAAAATATTTGCTTACCAATAACCAAATGACAAAAAAACTTTGATACCGAACGAAACAGGCGCAACATAGGATGACACCCAATGAACAACTGACTATAAAATCTCTAAAATTCGACAAAATAATACCTGATGTATTAAACAAAAGAAGTCGGGACATCGATTGTGACCCTGTGTTTACATTAGGCTTCAGTTCAAATATCTTTATTATTCGTCTTCCTTTTTGCGTTTTAATTTTTTATTTACTTCATGTGTATATTCATAAAAAGCAATAATTCTGTACCTGTTACACTTGACATTATTTTTCGTTGTTATTTTAAATTTAATTTTTGACATTTATGATATGTATATTAAATATCATATTTCCTTTGTTTTTGTAGCTTACAATCAATAATTCTGTCCTGGTTATATATATGACACCAGTGTAGGTTACAGTTCTTAGCTAATTTAGAAACAAATCTTGCTCATTGGTCAAACTTCATTCGCAAAATCGGGTTGTTTTTGTTTTTTTTTTTTTCATTAAAAATCTATATTTTTGTACTTGACATTTGTCATATTTTGAAATTAGTTTTAGTTCATATTGTGTAAAATGTGCTATAGTTTTTGTTTATGAATTAAACATTTCGATAGAAAATGTTAATAACTGAAATAAATCAATGAATCGATGCATTTATACTAATTTACCTTTTTTCAGACTTCAAGATCTAAAGTATCGATGGAAATTGACGAAAAACGTTACTTAACCTTAACGCTTACTGAAGGACATATGTATATAGATAATGTTGAAATTGACTTAGATTAGTAGGAAGTGGTGTCTTAGCTACTCAATGATATGTTGCCTTCCTAGAAAGTGTACGCGCGCTTGGTTTTTGTGTTCCATCCTTTATGTACAAGAGATAAACAAAATGTATACAAATGTGCCATTTGGTACAGTAGTGCTTATTATATGCTATTTGCAAGCTATAAATACATAAATACGCGTATTTATACCCCCCGCTTAAAAAGTGGGGGTATATAGTGATAGGGTTGTCCGTCCGTCCTTCCGTCCTTCCGTTACACCTTAGGCTACCTCTTAAACCCTTCAATGGATTTTCATGAAATTTTCACACAGTCTTTGTGATATAATGCAGATGTGCACCTCCTATTTAAAAATTTGATCCGATGGATTTTTTTATGTGGGGGAGCGGGGGTATTTTTGTGAGCTTGTGGCTCACAGTTTTTCTAGTTTCGAACTACTATTGTTTGATTGATGTCCTAAGAGTCGTGTCAACTACACCATAAGTGGCGTAAAATACAGGCTAAGTGTGTTCATCTATGTTTTCGATGTGTTTGTCATTGGTTTAGGTTTGATTTTGTTCTTGACATTTCTTTTAACTTGGAGTGCCTTTGATTTATCCCTTATTAATATATAAAAACATTTATTGTAATATACCTATTTCTTAATGTTTTTTAAAAGTTATATGACATCTGTGTTAGTTGTCCAATACCTACAAATTATGAAGATATTTGAACTCTTTGACTGTTTATTTGTAATTAATAATTAATCATTATGTACCGTTTGCCTTATGAAAGTATAGTTATAAGAATTATTTATACGTTGTTGTCATCAGAATTGAAATTCTAACTTGATTGAGTCAGAATTTTGTAACATCTTATACATCGCATCAGACACATATATATGTCTCTTATCGCATATAGAAAAAAGGTTAATTAATTCAACAATAAATTTCCACTATACTCATTTACCTTTTATCTGCCATTAGATCGGTAAACAGTTTTTATATACAAGTACTGGTTTGAACTAAATCTGTAAATTAATTTTGTGACAAATGAAAACAGAATCTTCTTGCCGTAGTGACCAACTAGATTGACATTTCCAAGTTGTATGCTTTTTTGGCATTATATCAATAATTAAATGTTCTTGATTAACCATTTTCTTGTATTTATTCTCAGTAATTCTTTGTGCAGTAATGTTGATCAGTTTGGTTCTAGCAAAATACACGAATGTTTAAAGCTGCAAAGGAGTAGGTATTAGCTGCTTGCAAAAAAAAAAATTGTTGACTCAGGAATATTGCAAGCCTAAGCCTATCAAGGTCCACTAAAATTATATGGCCGTCATCACAGTATTTTTGATACGTATGATGTCTCTGTTTCCAGGATTGCCCTGGATATATTTGACGTCCTCATTTCACATAATTTTTACTATACATGTGGCTCGGTTTGCTTGCTAAACAAGAGATGCTTACCCTTCTTAAGCACCCGGCCACAATTCCCCGCTAAAAGTTCACGTGGTTATTCTAACTTGTCAGTTTCAAAGTTCTTACTTTGCATCTGGATTTTGATTCGGACATGGATTAGTATGTTTGTTTTTGATTTCGTAAAAGGCACCTTCTGTTGAAATTTGTAATTAGAGTTAATGGTTGCATGGTATATCCACGGACATTTGCCATTTTTTTAAAACAGAAACAATGAATGTTGGAATGACTTCACTATGACGTCGTGAATGAGAAATTTTAAATCTATATATCCACGAAATGAGACCGAGTTAATAAGTAATCAGAAACGTTACTTTTTGGGAGGCGTCAAAGGAACCTTCCCATACCTTCTTTTTTGCGTTGGGGCACAGAGGGACCTTGTAATATCTACTCGTTTACACTTTCCTTTGTTTGGGGAGTCAGACCTATGTATGTCTTTGCGGAACATAATACCAAAGGTTTGGGTTTTTTTTTGGGGGGGGGGGATAGGAGTGGTTTACAGGAGTGTGGGAGACACATCACCGTATCATATTTTTTTTTTTGGGGGGGGGGCGTCAAAGTTATTTGACATATTTGTCATTCTTTTCAAACGACAATACTTATGATAAACAAAAATATAATATATTGAATTATTCATTTACACCTGATTCATTTATTTTTGTTTTGGTTTCGATCCGTGTTAGTTCGTACCACAGTATACTTTAACCTACATGTACTATATATGTATCATCTGTAACAGATATACATGTACTAAGTATATATCTGTATAAATCAAATCTAAAATGTTGATGTTTTAACTACTTAAAAGTATTTAAAGCAGAGATACATTTCTTCTATTGTAACTGTGTTTTCATATCACTGTTTACCTACCAGAAAACTGAAAATTTAATTTAGAAGTAAAAGTAATAAATAACTTTAGATTTATAAATATAGATTTGTTTTATGGAATTTTCATGTTTTACAGGGACATAAAGCATAAAAACGTTGATTAATGTGATCTCTCTGAGACGGTCCATGGTTTTTATCAAAGCATCAAAGATTATGGTATTACTTGGAATAAGGGACCAAAGTTTTGTAAATACTGATTTAGTCGACATTATTGGGTATTGCGATATTTATGGGTTTATCGAAACATGAAAGCAAATTGATCAAAACTTTTTGGTTTCAAGAATAGAATTTTTTATCATGACACAGTACCTTGATTGCTTTATCACATTGATTTGCCACAATAATTATTGCTAGTTATTTTATACCCAAAATTGTTTTTATTAATTTTAAGGTTTGACCCTGACCCTTGACAAATTTGACAAAGCTGGTATATGCGACACATTATCTCACGAAAGTTTCTGCTACAATTCATCTGTAGACATTAAAAATATGAAGCAGGCATTATATTGAGACGAACAACCAGACCGACAATATATATCTATATACTCATTTAAACTTTTTGGGTTAGGTATCATTATAACACAATGTACATATTTGCTTACATGTTTGTCCAATTGCGGTTTCTCCTGAAAAGTAAATACATGCATCAAATTATAAACGATTCTCCACCTTAAAGGCAACACTTTACGCAACAATTTTGACAAGATTTGGCAGCACCTAAATACTGTTATTCCATGTATACCGAGTTCTTCTTACAGACCTTGGTGTTCTGCCGGTAATTGATATTAAATGTTTCTAGATGTTTACATCATTTTATCATTAAACTCAATTTTATCATTATTACTTCATTACAGCATCACGTCATTATGTAACACACTTCCTCAGAGTAGCTAGCATTTAATTGCTTATCACTAAATAAACAACAATGTGTGTGTGTGTGTGACAGCTAAATAAAAAAAGTTATACATAGTGTCATACGTGAAGCAGTATATTAAATACCTTTCAGCTTGCTTTGGACAAGCACTGCATATATATATATATATATATATATATATATAAAATCAATGGTGGATTAAATGACAAAATGTTAATAATACATAACATTTTCACAGAACATACAGATTTCTAAATGACAATATTTGTAGGTAGACCTTTCTCGTAATGCATCACATGTTATACCAATTTTAATTTTACAGCACTAGACGGCCATTTCGGAATACAATCCCATATCAGTAAGGCTTGGACCAAAATTATGAAACCAAAATTATTTTGAATATGTTGAAAAGCTACCCAAAGAACCAAAATATATAATATATAATATATATACATGCTTTTTTTGTTACAATACTAATATTTTGAAGACATAAGAATAATAATAAATATGATAAGAATAAGACAAACTGTTTTTGGATGAACATTTTCAACAAATGTATGACCACAATCATTCAAAAGCAGTATATGCTAGATATCATTAAACAGTCAAGAGCATTTCACTCATATCGACCATTTCATGATAGTCGGCAAAAGAACTGTCCTTTAAATTTGGCAAGCGAACTATGAAACGACGGTTCACACATTAGGATCTGTTCGATACCTAGGCGGTAAGAGTAAGCTGACCATAAGTCAACCGACCACCGAGTAAATCAAACCAAAATACGTACACGTGTATACCATATTATTTTATTCACATGTTGGTATTTAAGTTAGATTTACTCGTCGGTCGATTGGTCTAAAGGGTCGGCTTACAATTCATAACACCTCTAACCGCGCGCAGAGATCCTAGCGTGGCCTATTTTATCAGTTCGCTTGAAATAGGGCGTGTGTTTACTCTAGGCACTATAATTGTCCTTCCGGAATACCAGGCCTCACTTCCCTGGTGGAAGTTCTCGTGTTTAACCAAATTTGATTCCTTCATTTTTTTTACCTTGCCTTGGGATTGTGGTTTGGACATAGATTGGTATGTTTGTTTTAGATTAATTATGTCTATGGCTCTTCAATACATGTTTTATTAGTTTGAATTATGATGTTGATATTAATTCAAGAATGTTGATTAATTTAAGAAATAAAGTTCCACTCCAAAAATAATAATATAATTCTACTTCAAAAATAACATGTTACTGAATGAACACATGCCACGATAAAGATAATACATCTATACTTAATAAGCAATAAAAATATATATGCACCGACATGAACTAGTTAAAATATCAATACTAAAGATAAACAAAAAATAAAGTTATATTAGAAAGAATTTTGAACGTAACAAAACACCTGTGTGTACAAGTTCACCTGTTCCTCGGATAACACGAAAACATTTGCGTTACAATTCTTACTATAATTCTGAATTACACGCTTAATATATAGTTGAAATGTTTACATATATTTTAATATCGCACTTGAACTTGAAATATTTCTTAATTTTTGTAATATCTATTTCAGTTGTTTTAATTTAAAACCCAATTTTTAATGACAAGGTTTTTATTTTAAACTATTTTACTAATGTATTTATAAAGGATGTAGAGAAATGAACTGTTGACATGGAATTCTAACATGCATGTCGTAGATGTAGAAAGTGCAATACACAACTTAATATCTATTTCCGTAAATCTTAATTTCACTCATCCTCATTCATAACGATTTATAATAATATGTTTAAAGTATCTATTCACAATATACATGGTAGAGAAATAAATCGGTTATTTCTAATTTTATCTATATATGTAAACTTTATATGAAAATATTATTATTGGAACTTTTTTTTTAAAATGACTTTTAAGGAATCTGAGCATATAGCACGGAATTTTTTCACTTAAGATTTTTAGATTTATGATTTAAGATTATTTACATTTAAAATCTTGATACCCGTACCATCAGATTCTGAAATAAATACCTATGAATAAATTTTTAAAATAGCGTACACATAATGCATGTGATACACTTAGATAAAATGCTTTAAAAATGACTAATTTATGTAAGATATTTTGATCTATTCGATGTTGTTTTATCATGTACTTGATATTCAGGTTGTTACACGGTTTTTCTGTCAGCTCTTCCTTTCTTCATTATATGTCTTCATGACTTTCTCATACTTCACATGCCTGATTTTATGTAAAAATCCAAAGATACCACGGTAAAACTGTAAAGAGCAACAGGTTGTATTTAGGGTCATTAAACGGCCGAATATTTTCAGGATCATTTGAAGTGAAGCATTATTTAGACAGAAATAACTGTAGAAGCTAATTGACCTCGACAATCACCATTAAGCCTCCTTTGAACTTTATTCTCTATGTATGTTTATGATTAAACACAGCGTGATTCACGAACTTTTGTGATTTCTCCATTAATTTCTATATTGTGTGTTAACCTAGGCTCCTGGATAGATATAAAGTATGCCACTTTAACCTTCAAAGCTGCTGGATTATATACATTTTGCACATGCTTTGTTAAGTCTGAAAAAGCCAAGAAGACCTATGATAATGTTGATACAGCTTCAAACACTGAGTTATCTACTAATCTATAATGACAGTAGTTCAGTCATGTATACTAAGAAGGTATAAAACTTCCCATTTGGTCTACTTATCTTGATAAAAGGAAATTTAACTGTCTTCTGTATACGTCATGATTATCTATTATTGAGGTAAATGGCATATTATAATATTTTGAATTTTCGGAATAAAAGATTCAAAAATGTATAATTTAAAATATGACAAGTTGTCATATCATAAATTTTTATTTTTTTTTTAGAAAATTCCAAAAATATAATATAACATAAGTAGTAATATATCACTGTTTTCATTTTCCGTCTTTATATGCTTCGGCTGAAAGAAGAAAGGTTGAATATTTCTATTGTCCACAGACAGCTCCGACATCAATAAGAAACATTGTTTTGAAGATCAATTGAACAAGATTGTTTAGAACATGGCAAAATATAAAATAACCAAAGTTATTGTTAGAAAAGGTTGCTTCTCAACTCAAATGGGTAAAGCTAAGATCACCTAGACTTAGAGAGAATTTCCCTTAGCTAGGTTGAATATGTTTTGGTCCTTTTGAAAATTTTTTTAAACCTCTTGAAAAATTCTAGTTTCACAAATTTTACCCCAAGCACTATTGATGAGGAGTTGTATTCCGAAACGGCCGTCTAGTGCTGTAAAATTAACACTGGTTTAATATGTATAAAGTTTTCTTTATATATAGACTTATTTTAGAGAACATCATGTGTGTATGAAAAATGGGCACGTGTATATTCACATTTTTTCTTAAAGAATAACAATAAAATTCTTGTCCTATAACCTTTTAGAAATAGAAAACAAAACGTTTCAGGAAAATTCATTTTAAATGATAAAACAAAATATTATTTTCAAGCTTCTCTTACAGAAAAACAAACCTCTATTTGTAATACAAAAAAGAAAACAGTAAGTTTGACTATATTATCTAATTTACATAATAATAAATGCTACGATATGATTATTACTTTAGCTTAGACTTACAGAGAAAATTTCTGTAAAACCTTTTAGATTTAGAGTCCATTTCAGAAACCTTCATTTGTATATGACAAAATAAGCATGTGTATATTCACGTTTTGTTCAATAAATAACAAAAGCATTCTTTTTATAACCTTTTGTAGGTATAAAAAAGTTTTTAGGAAATTTTATTTACAATGATAAAACAAAATTATTAACAGTTTCTATAAGAAGAACAAATACATATTTGTAATATATAAAAAAGAAAAGAAAAGTTTGACTTTATCTATTATCTAAATGACAGCACAGCTTATGCCACAATATGATTGGTACTGTAGCCTAGACTTAGATAACACATTTTATATTTAAACTGATTTTAGAGTACATCATGTGTGTATAGTAAAACAAGCATGTGTATATATTCAGGCTTTCTCCTATAGTATTAACAATAACATTGTTGTCATAATCTTTTGTAGGTAGAAAAAAATAAGAAAATTCATTTACAGTGATAATGCAAAATATTATTTACAAAAGAACAAACACATATTTGTAATTTAAAGATAGAAAGTTTGACTTTATCTATGGAGTATTCTCTAAATGACAAAACAGCTTATGATACGATTTGATTGTTACTACATATATCACAAACGTGTATAAACACTTGATTACAGAGATACTGGTGCTCGTCTTGGCGGTATCTGTCAGTCTTAATTAAGAACAAATACCTACTGTACTAAAATTAAGTTATCAATAAAAATCCTATCAAAACAATAAAGGTCTTATTTTCTCGTTTTTAAATTCAGTTTCATGGTAAAACACTTGATTGGCATGTAGGGAGTTGGGACAATCAAATACCAAAATGGCTCTTACTCGGCTTGGTTGAATATCACAAATCAATTGTCAAAATAGTTTCATAACAGTGGGCTGAGAACGATTGAAGGACGGTTTGCAACTAAAAAATATGTTTATCTAAATAGCAAAAAAGCCCAAGGACATACAAATCTAAAACGAACGATTTAGATAATGAGATAGCTTACTTAGTACTTTTCAGTGATTCTACTACCTTTTCTTTATATTCGACTTGTAAACTTACAGATCACAAAACGTTTCACTATCTTTGTCCAACTTGGTACAGGTGAAAGGTTAGTCAGTTCTGTTGCCGCAGATCAGTGGAATATTTCACTATCCAAGAACTGACCACCTAAGATAAAGGTACGACTTTGATATAAGTTAAAAAATCTTGACTTGGCGTGAAATTATTCTACTCCACACATCTTGTCAGCAGCTCAATTGTATGCTCGTTAAATGCCTTTATGTAACACCCAGTCTCACTTCCCTGTTGACGTTTTTACTTGATTGTCCAGAATTTTTTTAGGGGGATTGTTGTTTGAACATTGACTGGTATATTTGTGTTTGATGCACCCTATTAACCGACTGCGACATGCTGATACCAAGTAATCCAAAATTTAACCATGCGTACGGGATGCCCTCACCATTCCGGCATTTTAAGTGATTTTTACATTTTATGATATAATTATAAAAATATTACATATTTACATGTTTAATTAATTATACGTACTTACTAATTAAGTAAAAACATATGTAGCAAATTACAACTATAAATTACAAAGAATGTTATTTTTTTATTGCGTGAAATGTACAATATGTGTAGACTATTCCAGATAACATGTGTATTCTTTGTTTGAAGAATAGGTTACAATAACTACGTTTGTGGGTGGCCACAATGTATTAAAATATGCTTATTTGCCTAATAGAAGTAAAGGGAGAACCAAGTAGGACCATCCTCCCTACTGTCAATATACAGCGTCTGTATTACCCAGAATCTTAACAATGACTAATTGATTACTTATAGACTGTTTGAGGATATCGGTAACAATAAAGAGAAAACAACGTGTTAACGTGTTACTTTTCTGTCACTGTACAGGGTCTGTATTACACAGGTTGGTATAAGCATATGCAAAGTACTCTAAACAATATCCGTATAGACTGTAACGGGGAATCAAGTGATAATCCCATAACAGTATGTAAACTCTAGCAATGTCCGCTTGACCGTATCAGAACAGCAAGGTCTACATCTTGTAATCGCTGGTCATGCAGTGCAGTTTTGTAATATACCTAGGAAGGGGACACATATTCTGAACTAAATATGTCAGTTTCAAAGTTTTAAATTTGCTTTTGGATTTGTGTTTGGAAATTGAATGATATGTTTGTTTTTTAATCAAATCTAAATCACGAAATACTAATTCATGGCTAGGTTAAACTGGCGTAAACATTATCGGGAACCTATCTGATGGATGGAACACCGGTTGTGGCGTTGGAATTCCCATAAACTATTTTTTATTCTTCTTGCAATAGGATAGTTGTGTGGAATTGTCATGTGCTACTTTTAAATGTATCATTTCATAAAAAAAATCAAAATTAGCTAAATTCCCAATACAATTAGTTGTTATGGAAATGGGGTAGAAGGCATTTTGTTTTGCAAGTTAATTATCAGAAATATGGTGTTAATTTTGACATTAATTAATGTTGAATTTACCTTTCAGTAAACAAATAATGAAACTAACTGAGGTTGAAATTTATTCTTTTAACACAATTTAAAATAGAATGTTTAAGGTATGTCGAGTCTAGACTTGAACATAACATACTGAACTTACAATGACTCTAAAACAGCCAAGAATAGAAAATATGTTAAATAGTATTACTGGAGATTTTAAATATAAGCTATCATTTACAGTGCTGCTCACGTTTGTTTGATGAATCTTCAGAATTAAGGAACTGGCGCTTACTTTTAATACATTTAATAGTGGTTTTAATTACTTCCAATACCAATTTTCTAAAGTTACTCATGCTTCAAATCCAAATTCAAAAGCAAATTAAGAACCTTAAACTGGCACATTTTGTTAAACACGCGAACTTCCACCGGAGATGTGAGACAGACATACTTTCTAAAGAATATAATAAGTATAAGAATCATTATGATATAATGATAAGTTAAAAATAAAATAAAATAAATTTGTGTTTCCTTGTTATATAAGTTTATAATTACATATACATTTAATGATTGTTTGTTCATTGTTTGATAAAAAAGCTATGTTTATTTTTATTGTTTGTACTCATTTACAAATCGCTGGTTATACAATAAGTGTAGGGGGTGGCTGAGGGTCTACCAATAGTTACAAATAGTGTTGTAACATCAACGCTGTACATTTGCTTCAGTTTCTATCCAAAGAAGTAAGTTTTATAATCAATAATTACAAATGTGTAATTTGTCGTGTTCTCGGTTGTGCGGCGTTGGTTGTTGTCAAGTACACGTTTTCCAATTGTATTGTAAACATTACTACATTCGAGTTAGTTCTATGTATATTTTGTTAGTTGTTATGATATGCTATCTGAATGGTAAATAACACGATTTATCTTTGCTATTTATATTTTTTTTTAAAGTCAATAAAACATATACTGAAGATACCATAAAGGAAATGTCTATGTCTTATCTCTTAATTATCCTGGACATTGCTAGTGGTTTTTAAATAAAAAGAAATGAATCCTCAAGTTTTACTTCATATTTGAATCATTTGTGATACCCAAGAAGGGGTAAATTTAAAGCTGTATCAAAAACTTGTAATTTTTTCTATTGTCAACTTCAAGTTTAGCAGCAATATTACTAATTCTTCTGTTTATGGTGTATTTGTTTCATATTTAATGCGCTATGCTGGAGCGTGTTCCCACTATGGGCACTTTATACAGCAAAGCAAGCTGCTAAATCATACTCGTAAATAGTTGCCTCATGGATATTGCGAGCCTAAGATAATTAAGGCCCTTTAAAAGTTTTATAGTAGTTGTCACAATATCGTTGATAAGTATAACGTCTCTGTATAAAAATTACCATGATATATTTGACGTCCAATAGTTCCATGTTCCTTTTATACCCAATTTGATTACACACGTTTCTAGCTAGACAGTTTGTGATTATCTTTCTAGAGCACCCGGGTTCACGTCTCTCGTTCGACGCATTTGCCCATTTTCAGAGTTTATACTTTCCTTTCTAGATTAGGATTTTAATATGGATCGGTATGTTTGTTTTTAATTAACAGATGTCATACTTATTTGGTAACAATCTAATGAAAACATTAAGGCAAGCCAAAAGTTATCTTCAGTTATGGTTTAATTTGAATATCACTGTTTAAAAAAAATGAAAATCAACAAATCATGTAGTTTTCTAATTGATACAAATAATAAATTTTATAAAATCTAATATCATAGTTTACGTTACATGTATTAGTGTTTGTCATGCAGTATTGCGTAATCATATGCTGGGAGTTCTACATCTGTGACAGAAATATTTAAAGCGATTGTATTTATCTCCGAAGGTCATTAAAACAAAATAGTTTAGTTAATCAATTCTAAAAATAACTAACAATTGATGAATGTGAATTTTTATAATGTCATCTGCTAATAGATGAAGATGAAGATAGATAGATGTGTTTTAACGGAATACGGCAGAAAGGAATGGCTGCTCAAACAAAGAAACCCGTGACAAAAAGGTGTTTTTTATTTTAAAAAGTATTATTTTGTGTCGTCTTCGCAGTTATGTTGGCTGTTTCCAAGAAACAAAATGCAATTTTCTATATTCTTTTAGAATTTGCTTTTCAATTTTGTTATTATAATCAATTTATTTATGTTTTAGATTGGTATATTTTCAAATAACAATAATTGGAAGTGTAAGAAATTATGCCTTTGACAGTGTATTAAATTATAATGACTGCTAGCTCCTGACGTACTTTCTTCGTCTTCTTTAGCGAAATTGCCATCAATACCCGTCCAAACTCGTCAGTTTTATAGTTAGTGATCCCAAATATATATTTTTGCGTGTTCGTGATTGCATTAGCTGTTGGCAACCATATGTTCTGCGATTGCATATTCTTTCTTCTATTTTAGATATTTAATACATTCAAGTTAATTTAGTGTATATTTTGTTTGTTGCTATAAGATCATGTCGTGTTACTGAATAACACGTAAACATTTTTTTTATTTTCTATTGACAAATACTGATTCTTCATCTTCTGATTCATATCTAGATTTATACTTCAATTATGATATCAACGAAAAACTATATTTGAAGCGATATGACAAACGTGTTTACAGCAATTTTTTACATGTCAACTTCATGTTCTATGCTCAAATAAACCCCATTCTGATGCTTATGGTGTATTGCTTCTCAGATAATATGCTACGATAGAGGTTGGTCTGAATCACTTGGGACATTATACAACGAAAAAGGGCTTATTTCAAAATAAAAGTTCGAAAGTTCAACAGCTTTCGGTGATAGCTATAATGTCTCTGAATCCGAAATTGTACTGGGTATCTTTTACGTTCGATTGTTCCATGTTCCTTTCCTAATTTTGATTTCACACGTGACGGGTGTAGCTAGCTACAGGAGGTGCTTATTATTCTAAAGTTACTGGACTTAATTCGCTTGTAAAAGTTAGCATGTTTGACTACATTCGCCACTTTGCTTTTGTTTTCACTTTGATGCTTGGATTGCTTTGGAATATGGATCGGTATGTTTGTTTTGATTAGCACATGACGTACTAATTTGTTGACATGGAAAATAATGATAAAAAATAACATCTCCGGTGTCGATGAAATAGCCTTTTTGCTCTAGACTAGGTTAAAAAGAAGATAAACAAACTAATTGATACACATAAATTATTTTATAAAATCAAGTAGCATTTCTTGTCATGTAGCATTACGTAATCAAATCTAAATCATTGGTATTTATCGCTAAAGATCATTAAAGCATTAAAGATTAGTTAATCAATCGTTTTATTTTGTCATTTGATTGAAGTTGAAGGTGACACTATGCAATAACGATAAATATATTTAATGGTGAAACGTGATACCACAATGGTAAATGTTTGTTCAAACAAAAAATGAGAAAATATTTTTTTCTATTTAAAAACAGAACGTTATCTTCGTGGTTGCGTTGGTTGTTTCCAAAATACCTCCTTCTGAGTTGCAAACTTCTGTCGTTTTTTATATTTTATCCATTTTGTTAGCATCTTCAAGAAGTCAAATTATTTCAATTACGTTTAAGATTGATGTGAGTTTCCCAATAACAATAATTTGGGAGTGTAGGAAGTTAAGATATTTCATTGACAATGTATTAACGTATTATGACTGTTGGCTACTCTTGTACTTTCTTTGGTTTCGTAAGAGAAAAATCTTTAAAAAAATTAATTTAAAGAATACTTAGGAATGTCACGAAATCATTTAATGGGTTTATAATAGTGTTAGCGATCTGCTTCCTCGTGAAGCGTTTCTGCCTTTTCCGCACTTTATAATACGGGTGTTGTTAGCTGCATAATGACTTTTTAAAATATTGTTTTGCTTAACATAAAACAAAACTTACCAATCACAATTTCAAAATAAAAAAAGAATTTTTGAAACTATCAAATTAGATAAAAAAAACGTGAAAACCAGGAAAATTAGACTGACTACTCCGGAAGGTGAGCACTACCTGTTTACTAAGATACAGCCTCTACGTGACATAAAAGCTCATTTTTACGAAATTCTATTAATTTATAATCCTTTCAACAGAAACGGTCCACTCAGATTGAAAAATTACAGTAAAAAAAATGATAAATTACAATAAAAAATGGCCGATTAGTCTGATTGACTTTATCAAACGTATAACAATTATGTCAAGGTTGATAAACACAGGCAAAACACAGAATTGCCGTAGATACGAAATAAAATAGAAAAGGGATAACAGTTTTATATCCAAGAATATCATTTAATTTAATGCAATTGCACGTATTTAGTATAAAAATAGAAAGATCCGTGTATCTTCCTAGTTAAACAACCAAAACAATTGTCTTCTGTTTAAGACTTTGGCTATGGATAAAAAGCCTAAGAAAAACAGATGTTGCATGTAAATAGGAACAACTATGATACATAAGTCAAATCCTGAAAAGAATAATCTATGCTTAATCGTTGATACTACTGCCTTAGTTCGATTTGGACAAATTAATTTTTGACCTTCTATTTTTTCACTTTCAACATCTTAAACATCTTAGAACATGTGTATGTTTCAATGTTTTTGTTGAAACTACACGGAAACTACACGGAATATTTTAAATTAACATTGACATTGTATGATTTTAAAATAAAGAGTAAAATGTTTAGTAGCGTAAAACAGTATTACATTTCAAAAAAATAACACTAACATATTGTAATATAAATGCAATACATATCTAAAGTTAAGTGTCCAAATTGGTTTCCTAAATGCAAGAACTTTCATTTTGACAATAGTTGTCAGATTTTAATCATAGGTATCAATATGGAGATAGTTGTTAGCACTTAGAGGTCAGAATATAGAATGTTTTATGGCCATTATTGTAGAAAGTGAAGTAAGGCTGCAAGACCCATCAATGTATGCGTACTTCTAGCATTTAGATAGAAGATACACGCTGATAAAATTGCAATTTAATTTAAATCAACACATAACCGTTATAATATCAAAGCTATCTAGAAATATATGTAGGTTGAAGCAAGTATTTCTGGATATTATCACAATCATTTTTTTCTTAATTATGTATACTTATGACGATTACCAAATCTAATGCCTTTTAAAAGCAGTACAAACCTAACAGTGTCCTTATCAAAGTGTGAAAAGAAAAAGTACTATAACATGCATAGCTTCTTCTCTTGTATTTCCATTTCATTCTTTTCACGAGACTGATGCCTCTTGCAGATGGATGATTTAATGTTTAAAATACATATACCTTATATGATAGATGGTTGAAGTTCAGCTGTTTAACCTAACATGTCAGTTTCAAAGTCTTTACTTTGCTTCTGGATTGTGATTCGGACATGGATAAGTAAATGATTTTTGATAAAACATTTTAATTGGCATGACTGATTCGCATATGATCAATTCACAATAGGCAATATTTAGATTAATATCCTTAGCTAAGTGTCCTATTTGCGTTTACCTAGTCAGTAATCAATTTTGAAAACCTTGTAAAACAAAGTGCACTATGTTTGGACACAAGTGTATAATTTTATCTATAGTATATTATTAATGCGACAATGAATTTTATGGCATGGAATAGTATGTCCGTTTTTATGATTAAGATCAATAATAAGCAGATTGAAATGTATGTTCACAAATATACAAAATATTGTCAAAAAGAAAACGAAACAATTAATTGTTTATTGGAATTTCATGTATTTAACTTACAATGCCAGTTTTGAAAGTTTATTTTTTGCTTTTTAATTGTGATTTAAAATGGAATTGCATTAATTTTGGTATGTTTGGTTTTGATTAATTAATGTAAGACTGCAAAAATAGACACCGATCTAGCACTTTATGTTTTCAAAATATATTAGTTTGGTGTTAAAGTAAATCTGATCCGTTGTTATGTATATTGTTTTGTTAAGTGAATACAATTTCAATACATTTTAATAATACACCAGTACAACTAATTTATCTCTACGATTATAGAATGTTTACTGCGTATAATTTTTTGAGTGGGCTATAAGGTTGACAAATTATAATTAATATCAGTATTTAGTTAAACTGACACATTTTTTACTAAATATTTTCTTTAAAAAATCCAAACATTACGACCAACAAATTTAGAAAAAAACATGAAACTCGCAACTGAATGATTGATAATAAAGTTCATTTAAATGTACTACTAAATCATTATCGGTAACTCTAACACAAATTTTGACAATCGTCAAAGATGGTCTTCAGTTTTATTCAGAAAAAGTATATTCTACATCTGGAATCAACCAAATGTGGATTCTCAAAAATTCTAAAGAATTACTTGAACATCTTGCTTCTAATACTTTATCTCATGTAAAAAGTATAAAAACATTTGATTTTTCTACACTATACACCACAATCCCTCATTCTAAATTGAAAGAACGTCTTAAAGAAATTATTCACTTGTCTTTCTTCTACAAAACGGTAAGCCAAGATACAAATATCTGGTGCTGAACAGGGATTCTGGTTATTTTTGTCAAGCACCATACGGATTCCAAACAAAAATATACTGAAGATACCATCAACAAAATGTTGGAGTTTTAATAGATAACATATTTGTTGTGTTTGGTAATATAGTTTTTCAGCAAACAATCGGTATACCAATGGGTACAAACTGTGCACCATTGCTTGCTGATTTGTTTCTTTATTCTTTCGAAGCAGAATTTATGCAGAACCTTGTTAAATCTGGAGAGAAAACTGTCGCCAAATCATTCAACTCAACATACAGATATATAGATGACGTTCTGTCTGTGTCTTAACAATCCTAAATTTGGAGACTATGTAAATGTCATCTATCCTAGTGAGCTTGAAATAAAAGACACGACTGGTTCCTCAAGTTCTGCTTTATATTTAGACTTGTACCTGAATTATGACGCACAGGAAAGGCTACATTTGAAACTTTATGACAAACGTGATGACTTCAATTTTTCTATTGTCAACTTTCCTTTTTTATGCAGCAATATACCTGCTTCTCCTGCTTATGGTGTATTTGTCTCCCAGTTAATACGCTATGGTAGAGCTTGTTCCCACTACGGAGACTTTGTACAACGAAGTAGGCTGCTTGCAAATAAATTGTTGACTCAGGGATATTGTAAGCCTAGGCTTATCAAGGCCCTCAAAAAGTTTTTTGGCCGTCATCACAGTATTGTTGATAAGTTTGATGTCTCTGTGTCCAGGATTGTCTTGGATATATTTGACGTCTCATAGTTCCATGTTCCTTTCACACAATTTTGATTACACACGTGGCGGGTGTAGCTAGCTAAACAGGAGGTGCTTACCCTTCCGGAGCACCTGGCCTCACTTCCCTGGTGGAAGTTCACGTGTCTTACCTAACTTGTCAGTTTTACTTTGCTTCTGGATTGTGATTCGGAAATGGATTAGTATGTTTGTTTTTGATCATTACAATATCATTTTATATCAAAATTTAGTTTACTTTTTGTGCCCCTTTTATGAGCAACTGACGTCACTTCCCCGGTGATTAATATAATTTTTCATCTTTTAAGTTTTCTAATTTGCAGTGGATGTGTGATTTTAACTCGAATTTAACTGGTCTAACAGGCGGTACTTCCTCTCCCAGAGCACCGATTTTATTTCTAGTAATGTTTTTGCGTTGTTAATTTAAAAACGGAATGGTATACTATTGATTTGGAAAGTGCCTTTTATTTCCAAAACATGGATATTTTCTCGTATTCACCTAGAGTAATAAACAGTTATATTTTGTAAGAACAAAAACGTTCGATGTTATCTATAATAAAGCAGTTCCTACTGACGGTCTTCTAAAAATAAAATGTTACTACACTTTAAACATTTTCAATCTTTCAAACATTAATAAAATAGAACTTTTGGTAACTTCAAAACATTTAAAATTTTAGCTTGAATAATACTTTTTTGGCTTTTTGCGTTGCTTTTTGGATTAAGATTTGAACATGTATGTTAATTTTTTTATCTGGAAAGCGATTTATAATTTCGAAACATGCATATTTTCACGTATTCTCCTAAAGTAAAACAGTCCAATATTTGAAATTATAAGAACGTTTGACGTTATCTGTAAATGAGTAATTTCTAATGACAGATAGTCTAATAATAAGAAACGTTACCGCACATAATACAAACATGTTTATATAACAATTTACTATCTAAATAAACAGTTCCCCATGTATATAAACAATTTATTATGCAAACAAATACAAACAATTTCTTATATAAATAAATAATTAATTATGCAATGTTATTATATACTGAAGGTATTACTGTAAGTGATATCAGTTACATGTTATTGAACAAGCTACCATTGTGCAGAAATAATGAGGTTATCTATTTATATATCAATCAAACACGTAAGTTAATTTTTTTCCCCTTTTACACTAAGATTCATGGAATAAAAAAAAATATTTTCTTGTTTATGCAGCAACCTAAGTAAAAAGAACAACTTGTAAAAACGTTAAAATCAGTTGCACTTGCCAAAAGTAATAAATAAAAAGCTCAAACTCTAATAACACTAAAGTAAGTCTCAGCATTAGTTTAAATATGATGAATTGTCAATGTCTTAGATAGGACCAAATAGGATAAAATATTACAGCATATCGTGAGCATCAATAAAGATCATACATCGTATAAATTAAACTTTAGAAAGCAAGAACAAACATTTCAAACCATGATCAAATCACAATCAGACGACGCTTACACTTTCGGAGGACCTGGTGGAAGTTAATTATTAAACTTAAAGTGGTGATAGTTTCCAAAGTTTGTTCTTACGTTGCTTTGGGATTGGGACATGGACTGTTATTTTTTGTTTATCACATGGACCTGTATGTTGTTAAGTAAGCTTAAGACACAACTCAATATAATTTATTATGACATATTATACCAGTTATGATTTTGCAGCTCTAAACGGTCTTTTCGAAACACAATTCCTCATAAGTTAAGCTTCGACCAAATAGAAACATTATTTTAAAATGTTGAAAAGGTACCCAAAGGACCATATTATATAGTTAATTTTGTTTATGGTTTTAGGTTCTGTCATCATAACATAAATTGATAACAAAATATGTCGCAGAGTTATATAAATATTTGATGATGTTTATCACAAATATGTGAGGAGTCAGACATGATCCTTTAAATATTTAATGACGAATTAGAGTAATATGTCGTCATTGCATAGATGCAGATTGGTCTATAGAATTAAGATAGTGTGTTCTAACAAATATGATGGCAAATATTTGTTTCTTATGATAAATAATTGCAAAAACGTGAGGAAAATCCCTTTTATATTCGATTTAGATTAACTTAGTCGACAAGGTCTTTTTTCTGTACAATAACAAGGTAGAAATAAATTTTGTATAGGGTTTACTACTTAATATGTGATTGAATTCATCTATAGTGCGTGGTCCAAAATAGTGAAAACATTTTTTTTAAATTCTTGAAAAGATACCCAAAAGGGCCCAAATATATAGTAAACGTTGTTTGCGTTTCTAGGTTTACAATAACACAAAATGATTACAAAACATTACGTACAATTATATAAATATTTAATGATGTTTTTCACAAATATGTCAATCAGACATGATTCTATAAATAAATAATGATGTATTAGAGTAATATATCATCATTGCAAGATGCAGGTTGGTTTGTAGCATTAAGATAAATGTGATGCAAGAACGTAATCGTAAATATTTGTTTTCAAATGATTGATGATTGCAAAAACGTGAAGGACATTTCAATCATGTTCGTGTATTAAATTTGTTACGTTTGCAATGTTTTTAAGATTTAATATCTAACATATTATTGAAAATCAAGCTGCAGTTTGCAATTACATTTTTGAAGATGTTTACCAACATTATCCTTCGTTATATTATCAATATATTAAGTTTATGTACGGAGATGTTTTTTCATCTATGACATATATGTAAAGAAAGAAAGACATTTGGAACTGAAAAAAACATTAACCTAGTAACATAATCATGTTTGTAAATGCCTTTTTTAATTTCTCATTTTCTCTTGTATTACATTTGTTAGGCCTGCAATGTCTCGTTTAACCTTAACAACTGCCAAATTAATTTATACACGTGAATTTCTACCAGGGACGTGAGGCAAGGTGCTCTGAAAAGGTAAGCAAATCATGTTTAGCTGCGACTGAAATTTGTCAAATCAAAATTGAAAAAAGTATAATGGAACTATGGGACATTAGATATATCCAGGATAATTTTGTAGTGCTTGGAGCAAATTGTGAAACAATAAAATCTTAAAAGGGGTTGAAAAATACCCAAAGAACCAAAATATTTAGTATTTAACAAAATTTAAGAAAATACTTTGCATGATGCAGTGTATCCCAGGAATTTAAGGTTTTAACTAGAAGCAAATTTACACAAAGTATATTTCTGACAATACAAAAGTATAACATACTGATTATATGATATTCTAGAATTTGTTAAGTCCACTAGTCGAGATACGTCACAGCGGTTTAAATAACTCATTATATCAGACTTCATTTTAAGCACTAGACAAACGTTTTGGAATGCGATTCTTCATCATTAGTACTTGGACTAAAATTGTCAAACCAAAATTTGTCAATTGTTTTTAAATTATAAGATCGTATATTTTTAACATGTAATTTAATTAATCAAAAACAAACATACTAATCCATTTCCGAATCACAATCCAGAAGCAAAGTAAAAACTTTGGAACTGACAAGTTAGGTTAGACACGTGAACTTCCACCAGGGAAGTGAGGCCGGGTGCTCCGGAAGGGTAAGAACCTCCTGTTTAGCTAGCTACACCCGTCACGTGTGTAATCAAAATTGTGTGAAAGGAACATGGAACTACGAGACGTCAAATATATCCAAGGCAATCCTGGACACAGAGACACCAAACTTATCAACAATACTGTGATGACGGCCATAAAACTTTTTGAGGGCCTTGATAAGCCTAGGCTTTCAATATCCCTGAGTCAACAATTTATTTGTACAAAGTCCCCGTAGTAGGAACAAGCTCTACCATAGCGTATTAATTGGGAAACAAATACACCATAAGCAGGAGAAGCAAGTATATTGCTGCATAAAAAAGGAAAGTTGACAATAGAAAAATTGAAGTCATCACGTTTGTCATAAAGTTTCAAATGTAGCCTTTCCTGTGCGCCATAATTCAGGTATAAGTCTAAATATGAAGCAGAACTTGAGGAATCAGTCGTGTCTTTTATTTCAAGCTCACTAGGATAGATGACATTTACACAGTCTCAAATTTAGGATTGTTAAGAGACAGAACGTCATCTATATATCTGTATGTTGAGTTGAATGATTTGGCGAGTTTTCTCTCCAGATTTAACAAGGTTCTTATTTATTAAATAACACAACAACTTCAGTTGGTGTTATATAGTTAAAATAATGTTGTCTATGTACACACATATGTTTTCATGAATGAATTCCTATGTTCCATGTTCCATTTCATTTTTGAACTTTGATTTCACACCTGACTGGTACAGCTTGCTAGTCAGGATATGTGTACCCTTCTGGAAAACACGTTCTCACTCCCTTGAATTGCTAGTGGATATTCAAGTATTTAACTATCATTGTATCACGAACAGGTACGTTAGTGTTTGAAGTTAATTATATGTGTAAAAATACGCAATGTTATACATGGTTAAATATTATCGAAGTAGGAAATTACAACTAAAACATGTACTTGCAAAAGCAAGATTTTTATAATCTCTTTAACAAAATCAAATGATAGGCAAAATATGTCCCATTTGAATTTTTCTTAAAGAAAGTCGTTTTTTCTCTGTCACTCTTGTCCAATATATCTTAATTAAGCTGTATTTGTTGTTGTTTTAGGTCGATTATGGATATGTTAATCTGATGAGACAATGCTGAATGTAGACACAAATATTGAAGTCTTTTGACAATGTATTAACTAAATGTTACTTTATCCTTAGTCACTTAAACCTACACACTTAAATACGGCGACTGTCTTTTAATGTAAATTATCACACTCTTAATAAATGAGAAAGCATTTAATTCATTTTATTTCATTTATTCAATTCTTACCTTTATCATTTAGTCATTAGTCTCTACAAATCAGGGTTGTCAATATTGCAATTATATCGGGACCTTAAGTGAATTATGTTAATCATAATTTGGCTATTTTTTTATATTTATCTCCTTAGTAAAGCGCAAAACAAAACAAAATAAAGAAACATGTTATAATAAATTTTTGATTAACAAACATTTTACGATCTCTGTTTTCATTGAAATCTTGGCGGCGCTTATGGAATCTCCTATACACCTACGTGCATATAATAGAAAGCTACTAGAGACTCTTTATCATTAAAAGTAGAGCAGTCTTGTAACCGTCAAATATAAATGAATGACTTGATGTTTTATGTCGTCTTTAATATCTAAGGTGTACAGTTGGAGTGCAAACAAAAAACAACCATACCAATCTATACAAACTATATTCTTAAAGCAAAATAAAAATTTAAACCTGATAAATTATGTCAAACACGTAAAATATCACAAGGAAAGTTAGCTGGGTGCTCCGGAAGGATAAATTTACCCTGTTTAGCTAGCTTTAACAATAAGTTAAAATAGGGAAAACTGAGCTTCTATACAAAAGTTTTAATGAGATGATAACTTTACTAAAGATGGAAATCGTACCATGATAAACTCTAATCAGGAAATAAAACACACACATTTCGCTTTCACAAAGTTTAATTTGTAATTGCAAAAAAACCGCATCAAGGTACAAATTACAATCTAACTTAATGATAGAAGCAGCCAAAGCAATAACAATGATGAATGTCATATGTTGATAAAATATTTTTTCTTAAAATATAGTATTTATTTTAAGACTGTGGTTGTTTTATAGATGCCAAAGTGGTCATATTACAGGAGCACCAAGCCTCAGTTCCCAGGTGGAAGTCCATAAGTTTAACTTTATTTGCCAGTTTACATAGTTCTTACTTTGCTTAAGAATGGTGATTCAGACATTGACCGGAATGTTTATTTTTGATTCATTGTAAGTAGTAAAAGTGCCAGACGCTAAATTTAGCTTATCTATGGATATGTATATCAAGATAGACGAAAACTTCTGATACCACCGGGAGACAGGAGTATTTTTGAATACATTTCAGAATTCCTGGCTTATATATATTTGTCAGAATATCTTATTTTACACGAAAGTTCGCTTAAGTTTATGCATACGCGTGCACCAAATAATTTTATCTATGACCTCATAGATAGAAAAAAATTACAATCATTCCTTATAATTAAATTCAAAAATAAGTTCAATATTCATAACATTCATGTAATCTTTAAATTGTACACATGAAACAAACAACCAGCGCATTAAAACAAAAAATGGCGCATTTATCTTAAAGCGGAACACAGCTGATTGTCAATGGCAACCGCCTGTAGCTAGCCTTGCATGAACATTTTCTGCACAATATGCATCAGCTAATATGACGTCAAAAAATTTTGTCTATGGAATCATAGATATAAAAAATTTACAATACTGAATAGTATTAAAATTCAATTATTTATAAATGTTTTACAATGCAATCACAATCTAGTATTTTGATATATTTATAGTCATAGTATTTGCGTTCAAGACTAGTACTAACGTTTGAGTCGTAATATAAAAATACGTTTAATTTTTATTTATTGCCTTTGTGATCAGTTTCGAAGTCGTCGTCTCATTTTAAAATTCTGTTTTAGCGGCACGTTTTGTTCACCGTTAATCAACTGAAAATGTTAAGATTCATGAATTAGCACTTTACGCCGTGTGCCAAATATCTTGCTATTTATAAGTTTTCGATTCATCTTCTAAAAGAAACTGGATATTGAGGCATTATATTACACAAAAAATTGACAAAAGCACATTAAATCAGAAACTAACATACAGATCCATGTTCCGATAAAATTTAACTGTAAAACTGACAAATTAAGTTACAGGTACAGTTCCATCAGGGAATTAAGTCCAGGTGCTCGGAAAGGGTTGGTATCTTCTGCTTAGAAAGCTACACCCGCCACGGGTGTAACCAAAATTGAGAATGAAAAGACAATGGGTGGTACTTTTGGACGTCGAATATATACAAAGCAATTTTGGATACAGAGATATGAACAATATTGGTATGATATATATGTCATTGCAAATACGATCCGTCAGTAAAATAATTGACCACGATACAGAAACATACAGAAGTAAGTTGTTCTTTATATTGTGTTCACTGGATAGTTGTGTCTTGTTGATTGATGTCTCAATTGTTATGGCGCTAAAATAGACAAGATTCTCAGAAAATCCCGGAGCTTGATTGATTTGTTTTTGTGAAATTTAACAATCGTCATCTTAGACTTATACATCTGTATTAACGACATGTTTTGTTTATCATCGATCAAGTAAATATGTTGGAGACATAAACGAATACATTGCCATATATATAATAAATATGAATAATATAAGCTTCTCCGTCATAAATAAACAAAATGCGTTTCAAAATAAAACTACATGAGGCGTATATTGCAGGGAAAAACACAGTGATAAAACACTATTGAAAATATTATAGAAAGTTCACATGAAATAGTTTACTAGTTATAAAAAACATAAAAACTATAAAACAAACATTCACATGAAATAAGGTATAAAATCAAATATTGATAATTATTGCAAGAAATACTCATTAAATTATATATCATTATTATATTTTTGGAATAATGTTATAAACTGTTTAAATGAAGCAAAATATACAGTTGTACATGTACATTAATCAAAGTACAAACCGTTACAAATGCATACTTTTATTGTGTTATATGGTGATGATGTTGACAAATTGAGATTGATATGTCAAACATGACTGAATCATGCTGATTGATAAGTGTGTTTAAAATGCGGGGATGATATAAATATCCATTACAATGTTTTTTTTATTAATTTCGATTCCAAACGTTGCGAATTTATCTAGCTAAACTAGAAGTGCTTACTCTTTAGGACGATCGAGACTCAATCAACCCCGGTTTTACAATTTAGGTCAAAGCACTACTAAAGAGGAATTGTATTCGCAAACGGTTGTGTAGTCATGTGAAATTAACACTTCTATTATATGTAATTTGCAAATTTCAAAAATTTTACTTTGCTTTGTGATTGTTGTTTGGACATGGATTTGTATGGGTTTTTTATGATGATGATTATGATTCTTATATTATATTGATTATATTGATTGCAATAGTGTTATACTCACTAAAGGTATATGATTGCTGTATCGATGAAATGAAATGTACTTTTGTCTTTCATGATAACTTATCAAATATATTTTTGTAAATTTGTATGGATACCATATTGCTATTCACTTTAAAGTTTTCTATTTACCAATTAATATCAAAACATGATTGCTTATTTAAATCTAAACACTATTTGTACCTTAAGGAAATCACAAAAAATTCATTTTGCTTAACATTGTTTTGAACAAAGCAATTAAAACATCGTAATTCATGTTCATTTCAAATGTAAAGAAATTATTCAAAATATCCCAAATACAATGTATAACATATGTATGTCTATTTAACATAGTACTGTATAAAATTCACGTCCAGCGTTGAGGGGTTTGACTTATCTGGTATCTTTGGATAGGAAGTGGTGTCAACGTGTTATGATTGGAAACATTCATTAATTTTGACATTTGAGCAGCAATCTAGTTGTAACAGTTTCAAATAATATGGACAAAAACATTTTAGAAGTAGCTTGTATTTTGATTACACACGTGGCGGGTGTAGCTAGCTAAACAGGAGGTGCTTACCCTTCCGGAGCACCCGGCCTCACTTCCCTGGTGGAAGTTCACGTGTCTAACCTAACTTGTCAGTTCCAAAGTTTTTACTTTGCTTCTGAATTATGATTCGGACATGGATTGGTATGTTTGTTTGTTTTTGATTGTATTCTTTTTATGTTTTCACTAGTCCCTCATGGTCCCTGGTTGATTGATGACACAACGGTAAAGAAACTAAAATACACAGGATTTCTGGAAAATCTTGTTTTGATTGTGTGATCAGTTTTAAAATCTTAAATTCTGTAGTTCAGGCATGTTTTGTTCAACATCAATCAAATAAAAATGTATATTGCATTTTACGTAACTATAGATGATATAAGTTTACCCATTACCAAAAAGTATTTCAAAATTAAACTCAATCAGGCAAAATTGCAAAGACAACACTATTCAGAATATTTTCAAATGAACAATTAGTTGTAAATTTAAAATCTTAATAGCATCGACGTCCAGGTACAAGTATTTGTACGTCACAAATTTATAGGTATGATAGAAGATACAAACTCAAATATTTCACAACAAGATATACATTACATTATGTAAAGTTTGATTAATGTAAGAAACGGTTTAACTGAAAAAAATTCTACATGTTAATTGATGTATTTATTAAGCGTCACAAATTAATCTATTTTAAGATCAAACACATTTATCTTAACTGGTTTATAATTGTTTTATAAGGTGATGATGTTGATAAATTGAGATTGATATTACAAAACTTACTGAAAAATGGAGATTAATAATAAGGTTTTAAAATGCAAACAGCGGATAAAAATATAAAAAACAAACACACTAATCCATGTCCGAATCACAATCCAAAAGCAAAGAAAAAACTTTGGAACTGACAAATCAGGCTAGACACGTAAACTTCCACCAGTGAAATGTGTCCGGGTGGTCCGGAAGGGTAAGAACCTCCTGTTTTGCTAACTACATCCGCCACGTGTGTAATCAAAATTGTGTGAAAGGAACATGGAACTATGGGACGTCAAATATATATTCAGGCAATATATCTATCACAAAAGTATGATCCTTGGTTTCTTTGCAAATTTGCTATTCTTCTGTATCTATCAAATTTACTTTTGTCGTCTATAATAATTGTTATAAGTTGATCAATTATATTTTTAACACTGTTATGGGTATGAAATTGCTATTTACTTTACTGCTAGTTTTATAGCATAACATGTTGCTTTTTTAAGTTCAACTTAATTTGTACTTTTACGAAATGAAATCGCAAAATACTTTTTACAAGAAAATAGGCAATCACACATCTAGGGCTAGAGGCTTGATTTATCTCTCATCTGTCATCTTTTCACTCACGAAACTGAGTGTCTAGGCATTTACTATTGACGCATGGTATATAGACTTAAAAATGACTAACTAGATGAACAGATGCAATCAAACTGGAGATATAAGTTTGTTGTTGTACAGAATTAACTATGGTTCTGGTCCACAAAACGTTTTCAAAACCTAATTCTTAATAATTTACAATTTAATAAATGAATTAGAAGTAAAGGGAATTTGAAGTTATATAATAGACCGACACAAAGTAACTCCCGCGATATAAAACATTAGACAAACGCATATTCAGAACGGGATTTCTGCTTTAAATAAATTCTAATTATTGTTTTTTTAAACAAAATCTTATATTATTTTTGAAAATAATTTTGATAAGGCCAAAAAACAGTTAACCTGATAACGATTAGTCTAAAAATTTAATAATTCTAATAATCGTGTTCTGTATTTGTCCAGAACTTTTTTCGCTTCCTTTTATTATACAGTATATTAAGGCATACAGAATAAAGGATTATCAGATACCATCTTTAATGTAACTTAGAGTAGACCAAATATAACATGTGAAGGTCATTATTGCTTTTCAACAGGTCAAAAGGACATTTATACAATGTATCTGATAACGACGACGTGTAATAATTAAAGAATCCCGATGATTTTGTCCATCACTGTTCTATATTTGACCAGATCTTTTGCTGCTTCCTTTTATTATGAAGTAACTTATTACGTATCATAATTAAACATCGAACATATAACTTGAGTGGCTTTTTTGTCCTCGTAGACAATTGTTAATTGTAGCATTTAAAATGATTTCAGGAAGAATTTTCACAGTTTTCTTTTTTATCGATTTTAGAGGACTAGACTGTCATGTGTTTTCCATTGTTCCAATCTAGAAGAATTTTGAACAATAATAGCGGTATCTGTTTAACCCAATTTAAGCTTGTATGGCATCACACCTAACGGATATTAATTGTACATTGTACTTTAAATATCAGAAATCAAACAAATGAATAAATATATAATTCTACTCTGAGAATTCATTATAGGCATTTGTTCTTCGCATAATTTTGATTAGGAATTGTATCCCTGCACCTGAACGGCCTTTTAGTACTGTAAAATTAACACTGGTATAATATGTAATTTAAACCACTTAGCCAGTATCTCTGTCGTAGAATGTTTTCCCAAAGATATCATACACTCAGTAAGCAATGCTTTTCGAAAGCATTCGACAATGTTCACCAAGACACACTATGGAAAATCATGAAACAATATGGCATCCCAGACAAGATAATCCAAATAGTAAAATGCATGTACAGCAACAACGAATGTGCTGTAATAACATCAAGCGGGACATCAGACTGGTTTAAAATTAGATCCGGAGTTAAACAAGGTTGCAACATGTCTGATTTCCTGTTTCTCATGGTTATCGACTGGGTCATGAGAAAATCAACTGCCACATATAACACAGGAATAAAATGGAACTTTACCACCAAACTGGATGACCTAGATTATGCAGATGACATTGCGTTAATCTCAAGCACAAAAGAACAGCTTCAGAAAAAAATCAGTGACGTAAGCAACAACGCCCACTCCACCGGCCTCAAAATCAATGCTTCAAAGACCAAGGTGATGAGATTCAATGCAAACAGTAAGCAACAAATCACAAGCAACGACCAGAAAGTAATTGAACATGTCAAAACCTTCACGTACCTAAGAGCAATACTATCCAACACAGGAGGGACAAATGAAGATATCAGAAGACGACTCTGCCTCGCCCGATTAACATTCAGCAAACTAGCTCCTATTTGGAACATCAGCCAGATTTCAAAAAGAACAAAATTCCGCCTTCTAAACTCAAATGTATTCTCAGTCCTCCTATATTTCAGCGAAACGTGGAAAATGACAAAAACCGAAGACACAATGGTAGACACCTTCCTCCACAAATGTCTTAGAATAATTTTAAAAATCTACTGGCCACAGAAAATATCATATGAAGAAACAAGAGCAAGAGCTGGGGCAGAAACGATCAGCACCACAATCAAAAGAAAAAGATGGAAATGGCTGGGCCACGTTTTAAGAATGGGAAACAACAGGTACGCAAAACTGGCACTCACCTGGACACCAGAGGGGAAGAGGAAAAGAGGAAGACCCAAAGAGACTTGGAGAAGGACCATTGTAGAGAACGTAAGGAACTAGGTAACAACTCATGGACTGAGGCAACAAAAGTAGCAACAGATAGAGGAAAATGGAGAGAACTTGTGAATGGCCCGATTCTCCTCACGGAGAGACGGAAATAAGTCAAGTCAAGTAAGTCAGGCAATACTTTTTTACTGTCAGAAATACAATAATTTTTTTAATTTCCTGCTAATTACAATCTAAAATTTCTCAAAACTAAGGAATAGCCCCTCTTGCAAAGTATTTCCTGAGCTGGATTTGGTTAAATATTTTTGGTGATTTTGGATATTTTTCACCCTTTGATTACATTTTGGTTTAATAATTTTGGTACAACACTACTGAAGAGGTATTGTGTGTCGATATGCCCGTCTAGGTCTGTAAATCTAACACTGGTAAAATATGTAATTTGGTTATATCTTGCATTGAAAATATATAACTTTAGAGCAAAAGAGCAAAAGAGCCTGAAAGAGAATCGAATTATGGTCTTATTTGCGTTGTATACTGTAGCTAGGAGGTACACTCGCCATTTCGACTCTATAATATGTTAATTTTATTGATTTTACTTTCCTATTCGGATTGGAATTTTAACACGAACCGATATAATTAATTTTCATTTTCTAAAATTTTCCTTTAAAACTTATTTTATGTTAAAAGTGTTTTAAAATTTTTCTAGATTCAAATTAAAACTATTTTTGCAATGATCCGAGTTAATAGATGAAGTGCTGAAGGTTAAAGAAGTCTGCATAAACTAATTATGTCTTCTGGTCACATTTAACAGCTGACCTGTAGAGAACATTCTCTCAAATTGAATACAACTACTTAAAGCATTAATACGGAGTTCAATAAGCACTTGCCAATTATAAAATAAGTAAAAAATAGAATATAAAAAGGTTATCGGTTAGTAATTGGTTAAAAACAAGCTAACTTCCTTATAAATGTAGCGTCACATCTATTGAATGAAGGAATTCTTCATAGATGAAAAAGGATGTTGTAAGTCCATATTGTATTTGGACAGTGAGTTATCCGTGGTTTTCAAGACATCGAAGTTCGAGTTATCGAAGTTCTACTGTAGATTAATATCTCCACTATAAAAGAAATTGTATTTTAGGTCTTGTTCTATTATCGTGACACGAATTGCTAAGCTGTTTTTTCTGACTTTTTTGTTCTCTTTTATTTTAAAATATTTCTATAAATGTAAAATATTATTAGCTAATGATGTGCCGACCATTCCCTTTCATAGGTCTATTTCTGTTGCTAGCACAGAAACGGAACTAATCATAAATAATTTCAAAATCTCCACCTGAAACTATTTTCTTTGTAACGTATAAAACCTCGACACCAGTGAATCATTCTATCAGCAAAACGGTTAAAATTATTAAACTAAAGATAGAAATTTGTTTAGCCTTGCGTTAACTTGCGATGCTTGTGCGTATAAAAATCATAAAAATACACAGTTAAGTACGAAATCCAATCAATGGCTCTAAAAAGAACTTGCTGAATTATTGAATAATTTCAATTCAGTTACATTTATTGTGTCGATAATTGGTTTAACCAATACGCCTTAAAGCTTTGTGGTAAGAAGATTTAAAACGAATTTGGAAATAACCTTCCGATCACTGACATTACCAATTTAAAGATCTAGATGACGGTGTTTAAAAGGTTTTAAAAGACGGACTATATGAAAATAATTAGGATTTAAATTGTCAGACATGTAAATGTCGCTTATTTATGCAACTATATATATATATAATATATATATATATATAAAATGATAATAATAATAATAACTAGTGACATAATCAGAACTATTTAGAATAAATTTCAAAATTACCGGAGTTAATATGCCAGATTAGCTATAAATATTTAAATGTATTTGTGATTTCAATCAGAAGCAAGTATTTCTAATATCACCAGACGTACAGTACAGAAATATCGAAAGTAACTTAACTAACAAATTAGTGTCAGCCCCTTATGGTCCCTCGTCAGCTTTCTCTCGGTAACATTGTATATATATATATGACTAATATGTCGCCAGGTTCTATATATTTTGCCTGTAGCTTTCAATGTCTCGGACAAACAACACCTTAGCTTCAATTCCTTTTCATTAGCTTAGTGTTAACGTCAACTGGTCTTTATGAAATCGTAATCACAATAGTTTTTTAAGGCAGTATATAATTATATTTACGCCTAGTCTTTATAATGTAACAACATTAAATGACTTCACACTTTTTTTATTTCATCAAGAAAGTCACAAGATTTAATCACCGAAATCGCATGGTGTATCTACATCTAAATCTAAAATTACTCTGAATATATTCCATGTTCCATAGTTCCATATCTGTTTCATTCGTATCTTTGATATTACACGTGATGATTGTACCTAGCTAAACAAGAAGTGCTTACCTTCCCGCAGCACTCGGTTCGTTTCTTTGGTGAAAATGAAATGTTTAACTATTTGCCAGCTTTAAAAGTATTTATTTGAATTTTGCATTGCGATTCGAACATGGGAGGCATAACTGTATGCAATAAATAGAGGATCTTGCATGAGTGTTTATGTAATATTGAATTCATTCAACGAGTTTAATAAATTCAATATTCCATAAACACGAATGCAAGATTCTATTTATAAAATAATCCCATAAAAACGGATTTTTCGTAGATTTAAAACTTGTCTTCTCATTATAAGAAAACAGCTGATTGACGGATGTGCCAAACGTAATCCTGCTGAACAAAAGTCTGTCCGAAGGATACAAAAAACATTTTCAATGTAAATACAACGTATCTTATTATTAGAAAAGAGTACAAAAGTATCAGCTTAAATTAGAATCGACAAACAGTGTCAAATGAAACAAACAACTGTGAGCTAGGTCAGTTGTGTGACGTCACTCTGGAATGACTTTTATGCTTTTATGACGTCACACTCATTCAATACGATTTTTATTGTATGACCGTATTACATGGAATATTGAGTAGATTATATAATAAATATAAATAACATAGGAGTTTCCGTCATTGATATGAAAATGTTAAACGGTATGACGCGTATATTGCAGAGAAAAAAGCGTAATAAAACACTATTCAAAGTATTATCGGAAGGACACATGGAATTTACCCCTTAAACGTTTTGGTTTCACAATTTTGTTCCAAAAAAGATGACGAATTTAATTTCCAAACGGTCGTGTAGTTCTGTAAAATAAACACTTGTATTATATGTAATTTGCCAAGTGTTAACATTGTTTTGTGATTGTGGTTTGGACATGGATTTGTATGTTTCTTTTGATTTCCTATCATGTTTCCTAAACATTATTGTGAATAAAACAACGAATACATCGTGATTCATGTTAATTTCAAATGTAAAGAAATGATTCAAAATATCCCAATACATGTATAACATATGTATGTCTATTTAACATAGCATGGTATATAATTCACGTCCAACGTTGAGTGGTTTGACTAATCTGATATCTTTCGCGTATCATATGAAATGGTGTCTACGTACATTGTATTTAGTTTAGAAGAATACATTGATTATATCTCGGCATTGTATTAGCCATCTAGTAGTAACGGTTTCAAATAAAAAAGACAGAACATTTTAGAAGTGGGTTTTATTTTTTATTGTTTTCGCTAATGGTCCCTGGTTGATTGATGACCCAACGGTAAAGACACTAAAATACACAAGATCACAGGAAAACCCCACGGATTGATTGATTTGTTTGTGATCAGTTTCGAAATCTCAAATTCTGTAGTAGAGGCATGTTTTGTTCAACATCAATCAAATAGACATGTTGGAGACATAACATCGATATATTGCATTATACTTGACTATAAATGATATGTTTATCCATCCTCGATACCAAAACGCTGTTCAAAATTAAACTAAATGAAGCGCATATTGCAAAAAGCCACTATTCGAAATAATATCGAAATGACATTGGAGTAGCCAATAAATCGTAAATTTGAAATCTAAATAGGATTGAAGTCAAGGTACGAGGGTTTGTACGTCAAATTCATATATTGCAAATATTTCGAAGCAAGATATTCATTAAAATTTGTAAAGTTTGAATAATGCTAGAAACTGTTTAACTGAAGAAAAGTTCTACATGTAAATTGATGTATTCATAAAGCGTCACAAATAAATCTATTTTAAAATCAAATAATTTTTTTTACTGGTCTATAATTGTTTTGTAAGGTGATGATGTTGATAAATTGAGATTGATATTACAAAACTTACTGTAAAATGTAGATTGATAATATTGTTTCTAAATGCGGACAACGGTATAAATATCTATTACAAAAGTGTGATTCTTGGATTCTTTTAAAAATTTTCTATTCTCACCGAAGATATTTGATCGTTGTATCCATCAAACGAAATGTACTTTTGCCATCTATAATGATAGTTATAAATTGATCAATTATATTTTCACACTTTTATGACTACGAAATTGCGATTTACTTTAAAGTTATGGATCATAACATGTTTTTTGTTTTTAAAATTCAGCTTAATTTGTACTTTTATGTAATCGAAAAATATAATTTTCTTTTCATTGAAACATTAATTTTCAAAGTAATTTCAGATGTAAAAAAATGATTTAAATTATGTATGTCAATTAAACAGAAAGTACACATCCAGGGTTAAGTAACATGATTTTTATTTTAATAAATGAAATACTAGTATAGGAATTTAAATTTAAATAATATGGATTTCGAAATAGACATACAAAAGGTAACTGTCACAATATGAAAACACTAGATCAACGCAAACAGAGACAAGAATTATTTGTCAGTGTCCATTACTATCAGAAATCATCTTTAATCTTACTTACAGTAGGCCTAATATAACATGCGGAGATAATTCTTGCTTTTGAGAAGGTCAAAAGGACACTTATACATTGTGTCTGTAACGATGAAGTATAATTAAAAAATCCAAATAACTGTGTTCATTATTGTTCTATATTTGTCCAGATCTTTTGCCGCTTCCTTTTATTATACAGTAACTATATTACGTATCGTAATTAAACATCGAATATATAACTTGGCTGGCTTTTTTGTCCTCTTAGACAATTTTTAAACAGATAATAAGTTTATTCTGACATTCTAAATGAATTCAAAGAGAAGTTTTACATTATTCTCTTTCATCAATTTTAGAGGACTAGACTTTGTCATGTTTTTGTCCATTGTTCCAATCTAGAATGATTTTAAACAATAATAGCGATATCTGTTTAATCAAATGCATCCTTAAGCTTGTATGGCATCTCAATCATTTTGATGAGGAATTGCATACTGAAACGGCCGTCTACTGCTGTAAAATAAAAACTGGAATAATATGTATTTCAAACCATTGAGCTGGTATCTCTATTGTTGGATGTTTCCCCGAGGATATCACAAACGCAGTAGTCCAAACTTTTATTATGTCAAAAATATATTATTTTTTTCTAAATCTCCTGTTAATTAAAATCTTAAATTTCAATAACTAAGGAATACCACCCCCTTGCTTGTAAAGTATTTCCTGAGATAAATTTGTTTAAATAATTTTGGTGATTTTGGATATTTTTCAGCCCTTTTATTGCATTTTGGTTTAATACTTTTGGTACAACACTAAAGATGGGGTATTGTATGTCGATATGCCAGTCATGTGCTGTAAATTTAACACTGGTAAAATATGTATTTGGTTATTTTTTGCATTAAAATATATAACTATGGGGCAAAATAGCCTGATATCGACTCGAATTATGGTTTCATTTGAGTTGTTTATACCATAGCTAGGAAGTACAATCTCCATTTTGGCTCTATAATATGTTTATAATTTATTTTTCATAATTTAGTACTAAAGTAAAACTCTCGATTGATAAATACGTAAAAGTACATTAGAATAGCTTCTATGGCTTCCGTTTAGCTGCAATGATGTATTTGGGATATTTCAACAAGATTGGATTGACAAAATTGTATATCTAGCTATATCCGCCACATGTGCAATAAAAATGAATGAAAGGAATATGCAACTATACGATGTCAAATATATGCAGAACAACCTTCGATATAGAAACTTGACGGTTATCAACAATATTTTAGTGACGGTACTAAGACTTTTTAGGACCTTGATAAGTCTAGGCTTGCAATATCCCGATAAGTGTTTTTTTGTGGCTTTGTCTGGCTATTTAATGATTAACTCACATTGTATTGTGATTTAAGTTGCGTTCGTATCCCCAATATAAGTTTTTCAGTTGCTATTTTCCTTTTATTTTTAATCACCAGGCCCAGTTATACCAAACTTGATTAGTACAATCTAACGAATAGTAAAAAATGTTAATTGTGTTTCTCGAAGGATAGAAAAAGAAAAGAAACGAAAATCAGTTCAAACCGTAACTAATTGTTTTCATACTATTGTTTATTTATAATATATGAATAGTTATATTATTTTGATAATGTCTTTTTTTTATTTAGCAACTAGCTTCGCTTCCTTGTTTGAACTTCACTTGTTTAACCTAATTTGTCAGGTTCAAGGTTTTGTTTTGGAATTGTGATTTGGACATAGTTTAGTTTGTTTCCATTATCAATCGTTTAATTGTGTCTTGTTCTAAAAAAATAAAAACATACTTATCCATGTCCTAACCACTATCCAGAAGCAAAGTAAAAAATCTGGAAACTGACAGGTCAGGTTAGACAAGTGAACTTCCACCAGGGAAGTAAGGCCGGGTGCTCCGGAAGGGTAAGCAACCCCTGTTTAGCTAGCTACACCCGCCACATGTGGAATTAAAATTATTTAAAGTAACGTGGAACTATGGGACGTCAATTATGTCTAAGGCAATCCTGGACACAGAGGCATCAAACTTATCATCAATACTGTGATGACGACCATAACACTTTTTGTTTTGCTGAAAATTGATGTTAATTGGCTTGATCAGAGAGAGTAAAATATCCATATTTCTGTATAGTCCTAGAGTGAATATATTAAAACTGAAAGGAACCAGAACGGGACCACGAACAAACAGTAAAACATAAAATGGTATTAAGTTGACGAGTCTTTAGGATTGTGTTCCATACTACAAGAAATTTGAGTACATGTCTGAAAAAAACTTGAAAAACAACAATTTACCTAGAAAAGTGTATATACTAATTTTTCTAGAGCACCCGACCTCGTTCCCTATGTGGGATTTTTATTATTTAGCTAAATTCGTTAATTTTCAAAGATTTTACTTTCCTTTTGGGATTTTTTTTTCTTAAATTGTTCTTTGCAATTTCATCATTTTTCAAATATTTCTAAATTTAGATTTAAAATCATTTTTGTAATAATCTGAAATAGTGCTGGATATTAAGGAAGTCTTTACACAATACATGTAACAACTAATTATGCCTTGTGGCCTCCATTATCAATTGACTTGTGTTAATCTATAGAGATATTCTCTCTCAAATAATAAAACTGCTTAAAGCATTAATACGGATCTGAAGTTCAACCAGCACTTAAATATATTGTACAATTACTAACGAATAAGAATACAAAAATCGGAATAGAAAAAGGTTAACGGTTAATAATTGGTTGAACACAAGGGAACTTCCTTATAAATGTAGAGTCATCCATCCTTCCGGTTTTCTGTTTAATGAAGAAACCGTATATTTGATTAAAGCTTCTGTTCATAGATGCAATAAGAATTATAATTGGAACAAGCCCACATAGATATCTGAACAAAGATATGTTGTTGCAATATCAGTCATTTTACATCATTTTTTTTACAATAATTGGCTTCGTGTATTGCTTTGGTTGGTTTTAAATTACATGTTCTCGAAGATACAAAAAAATCAAAATACAAACAAACAAATGCAGTAGCCAATGCAAAAAAGAAAACGGAACAACAAACGTTTAATTAACTGTCGAACAAAAACGAATTTCAAGTAGTAAACGGACGCTGGCTTAGATGTCAAAATATTGATGGTGTGGTTAACATTACAACTTAATGTTCCAACCAAAACTATCCGATGTTTACAACTGAGTTTTGTTCATAACTGCACACATATATATTTAAAATTCAATTTTACTTTATTAAACAATTAACCAGGAACACAGCATATAATTATATGTTATACGGTCTTTGTCAACCGATGTTCTTTTAGATCTGGTTTCTTTTTTGCTAGAAAATTATACGTTGAAAAACAATGTTAAAAAACTCATTTTTTTTTACCATCTGCTTTAACTTTATATCATTCCGTTTGAGCTGCATTGCTACTAGTCTTATTGAAAATTCCATCATGATTGAACAGATTAACATCTCCAATATAACATAAATTGTATTTTAGGTTTTTGTCTATTATTGTGGCACGAAATGCTATGCTGCTTTTCCTAACCTTTATATTTTCTTTTATTTTAAACTATTTTATATATGTGGATTATTGGCTAATGATGCGCCGACCATTCCCTTTAATAGGTCGAGATCTGCTGCTAGCACAGAAGCGAAACTAATCATAAAAAATTTCAAAACTTCCACATGAAACCATTTGCTTTGTAACGTATATAACCTCGATACCAGTGAATCATTCTATCAACAAAACAGTTAAAGATTATTCAACCTAATATAGTAATTTTTTGAACCTCGATTTACCTTGCGATGTTTGTGCGTATAAAAATCAGCAAATTATACAGTTAAGTACGAAATCCAATCAATGGCTCTCAAAATAACTCGCTAGACAAATTTTTCAATAATTTCAATTCAAATACATTTATTGTGTCGGTAATTGGTTTAACCAGCACATCTTACAGCTTTGTGATTAGAAGATTGAGAACTATTTTTAAAATAATCTTCTGATCACTGACATTACCAATATGAAGATTTAAATTACGGTGTTTAAAAGGTTTTAAAAGACGGACTATACGAAAATGATTAGCAGTTAAATTGCCAGACTTGTAGATGTCGCTTATTTATAGACCTGTTTATGTATAATAACTAATGACATAATCATAATTATTTAAAATAAATTTCAATATTACCGGAGTAAATATGCCAGATTAGCTATAGATATATAGCGTAAATTTATTTGTGGTTTCAAGCAAAAGCAAGTATTTCTAATATATCTAGACGTACAGCACGGTTTCAAGCAAAAGCAAGTATTTCTAATATCGCTAATATCACCAGACGTACAGTACAGAAATATCGAAAGTAACTTAACTAACAAATTAGTGTCTGCCCCTTATGGTCCCTCGTCAGCTTTCTCTCGGTAACATTGTATATATATATATATATAACTAATATGTCGCCAGGTTCTATATATTTTGCCTGTAGCTTTCAATGTCTCAGACAAACAACACCTTAGCTCCAATTCCTTTTTATTAGCTTAGTGTTAACGTCAACTGGTCTTTATGAAATCGTAATCACAATAGTTTTTTCAGGCAGTATATAATTATATTTACGCCTAGTCTTTATGATGTAACAACATTAAATGACTTCATACTTTTTTTTTATTTTATCAAGAAAGTCACAAGATTTAATCGCCGAAATCGCATGGTGTATCTACATCTAAATCTAAAATTACTCTGAATGTATTCCATGTTCCATAGTTCCATATCTGTTTCATTCGTATCTTTGATATTACACGTGATGATTGTACCTAGCTAAACAAGAAGTGCTTACCTTCCCGGAGCACTCGGTTCGTTTCTTTGGTGAAAATGAAATGTTTAACTATTTGCCAGCTTTAAAAGTATTTATTTGAATTTTGCATTGCGATTCGAACATGGGAGGCATAACTGTATGCAATAAATAGAGGATCTTGCATGAGTGTTTATGTAATATTGAATTCATTCAACGAGTTTAATAAATTCAATATTCCATAAACACGAATGCAAGATTATATTTATAAAATAATCCCATAAAAAACGGATTTTTCGTAGATTTAAAACTTGTCTTCTCATTATAAGAAAACAGCTGATTGACGGATGTGCCAAACGTAATCCTGCTGAACAAAAGTCTGTCCGAAGGATACAAAAAAACATTTTCAATTTAAATACAACGTATCTTATTATGAGAAAAAAGTGCAAAAGTATCAGCTTAAATTAGAATCGACAAACAGTGTCAAATGAAACAAACAACTGTGAGCTAGGTCAATTGTGTGACGTCACTCTGGAATGACTTTTATGCTTTTATGATGTCACACTCATTCAATACGATTTTTATTGTATGACCGTATTACATGGAATATTGAGTAGATTATATAATACATATGAATAACATAGGAGTTTCCGTCATTGATATCAAAATGTTAAACGGTATGACGCGTATATTGCAGAGAAAAAAAGCGTAATAAAACACTATTCAAAATATTATCGGAAGGACACATGGAATTTACCCTTTAAACGTTTTGGTTTTACAATTTTGTTCCAAAAAAAGATGACGAATTTAATTCCCAAACGGTCGTGTAGTTCTGTAAAATTAACACTTGTATTATATGTAATTTGCCAAGTGTAAACATTGTTTTGTGATTGTGGTTTGGACATGGATTTGTATGTTTCTTTTGATTTCCTATCATGTTTCCTAAACATTATTGTGAACAAAACAACGAATACATCGTGATTCATGTTAATTTCAAATGTAAAGAAATGATTCAAAATATCCCAATACATGTATAACATATGTATGTCTATTTAATATAGCATGGTATAAAGTTCACGTCCAGCGTTGAGTGGTTTGACTAATCTGATATCTTTCGCGTATCATATGAAATGGTGTCTACGTGTTTAGTTTAGAAAAACTCATTGATTATATCTCGGCATTGTATTAGCCATCTAGTAGTACTTAATAGTCTAGTAGTAAATTTTAAAAGTGGGTTTTATTTTTTATTGTTTTTGCAAATGGTCCCTGGTTGATTGATGACCCAACGGTAAAGACACTAAAATACACAAGATCACAGGAAAACCCTGTCACAGAAAAAAATGACAATAGAGAAGGCAATAAATCGTAAATTTGAAATCTAAATAGGATTGAAGTCCAGGTACGAGGGTTTGTACGTCAAATTAATATATTTAAAATATTTCGCAGCAAGATATTCATTAAAATTTGTAAAGTTTGAATAATGCTAGGAACTGTTTAACAGAAGAAAAGTTCTACACGTAAATTGATTTATTCATAAAGCGTCACAAATAAATTTATTTTAAAATCAAATACATTAATTTTCACTCGTCTATTATTGTTTTATAAGCTGATGATGTTGATAAATTGAGATTGATATTACAAAACTTACTGTAAAATGTAGATTGATAATATTGTTTCTAAATGCGGACAACGGTATAAATATCTATTACAAAAGTGTGATTCTTGGATTCTTTTACAAATTTTCTATTCTCACCGAAGATATTTGATCGTTGTATCCATCAAACGAAATGTACTTTTGCCATCTATAATGATAGTTATAAATTGATCAATTATATTTTCACACTTTTATGACTATGAAATTGCGATTTACTTTAAAGTTATAGATCATAACATGTTGTTTTTTCTTAAATTCAGCTTAATTTGTACTTTTATGTAATCGAAAAATATAATTTTCTTTTCATTGAAACATTAATTTTCAAAATAATTTCAGATGTAAAGAAATGATTTAAATTATGTACGTCTATTAAACAGAAAGTACACATCCAGGGATAAGTAACAGGATTTTTATTTTAATAAATGAAATACTAGTATAGGAATTTAAATTTAAATAAAATGGATTTCGAAAAAGACATATAAAAAGGTAACTGTCACAATATGAAAACACTAGATCAACGCATACAGAGACAAGAATTATTTGTCATTGTCCATTACTTTTAGAAACCATCTTTAATCTAACTTAGAGTAGGCCTAATATAACATGCGGAGGTCATTATTGCTTTTGAGAAGGTCAAAAGGACACTTATACAATGTGTCTGTAACGATGAAGTATAATTAAAAAATCCAAATAACTGTGTTCATTATTGTTCTATATTTGTCCAGATCTTTTGCCGCTTCATTTTATTATATTAGTATCGTAATTAAACATCGAATATATACCTTGGCTGGCTTTTTTGTCCTCTTAGACAATTTTTAAACAGATATTAAGTTTATTCTGACATTCTAAATGAATTCAAAGAGAAGTTTTACATTATTCTCTTTCATCAATTTTAGAGGACTAGACATTGTCATGTTTTTGTCCATTGTTCCAATCTAGAATGATTTTAAACAATAATGGCAATATCTGTTTAATCAAATGCATCCTTACGCTTGTATGGCATCTCAATCATTTTGATGAGGAATTGCATACTGAAACGGCCGTCTACTGCTGTAAAATTAAAACTGAAATAATATGTATTTCAAACCATTGAGCTGGTATCTCTATTGTTGGATGTTTCCCCGAGGATATCACAAACGCAGTAGTCAAAACTTTTATTATTTCAAAAATATATTATTTTTTTCTAAATTTCCTGTTAATTAAAATCTTAAATTTCAATAACTAAGGAATACCCCCCCTCGCTTGTAAAGTATTTCCCGAGATAAATTTGGTTAAATAATTTTGGTGATTTTGGATATTTTTCAGCCCTTTGATTGCATTTTGGTTTAATAATTTTGGTACAACACTAAAGATGGGGTATTGTATGTCGATATGCCAGTCATGTACTGTAAATTTAACACTGATAAAATATGTATTCGGTTATTTCTTGCATTGAAAATATATAACTATAGGGCAAAAGAGCCTGATATCGACTCGAATTATGCTTTCATTTGAGTTGTTTATACCATAGCTAGGAGGTACAATCTCCATTTCGACTCTATGATATGTTTATAATTTATTTTTCATAATTAAGTACTAAAATTTATTTTTCATGATTAAGTACTAAAGGAAAACTCTCAATTGATGAATGCGTAAAAGTACATTAGAATAGCTTCTATGGCTTTCGTTTAGCTGCAATGAGGTATTTGGGATGTTTTAACAAGATTGGATTGACAAAATCGTTTATCTAGCTACATCCGCCATGTGTGCAATAAAAATCAATGAAAGGAACATTCAACTATACGATCTCAAATATATGCAGGACAACCTTGGATATAGAAACTTTACGGTTATCAACAATATTTTAGTGACGGTACTAAGACTTTTTGAGGACCTTAAAAAGTCTAGGCTTGCAATATTCCGATAAGTGGTTTTTTGTGGCTTTGTCTGGCTATTTAATGATTAACTCACATTGTATCGTGATTTAAGTTGCGTTCGTATCTCCAATACATATTTTTCAGTTGCTATTTTCCTTTTATTTTTTAATCACCAGACCCAAACTTAATTCCAAACTTGATTGGTGCAATCTATCGAATAGTAAAATTATGTTTTGTTCGAAATTATGTAAATTGTTTTTGATTAAAGGATAAAAAAGAAACGAAAATCAGTTCAAACCGTAACTAATTGTTTCTATACTTTTGTTTATTTATAATATATGAATAGTAATATTATTTTGATAATGCCCATTATCTAACATTAGACTAGTTTTTCTACCTTATTTGACGAAATACAAGTTTTATCGAACACGTATGATACAGAATCTTGTATCACCACACTGTGGTGATACAATATTAGCGATAAAGTTCACGTCGTATTTCGCGCGACTCGTAATGATATGGCTACTAAAAAGGACTCGACCTGATACGGAGGGTTGTACATACAAACCGTGTATATAATATGTATTAATCATTTAGCAACTGGCTTCACTTCTTTGTTGGAACTTCATTTGTTTAACCTTATTTGTCAGTTTCAAGGTTTTGCTTTGGGATTGTGATTTGGACATAGTTGAGTTTGTTTTCACTATCAATCGTTTAATGACTGTGTCCTGTTCTAATAAAAAACAAACATACTTATCGATGTTCCCAACCACAATCTAGAAGCAAAGTAAAAAAAATTGAAACTGACAAGTCAGGTTAGACAAGTGAACTTCCACCAGGGAAATGAGGCTGGCTGCTCCGGAAGGGTATGCACCTCATGTTTAGCTAGCTACACCCGCCACGTGTGGAATTTAAATTGTTTGAAAGTAACATGGACCTATGAGACGTCAAATATATCAACGGCAATCCTTGACACAGACGACCATAAAACTTTTTGTTTTGCTAAAAACTTACAAGTCTTCATTGATGTTAATTGCATTGATCAGAGAGTGTTATACATGTATATCCATATTTCTGTATAGTTCTAGAGTGAATATATTAAAACTGAAAGGAACGAGAACGGGACCACGAACAAACAGTAAAATATAAAATGGTATTAAGTTGACGAGTCTTGAGGATTGTGTTCCATACTACAAGAAATTTGAGTACATGTCTGAAAAAAAACTTGAAAAACAACAATTTACCTAGAATAGTGTATATACTAACTTTTCGAGAGCACCCGGCCTCGTTCCCTTTGTGGGATTTTAATTATTTAGCTTAATTCATTAATTTTCAAAGATTTTACTTTTCTTTTGGGATTTTTTTTCTTAAATTGTTCTTTGCAATTTCATCATTTTTCAAATATTTCTAAATTTAGATTTAAAATCATTTTTGTAATAATCTGAAATAGTGCTAGATATTAAGGAAGTCTTTACACAATACATGTAACAACTAATTATGCCTTGTGGCCTCCATTATCAACTGACTTGTGTTAATCTATAGAGATATTCTCTCTCAAAAAATAAAACTGCTTAAAGCATTAATACGGATCTGGAGTTCAACCAGCACTTAAATGTATTGTACTATTACTAACGAATAAGAATACAAAAATCGGAATATAAAAAGGTTAACGGTTAATAATTGGTTGAACACAAGGGAACTTCCTTATAAATGTAGAGTCATCCATCCTTCCGGTTTTCTGTTTAATGAAGAAACCGTATAATTGATTAAAGCTTCTATTCATAGATGCAATAAGAATTATAATTGGAACAAGCCCACATAGATATCTGAACAAAGATATGTTGTTGCAATATCAGTCATTTTACATAATTTTTTTACAATAATTGGCTTCTTGTATTGCTTTGGTTGGTTTTGAATTACATGTTCTCGAACATACAAAAAATCAAAATACAAACAAACAAATGCAGTAGCCAATGCAAAAAAGAGAACGGAAAAACAAACGTTTTTTAACTGTTGAACAAAAACGAATTTAAAGTAGTAAACGGACGCTAGCTTAAATGTCAAAATATTGATGGTGTGGTTAACATTACAACTTAATGTTTAAACCAAAACTATCCGATGTTTACAACAAAATTTGGTTCATAACTACTCATACATTTAATGTTAAAATTCAATTTTACTTTATTAAACAATTAACCAGGAACACAGCATATAATTATATATTATACAGTCTTTGATTGTCAACCGATGTTCTTCTGATTTCTTTCTTGCTAGAAAATTATACGTTGAAAAACATCTGCTTTAACTTTATATCATTCCATTTGAGCTGCATTGCTACTAGTCTTATTGAAAATTCCATCATGATTGTATTTTAGGTTTTTGTCTATTATTGTGGCACGAATTGCTATGCTGCTTTTCCTAACCTTTATATTTTCTTTTATTTTAAACTATTTTATATATGTGGATTATTGGCTAATGATGCGCCGACCATTCCCTTTAATAGGTCGAGATCTGCTGCTAGCACAGAAGCGAAACTAATCATAAAAAAATTCAAAACCTCCACATGAAACCATTTGCTTTATAACGTATATAACCTCGATACCAGTGAATCATTCTATCAACAAAACAGGTAAAGATTATTCAACCTAATATAGCAGTTTTTGGACCTCGATTTACCTTGCGATGTTTGTGCGTATAATAATCAGCAAATTATACAGTTAAGTACGAAATCCAATCAATGGCTCTCAAAATAATTCGCTAGACAAATTTTTCAATAATTTCAATTCAAATACATTTATTGTGTCGGTAATTGGTTTAACCAGCTTTGTGATTAGAAGATTGAGAACTATTTTAAAATAATCTTCTGATCACTGACATTACCAATATGAAGATTTAGATTACGGTGTTTAAAAGGTTTTAAAAGACGGACTATACGAAAATGATTAGCAGTTAAATTGCCAGACTTGTAGATGTCGCTTATTTATAGACCTGTTTATGTATAATAACTAGTGACATAATCATAATTATTAAAAATAAATTTCAATATTACCGGAGTAAATATGCCAGATTAGCTATAGATATATAGCGTAAATTTATTTGTGGTTTCAAGCAAAAGCAAGTATTTCTAATATATCTGGACGTACAGCACGGGAACGTCGAATAACCAATGAATTATTGTCGGATCACTCTGGTCCCTCGTCATTTCGCCAGCTGCTACATATCTCTGCATTTTTTTAACAGTAGCTATCTAAATATAGGACACACAACAGCTGAGCTTCGATTACTCTTCATTAGCTCAGTGTTAACTTCGGCAGGTCTTAATGAAATCGTAATCACATAATTTTTTTCAGGCAATATAGGCCTTTATTTGTCAAATCTGATTTACGCCTAGTATTTTTTATGTAAGTACGGGTTACCGACCAAGTCGGAGATGTGTATGAAGAGTGCGTACAGAACGTGACGCCGATGTATCCTGAATATATTTGATACTCCAAAGCTCCATATCCTTTTTATTCGCGTCTTTACACGTGATAGGCGTAGCTAGCTAAACTAGTAGTGCTTACCTTCTCAGAGAACCCGGTTCAACTGTTTAACTATTTGCTAGTTTTTAAAGTATTTACTTTGTATTGAGATTAGAACATGAATTGGTATATCTGTTTTGATTTCTCTTTAACCAAACCGAATTAAGGACACATTTTAAAAGTACGTTAGGTTGATGTTCGCATGTTTACATTTCATATTGTATATGGATCAATTGATTCGTGTTTTATCAACTGATGATAAACGATGTAAGAGTCAAATCCTGTATAAATGTCGTTTTTGTGTTTTTGATATGAACCTAAACATACAATATAGTACCTTATTGCTGTATGCTCAAGGCTCTGAATTTTCATCAGACAATCAGGATTAAGCTTAATAACATGTGAAATACTATAAAAACCCCATGGTGATAAAATAAATAAAAAATATCAAACAAAGAAACAATGCAATACCGGTATATTGCTTATAAAACCTCAAAGGTAACTTAAAAGAAGCATACCAAACCATGTCCAAATCAGAATTCTAAAGCAAGGTAAAACACTTTGAAACTGACAATTAAGTTAAACATGTGAGCTTCCAACAGGGAAGTGAGACCGGGTGCTCCGGAAGGGTATGTTCCTTCTGTTAAGCTTGTTACATTTGACACGTGTAATAAAAATTGAGATTAAAAGGAACATGGAGCTTTCAATAAACGTTATACTGGTATAGAAGTCTTGCTGTCTCTTCAGGACAACGTACGGGATAGGACAGGTAACTCCTGCTTATACAACATTACAATAAGATGGAACTGTTAATGTAAGTATTTAATATAAGACATATGGAACATACATTAATCGAACAGATTATACAACGGGTATATATTTGGCACTAAAGGAATGTTGTGGGAAATATTGTTCAAAAGCTTTGTATCCGAATTAATTTAATTGTTGTTCAGATGCGATGAACTATGAAGAAGCATTTACATGATTCGTTTAGCATAGTTATTTCAAATCTGGTTTATTAATTTCAGAGCCATTTTGCCATTGTTATATAATGCCAAAGAATATGCATGTAAAACTGGTGCTTCCTACAGGTAAGAATAGGATTCTTATGATCAAAGAACGATAACTCCAATATCATTATTTATACTAATCAAAAACAAACATACTAACCCATGTCCAAATCACAATCCAGAAGCAAAGTAAAAACTTTAGAACTGACAAGTTAGGTTAGACACGTGAACTTCCACCAGGTAAGTGAGGCCGGGTGCTCAGGAAGGGTAAGCACCTCCTGTTTAGCTAGCTACACCCGCCACGTGTGTAATCAAAATTGTGTGAAAGGAACATGGAACTATGAGACATCAAATATATCTAGGCAATCCTGGACACAGAGACATCAAACTTATCAACAATACTGTGATGACGGCCATAAAACTTTTCGAGGGCCTTGATAAGCCTAGGCTTGCAATATTCCTGAGTCAACAATTTATTTGCAAGCAGCCTACTTCGTTGTACAAAGTCCCAGTGGTAGGGACAAGCTCTACCATAGCGTATTAATTGGGAAACAAATAAGCAGGAAAAGCAGGTAATCTCAGTTCATTAAAAAATTAATTATTTGTGATAACTAATGCTATTTGTTAAGGCACCATTTATATAATACCAAATACCAAATAAAATAAATAGTCTATATTTACTTGCCTTGTCTCGTGGTTTCGTATTTTGTGTGTTTTAGAGTGGAGTGGAGTTGAGTGATGAATGGTGTTTTACGCCTCAGTCAAGGTTTTTCACTTATATATACGAGATTAGAGGCAATGTGATCTGTAAGCCGGAGATTTAGACCACTCGGCAATTTTTTTTTTTATTTTTTTTTTAAATTTTTTTTTGTTATTTAATAAAGCCCCTTAAAAGTGTTTTGAGGTGTTTACCTTTCAGAGCACCTGGCTTTATTGATTTGGGGGCAAAACTACTTGTTAACCTAAAATTTCCAGTTTTCAAAGCACTAACTTTGCTTTTAAGATTGTGATTTAACAATTGAACTTTTTATAAATAATGATTATAGTGCTATAACTCTATTGCCGTGCAAAGCACACTAAATAACGCGAGATAGCTCGTTATGATTAGTTGCTTTGCGTCCCAGTTTACTTTCTAGCACGATAAACGCCATTTCTGAATAGTTCAATTGTTAAATTTACATTTCAATTTTTTTGAAAATTTTATTTTCGTTTTATTATTCTGAATTTTTTTAAAAACACTATCATGCATGATATACATATCCAATCACTCGAACAGTCAACCAATGACGTCACGCGTATAGGCATACGAAAGAACGGAGTGACGTCACAATAAGCAATGGCAATTATACATGTAGTCTTATAATTACTTTTGCTCTCGAACTCGAAACCGGCATGTTTGTTTGATTTCCATTACTTTTAGCAAATTGATGGCACCGTTTAACGGTACAAAAAGGATGGTCTTCACATGCTTACATTTGACATTTTATATGCACCAATTGATTCATTTTTTATCAATTGGCGATTAGCAATATAAGAGCAAATTCCGGTATAAATGGCGTTTCTATGTTGTTTAAGTGTAAACAAACGATTAAATCTTAGAGTACGATAAACTTAATAACAGCTGGAGACGCAAAACACTAAATCCCGAATTTGGTTCAATAGTATAAAGATAAGACAAATCAGATTTTAAAAAAGAAAGGAAAAATTACATGGCGACAAAGAAAAAATATAAAGTTAAAGAAACGAAATAAATGGACTAGCTGTTCTTCATAAGAGACCGTTGGTTTGATGTTTATGGCTCTACAAAAGTACAAAACAGATACCTGTAACATTTTGTCATTTTGCCCAATGTTCTTCATAAGCTTGGAGATTTACTTTTATATTTGTTAATATGGATTGTTTGAATACAGAGGCGTGAAATGGTCTATTACAAGCATAAGAGTATTTTGTTTCGTTACTTTTGATTAGGCTTTTCATTATTACATTGCAGTTTTATACCGACTTGATAAGTTTATAAATAGTGTTATTAGAGTTATCATTCTTTGAACAAAAAGGAATAATATAACTTGTTTTATCATACAGATTATTTAGAGTTGTATAAAATATTTAAATGACTCCAATATTAACATTATAATATTATACCAGATTTGAAATATATATATGTGAAACCGATCATGTAACTGTTCAGATCTTATCTGAGCAATTTAATTCTATCCATACTCCATTGTTTTTATATGTGCATCTCTCTCTCTCTCTCTCTCTCTCTCTCTCTCTCTCTCTCTCTCTCTCTCTCTCATAATGTTTTACTGAATCCTTTACTTAATTGTATGTATTTAATGTCATGTTGTATAAATTGTTATATTATAGATGCACAGGAAACTGGTAAATATAAGAGTTTTACTCTTGTTCCAGGATCCTTGTTTGTAAAAATTGTTCATATACGTCATTTATTAATTTTGAATTTCTGATAAAATATTGTTTAAACTAATAGACTAATTTAATTTGGATATAATTTTTTTTTAACTCTCATCGTTTATGTTCTTTATAACACAAACGCGACGTGATCTAAATGCCTCTTTTATTACATTGATTTGTTTAATTAACGCCCTTTAGCATTTATAAATATAAATATGTTAAGAGTCATTCATTGTAAGAACCAGGCAATTTAGCTACATGTATATTTTAAAAATCACATGTCTCAGATTTCGATGATATTACATGTAATTGTTAAATACATGTAAAAAAAAACAAAAAACAAAAAAAAAAAAAAAAACGCCAAAATTCTAGGTTAGGACTAAACTGCCCTGGAAAGTACATGTTACAGATTTTGGAAATATTTTTAACAGACCAAGAACTCGATACAATATCAAAATGTTTACCTTTAATAATTTTATTAAATACTTAGTAATAATGAGGAAGATTTATTCACTATCAATGGTAATGATTTTTAAAACAAATATTATATGATTACTAGCTCTGTTTGAGAAGACACAATCTATATCATATTCAATATCAAATAACAGTCGCCATATAAGTGATCAATTTTATGATGTACAGTACTTGTCTTGTGTCTTCTTTCGCATTTAATTGCTGGTGGGTTGGAGTAAATGGTGTTTTACTTCCTAGTCAAGACTCTTAAACTTATACCGAGGCGGTTAATTCTTGTGTGGTGGCGGAAAGCACAGAGCCTGGAGAAATCTACCGATCTTTGGCCTCGAATTTTTTTCACGTTGCGAGTTTCCCGTAAGCCGGTGGTTTGTTAGATCACTCAAGCACCGCTGTCTCTTGGCAGTGACCAATGCCAGGTAGTCTGTTTAGCAATAAATAATCAAAAACAAACATACTTATCCATTTCCGAATCACAATCCAGAAGCAAAGTAAAAACTTTGGAACTGACAAGTTAGGTTAGACACGTGAACTTCCACCAAGGAAGTGAGGCCGGGTGCTCCGGAAGGGTAAGCACCTCCTGTTTAGCTAGATATATGATATTAAATTTGATCGTGGATACAACTATTTAAGGATTTATAAATTTGTAAAATTGATTCACTATAAATCTTTAAAAATTGATTGTTATAATTAAAAAATTCAGGTTTAATAATATTGATTTATTTAAAAAAAAACCATACATTTATATTTTGTAAATTATCAGAGTCATTCAGAACTGTATCAGAGAACTTCTTCAGTCTTGGTCATATATTAACTGTGTAAAATCAAAATTGAGGATGTAAGAACATGGAACTATGGGACGTATGATATACCCAGAATAATGTTGGTCAACGAGACATCATATTGATGAACAATGTTATATAAATGTCGACAGAAAATAAAAACATTTAGTTTCTTTCTTTAATAGAAAAGGTAATTTCATACAAAATAGACAGGAATTAATAAATCAACCCAATATGATTAGCATATTACAGATATGTAGAAATAGTTGTTCTTGATATTCTTTTTGAAACTCTTGTTCGAGCAGGAAAACTCCTGGTCTCACGAACAGTATTTGTGCTCTCATTGCTATCTGGGTGATATCTCGATATAAGTCCAAGACAATTATTTCTAAACTGAGGATTCAGAAATCCGTAAAACACGGGGTTTATAACATTATTAAACATGTGTAACCTGTAAACGATCTCCTCGGCTATCGTGAAATGTCCTTCGTGATCTTTTAGCGATCTCCATATTAATATACTCAGAGCAGGAAGATATGTTAAAATAAATACGCCACTGACGGCTGAAAATATCAAAGTAGTTCTTCGTGATACTCTTTTTTTAATTATTAAAGCTTTTGGTTTAGCAACACTGCTTCCTGATTGTCTGGAGGTCTCTGTAACAGCCAACTCTCGTATATTATCGAGTCTTGTCGTGACAGTTGGAGAGTCGGCTTCCTTTACAAATTTTACACTTGGTCTACTTTTAACAGTACGGTATCTTTTTCGAATTTCATACCAGATTTTCAAATAAAATCCCGAAAGTGAGGAAAGAATTGCTATAAATAAAACTCCTAAAATATAGAAATAAATTTGTTGAAATAAACCGCCCTTAAATTCACCATCAAAAGCACAGTCATATCCCAGAGTGCCATTAATCGGGGTTTTTATCCTCGTAATGCCAAATATAACCAGCGCTGGTACCGAGAATAAGATAGCACATCCGCCTGTGCATGCGCACATCCATTTAATGGTGGATGGTTGTATTGTCATCCAGGGTCTACATATTTTGACATATCTGTCAAATGCTATTTCAACAAGAAGAAATGACGACGCAAATACTAAAACATTACGGACAAAATGGATTGCTTTACAGCCAGATGAGCTGTAGAAAGTATACTGAAACACTAAATCGTATATCTCCAATGGCATGGCAACGACACATCCGAGCAAATCAAATATGGCGACGGCGATAATGAATATAGTCGATGAATGCTTCTGAAAAGTACACTGATATACATAAATGGTCAGGGAATTCCCAAATGTACCGACCAACATGAGAGTACAAATGTAGATAATTACCGGTACTGTTTGTTGTAAGGTCTGGTAGTTAAGGTCATTTAAATCTGTAAAACTGTTTCCATAGTTACCAGTACAATTACTACTTATATTCAAACATGGCTTAAAATGTCCACCAGTATCGTTCATAACGAAACACAGTTAATCCTGTAAAAATAATTGTAAAAATTAATACATATACTACTTGTTTTTATCGAAAAAGGAGGGAAATTTTTTTCAAGTCGTAAAATGTTCATTAAGGATTCCACAGTAAAAAAACCGAGTAGCTTTAAAAAATAAAGCTATTTTGTTCACATCGTACGACAGTACCAATTAGTCACAGTTTCAGATATATCCAGTTCAATTCAGTAACGAAATTCTAAAGAGAATAAAACCATTTTCGTTGAAAGTTGTACTTTGCAATGACCAAAGCAACACAAAATACAAGACACCTAACTAACGTTATCTGAAAATTAAACAAGATAAGAACATATTGAGACCATTGATTGAAACAATGACTAAATGACAAAATATCAATCTTAAATATTCAATGTGGTATAACCAGTGTTTATTGAAACTGTTACCAAACCAAGTTTAATACAATGTTGCCGTGTACCTTTCTTTAAAATGCTATCATTGAATTCATTCAAATAAGTTTGCTATATGACATTGCGAATAAAGAATAAGACAAAACAATGATTTTTTTAGTTAAAACGAATATGTATATAAGCAAAATGTATTTCTCTTACAAGTAAGAAAAATGCCATAACGTACCTTTACATATTAAATATTATAACGTACCTTTAGCATTAAATGTCCAGTGATAAAATGCGGTTACACTGGATATCATGGTTCATTCATAAAATCAAGAATCGAAGACATTTACTCGTTAATGATGACTTAATTGTTTGTGTATAGATCTCGTGGGGACATCACTTAAATATTCTACAATAATAGCTTTAAATGTATCCGCTGGTAAAGGTTCATTCGGTTACAAGGACTTCGATAATTTATAAAACTCAACGGAGTTGGTGTTAAAATCATGACGTCTGAATTACGAATTTATAAATAATTCAAAGTACATCAAATAAACATTGAATAATATTATTTTGTTTTGATTTCTGAGAATTAGGGATTTCCCGGGCGGGTGTGCGTGGGCTCTTGTATCTTGTAACACAAGATAATGAGACCATCTTTTGACGAGGACGCTGTGTGGTGATGTAGTGATGTTAATACTACACAAAATATCTCATCGGAGATAAGAGTATTTGTAAACAATATTAAGTAATCATTTAAACGTTTTAATATCTGTTTGATCAGATAATCAAAACCGAGTCAACAGGCTTGGTGATACTGATTCCGCGTTGAATAAGCTGATTTAATTTATATGGAAAACAATTATTGACATCTTTAAAGTGCAAATGTCAGGTCAGCAAGGACGGGATATTATCATTATCTTTACCATTTCTCGAATACTAAATCACATGTACTATGTCACATTCATTCAAAGTACACGTGCCTACAAAATGAGCATAAATTTCAGTATAATTAAGTAGGTTTTACCAATTTAATGTGTGCCTAAAGGGTAACATCATCCTTATGTCTACAATACGTAAGTTATGGTGAACATTTCAATAAAGGAAACGGACTTTAAGATGCATGTCCTTATTAGAAGAGTGGCCAATTCCTAAAAGTACATTTTCTGTTGAGTGTGGTCTATAAAGTGTAAAGTAAAATCTGCCATAGATGCCACCTCTATATAGAGACCGCCTCTGCATATAGACCACTTCTATATAAGGACCGCATCTTTATAAGGAGGGTCAGTAAAATGATATCCAAATTGCACTTTATTCGTGTAGTTTAAGTTTTATGGCCGTCATCACAGTATTGTTGATAAGTTTGATGCCTCTTTGTCCAGAATTGCCCTTACTTTCATGTTCTTTTCACACAATTTTGATTACACACGTGGCAGGTGTAGCTAGCTAAACAGGGATGTGCTTGCCATTCCGGAGAACCCGGCCTCGCTTCTCTGGTAGAAGTTCACGTGTCTAACCTAACTTGTCAGTTTCAAAGTTTTTACTTTGCTTTTGAATTGTAATTTGGGCATGGATTATGTTTGTTTTTGATAAATCTTTATATAAGGGTCATTGCTCATAAAGACCACCTTTCCTTGTGGTTCCCCCGGTTGGCCTTTATAAACAGGTTTCACTGTATTTATCTCTCAGGATTCGGCTCTAGAGAGATATAATGTTTCCGGTCCATGTATAATAGTCCGTTTGGTATTTAACATGTATCTTGGTTTTTGGTTATTTCTAGTTTTAAATATACCATTGTCTGAATTTGATGCAAGCTAAAATGTGAAATTCCTTAAAAACTAAGGTATACTCCCTCATGCAAAGTATTTCCTTAACTAAATTTGGTAAAATATATTTTGGTCCTTGTGGGTATCTTTTCAAATCTTGATATTATTTTGTTTTCATAATGTTGGTCCAAGCATTACTGATGGGGAATTTGTAATCCAAAACGGCCGTCTAGTACTGTAAAATAAAAACTGGTATAATATGTAATTATAAAGTAAATAACATAGGCGTAGGAAGGGTTTTAATATTGGGGGGGGGGGCAAACCGAAGCTATGTCTATGTCGTGCCGCAGGTACGACCTCGTGCCTATGGCACGAGGCGGGGAGAGTATGAGAGGGGTGCTAAACCCCTCGCATAGGTGGGGGTCCGGAAAATTTTCAAAACTAAGTCCTCTTTAGACGCATTTTCAATGTATTGTGCATCGTTTTGATAGGTAAAAATACTGTGATATCAAGGCAAGATTATATAAAATAACCGTATGACACAAGTTCCATAATCACTCTCTCTCATTGGTGATGATCCAGAATTTTAGAAAGGGGGCGTATAATGTGAAAGCCGAAGGCTCGAACCTTCTAGGGGGGGTTCGGGGGCATGCTCCCCTGGAAAATTTTGAAAAAGTGGCGCAAAATCCTGCATTCTGGTGCAATCTGAGCTGAACAATATGTATTATATGCGACAAAAGGGGGAGGGTACGCCCCCCGCTGAATCCGCCACTAGATATGGGGGTACCCCGGGAAATTTTGACGCTTTTTTACAAGTATACATGTAATGATGAAATTGGTAATTGATTGGTTACCAGATGGACATTTCCTGTTAAAGCTCTTGGTTTTTGGGGTTTTTTTTCTATTTTTTAGCATGATACAAAATTTCACACAAAATATTGCGGGGGCCTGGCCCCCCCCCTTCTCTGACATTGGGGGGCCCGGCCCCGCTGCCCCCCCCCTGCTCCTACGCCTATGAATAAGATATGAAAATAATGTATGAACCAGAGTTCACAGCTGTAAAGTAAATCTGTAATGTACTACGTTTGAACCCATTATGTTATTAACAAAATCAAAAGAAGCACATTACAAATTAAATAGTTTATCATCTCTGGTTTGATTGGAGATGTTACTTTTCCTCAATAAAGCCAACAGCATATTTATATCGGTCAGTCAAACAGATGATCTACTTCTTAAGGATTGCATCACATATTGAACTTAGACTGTTTATTGCTTGATTTTCCACGGTAAACATTACATAAACCTGATTGAAAACGAACATAAATCTAATAATGTGAGAGTTTTATACACATTTATACAGGATAACTGGCAATAAACCACACGACGGCTGAGATCAATTAGTATAACTATCTCTGTTAATGTCTTAATGTCTCGCCTCACAGAACGTGTATATGACAACAGAAGTCGATTACTCGTGATAAATATTATGATATACGCTAAGACTTCATTGGCTCTACAAATCAGATAGGTAAAGTTAGCTACTAGTAACTGGCTACTAGTAGCTAACTTTTCTTCCACAAGTAACTGGCTACTAGTAGCTAACTTTTCTTCCACAAGTAACTGACTACTAGTAGCTAACTTTTCTTCCACAAGTAACTGGCTACTAGTAGCTAACTTTTCTTCCACAAGTAACTGACTACTAGTACCTAACTTTTCTTCCACAAGTAACTGGCTACTAGTAGCTAACTTTTCTTCTACAAGTAGCCAGTTACTAGTAGCTAACTTTACCTATCTCTACAAATCTTGATGATTACCAATTGTACGTTATGTCAACGTGAATGAATCTTATTTCAGTTCTTTTGCTTCGCAATACTGAATGTCTTAAGCAGCATAGTAAGGGTCCTCTAAATATACGTGAACCACGGCAATAAATACAATTTTGTCAAAATACCATTCCAATGACGTTGTTAATATTTCGCTTCATAGAACGTGTTTATATGACAATTACAAGCATAGTCATTCAGCTATATGCAATACTTTTTGGTAATGCTAATCTTTATGGAAATCAGCTATATATATCTTTCACATCAATGACTTATTAATATTTTTCTATAGCATCTTGTATAATAAGTGGGCTGGATAAGGCCCACTACATACACTTGCATCACATTACTGGGTACAGTTGGCTTTTATATCAAGCACCTGCCTAAATCTAGTCAATAGCTACAGTGTTGACTGTATGTTTTCACTAATATATGTCTTTGTTCTTGTCCTTTTTTCTCTCATTTTGTAAATGTTATTGTGCATACTAGGTTGCAATCACTGTAACTTGGAATGGAGACTACATGTTAGCCAGCAATCACTGTAACTTGGAATGGAGACTACATGTTAGCCAGCAATCACTGTAACTTGGAATGGAGACTACATGTTAGCCAGCAATCACTGTAACTTGGAATGGAGACTACATGTTAGCCAGCAATCACTGTAACTTGGAATGGAGACTACATGTTAGCCAGCAATCACTGTAACTTGGAATGGAGACTACATGTTAGCCAGCAATCACTGTAACTTGGAATGGAGACTACATGTTAGCCAGCAATCACTGTAACTTGGAATGGAGACTACATGTTAGCAAGCAATCACTGTAACTTGGAATGGAGACTACATGTTAGCAAGCAATCACTGTAACTTGGAATGGAGACTACATGTTAGCAAGCAATCACTGTAACTTGGAATGGAGACTACATGTTAGCCAGCAATCACTGTAACTTGGAATGGAGACTACATGTTAGCCAGCAATCACTGTAACTTGGAATGGAGACTACATGTTAGCAAGCAATCACTGTAACTTGGAATGGAGACTACATGTTAGCCAGCAATCACTGTAACTTGGAATGGAGACTACATGTTAGCCAGCAATCACTGTAACTTGGAATGGAGACTACATGTTAGCCAGCAATCACTGTAACTTGGAATGGAGACTACATGTTAGCCAGCAATCACTGTAACTTGGAATGGAGACTACATGTTAGCCAGCAATCACTGTAACTTGGAATGGAGACTACATGTTAGCCAGCAATCACTGTAACTTGGAATGGAGACTACATGATAGACTACAGCAATTGCTTCTGCATTTGAACAGTATGGCAACGGTGGGTCATTATGCTTAGGTGTCAAACATTGTAAAGAGGGGGGCGTTTTACGGTTAATAAACAAAAACAAGAAGCTAAGCAGTCAGTTTCACCTTCGTTGTATTTTCACTTCTGAAATTGAACATAACGATAAAGTATAACGCGTATCAGTACCATTGATAATCAAACGTTTGACTTTTAACATCCAACGGACGAAATGGCAAAATATCTCCTAGTTATGTTTTGTCGTTATCTTTGTTGTGTCTTGTTCTTGTGGGTTCGAGTCTTGTGGGTTCGAACTAGAGACAAGTTCATTAATATCAGCAGTATAATCCTATATCTTATGGATTCTGAAATTATACGATATTCGGCTTTTAAGTGTTCTGTAGCGGCTGGTTGCGGACTAAAGCACTTCTTCCAAATTAAATTCAAAAGATTTTAGTATCAGAAAGATTGTCCTTTTGCTAAATTGTTCTATAAAATTTATTGTAATAAATACAAAGCATTGCAGTGTAGTGTGGTAATAGGTGTTTACGCCACATGGTCAGTCAAGTTGTTTTTATTTCTTTTTATTCCAGGTTCTGACTACAGAGTGGTCATACTGGTGCCATGGTTTTATTCCATGGAATCACCAATATTGCCACGTTTTAACCATAGTATGGGCACGTCAGTATAGACAATAAAGAATTAGCAAGACGGTGTCAAGTTTTTTCACTTAAATGAGGCGTCAATTCTGGTGTGGTGGAGGAAACCGTAGAATCTGGAGCAAAACACGGACCCTCGTCAAACGAACCGACAAAGTTTAAACTATCTTTCACAAGGATCTGTCCCGAGATGGTTTAGACAACTCGGACTTGATGTACAGGATGCTTAAAGACAGACTCATTAAATGCGTAATTGTCCGCCTTTGTAATAGTTTGTCATTGTGCACTTAATTAACAATGTATTATCTACATTAGCCCCTTACTTTTTACGTTGACCTCACATTATACATTCTGCTGTATGTCATTTTTCAATTTCAGAAGATATATAGATTTTTTTACTTCCTAAATTGAACATTGTGGATAAAATACATCGGTTGATCAAATTGATACAAAATTATATTAATTTTACATCTATAAAACTTTGTAAAACAACCATGGTTGTTTTCTGCTGTTTTAACTCTTATTAGATTATGTGATTTATGGCCAATAAAATGTTATACAAATTATGTAATATTGCTTATAGATTGTATCGTTTCTAAGGTTACTGTGGTCATTGGAGAAGAACTTTTCTATGTCTTGTATTAGCTGGTTTATCCGCATTGCTATTTAAGGGTTATTGTTTAGACATTAAATAAGAGGTTTTCTTTATCAGACATTTATTCTTTTATCCCATTTCCGAACAGACTGGAATGGACAATACAATGATGAACTGTCACCGTCTTAATCTAATCCAAAGTCTAAAATAAGCTGAAACGCAGACAGTTGATTATCCAGAGTTCTGAAGTACAATAGAGACTTGCCAAAAGTTTAACACTAAGCTATCGAATCATATCTCATCATGACCTCTAGTTACATCTCAAGCGTTTTGGTATCTGTTATTCATCTCTCAGCAGGTCTTTGGTCACTAACTATCTATATCTCAGCCACTTAGTAGACAAGCTACGATTCTTTCTCGTTCGCCCATTTAAACTTTCAATAGTTCTGTATTGTATACACTGTGCGATCCTCAAGACGGATCGTCAACCCGGTAAGGGCATATTAAAACAGGCACTGGTGAATGATGTAGGACATAGTCACTAACAGACCCTAGAAGCGTCCTGCGTAGCTTTCCACGTCCTCTACATCCCACAACCACATAGTCCGCTTTTACATCTGTCACTACCTTCAATATCCCTTCACCAGGCTTTGAACAGTGTTCTGTTTGTACAGTTCCTTTTACCTGGTAAAATATATTGAAAATTTTCATTATAATAATAATAATAAAAGATATTTAGTAATTAAAAACTGGAAAAACTAGATATTCTCGAGAGACAAATTCCCCCGCCCCCAACATTGACCTCCTGACCTTGACCTGTGACATACGCACATGGATTTGGTATGTGACACATCGTCTCATGTTGGTTTACAGTTGTTCCAAGTTTGATCAAAATCCATCCATAGTAATGGAAGATATGGAGTGAAGTGGACGTACAACCAGACGGACACACAGACGGACGGACAGACAGGATGATTCCTATATACCCCACCCCCTAAACTTCGTTTGCGGTGGGTAATAAAAATTCGCCGATAAAGCAACATGGAAATTATATCAATCTTTGCTAAACACATTAAAAGCAAGTGGGATGTTTACACTCCCAATGCTACTATACTACTAAATCAGTGTACATTAACCCCCATTGTCCGTCCAAAGTCTGATTTCATAAATCATATTTACCGATTTTGCCCTCTTTGGTTGTAAAATTGTGTTGGCTGTTGCCAAGTATATATTTTCCACCTACAATTATTTACTTTCGTCTATTTTAAAAATGATAATTTTTTGCATTTCCAATGTTTTCATTTTCCTGGAGATCTGGACCATGGAAGCCGATAAAACGCTGAGGCAGACATTTTTAAGATTGAACGACCCTGGTCCATCTTACATTTCAAGAAGCATTCTATTTAAATAGTTGGAAAATGTGATTATTAATGGACAATACAAACTGTCCATTGGTTCTTAACATGATATAAATATCACAAAGTAATCATCACTGCTACAGGAAACCGAGTTATTGAAAAAAACGGTCATTGGGTTCAAGACGGCTGATACATTTAATTAACTTCCATTTTTCCCTGATGGCTCATTCAGAAATCTAATAAGCACCTTAAAGTGCTTTGGGCATTCTGTGGTCAGACTTATAAGGGGCAAATTGACCCACATACACGCTGGTCAATGAAATAATCAGACGATTGTTTACGTGACTATTTATTTTAATTGACCAAACGTTGAAGTGACAAGAGAGGTAACTCCAATGTTACTAGCTCGCTGTTGATGAGGATGTAATTGTTAAACTACACAGCCTGTCGAAAATGTAACACTAGACTAAGGAATTAATGCTTAATCGACAGCCCACCTCAAACCTTCGTTACCTATACACTTTTGACATTTTTTGGACTCCAGCTGCCATATATCTATCACTCGACAGCCGAACTTTGTTATATTTACGATAGCTCAGTGTTTCACTTCCGACAGGTCTGCACTGTATCTATTTAAAGTTTAAGAAATACCTCACAGTTTAATTGGTCAAACTTAAGCTGCAGTACTGCAAATTGGAAAATTCGTAAGAGCAACGAAAGATGAAAATAAATCTTTCGGGAATAATTAATTTCGATTATAATTAACTTGCAATTTTACTGATTGTCATCCGATCACGCGAAAATGATTTGCAAATATTTATAATTGCAAAGTCACATCTCGCAAAAAATAACAGACCCTAAAATTCCCCGATTTACAGTAATCTCGCATACCTTAGTTGTATCCATCATGTTTATATACTCCTCCAAGATCTTACTAGATTTTTTACTCTCTTCTTCCAGAAGTGTCTGTAATGTTTGACTGTCTTTGATGGAAAATGGGGCTATATATAAAATAAAAAAAATTATTAGTGATATAACAATATCAAGCAAGTACACGAGCAAGATTTGGAGATAATCCCAATTTGTTCTCTATATTGTTTTAATGTTTCTGTTGTTGTGTTGTATCGCATTTTAGGGTGAGTTAGCTGTTACCAGAAAGTACATGTTACAATCTACACTGTCCGTAAAAAGTAGGAGTTTTTTTATCAATGGTGTATCTTGTCTTAATTCCCGGTTTCAGTTATTGGTTTGGTATTGTTTAAATAGACCGTTGAGCATGATTTCTGGGTTTTTTTAAATTCAAATATTAGTTTAAAAATTGAACTGTTGGCCATGGCCTATTATTGTGATTAAATATGTTACACCTTCACAAAAAATAAGGAGATTACAATTTTACTTGATCAAATTACCATTAAATGTAATAGCCGAGTTGAGAAAATCCAGTTCCACGCCATACACCAACACTACACTATCTCCACGTTTGTGAATCTTCTTAGCATACCCTGGATTGTATAAAAACAAAAATAATATATCTAATTTAGAGCTAATAGCGTATAACTGCAAGATTAATATTTCAGTGGATATTCTATATAATTTCTATTAATCATTTCTCCCAGTTTGGTATTTGGGTATGTTATCATTGTACAAATAAGCCATAATTAGCATGACATACAGTACAGACCTGTTGAAAGTTTATTATTGCAGTTAACCGAACGGTGTCAAAGCTAAGCCGCCGAGTGGCTCAGATATGGATAACTATTGATTAAAAAGTTGCAAAGAGACACAAACACAGCTGCCAAAAAACTAGGATGAACCGTCTATTTGACACTTATTCGTTAGCATAGTGTTAAACCTTTGACAGGCCTGTACTGTACAGTATAGACCTGTCGAAAGTTAGTGTTAACACTGAAGGTACGAAAAGTAGTCAAAGTTCGATTGCCGAATGACCAAGATACGGATAGCTTATTACTTATTGGCTACACTGTCGAAAAGCTGTCGAGATTTACATATGTAGCTAACGAGGAGTTGAAATAATCTGCCCATTTGGCCTTAGTGTTAAACTTTTGACAGGTCTGTACTTTACAAACGACTCGTGTCCCTTCATCTGTAACACTAAAGTACATATACAGTAATAGAAATTATTATATGACCTTTCAAACTTGTCTTCTATAAAGAGTAAAGTTTCGGAAACATGATTAATCCGGTTCCAGTTCGTATTCTACTGACTGACATTGTGTCATTTTACTATGATTTATGGAGAGTAACCACCAAGTACTGGACAGACACTGATTAATGGTTTGTCAATATCAGGTCTGGGGTACTTTAGACCAGTAAACTAAGGCTTAAATATCTGATAACTCAATACTCAATAGCACTTTCGTGGAATTATGTTACAACGTAAAACATTTTGCTAACATAAATAGGAGACTGATACAATAATTCATGATTAATGCCTTCTGTATACTTGTAAAGTGCAAAGCTACAGGGTTTATGGGTCCGGAATTCTCTTAACTTAAACTTGGCTACTTTTGGCAATCAAATAAAAAAATAAACAAAACAAAAGTGCACATCTTAAAAGCTTAGAATGATCTTAAAAATGATACATGAATTCATAAATATCTTAAATTATATATTAATCAGGGTTTCAAATTTGACAGATTTAAGTTAAGGAAACTCTTAGCAAAAGAATGTTTGTAAGAAATGTGGTCTTAACTTAGTCAAATCGGAATATTGTAAATTTTCGGGTTTCCGCTTTGAGTATTTAAAGATTTGAATTTCGAAGGTGGTAAAGACATAAACAAGTCATCCAAAAACGATTAACAGATGTTTTGCCACATCTGTCACTATTATCATTGAAGAGATAACTTTAACTTGGGTGTATTCAATTGGTATTATGGTTGAAATTCGGGAATAGCAAATTGTTTCCTCATTGTTGTCTTGGTTGAGAGAGAGAGAGAGAGAGAGAGAGAGTGTGTGTGTGTGTGTGTGTGTGTGGTGTGTGTGTGTGTGTGTGTGTTCGGTGTACACATCGGTGTAGTTGTTGTCCGTTGAATAGGCAAACAACATTGGCATGTCAGCTTGACCTTTATTTTAAATATTTATAATGGACCAGGCCCCGGTTTCACAATCATTCCTTAGCTAAGATTTTCCTTAACTTAAATCTGGCAAAATTTCAAATCTTCATAATTTTGTTAATTTTCAAGATTTCAGGAATTTAAGGTGTTATTTTTAAGATCATCTCAAGCGTAAAACATTTGCATTTAGTTTTGAAAAAAATATTCATCAATAGTTCCAAAAAGAGAATACCAAAATTTGCTAAATTTAAGTTAAGGAAAATCTTAGCTAAGGAATGATTGTGAAACCGTGACCAGTGCATTTATTTTAAGGGAGTACATGTGTTTATTTCGTCTAGATAATTTGAACATGCATTAGTTATGTATTGATTACGAATCCTGCCACTTCCAATGCATTGGATGATTTCTCCTATAGGTATACGCCAATATAAAAGGTCAAGCGGACAGACCATTGTTGTGTGCCTATATCTTTACTGTCTTATTTACAAACAGTAGACTCTTCATAATAGAATGGACTAAAATAATTTTTAACAACAATTATTATATTTCGTCTCAGATGGAGTTGTCAAATCAAATTACATTCAGCCTTGGTCAAAAGTAATTACTCCGCGAGTTTCCTTCCTTAATTATTCAGAATAAACCTGTCTCAATGCATCAGGGATTTAGTCGTCAAACTTAATATAGTGTTATATACAAGTCATATACATAAAGTATTTTGTCAAGCATCATACGAATTCCAAACAAAAATATACTGAAGATACCATCAACAAAATGTTGGAGTTTTTAATAGATAACACATTTGTTGTGTTTGGTAATATGGTTTTTCAGCAAACAATCAATATACCAATGGGTACAAACTGTGCACCGTTGCTTGCTGGTTTGTTTCTTTATTCTTATGAAGCAGAATTTATCCAGAATCATTGTTAAATCTGGAGAGAAGACTGTCGCCAAATCATTCAACTCAACATACAGATATATAGATGCCGTTCTGTCTCTTAACAATCCTAATTTGGAGACTATGTAAATGTCATCTATCCTAGTGAGCTTGAAATAAAAGACACGACTAATTCCGCAAGTTCTGCTTCATATTTAGACTTATGCCTGAATAATGACGCCTAAAAAGGCTACATTTGAAACTTTATGACAAACGTGATGACTTCAATTTTTCTATAATCAACTTTCTTTTTTTATGCAGCAATAAACCTGCTTCTCTTGTCAATGGTGTATTTGTTTTCCAATTAATACGCTATGGTAGAACTTGTTCCCACTACGGGGACTTTGTACAACGAAGTAGGCTGCTTGCAAATAAATTGTTGACTCAGAGATATTGCAGGGATATCAAGGCCCTCAAAAAAGTTTTATGGCCATCATCACAGTATTGTTGATAAGTTTGATGTCTCTGTGTCTAGGATTGCCCTGGATATATTTGACGTCTCATAGTTCCATGTTCCTTTCACACAATTTTGATTACACACGTGGCGGGTGTAGCTAGCTAAAATGAAGGTGCTTACCATTCCGGAGCACCCGGTCTCACTTCCCTGGTGGAAGTTCACGTGTATAACCTAACTTGTCAGTTCCAAAGTTTTTACTTTGCTTCTGGATGTGGATTAGAATGTTTGTTTTTGATTTTATAGTAACAACGATTTGAAAAATCCTAGTTATACAGCAAATGAAGCAGGCAAAAAAGATGTATTCAATTTTAAATATCAAAAGTTTTAATAAATGCTTGATACTTGATAAAACTTTATTATGCAATATTGCATACCACCATACCAAAGCACTTAAGAAACACAAGTGTCACCTACTTTGACTTCGAGTGGAAACCACCATAACAAAACAATAAAACAATAAATAAGAATAAAAACTCCAGCGGCTAACTTTATTACTATTGACTTTGAACGGGTACCTGCAACATTAAACGGGTTAAGATTAATGTTAACAAAAGTGATTAAGTACTTTTGCACTGTTATAAGCTGTCAAAAATTTAATTTGCTTTTCCGAAACAACTAAAAAAATTCATGGTTCGCTTTCAACTAAGTTACTTTTTAATACAAAATTCAGTAATTATCAAAAGAATATTTTAAATTTTTAAAAACCTAAGTTATCTGACAATTAAACAAAGGTTAAGAGCATCAACATATAACATTATAAATAACATTTCCTTAGTGTTGTCTTCCTGGAAAGGCGGTAACTAGATCGAATCAAGTATCGGATTTCCGTATAGGCGGGATCTTATCCAATAGTACGACTCTCTAATCGGGCACCTGTTGTTATCTGCATGTATCTTTATGATATGATATATTTACTACTAAAAGTGATACTCTAGGAAACAATGGTTCCTATATGAGGCTCAATAAAGGATAAAGGTGCTTAAGACGTACAATAAGTTTTGTTATAATAAATGGATAGTTTTGAGACAATAAGTATCCAACATTTCTTCAATTTAACAAAATAGTTTCATTGAAGACAATTATACTTGTGGTCTGGTTCAGTATAAAATTTAACTGAAACTTAACCAGCGATTAGTAATACTTATGAGATAAATTGCTTTCACATTATACATATATAGTTTATTTCTTAGATCTTAAACTACGCAAAAAGTAATTAATTAATAATAATAAAAACTATTTGCCATACTACTTGCATACCTTTTTCAATGAAACGAAAACAAGCATATCAATCCATGTCCAAATCATATTTCCAAAGCAAAGTAAAAACAGAAAGAGAAAAAGAAGAGGGAAAGAGAAAACCTGAGGGATACAGTCTAGGTCAAGCCCAGCATATAACACAGGGCAGAGAGAAGTGAAGGGAACTAGTTATGGCCTTATGTTCCACCAGGGATGAAGAGGATAGGTGAGGTGAGGTGAAAGTAAAAACAATTAAGATAGGCAAATTAAGGTTAACACGTAAAGCTCCACCAGGGAAGTGAAGGTGGGTGCTAATGAATTAAACAATTTACAATAACAAAATGTATGGGTGTCATCTACAGACTCTTTAATTTCATTTATCGAGAAAGTTTTAAACCAATTAGATTTCATAATTTAAAAAAAAATTCTTTAAGTTAAAGAAACAAACTGTATAATGCATTGTGTAACCATGAATTAATTATACCCCTTATTACTTGCACCCATTTACAAAAAAGATTCAATAATAATTGTCCTTCATTTACAAACTTGTCAAAAAAATCTTTGAAAACATTCATGATTTTTAATACCTGCGATTTTCATTACAAAATTCAATTCCTGGATTCAAATGATAAAACAGTTACGGATTTTCAATTAATCAATTTGCAATGAAATGAAACATATGGGTGTATAATGTCTCAATACCTGCAATTTTCAATACAAAAGTTTATTTCAAGGATTTAAAATGATAATTTTTTGGGGGGAATTTCCAATTAAGCATTTTTATAATTAGGACTTGTGACAGATTTGCTTATGTTAGAATAACGACGATTTGCACGTAGTAGTAACTATAGAAAGTTCCATTTCCCCTGATAATTCATCTGTCATATCCCACAATACAGTACACATATATGACATTGCACGGAATGAAGTAATACATTATATTGGAGGCGCTACTTAAGAACAATAAAATAAGATGGATTTCAAATAAAGTTTGCCATTTAATTTTCTTTTATGTTTGTTCAGGAAGCTTCTAGAAGTGTTGTGGGAGATCTGCTATTTACCTGTCATTACTGGTGATATTTCATACCTCTTACAAACAGGAAATTGACACATTCATCTTCAACTATTGCATGAAGTGTGTAGATTAATGGTGATACTTACACTTGAAGGCGTATCTTGAGTATTTGCTGCCATCAACTCCGATCACTGCTGTTGTGCTTTTTAGTTTTAAATCATCAGCCATATTATAATACACTTCTTAAGCGCCGACAAAATTTGTTTATTCATAATCAAACACTTCTTAAACTGACAAAGTGTTGTTCTATGTCATTTAACACTTCTTCAACCGACAAATTCTGTTGTTGCATTATATTTTTCTCGACCCGACATATACAGTACAGACCTGTCGAAAGTTTAACGATATGCTATCGAAAACGAGTCAAGCTTAGACTGTCGATTGGTCGAGATATGGATTACTAGAGGCCGAAGAACTGCCGAGAGATTGTAGATTGCTGCTGCTATAAAGCTGTAGATTATACAGATGGGCTGCCGATTTGTCACTAATTTGTTAGCTTAGTGTTAAATTTCGACAGGTCTGTACTGTAATAAAAAAAACATGTTATACCATGTCAAATTAATAAACCATGTTGTTTAAGGTGTTGTCAATTTGTCCTCAAAGCAATAAAAATGTATTTACCTAAATAGCAGGTCATCTGTTAGTCTTAAGTTTTTTTTAAGTAAGCAGCACATATGGACATGTATACATACTTATATTATTGTATGTTATTTTTTATATTATATCAAAGAACAAACATACTAATTTATGTCCAAATCACAATCCCAAAGCAAAGTATATATTTCTAATGGCTGCTTCTGAATGTCACTTTAAGTTGAACACGATTTGTGTTACCGTTGCTATAGTTTATACTTAGACGCTCGTGTTTAACCAGTTTCCTAAGTTTTTACTTTGAATTTGGAAGTTTGATTTGGACATTGACCCGTATGTTTGATTTTGACTGAAAATGACTAGTTTACTGAGCTTATGTTTTATTCGGTTATATATATTCGGTTTATATACCTTTGGCTACGGCATATATTGCAAATCTCCATATAGCTCAACAAGAAGACGATCTGTGAAAAAATGAATATAACTTCTAATGACATTTATTGTTTCTAGTTAATTATCAATACTATGTGTTGAGAACCAACGTTCAGATCAAAAAGTCTTGAAATCCGGAAAATGACTTCAATAAAAAGGTGAAAATATACAATATTCATAATGAAAATATTTCCGTTATAGATCATTTATATAAGTGTATGTGTATATTTGTAATAATTAACACAGCATAAAGAAATAAAATTAATTTCGAACACGCTTTATAAATTTCCGTATAGAATGATAAAACCAGGACCAGTGGTGTGGTGCAAATACTGTTGTAAAGACTTTCCAACACATGGTCTCTCGTTTATATACACAAGCATATGTTTGTTTTTGATGCAAACAAATAAAAAATCAGCTTTGCCGTATCAATATATTATAAGCCTCCAACGACATTAAAAGCCTCCCGTCGTTGGGCTGACAATGAACGTAATCGAGAAATAATAAAAAGTTTTGTTGTTACTTTTATACAGCCTAAACTCGTAGTTCCAATAAATTGTCTCCAAATAAGCACAATTAAACTTTATTTTAGTTTAATAAGTGAAAGATTAAAGTGTAAATGTGACCTAGCAGAACGTGTCACATAAATAAGATTAAATTCTTATCATCTCCGATTTTACTGGATATGTTCATCAAATAAGTCATACTAAAGTCTTCAATGTAACACAACGTGTCATTTCCGTTTGATATTTTGTACCATATATACATTACCAATGAGCTACGCTTTGAGAGAAACATTGACTATAAAAATTAAAGGATTTTTCAAAGATTGTCTCTCAGATGGCTATACTGTAAATAAAAATTGTTTATATATTATCACGTGCTAATTTTAATTTTTAGATAATGTATTAAAAATATATAGCACATGTCAATTATTAATTTTATCATCTAACACAAACATACCTGCTAATTTCCACCTAATTTCAAAAGCAAAGTAAAAACTTTGAAAACTGACAATTTGAGTTAAACACGTGACCAACAGAGTGAGACTGGGTGCTCTGGAAGGCTAAGCACCCCTATTTAGCTAGCTAAACCCATCATTTGTGTACTTTTATACAGTTAATAGAAATTTATTATATTATTTCATGCTTAAACGAAGTATTTAAAAGTATTTTAAAAAATTGGCACATGGCCATTTGTAAATTGTATTATTTCATAAAAACTCAAATGTAGCACCTGGCATTCATGTAAATTGTTCGAAACAGACATAAGAATGTTAGTGTGCATTAAAATTTATTACGCTCGTTTTAACAATTGAAAGGTTACAAGGTGAGAACAGTTTATTAATCATACACTTCCGGTATTGATACATATAGACAAAATGAATAGCTAACATGTAGAGGCCAATGTGGTGATGAAATGAAGAAAAGTTTCAATACCTCATTGTCTCGTAAGTGTTGTGTCATATACCATTTTTTCAAATTTAATCATAAAATACATTAACAAATATTGTCATATACAATTTTTAATGTATTTTGTGATTAAATTAAAAAAATGGTATATGACAGTTGTGCCATCAATTTTATTAGATATTTTTGTCTAGTCAGTCTCCAAAAAATATAAACCAACATTCAATTTGCTAAAAAGAAATATAAATGAATCATCCTTGATAAACGAAAAACTTTTAGCCTAGTTTCATTTTTGTTTTACAAAGATGAACTTAGACACTGTTTCCACAAACATCTATCTCAAAGATCTAATATGATCATTATAATCATTATTCTCTGATACAAATTACAATTATTTTTATGACTCGTTTAAAGTACGCATTTCTACCTCGTGTAGATGGTCACTGTTCCCACCAGAATCATTCTGCTTAGAACTCAGCTTCTTGATCCGACCAGACGACACGGAGACACTGTTCCTGTCCGACATTGTTGATTTACAGCAGAAGATAATGGATTGGAAAAGTTTTGTACATTGTTTACGGAAGTTTACGTTTAAGAAGCTGTATATAATTGGATTTGCAGCATTATTCAAATAATGGAACCGAGAAAATAGTTTGATTATCACTTCCTCAACTTTGCTCGGATGTTCGAGTCTTTTGGAAAGTGCTCGTGCCATCAAGACGGCTATTCCGGGGAGATAACTCAGGACAAAGACCAATGTCACTGCTATAAAAATACGAGTTGTCCTTGATACTTTCATACGTGATACTGCCGCTGATATGCTTGTTAGCTTTGATCTGTGAGATATTGACCGAGATACCGGTCTTTGTGATTTATATTTCGGTGATAAGTTCACATTTTTGTTTGTGAAAACGCTTGATTCGTCTTCACTTTCACTTGGTAATGAACGTTGTTTTTGTAATATAGGTCTTTCTGATTTACCCGCGTCATTGAGACTTCCTACCCGATCTCCAATAGTTATCCCCTTTCTTCTTTTGATTTCAATCCATATCCGAATGTAAAATCCAGCAATTAAACCGAAAACGACGATGAATATCAACATTAATAAACCATAAAATACCTTCTGGAAAATAGTCCCTTTGTATTCTTCCGCCACCGAGCAATCATTTCCGGTGATATTGAAACCGTTGATATTCACTGGTTCATGTGTAATACCGAACAAAAACAATGAAGGAGCGGACACAATCAAAGCAATGACCAGCGCGATGATACACATAACACGACATCTGCTCATATAACTAAACTCTAAAGGTCGACAAATCTTCAAATAACGATCAAAAGCTATTTCTACAAGAATAATGGCGGACCCGTATGTGACAATATTTTCAACGTATCTAAATATTTTGCAGACTATAGATATATGAAAAGTATAATGATTCCTGACATCATAAATATCTATTGGCATTCCAATAGCACTGGCAAGTAAATTAAATATCGCCATGGTGATGAAAAAACAATTAGCTGATCTGCTAGGGAATCGGAAACAATAAATGTATAATACGAGTAAATTGCCTAGAACACCAACAACCATCAATAATGCCATAAAGACGATAACGGGCAAGAATAACAGAGCCTTCTCGTCGCTTAGTTGTTGCAGCAACTCTAGTTCATGTTCGTGAGATAGTGATGGTGTGTCTGTAGTGTTGGAGACAAATAGTGTAGTTTCCATGGAAACGGACGGAAAATGTACACTTCCAATGGTCATGATGACGATTTCTGGTTCAAAGTTTACACCTTTCCATTTTAATATTTACCACATCCAAATACACCCACTGAAAAAAATAAAACACTATCATTAATTTTAAGTTACAGATATGAAGAACATATCTACATTGATACATGTTACCCTATTTTACATAGATCTGGACCGGTTACTAGGATTCAAAGTATTAATTTCATATTTTAGTGAATATTTTTTAAATTTTTGTTAAAAATAGTGTATGCAATTATCATATTATTATTATTATTATTATTATTATTATTATTATTAAATAGCAGAAGTTAAATTCAAAACTGTATTTTATATTAATTATTTATCATTTTAGTACAAAATGATAATTTACATTATCATTTGGTTAAGCTATCACACCGTGAGTTTGAGCACAATCATTTTACAGATTGCACCGGGTCTAAAAATTGCTTGATATTCTTTCTAATAATCTTTAAATTTTCACCGAAATTGTGTACATCGAACACAACCAAGAACGAACACAAAATAAAGTGATTGACAGAAACAGTCCAACATATTAGGACACTGATTATCACACTCCCTTCTCTAGACATGCATTTGAGTTAATGTTCAGTGATGTGGGCATATTACTGTTGTAGGCCCCAAGAACGTTCATTTGAAGATAAAATAAAAATAAGCCTTATTTTACAACACAATGAAACAGTGCTCCAGTGTATTATGCAGACTAATTTGACATTTGGCTAGTATTTATGCCGAGAAAATGTTTACTAATTTGACTTCAAACAGAATTCGAAGTCTTTCTGGAAAGGCTAAAGGTCCTTCATTGTTTTGATAGTTTTGTATTATTTTTAACCTTGCATCGCAAAATGTCAGTGGTAACACTTGTAAAATCAACTATCAAAATTGAAAGTGTAAAATTAAGGATCTATAAATGCATTATGTTACCAACTCAAACAAAGCTAATAGTTGCCTTATTCTTGTTTTGAACGTGTACAGATGATCCAAGGTATATGTTATATTTAATTGGAGCCCGTTCATTTATGCAGTTCTCAAATTTTGTAACTTGTCTTGTCTATTTTATCATTAAAAAAACTAAGTATTTAGAATTAATTTGGAATTATTATTTTTCATAAGAATTCATAATTTGTCACAAGCGAAATATTTGTGTAATGACGTGTTCTGCAAACCGTCATACAATACAATGTACTAGTATGTTATACGTATGTGTATAAGACGTTACATAGGATGGTTGACGTATAACTTGTATGCAGTCCACTGATTGTTATGTAACTGAAACACCAAGGTAACGTAAACACACCGATTAGTAATCACCATCAGCAGTAAACTTATTGTAAACATCTATACTATCTATTACAATATAAATTTGATAATACTGCAATGTTTGGCGAAAATGTTAGCTTTTCATTAAAATCTGTGTTTTCCTATCCAGTAGATAATTATCATTTAGTTTATTGATTCTTTAGATATAAGACAACCCAACGAGCACGACACATTCATCAATTGAAAAACAAGAATGCCATGTATATTCTTTTTAATCTTACAGATTTTGTATTTAAAATTAATGACAATGAATTTAAACTTACGTTTCGTTGTCAGTAAATCGTTCATCTGTCCTGATGCGGAGAGTACCAAAGTTGAGGAATATCCGATATAAAAATTTATTGTTTTCAATCAACGTCTTAGATATGGTGTTGTTATCATTTTCTAACAATTTACGATCCAAAATCAAACTTTAATTAAATTCTTTTAAAATATACTTTAAATTTTATTTTTTTTAATTATTGGGTTTAAATCGACAAGTCTTTGGTAAATTAGATACTTTGATATAATTGATGAAAATTAAATATGAGCGGAAACCAATAGACTTTAAGTTGGATCCAATATTTTACATACCGTATGCTAATAAGAATATGGACTTGAAAACATGAAGAATATATGAAGTTGAAAGCATTAGCAGAGTTTCTGTTGTTTGTATAGGGTTCACATAACTACCGGTATTTTTATTTTAATTGCAAGCGTAATTATTTTAATTCGAGCACGCAAAAATAAGTAATTCCAGTTGTGAAATTTATATAAATGAATAAATAAATGTATGCAGTTTCACACAGTATATCGTTCGATGTATAGAAATGTTGTCAATTTTAATCATTCAAGGCTTGGATAATGCATACGGATTGCAAATTTTCAAAACCGTTCATTTATCGTTTGAAAAAAATGCAAACATGTATGTTATTCCTCATTGAAACGAACATTGCGTGTTTATTATTGATTTAGCTATAAAAGTAAAATATTTAACATCTTATATTAACACTTACCTTCTAATCTTTTGGTTTCTATAGCAACGAAACTGAAAAACGAAATAAAACACACATTTTCTTCCCGTTCTTAAAATACTTCAAGGAATATGTTGATAAAAAGTTCCACTTTCTCAATTATATTTTAAAAGATAGAAAAACGTCGTCAACATTTAGTTCAAATTTTCACAATGATATAAATCTGGAATTTCATTTTCTGTCATTATATATTATATAAACAGAGGGTGACTTAAATTATATGACAATAGAGAATTATGATGTTACACGGCGGATATTGTTCATGTCATTTTACGTCGCCTTCGCTGTGTCCGGACGGGAACTTATGAGCTCATTTGGAAAGCCATTGCCGCGGAAGTAATATATACTTGATGTGCTCAAGTACGGCTTCCTTTCTCACACACGCGAACAACTAATTGTGTATTCAAACAACAAAAATGAACATTCTTGAAATTAACACTTTCTCATGGATTAAAATTTGATACCAAGTCACGTCTATACGGTGCATTAAATTGAGTTTATAATAAACATATTTCTCTGGATGTTTCCAGCAACTGTATAACACATTTCCTTTGGAGACAAATAAATAAATAGAAATATCACAAAACAACATGTTATTTCTGTTTATTGATAAACATGTTTTCGAAAGACTAAAATTAATTGACTAAAATTGCATCTTGTTTTTGTTTATTTCATAATTAAATCCCTCTCTTTCTCTCGTTATTTAAATTCCAAATCCTATTTTTATAAAGATAATTTTGTTTTAACAAAATGTCGATTTGTCACATTGTCACGTGCCACTTTGAATGTATTCTGTTTCATATCAGCAAACTAAAACAAAATAACGATGATCGATTTTTTTATTAATTTTATTATTATTATTATTTATTATTATTATTATTATTATTATATTTTAGTGAGAGAAAGATATAGAGATAATGCAGTACATTTATAACTTTAAACAAAACCGTCAAAAGCCCTACAACGCCACACGCCTAATATACACGTACTCATTTTAATTATTTTCTTTTTATGACGATTGAAATTCAAATTGATAAAACGGAACTCAAAATTCACATGCATGCACAGTTGACATTTAAACTTATGATAGGGCAGAGTGGATAAGTAATAGCCAGTAACGTCGGGGAAAAGACAATTAAACACAATTCACTACACTGATTATAACCTCCCGACTTTTGACTGGCACTAGGTATAACGATAAAATGTAAGACTTTTTAATTAGATACTGAGTACAAGGATTAATGGTTAATGCATTACTTTTAACAAAGTGCCGAATAAGAAATCCCGATTTTTAAAAAGTATGTATTGGGTTTTAGAATGCCTCCTACGTAATGTAAATGTTAACATTCATGATCGAATATTGTCACTGTTTCTTCAAGAAATTCTGAGTTAACCTTATAATATACTAGTAACTAAAATTACCTTTCAATAAACCAAACTTAGTGGTACATCTGGCTATACTTATCCCACGTTTTACCAGTTTTTACTCCAATGTCAAAAATATACACTTTGAAGAAACCTTGTTTCTGATTTATATAACAGTACATGTTGAAGTCAGATTTTAATTGGATTTTATTTAAACAAGACCATTTGTACTTATATATAGTTTCAATATTTTGAAATGAATTTAAAATCACCCCTAGGGCATTATAGTGTCCCATTAGTATTTCTAGTTGACTTGAAATGACGACTTCATAACGGTAGAGTGGAGTAAATGAAGATAACCTATAATATATACTACATGTATGTATAATACAATAGATGTTATGAAAATAAGAACTAATAATTTGTATAGTAAACATAAGTATTTAGTATTTGGTTGTTAAATCTTGATTTGTTACCAGGTCCGGCTTGTTCAAAACATGGTTGGCTTAATCGGTTAGTTAGGGGAAAATATATCTAAATAATTAAAATATTTTTAAAATTTTCGATTGTTAAATCTTGACTTCTTACCAGACCCTTGTTGTTCAAGGTTGTGTTGGCTTAACCTGTTACTTAGTAGTTTGCGAAAATCTGTACCCTTGTGTATGAAAAATAGAAAATGTTTTTTTTTAAATTCGTGTTCAAGGATTGCCCTGGATATATTTGACGTCCTATAGTTCCATGTTCCTTTCACACAATTTTGATTACACACGTGGCGGGCGAATGTAGCTAAACAGGAGGTGCTTACCCCCCCCCCCCCCCCCCCCCCCAGAGCACCCGGCTTCACTTCCCTGGTGGAAGGTTTTGCTTTCCTTCTGGTTCTTGGTTTAGACATGAATTGGTCAATTTGATTTTTTTTAATTATATATAATACACTGATTGTTTGTATCAAATACACAAATAATTCTTTTCTGTTTATCTGTTTATTATATTTTTCACCAGGTCTATACCCTTACTTTATGTCATACACTATACACAGAGTACTTATTATGTAATTCATACTAATTAATACAATAGCACAACCTTTGATCTGTACGTCTACTCCTCTTGCTTATACAGAAGCCTATAGCCTGACCGATTTATTACCGTGATTTCACTGGTCTATTGATTACTCATTTCGAGTTTTAGAAGGTTGTTTGTCATACAATTTTTAATTTTGCACATTACATCACTTCGAGTTATCAAGGGTTTTCGAATTATAGGAGTTTGAGTTATCGAAGTTGTATTTATAACGTTATATAGAAAAAGTGGTTGGACAAAATAATGACTTCGAGTTATCTGTGGTTTTCGAGATACCGAAGTTCCAGTTATCAAAGTTCTTCTTTAATTATCATAATGTGTTGCCTTACATTGTACATGCATGATGTAATAATTTATGTAACCTGTAGCGTATGCTTACTGAATTAAGAATTAAATTGAACCAAATGAAAGAGATTTAAGTTTAAAAAAAAGTTTAATCATATGGTTAAGCTAAAGAATCTTTGACGTCTCTGTGTCCAGGATTGTTCTGGGTGTAATTGATGTCCCATAGTTCCATGCTAGATCGATCTAGCCATTCTGTCTACCAACACAAACAACATGCAAGAAAAATCAAATCGTTTAAACAAATATGCTCAACAGACAGGACTCAACATCAGCACAAAGAAAACGAAGGCCATGAAGATAAACAGCAATTCAACAACCAATCTTAAAATCGATGACACAACTATAGAATATGTGGAAGAATTTACCTATCTAGGGAGTCTAATCAGCACTGACAACGCTGCACAGAAAGATATAAAGGCTCGGTTATGGAAAGCCAGGACTGTATTTTCAATCCTACGTCCAATTTGGAGTTCCAACTTGTACTCGTTGAAAACAAAAATTAAGATGTTTAATAGCAACATCAAATCTGTCTTATTATATGGATCAGAGTGCTGGAGAATCATCCAAAGTGACTTGAACAAAATTGAAAGTTTTTACAATGGCTGTTTGCGAAAGATCAGTAAAATATTTTGGCCTCAGAAAATATCAAACGTTGAACTCCTAAACAAGACCAATTGCAGGAAGATCAGCACTGAAATAAAAGAAAGGAGATTAAAATGGCTAGGCCATGTCTTCAGGATGGAGCAACAACGACACCCGAAGGTTGCCTTAAGATGGACTCCGCCTGGCAAGAGAAGACCCGGCAGGCCTAAAACAACATGGAGAAGGACGGTGGCGGCAGAACTACAGGATGGTGGTATGACATGGGGAGAAGCACAGAAACTGGCCAAAGACAGACCCAAATGGAGGCAGAAAGTTGCAGCCTTATGTCTCATCGGAGACGAAGAGGATTATGTAAGTAAGTAAGTTCCATGCTCCTTTCACACAATTTTAATAACACGCGTGGCAGATGTAGCTAACTAAACAGGAGATGCTTACCCTTCCTGTGCACTGGCCTTACTTCCATGGTGGAAGTTCACGTGCTTAACCTGACTTGTCATTTTTAAAGTTTTAACTTTGCTTCTGGATTGTGATTCCGACATGGATTAGTATGTTTGTTTTTGATTTGTATAAATGGACTCTGGCTATCGATCTGTTTTCAGAATATATTTCAAAATGTTTGACCAGAGAAAAATGCATGAGTTGAATACCGGTATTTTCATATGGAATCTAAAAATATTGGTATTTATTATTATTCTTTGTAACATGGAATAACGAATAACATTTTTCCAATACTATTAGAGCACTCTGTGACAGTGAAATAGTCTTTACTTCCACAGAAAATCAAATTAACTTGAATAAAGATTGATGTTTTCATTTACTTGGTCCTATTTGTAACAGGAAATCTGTATGCACATCCGCGATTAGCCTAGAATGTATATGCACAGTGTAAAACGTTGGCGCAATGACAATTTAACATGTTGAAGTCGTGAACCAGGCAAATGGCGGATCCTGGTGCGCATGTAAAGTAAAACGTCACCAAGGATATCATTTCCGGAGTAAACATGGCAATTTTCGCCATGTAAAATCCCCATAGCACCAATATTTTCCTTTCTACAGAAATATTTTATGACAATCGTGGATGCACATGCAAATTTTAAAGTACGACTAGGTACAAGTAAGTGAAATATATATTTTTATTTAAGTTTATTTGATTTTCTGTGGAAATAAAGAGTATTTCACTGTCACACACAATATGACTCAAATAGTAGCTGACTAAATACTGTTTTGTAATATCTTCTCAAAACAGTGGGTTAACAAACGAGGGATTTGAGTCTTAAGGTTTGATGTTTGCGGTTGCCAGAAAGAAGGTACTTATCATTCTGGAACATCCGGCTTCACTTCCCCATGTGCGTAACTTAATTCGCCAGAGTTTTTAATTTACTTCTGGGATTGTAATTTGGACATAGACTGGTCTATTTGTGTTTGGTTATTTGATTTTGAAAGCATTCGCTCCTTTTGGGTCACAGAGTTCGGAAATCCTAAAACAAATCAATTAATAAATCCAATACAATGTGTGACATCCTTCATACTACTAGTAATTATTTAATTCTGAATCTCTACTTTCGAAATTATTTACTTGTGAACTTGTCGATCAAACTGTCAAAAGTGAAATGAGCAACTTAATGCCAATCCGAATAAAATGCAAAGACTGGAATTAAAAATGTTGTGAAATGAACAGACCGTCTTGAAATTAACAGTGTTCTTTAAAATTCCAATAGCGTAACATAAAAAAATCATAAAGCGCGCATTGCGGCGTTAAGTGCTGGGGGACATTGATGACAGCGTTTGACTAGAGTCGTGATAATTGGTTTCCTGTCACTCTGAGGAAATATTGAATATGTCAATACATCATATAATAAATGAACCGATCCGTATAGTGGTAATTTGCAGGTGAATAAATATATTCGATTCCAGCTAAATATATTAACATGTAATCGATAAACAAAAATTCCCTGAAAACACAAAATATTATGTTGTGCGGTTTCAACCACATCATATGCTAATGCTGCACATTGTTTCCTTAATGCATCAATATATCTCTATTTTAATTGAAAATACTCGTGTAATTCATTGACGGTTACCAAATCTGCCGAATTGGTATGTGTGCATATTGAGGACGAAAATGATTTTGAATTCGTGTTTGTTTATATGTGATACTGGATTTATAAAACTAGTTTAATAAATATTTATGCAACGATCCTTGTGAGAATTTTATAAATTCAATATCAAAAACACATGAATTCGAATGTGAGATTATTTTTACATACAATCCCAGAAAATTCTATTTTCAAGGAAAGTTTCTTACTCAATATCAGAAAAACATTCACACTGCAGCAATGCACATAAGTTATGCCAAAGACAGAGCGGCAGCTTGTCCTGAAATAACAATACAGCAAAAGACAACCACATAATTATAGAAACACTGATAATAAAATTTCCGAACGGTCACTGGATTTGATTACAAATAATGTTGAATGATGTTGTAATAGTACAATGGCAAGAATATCACAGTAAATACTAATTGAATCAAAAGAAGAGAGAGAAAGAACATCCTCTAAAAAGACAGACAGAATCGATGGGATATAAGTTGTTATCAAATAATCTGACTGGACAGTCAGTAACCATAATAATAAACAGAAGATAGAGAAAAAAACATATTTCTTTTTTTAATTTTGGGTTATTAATAGGCAGATATAGGATCAATATCTACTCATGACATTTTCTGGTGGTAAAAACAACTGTTAGGATTGTTGGGTTCTCGAAGTGTACTCCACAACCTACAGTATTTTATCACGAGACCCAATGTCTATCCACGATAAACAAATTATTCTTATTGTAAAACGATTTGTCCGTCAACAGTCAAGATTACTTGGTCAAAAGTATCTACGTTCTGATTTCTCTCATTTTATAATGATTGCGTGTTCTCGATCTCAATGATTATTGCCCTCTTCACTATCACATTATACAGTACGATCAACAAAACAACCCAATAATAATAAAGTTGTGATAATGTTTTTGAAAATAATAATGGGGTTGCACAGAACTAATTAGTTTTCTAATAAACAGACACACAATATACTAATACACACCAACTATATACAGGAAAACAGCATTGACCTGTCCACTTGACTTTTTTTTTAAATATGTATTAAAATGTGTAGGGAGCACAAATTGTTTTTTCGTCCACAAGTTGCTTATGTATTACTTACGTATTGTAACACTACCCATGTATTGGATGGATCCTTCTAAACGAATATTCTTGATGAAAGGTCAATTGGACAGATAAATTTTGTTGGCCTATACAGTTTTATGATGTGACAAACACAGACATACGAGTATAAGTTATATATCTCAATTAATACTATATTGTCATTTAATGTCTTACTATAGCTTATTACAGCGACTTCACCAATGATCATATCACTCTTATTACAGCGACTTCACCAATGATCATATCACTCTTATTACAGCGACTTCACCAATGATCATATCACTCTTATTACAGCGGCTTTACCAATGATCATATCACTCTTATTACAGCGACTTCACCAATGATCATATCACTCTTATTACAGCGACTTTACCAATGATCATATCACTCTTATTACAGCGACTTCACCAATGATCATATCACTCTTATTACAGCGGCTTTACCAATGATCATATCACTCTTATTACAGCGGCTTTACCAATGATCATATCACTCTTATTACAGCGACTTCACCAATGATCATATTACTCTTATTACAGCGACTTCACCAATGATCATATCACTCTTATTACAGCGACTTTACCAATGATCATATCACTCTTATTACAGCGAATTCACCAATGATCATATCACTCTTATTACAGCGACTTCACCAATGATCATATCACTCTTATTACAGCGACTTCACCAATGATCATATCACTCTTATTACAGCGGCTTCACGAATCATATCAAATTAATCACTTCAGACTATGGTTATATAGACCCGATTAATTATGATTAAACTTGTTTTGGCATTCACACTAATCAAGTATATACTTACTGTTAATATCTCTAAATGAGAAAAACAATTAACTGCATTCTGAAAACATTAGACTATAGTTTATGTGCAAATTTAATTACAAAATATTTTATCAAAAAGTCATTATTTCTGAATTCTCAATGTAACTAAAATGTATTATATCAAATATCGTGCATATTTCATTATGAGACATTTTATATAAAAACAATATCCCAATTTCTGCATTCCCCATTTATCTCGATATTATGCAGTAACATAAACAGTGTATACTTTTGATAAAACTTGTTTTGGCATTCATGATAATCAAGTATATATTTTATGTGTAAATATATTAATGGTACTTTTTGCTTTATAGTGCTATATCAGAAACTAATCGCAGTCTGCAATCGTTAAATTACAGTTTTGGTGCAGATTTAATTACGGAATTTTATTTTCTGCATTCTCCAGTTGTCTATGTTTGTGTGCAGATTTTATTATGATTAATTAAATGCATTATATAAAAACTGCGCAAAATTTAATTATGAGGCATTAAATCAAAAACCCCAATATCTGCATTCTCCATATATTTATGTTTATGCACAGATTTTATCAGGTTAAGTAAGTAAAATGCATTATATAAAAAAAATTGTGTAAATTTAATTATGAGGCATTAAATAAAAAATCTTAATTTCTGCATTCCCTATGTGTGCAGATTCTATTATGATTTAGTTAATTGATTTTATATCATAAATCATGCAGATTAAAGTATGAAGCATTACATGTATATCGAATTCGTTATTTCTGCATTCCCCATTTATCTCAATATAATGCATATTTTATCAGGTTTAGTAATTAAAATGCATTATACTAAAGATCGTGCAGATTTCATTATGTATTATTATATAAAATCTTTATTTCTGCATTTCCTATTTATCTCGATATTACGCATATTTCTGCAGTAACAAAAACAGTATAGGCATGTTTAACACTTACTAGTAATGCCTCTTATACCTTTGTAACATTCTGATAAACTATAAGTTATATACAACGGTAAAGTACATAACACATGGTAAACGATTTTGATGACATACCTGGTGTAAGTAAGTGATTATCGATGGAAAATTGATTAAATTCTACAGATAGATTCTTTTATTGGTTAATCCAGTGATTTACTTTCTACAATTGGAGGAAGAGTTTTGTAAAGTTATCCAATAATTAGTGAACCCAATTTATCTGACCTTTATCGATGTTCTGTAGTGTATGGACTATATATCTACTGGTAGTAACGGCGAATGGAAACTCATTTAGTATCATTCTTAGCTCTTGTTAGCTGCCATGTAACAGGTTACTACAATAATATGATATAAGTGTTTTGTGATGGATAAATACTGATCTACAAAGTGATAATGGCGGAATCAGAGGAAAAAATCACATGTATCGAGAAAGCTAAAACTGTTGTTATAGCAATGGATGGAAGTGAACAAGCGCTACACGCACTGCAATGTAAGTATGATCATCAAAATTATAAAATATTTTCAATCTTTCATGAAATACATTATACACATAGTTATAGTATTGGGTAATATATTGTCTAGTTATGTATTCATTAAATATATGCAATTCCCCGTAATGTACATTATACCCATCCTGATAGTATTCAGTAACGATAATTTCCTATACTTATAATAAATTGCACCAACAAATTAAATTCTGAAAAGATATGTACCAAATTACGTTTTAAAGAAGTTAAGGTCTTTATGCATATTCTTTTTAAAACTCGAAAAAGAAAAGTTTTTAAAAGCGCAATGCAGTTTTGAAGTATAGCTTTCTTCAAATGAAAAAAATCATTTATTAGACTGGTTCTAATGTTTACACACTCCCATACAAAGTAATACTTAAATAAACTGACCATTGTAAAATTCTATATAACACATTTAATCTATCACCAAAGTACACAGTATCTTAAAGAAACCTATAAAATCAATCATTATGGGTATCGAGATGCCTCGTGAATTATTTTATTAACGTTTTTCTGGACAGAAACCGTTCTGCGGTGTGTGATTTTGACGACCAACATACCTTAACAAAAGCCGTTATGTTTAGTTTTTTGTAAGTAACACATGTGTGCGTATCTACAGCTCCTATAGATCGTAATAAAAGTTACAACTTCTCTAGAAGTTATCAGGAATCAGAATGTTTGTATTCATTAATACTGTATATACATATTGGTTTAATCTATCTACACACTGATAAGTTACTATAGAATGTTGTACCGAAGTTGTTTGATAACAAATACATTAATTCATATGTCCTACCAGATTAATTGTACAAATAGCATCAGACCGTTCATTTTGTATATCGAAATATTATCTTTTATAATAAGAAACTATCTGCTCCCGTCTAAACTGGAAAGTTTTATAATCGGTGGTATGTGTTTATTATGTTATGTCTTGTATTGTTGTTTCATAACCTTGGTGTGTCATTATTGTTATTGTTATTATCGAGTATATTCACCTGTTCTGCGGCTAAACTTCCATATTAAAACAAAACAAACCAATTCATGTCCAAACCACAATCCCTCGAGCAAACATAAGAAAAACATTTGAAAACTGGCAGACTAGTTAGATAGGTGAACTTCCACCAGGGATATGAGACCGAGTGCTCCGGGAGATTAAGCACCTACTGTTTAGCTACACAGGCTATTCAAGAAGGCATTTGTAGGTAACTGCAAAGCTTTTTCTAATGTACCCAAGAACACGAAATATTACAAGACAATGATCCAACAGCAAAACAAGACAACACACACACACACAACACACACACACACACACACATTGAGATCGATGATTATAAAATTCCCGACTTTCGACCGCATACAATTTAATTCTATTGGAAATATGTTATACCAACCTTTTTACTTACATTTCCATTTCAAAAACTAATAAATAGTCCGTCCGTAAATATGCACATGAGGCATAATTGAAAAGTGTGACATATAGTAAACTCACAATACAAAGAGAAATCAAATACATTGTTCTTGTAAAACCGCTAACACCCTTAAACGCTGGTGGAAGAAACTGGAGTGACCGGAGAAATCAATCGATCATAGACAAACGAACAATCTCACATTAGGGTCAACCCAAGTAGGATTCAAGTCCGGGCTGCGGAATGCATTTTGTGCAGTGAGCTAATACATTACACCAACGAGACTCCTGCATGTATATGAAAAAACATGTTAAATAAATGTCGCATGACAAACTTTGATATAAAGGTCATCAAAACCAAAGCTCATCAACGGCAAAGTTATTTTTATTTTTTTTGAATTTTTCACAAAAGATATACATTAGTCTTCCTAAATTTCAAAGCGACACCAAAAACAATGGGGTTTGCCGCTGTACCACGTGATACCCTCTAATGTTTGTGTGGAACACTTATGATTTTCAATGGATATGAAATAACATGAGCTGACGTTTTACCGCGAAAACGACAACTTTTCTTGAATATGTAGCGTTTACGTTTTTCAAAACGTTCCGCATGGATGTTAAGAGGTAATGATCATGTGGTACAGCGGCAAACCCCATTGCTTGTAGCTTTAGTTCTAGAAGATTTGAATTGTAAGATTTTCATTAAGCATGTTAAACGAAACTGCTGCATGTTGTTCCATCAATCATAATTTAATTATAGACAGGACACAGTTATATAACACAATTCTAACGCGTCATTCCTCCCGTGACGGCTGTTTTCTTATTTCTGCTATCTGTGGCGCGTTCTTATGTTGCTTTGGGTAATACAAGTTACACGTTACTCAGTAGCTAATTTCTATACTTAGTAGTGCTTCTAGTAATGTATTGTTGTCTGACAATGTTATCTTGGTGCAATGGAATTCAAAAATTGATTCGTTAAAAAAACTTCCATAAAACGACATGTTTATGTTGTACCTACAAGTTAAGACCATTCAATTATCAGGGATAACGCTTTATTGATTTATAGAGTCTATAGATACTTAACATCATCACAACATATGTAACATGTCGGCTTATGAAATCAACTAGTCAAAATAAATGTCATCTCTTCATCAATATTACGTCGATAAATGCAGCTACTTTTATGTGTTATGTAAGGGAATGTAAGGTTGTTTAATGCAAATTCATTTGATTTATTGTAGGCTTACAAACCACTATTAAAGTGGAAGGAAATTACAACTGAGAAACATATACTTGGTAACAACCAATATAACCTATAACACAATATAATACAAAAAACGACACAAAGGTAGAGAAGGCAAAACTTAAATATATAGAAATATATTATAAGTATACACTGTAAAATTGTATATGTTATAGATATTGAGAAAACTAAAAAAGATTGTAACTTTCTTAACGTTATTCCCTGAGGGGAAAGCTTTTAAAGCCGAAATATCGACTATTAGTAAATTTTATATTATGTTTTTTTTTTTTTTTTTTTTTTTTTTTATTAAGAACAGACATGACGAATCTGTTTAGCGGACTATGTAATTTGATGCCACCTATAAAATGTTAATAGCGAGTTGTCATTGCTGCTGAAAGAACTTTTACCTCGATTAATTTTATATTTGCTTTTTTATTGGTTCATATAGGGTTTTTTGCTTAGCCTATAATTTTTCTATAAAATCAAATAAAAACACTTTTTAATGACCGAATCATAATCTAATCCCAAAAGAAAGTAAATTGAAAATGGTAAATTGAGTTAACACCAGGGAAGAGAGGTCAGATTCTTCAGAAGGGTAAACACTCCCTGTTTTGCTAGCTACATCCATGAAATGTGTAATCGAAACTGAGAATGAAAAGAACATTGAAATATGGGACAGCAAATATATCCAGGGTAATTTTTGATACAGAGACATCATACTTATCATCAATACGGTGATGACGACCATAAAAATATAAGGGGCCTCGATAACCCTAGTATTGCAGAAAGGTTCTTAAAATGTTTGATGTATTTGATGTACCAGAACCGCAGATAATCGAATAAACCAGACAGAAAAACATAGAATGGGCTATTTATTGCAAAAATGTATTTTGCTAGAAGGAAATACATTTGTAACCGTTGTGGGGCTATTATGCTAAATGACACACTTTGTTATAAACGTATCCAAAAACATTGTCATCACATACAACACTATAGCTACGACACAACCATGGTATTTCCAGATCAAGGCTTGCAGAATAGGAAATGCGATAATACAATGTTTATCTGTTGATGCGAGGCAGGTTGACCATGCGTAAATCCTTGTATCTGAAATCACTTAAGCTTTTAATGTCAATAGTCAGTATTGATCAGGTCCTAGAAAAACAGTGTAAGATACCTAACAGGGTACATGTCAGAAAAATCATTAAGTAGCATCATATTGTTATTTTGACAGATATATATCCTCCTAGGATAATGGGTTAAGCTGTTAAGGATCTGGAATGTCGCATATCAGCAGTAATATAAAGTGACATATTGATATATTTCCAGGCAACTTAAATACAGCGACAAATATAATCTCGTTTTACGATAGACCTACTAGATTCGTCCTCATGCTTAATAACAACAGAGATGAGATTGACTTTCTGTATTATTGTATTTACTTTTGATAACACCTCGGTAGTGTAATGGTAAAATCAGAAGTCATTTCGATTTAATATCACCAGCAATCGTCTACTAGTGATAAAGGACATCTACTTCACCTTGTACTTGTTCATCCTCATCCACTTCTACATCATGTACTGATTAATAACAATATACATACTACAAATTCACAAGAGATATAAATCTATATTTATTTGTGAAGGAGCAAAATAATTCATTATTACTTAAAATGACAATCAGATTGATTTTAGGTTAGTCTTCAGCTATGCAGTGCCATTCATATATGCTTGTTTTTGCCCTGTGAAAATGCAATTGAGAAGAAGTTTTCTGAATAGGTTGAAACATGTAGAAGATTTGATTTAATCTTTATATATACTACATCTTTTTTACCAAAGAAGAAATTATTCCTAACCATAAAGAACTTCTTGAATCTCTTACAATGATAGAACCTGACAATCTAACTTGCTGGTGGCATATTTTATAGTTAGCTTTAGAATTGTGATGTGTACATCAATCAGTATGGTTGATTTTATTCTTAATTATACAAGAAAGCAAGCAGTTTAAAAGTAAATTGTTTACTCGTGAATATTGCAAGCCTAGGCTTATCAAGGCCTTCAAAAAGTTGTTTGGCTGTCATCACAATATTGTTGATATGTTTAGTGTCTCTGCTTCTAGGATTGCCATAAATAAATTTGACTTCCAATAGTTTCATGTTCCTTTCACTCAATTTTGATTATACACGTGGTAGGTGTAGCTAGCTCAACAGAAAATGCTTGCTTTTCCGGAGCATCCGATCTCACTTCCCTGGTGGCAAATCACGTGTTTAACGTAACTTGTCAGTTTTAAATTGCTTAAAACAGACATGGATAAGTATGTTTGTTTTTAATTAATCATAATAATTCAAATACTTAGATATATGAGTTAAATTTATTTAACCACCAGCAACATAAAAACAAAATCATTTCAGGACGTTTATTAAATTAGACCACTAAGAAATATTTACTTGAAACAGTCAACAAATACAAGAACACAGCATAACACATGCAAACCCGACAATAATCATCGACTACGCTCTTTGGTGCATCTTGAAATTAAGAAAAATACTTAATATTGGATACACAAAGACACAGTGTTTAGGATACGATGCAATTAAGACTTAAGGTAGTTTTACCCTAGGTATGACACTTTAAAAAACATTACCTAAAATGAATATATAATTGTTTTGTTGTAGTGCATGCATTTTGAGATGAGTTAAGTAATTGAAAAAATAACATCTCTTCTTACTTTCATTTCGTGCTAAGAAACAGTTTTTTATTTACAGTTTTGATATTGTTTTTAAATTTAGCAAGAACCCTGAAGTCTGCACGTCCACTTATACAACCATGAAACGCAATATCTTCGTTCTTAATCAGCCATACATATATAAAATAACGTAAATGAAGTCATACATTAATCAACAAAACATCAAACAATTACTGTGGCAAAAAAGACAAATATATTATTCATATGATTGGTAATTTTACCTTTAAATGTTCAAAAAAAATGTCATCCTGCAATTTAATGTTCTATCTGTGTTTAGCGTTTGAGCATCTACTTCAATATGCAATAACAGGCGACTCGTTTATGCTATCTAGCCCGAAATGAATGCTTTTATAAATACACCAGAAACATTAAATTTACTTTACAGCACCAGACGGTCTTTTCGGAATAAAATTCCTCATCAGTATTGCTTGGATCAAAATTATGAAACCAAAATTGTTTTTAACATTATCTAATAACATGCATTGCAAGATTCTGTTCGTGTAGACATCAAATTAGTTTTAATTGATAATAGCCTATATGATATTGTCAATAATACATCGTGTAATGTAAACCCATTTTTGTACATAATATTTTGGTTGACAAAGAATAATCCGATATTACTAACGTAAAATTGGCTTTGTGTTGTCTTCTTGTTCCGTTTAATGAATGTTTTCAAGGCTAAAGAGTTATATATTTTTCAAATTCTTTATTTCTTTTCTTTTTCTTTATCTTATGAGTATTGATGTTAACCACATTGTACAAGAATATAACGTCAAGAATACACGAAACATCGTGTTTTTTTCCACGATTTGCTTGCGTTATAGAAAGTTATTTTTATCAAACAACGGTAAATTTCTGGATTTAAAACCTCTAGTTCTTTATCAGCGAATGTACATACGTACAGTAAACATTTCATAGTGACTACTAAATGATTATATTCGACAAACTAGAGATGTTTATAAGCTTCTAGTATCTGATTTACTGTAGATTATTACTATTATTGTAATTCCGGTTCACCACAAACAGTTATTATAATTAAAGTTTTGTTATCTTGTCTGATTTTTCTGATTTATTTCGTTCACGCTCTTAGTTTTGTATTTTGTTAGCTATTGCCAAGTATATGTTTCTTCTCAAAACTGCTTTATTTCAACTTAAAAGTTATCATAATACGGAAAATACATTTTTGACTAGTTACATAACTGTAAAATCTTATCCATAATGTATAGATATAATAATGCCTTAATGTATTTGAATATTCATATGATTATTTTAGTCATTTATTACAGCGAAGGCTGAAGTTATTGGATTGATTTCAGTTGGTTTTTAATTCATAAAAATTTTATTACATAAAACGTAATACATTTTTAACACGACATGATTTTTTTTAAAAATGCTGATATCTTATTTATTTATTTATATCATAAGATGCATGATTAAAACCTATCTATTACTGAAGAATCAATCAGTATGCTTGTTTTTATTCTTAATTATACAACGATGCAAACTGTTAACAAAGAAAGCTTATTGAAAATTCCATGGTGAATACATAGACGAACAACAATAATCGAACAAGAGATGATAAGATATTTGGTTTATACCTTATTAGCTATAGTTTTGGACAATTAAACACTTTTTAAAACCTTCTCACTTGATTATATATGTATAAAGTCTCTATCAGGAATTACCTTGGGTATAATAATACGCTATGGTAGAGCTTGTTCCCACTACGGGGACTTTGTACAACGAAGTAGGCTGCTTGCAAATAAATTGTTGACTCAAGACTAGGCTTATCAAGTCCCTCAAAAAGTGTTATGGTCGTCATCACAGAATCGTTGATAAGTTTGGTTCTCTGATTGCTATGGATAAATTTGACGCCACATAGTTCCATGTTCTTTTCACTTAATTTTGATTACAAACGTGATAAGTGTTGCTAGATAATTGGGGGTGCTTACCCTTCCAGAGCACCCAGCCTCACTTCGCTGGTGGATGTTCACAAGTTTAACTTATTCGTCAGTTTTAAAGTTTTTACCTTTTTTCTGGATTGTCATTCGGATATAGATAAGTATGTTTCTTTTTAAGTAATCTAGATCAATTCAATACTTAGACATTTAAGTGCAGGATTTATTTATCCAGCAGTAGCATACAAACAAAACCATTTTTATTTTTTAGGACGTTTATTAAATAAGCAGTTTTAAGAAATATGCACTTGCAACACTTCCAAGAACACAACATAATACACGCAAAACCTACAATAATCATATACTTCTCTCTTTGGTGCCTCTAAATAAAACATGAAATTAATATAAATACGTAATATTTAATACACAAACATGAGATTGTGTTTTGAAAACTATGCAATTAAGACTAAGCTAGTTTACCCTAGTTATGGCACTTTAAAAAACATTGCCTCAAAATGAATTTTATAAGTGTTTTGTTGTAGTGCATGCATTTTAGATAAGATTAATAGTTGAAAAAATAACCTCTCTAGTTACTTTCATTTATCGTTGAGAAACACTAATGAATTGTTTTCATATACAGTCTTAATATTGTTTTTAATTTTGGCAAGAACCCCTAAGTCTGCACGTTCACTGATATAATCATGAAGCGCAATAACTTCGTTCTTAAGCATCCATATAGATATTAAATAACGTAAAAGAAATCATAAATTAATCAACAAAACATCAAAAAAAATTATTGTGGCAATAAAGACAAATATATTATTCATATGATTGGTAATTTTACCGTTAAATCTTCATAAATAATCTTATCCTGCAAATTAATGATTAATATCTGTGTTTAGCGTCTGAGTATCTACTTCAATTTGCAATAACAGGCGACTCGTCTATGCTTTCTTGCCCGAAACAAACGCAGAGGTCAGATTGTAATAAATGATTTGACAAATACCCCAGAAAAAAGTTTGATTGATTATGAATAATACCTAGCAATTTAATAATTGACCGTGGTTAAAATGTTCAATCATGTGCATTAATTACCGTACATATTATACCAGTTTTAATTTTACAGCACTAGACGGCCGTTTCCAAATACAATTGCTCTTCAGTAGTGATTGGATCAAAATTATGAAACCAAAATTATTTTTAAGATAAACTAATAACATGCAGTGCAAAGTTTTATTCGTGTAGACATCAAACTAGCTTTAATTAATATTAGCCTATATAATGATATCAATAATACATAGACTTATGTAATCCTATTTCTATGCGTGACACTAGTGTACAAAGAATAATCCTATATTACTAACATAAAATTGGATTTGTGTTGTCTTCTTCTTAAGTGTTTTGGATATAGCAAAGGCTTGAAAGTTATATATTTTTTTAAATTCTTTATCTTTCATGAATATTGATGTCAATCAAAATATACAATAATATCATGTCAAGAATACACAAAACCTAGTTCCTTATCAGCGAATGTACTTATGCGCAATAAACATTTCTTAGTGACTTTCTAGATAATTATCTCTAATCACACTGGAGATGTTTATTAGTTACTATCAGATTTACTGTAGATTATTACTAGTGGTTCTTGTTCACCACAAATTGGGATTACTATTAAAATTTGTTATATTTGTTATTTGTTGTCAACTTTCCTTTTTATATAGTAATATACCTGCTTCTCCTGCTTATGGTGTAATCAAAATTGTGCAAAAAGAACATGGAACTATGGGACGTCAAATATATCCAGGGCAATTCTGGAGACGTCAAACGTATCAACAATTCTGTGATGACGGCCATAAAATGAGGGCCTTGATAAACCTAGGCTTGCAATATCTTGAGTCAACAATTTATTTGCAAGCAGCCTACTTCGTTGTACAAAGTCACTGTTTAGGGAACAGGCTCTTCCATAGCGTATTAATTTGGACATAAATACAACATAAGCAGGAGAAGCAGGTATATTGCTGCATAGAAAAGGAAAGTTGGCAATAGGAAAATAGAAGTCATCACGTTTGTCATAGAGTTTCAATTGTAGCAGTATCCAGTTTTAATTTAACAGCAATAGACAGCCGTTTCGAAATACAATTCCTCATCAGAGTTGCATGGACCAAAATTATGAAACCAAAATTGTTTTCAAGATACCTAAAAGAAACAAAATCTATTTTACCAAGTATATAATATGATTAAATGGAGAGGCGAACTATTACGCAATTGCATCTTCGTGATTATTTTCACATCATTGCAGTTGTAATATGGACAAATGATTGCAAATTGTATCATTGAAAGGTTATAAATAATCTCCAAGTGGTTTAATGCACATTCATTATAGAGGGTATGACTATCCACTTCAATTTCAAGCAAAATATGCCTTAATTATGTTATCTCATCCGAAACACTCCGAGAATCCGTTCCAGATATCTTAGAAGAACTGATTTGTATTAAAGGAAATAAAATTGCATTTAATTTTAATGTAATGGTACTAGAAAGATTAGTTTTATCTTTTTAAATGCAGTTGTAATTTTATTGTAGAAATATTCATTCGAACGGAATTAAAAATCCATCACTTTTTATTATCAAAAATTTCACTGTTTATGGACATGAAACATTTTACGATAACAACTTGGTATTCAGAAAGATTATTAAAAATAAATATAGTCGCAATCAATTCGTAATCAATACAGTCCAGTTTATTGATTGAAGGCATGTTCTAGAAAAAAGTAAATGTACCAAAAAACAATAATCAAAATAGTGAGCAAACAAAGATATATTAGGAACATTTCTATTTAGACAGCATTGGTTTGAATAACAGAGATTATTGTTTATGCTTTTGTCGAATTACTGTGGAAAAATGAAATACTTTTTATGTAAGCATATGCATGTAATGTATTTCATTTATATGTATATACTTAGTTAAATATCAACCGAAGTTAACAGGAGTTAAGACGTTATATTTCTTACATATGACGTTCATGTCGATAGAATCTGGAACACACCTGTAAAATACATTAACTCTCTGCTTTAATTTTAACATGGTTTAATGCATTTAGATAATCCCTTTGAAATACTCCTATGGATATATGCAATATGTAACATTTTTAACCATTTGAAACATTGCCAAAATAAATGATAGTAATTCAAGACTTTTATGAGTTGCCAGTTTGTATATATTTTCTTTTATAATAATATTTCTGATTATAAATCGCGAAAGCGAAAGAAATTTGTAACTGAATCATACAGTGTATGCTTTTCACAACAGACAATACATAAACCACACAACAATTACCGCTTGAAACATCATAACGCAGGGTAAATTTTACCTACGCCACGCGATATTTCTGTATAATATTTTCAGTTGATAACCAATATATGATATCTAGGTTTAGCTTCTTGATATCATAATAAAGCAGTCTCGGAAACATTTTGCAGAGTTCTTACAGAGAACTGAAGTTATCTTACTGTTGTTCTGAATCACTAAGTATTATTGAAATCGGACGTTAAAGATGAAATGTCTGAAAAAAAATCCACTACAAACATATTCTGTCCAAGGATATTTTTTAAGAATTGCACCAAAGTTTGATCTGCTACACAGTGTCTCTCTGCGTGTAAAATATTTCAAAATAATTAAGTCTACACTTTTATTGTTTGTTTACGTATAAGTAAATACTTTTGTTAAAAATTGTGACTTTGATGAGTATTTTGTGTATCTTAGGGGATTAAGTAATCTTGATACATCTTTTACAGAAATAATAAGATAAGAACCATTGTTGCAGTTAGTAAAACTAGATCTTTTCTCTATCTTAATCAGTCAGATAAATGCAATACATTCAAATTTGAAATTGAAGTACTTATAATATTTTGGTTTTATGCCATTGACTCTTTATCCTACTGGAAGAAAAGCTTCATCTGGAGTACAAATGTATCACAAAAAATATTTTTCACTAATAATATTTTTGTTCAATGTGATTGATAAAGCCAGAACATTCATTAGTCATTAACATCATAAAACAACAAAATGATGAACATAAGTAATGGTAACAGTTGTTTGTACCTGTAACAGACAGTCAAGAAAAGTTGACTGATTGTTGTTGATACAGTTCAAATAATTTTTGATTTTATTATTAGTCTCAGCTCGTGTAAATTGGTCTAAAGCAAAATAATTAGATTGCAGGTTTTACTCAATTTTGAATATTTCTGGTGTAAACAGAAATTACGCATACTCGTTAATATAAATTAGCAAATGGAAATAAAGTGTATTGAACAAGGAAATTATTATAGGATTATGTAATTAAAAAGCCAAACGGTGATGTAAATGTGTCTGGCCAATACAGTTACAGAATAACTGTCGTGATAAAGAGAAATATGTCATTTAGTTGATTGCAAATTTTACAATATCAATGTTCAAACTCCAACATAATCCCTATAGGGACATTAATCATTTAAGTAAGTAAATGCTCGCATCAATTGTCTTATTTGACCATCTGTGTCGTAATAACACTGGATAGTTCAACTTGTTGCTACGCAACGTTGGTTGTTTTTCGAGACTGGTGTTGTACTTTTTGGTGTTATTAATCTCAATGGTTCCCTAAGTTAGTCTTAATTTCAGTTTTATTTGGATACCGTTTTAATATCTTTAGTTATGATCGCATTACCCAACTCGTCTCTTAAGGCAAAATGATGATTATTTATTCATTACTATGAAAACTAAATATAACAGACAATATACAATACTTTATCTGACGATTACGTCTTGTGTCTAATTATCACCACAATTAGGTTGTGTGATAGACAGAAGTACCGTTTATATCTTATCAACTTAATACGTACAAATTGTTTTGATTAGTGAAGAGCAAACACGTAATATATAAAAATTCAACCAATCAAACCCCAGACATTAATTACGATGTTTGTCTGTTACATTAGAACGATAATGGCAATTTAAACGAAAGATCATTTTCACTTAATTTATGGGTGTTATTTGCAACGCAACTACTCCAGTAAATCGAAAATATTTCAACAAGTGTGTTTTTGTTCAGACTGATGTTGTATTCCTTGGTGTTATTACAAATCGAATGATGATATTATACTCAACTGTTCACTAAGCTAGTCAAAATTTCAGTTTCATTTCTAATACCGTTTTAATGCCTTCAGATATGATTGCATTACTGTACGCGTCTCTTAACACAAAATAATGATTATTTTTTCATCGTTATAAAAACAAGATATCACAGACAATATGCAAGGATTACACCTTGTGTCTAATTATGTTCACGATTAGTTTGTGTGATAGGTAGAAGTACCATTTCTATATCCTATCAACTCAATACGTACAAATTGTTTTGATGAGTGAAGAGCAAACAAGTAGTATAAAACTTTTATGCACGTAATCAAATCTAGGTCACCAAGTTGTTTACAAAAGACGTTTTATGAAAAAGTATGCATGTCAATTGTCTCAAAATGATGGCAATTAAAATGAACGATCGTTTTAACTTACGTTTTAGGTGTTATTTGCTATGGAAGAGCTTATCCCCACAATGGGGACTTTTTACAACAAAGCAAGCTGTTTACATCTCAAATGTTGACTAGGGGATATTTCAAAGACTGTTCTTATCAAGGTCCACATAATAATGTCGAGCCCTACGTTCCTTTGGTGTAGATGTATCTGAGTAAATAAGAGTAACGCCCTCGCCTCCCTACTGGAAGTTCACATGTTAAACTTAATTTCCAACTTTTAAAAATTTGTTTTATAATGTAAGATGTATGTGCATTTGTTAGACAAATAAATATCAATAAAACAATTATCATGAATAAATTAAGACACCACTGATTAATAGTAATAACAATTTTACGAATCATTTAGGTTCAATATTCCGAATACTCAGACATTCTTCTAGCGAGTTTTACGTGTTGGTTGATAAAATCATCATTGGCAAGCTGCTGATATTATTTTTACGGGTTCACGGAATAAGTCAAGAAAGTGCGTTATGATCATCACTCATAACATAACTGCTTAACATGTACGTATTGTTTCGTCTCTATCAACCTATATTTTGGTAACTTACAATATTATTGGTACTGCTGAATAAACACTTAACACATGATGCAAATTATGTTCAGGGACAATTTGTGTATAGCGGTAAAGTATTACAACTGTAACGTACTATTTTATAAAAATTTTACTGAATGCATAATTGTTATGCCCAGCTATATACGCTCGGATAGTCTCTTAAATAGTTTTTTTTTGTTACTTTCGATATTTAACCAAATACTAATGTACATATGGTAAAATACAAATTGCATAATTCTTAAAGCGTGTTTGTTTTTATACAAATTATTAAACTCCGCAGTTCTGTCATCCAAGATACTTCTACACGTTATATGCAATTGTTAAAGTTTACAGTGTTACATAAGTGCATCTCCATAAATCACTTTCAAAGAATAATTGCGTCAATACAGACAATGTGTTACTCATTTAATTAAGTTGTGCCATTAAAAGTGCTAAAATGAACATTTAAATAGTTCACTGCATTAGCTGTAAAGTTCACTTGAAAACTGCATAAGTTTGAAATAAAAGACGGTTTACCAATGACTTCTCGTCAGAAATATCAATACAAAATTCAAGTTTAATTTAGATTAACAAGTTTCATTTCGAAATAGAACACGATTCTTGTCAGAAGAACCAATGCAAAGGTCAAGTTGAAGTCAGTTTGAAAATGGATTAGTTTACGCGTATGTTGTAAGAAATACAAGACAACTTCAATTATCAGTAGTATTGACTTATGTTTACCATTGTTCTTTTATTCCCTGTTATATTTTATTTTGGTATGTTTTTTTGTTTCTTGATATTGGTCATTGCAATTGTTTACCAAATATGTGTTTGATTTACATGCATTAGTTGTTCTTTGCTCTTAGTTGAATATTGCTAAGTAAATATTTCCTCAGTTAAAAACTGATTCATTCACCTTCATATCCGAGATGTTTTTGGCAGATTAAATTCAAATGAGATATTATCAACACATTACGATTGATATAAATACTTTAATGAATTGTATTTAGAATACAATCTGTACTCAACAACACATGTCACGTAAGGCTATTTGTCTTCAACAACACCTATTACACAAAACTTTATTGACTAGATTATAAATTCTCCTATTAATTAAAATATGAGAGCAAAATGGTAAAATAATATATAATTTACATTCTGCACAAAATCATAGACTTTTAAAATTTGGTTACCTTTTCATATAGGTAAAAATATATCCTAGTAATATTGGTCAAAGTGCTATTACAACAATTACACAATAAATATGCATTTAAAGTTAAACAGGATGCATTTAAAGAAAATATTAAACAAAATTTCAGATATATTGAATGTTTTCTGAAACCAAAATCAAAACCTATAGGATAGACATGTAGGCTATTGCTACTTGAACAGGTCAAAATCGCTCAACCTGATTGCACTTAAGTAAAGTGTAAATGTGGATATTATACCTTAGAAGTAATACAATATAATTATGATGAACATTCTAGATGTTGTCTAAATCGTTTTGAACGCTTAGCATACGTGACTGTCTGCATAAATGTTAAATAATATTTATACCTAGTTAAAACAAGTTTCCGTGGAAAATGATTTTATCTATAAAGAAATAAATAGAAAATTAAGAAATAATAAAGTCTGACGTATTAGTTTATCTATCGCTACAGCAAAATTCTAATGCGTATTTTCACTTTAGACTTCAAATATATTACACTTTAAAATATAAATTTAAATACAACTTATCAGCTATGACAACTTCAATCCAAACATGTAAGGATTTCTCATTGGTTCACGTGCACTAAACATTTATATTTTATGGGTGATATAAGTTTGAGGGTACTGTAACCCTTTTAGAGAAATTTTGTATTTTTGTATCTTAAGTTATTGACGGGTGTAACTTGCTACACAGAATGCGCTTACCGTTCTGGAACATTTGGTCACACTTTATTGGTAGAAGTTCATGTGTTAACTTTCTTTACCAGTTGCAAAGTTTTTACTTTGCTTTGTTATAGAGATTTGGTGTGTTTGTTTTTAAATAAAAATTAATGAAGATTGTGATGTAATGAGTTGTGCAAGGCCTAACATTAGAAATAAGCATTATTCTGTTTTTGTTTTGTGTTTTAGCAATAATCTACAATGTGTTAAATCATTACTTTAAAACTGTTAATCTCATTATTAATGGAGTCATTTAGTATAGTTTGTGAGAGCAGTAATAACAATCATTTCAAGTTGACTAACTGACTCGACTCACTTAACAGAGTAGAAAACAGTAATCTTTTATTGCATACTATTACTTAGATGTAGTTTAAGATTATCATTTTGACCTCGTTCCAAGATTATGTTTAATCTGCATTTAGTGCATTTTAACAACATTATTCTGTTACAACAAAAGACATGTAAACTCAAAATACCTCTCATCCATCCCTTATTTGTGTTAAACTCATTATTCTGAATATAATTGGTACAATTATTACTTTTCGGGTATTTAACCGTTACATAACAATAATACCAATCATTCCTGGCTGTGAAACAAAGCAACGGTAATTTATACTGCGATCCGTATTTAATGATAATGTATATTATTCAATTTGCTTCAGTTGAAGGTATAATGTACTTGTATTTATATTGATAAAATGCATTTGTGTCCGTACGGCGCAGATTCGAATGCCAGCAACTAAAACTGCAGTTTCATTTAGTTGCACTTTTAGAAGTTCATATTGCTGAAACTTTGATGTTTCCATTTATACGTAATTTAGCTGCAAATTTGTTTTGTTATATTTGTCTGTCGTTTTAACGATTTGCTTTGTTTTGATTTCTGAATAAGCTTAACCTTATTACTATGTGTATACTAAATGATAATCTTTTGCCCAATATTAAATCAATGATCAATAAAACTTTCTCAACAATATATGGATACACGACATACTGTGACAAGTACATTGAATAAATAATAAAACAGATACCGGCCGTACCGTAGATCTCCCCACTTCATCCTCAGTTATAAGAAGATGTTCTGATCACTTCATTACATGGTATATACACAACCCATAAACAAGACACGATTATAGTACATGTAGTAATGACTGAAAGATGAATATTATTTTCATACAAATTGCTTGCATTTCTTCTGTCAGAAATAATAAGCATACTACAACATCAGCTAAATGTTTGCATTTTCAAAACCATGTGATATGGTACCACACAAACATTATTTCAGTTTAGTAGAAACCAACATAACATACTAAACTTCTGATAATGTTGTAAGAAATGATTACCAGAAATATTTTTGTATCTTATAAACTTATATTTAATGATATATAAACAGTCGAATTAAAGAAAACTAAATGAATATACATTACGCTAAACAATAAGTCATATAACATGTCTTTTTAAGAAAACTATTGATCATAGTATGCAAAATCGATTTTCACAAAATTAGAATAAATTCTCAATATTCGCAGTTTGCTTTGTGCTTAACTTTCTAGAACGCTTTGTGGATTTGCTTTTATTATTTCCAGTTGGAGTATATTTTTCTGAATGTGGATGGACCTCGTATTAATTCAAAACAAAAAACAAACATATTAATCTAAGTCTAAATCATAACCGCAAAGCAAAGTAGAAACTTTGAAACTTGCAGATGAAGTTAAATATATTAAGTTTCACTAGAGAAGTAATGCTTGGTGCCCATTAGGGTAAGTGCTTACACTTTAGCCACATTTGTAATTAAACTTCAGAATGGAAATAACAATGCACTATGGGACGTCAAATATGTCCAGGATAATTTTGAATACAGCGACATCATACATCATCAATATTGTTATGATGGTAATAAAAACCTTTGAAGGCATTGACTTTAAAATAATTAATCTGGCAAAACTCTTTTGGTCTTTACTCAATATACATATTTGTTTAAGGACTTTGTTTAATTCGTTGCAATATCATATTTATGCTATCCACAACTCAATTAATATAAATATAGACATTTCTCATATTTTGACCATGGTGCTGACTTATTAATATTTGCCCATTGTATAAATCAATTAGGTTGATATTAATACATAAATTGATTTCTAATCATATCCACGATAGCAAAACGAATTAGTATTTCCTGATAAACCAGGTTTCATCAAATTATAATTTTGTAATAAAAACAAGTTGATATTAAATAAAATTATCTGGGGACAATAGATAAAAAGAGCTACATATTAAGGTATTTTTATTGATTTCATATGAACCAAATTATCTGGGAATATACTCATATGTATTTACGTTTTTATGTACACCGGATTATTGAAAAACTCTTTATTCTTTATAAAGCAACGCATGATCTAAAATGCTTTGTTATACCTAACATAAGTATAAATAAAACCGAACACCTGGAACTCAACCCTGTTTTACCCGTGTGATAATAATGAGTATCCGAATCAACCAGGTGTGATGTACATCTACCTGAGGTACATTTAGGTATAGATACAACATATTGGTTTTTCTCTGTTGTGAAAAACGACAAAAGTATCGGTATATACATGTTTTGTAATTCATGTTCAAGCCAGTACACCTCATATGCTTGATAGGTGATAAGATTTTATTTACAGGAATATCAAAATAAGCACCAATATTACAATACTTGATGTTATATTAAAGAAAAATAGCAACTCCTCGCGACTATCTAAGTTGACTGAAACAATAGTAGTAAATTGATTTTATATCTAAAATCGTAAAGATTAAATTATGAGGCATTACGGTATATAAAAATCGGATTTTTTTCTGCATTCTGTATTTATCTCGATATTATGCATATTTCTGCAGTAACAAAAAACAGTGCAGGCATATTTAACACTTACTAGTAGTGCCCCTTATAACTATGTAGCATACTGATAAACTATAAGTTATAAACAACGGTAAAGTACATAACACACTGACAGCATGCCTAATCTAAGTAAGTGTTTATCGATGGAAAATTGATTAAATTCTACAGATAGATTATTTTATGTTTAATCTAGTGATTTACTTTCTACAATTGGAGAAAGAGTTTTGTAAAGTTATCGAATAATTAGTGAACCCAATTTATCTGACCTTTATCGATGTTCTGTAGTGTATGGACTATATATCTACTGGTAGTAGCGGCGAATGGAAACTCATTTAGTATCATTCTTAGCTCTTGTTAGCTGCCATGTAACAGGTTACTACTATAATATGATATAAGTGTTATGTGATGGATAAATACTAATCTAAAAAGTGATAATGGCGGAATCAGAGGAAAAAATCACATGTATCGAAAAAGCCAAAACCGTTGTTATAGCAATGGATGGAAGTGAACAAGCGCTACACGCACTGCAATGTAAGTATGATAATTATTAAATTATTAAATATTTTCAATCTTCCATGACCTACATTATACACATAGTTATAGTATTGGGTAATATTTTTTCTAGTTAACTATTCATTAACTATATGCAATTTTCCGTAATGTACATCATACCCATTCTGATAGAATTAAGAACTGATAATTTCCTATACTTATAATAAATTGCAACAAAAAATTAAATTCTGGAAAGATATGTACTAAATTACGTTTTAAAGAAGTAAAGATCTTTATTCATATTCTTTTTAAAAGTCCAAAAAAGGAATGTTTTAAAAACGTAACACAAGTTCTGAAGTATAACTTTCTTCAAATGAAAAAATCATTTATCAGACTGTAAGTATTTACAAACTCCCATACAGAGCGATACTTAAGTAAACTGACCATTGTAGAATTCTATATAACACATTTAATATATCCCTATATATATTTAAGTACACAGTGTCTTCAAAAAACCTATAAAATCAATCATTATGGGTATCGAGATGCCGATTTTTTTCTCGTGAATTATATTATTAACGATTTTCTGGACAGAAACCGTTCTGCGGTGTGTGATTTTGACGGTCAACATACCTTAACAAAAGCCGTTATGTTTTCATTGAAAATTGGAGTTTTTTTGTAAGTAACACATGTGTCCGTATCTACAGCTTCTATAGATCGTAATAAATGTTACAGTAGGAGTTATCATAAATAAGAATGTATGTATTCATTAATACTGTATATACATATTGGTTTAATCTATCTACACACTGATAAGTTACTATAGAATGTTGTACCGAAGTTGTTTGATAATAAAGACATTAACTCATATGTCCTATCAGATTAATTGTACAAATAGCATCAGACCGTTCATTGTGTATATCGGTATTTATCGAAATACCATATTTCATAATTAGAGATTATCTGATTTCATAAAAACTGGAAAGTTTAATAATCAGTGGTATGTGTTCATTATGTTATGTCTTGTATTGTTGTTTCGTTACCTTGTTGTGCCATTATTGTAATTGTTATTACCACGTATATGAACTTTTTCTGCGGCTACAGCTATAGACTTCCATATCAAAACCAAACAAACCAGTTCATGTCCAAACCACAATCCCTCAAGCAAAAAATATTAATAAGGAAAACATTTGAAAACTGACAAAATAAGTTCAATCCGTAAACTTCCAGCAGGGATATAAAGCCGGATGCTCCGGGAGATTAAGCATCTACTGTTTAGCTAGCTACACCCGCTATTCCAGGTAGACATTTGCAAGCAACTGCAAGACTTGTTCCAATGCATCCAAGAACACGAAATAATACCAGGTAATGGTACAACAGCCAAACAAGACACTACAATTCACACACATATATTGAGATTATTATAAAATTCCCGTCTTTTGACAGCATACAAGTTAATTCTGTTGGAAAGATATTAGTATCAACCTTCTTACTTTATTTCCATCTAACAAAATTATAAATTTTCCGTCCATAAATTTGCAATTGAGGCATAACTAAAAATACTATGTGACATATAGTAAACTGACAATACAATGAGAAATCAAATACATTGTTCTTGTAAAACCGCTAACATCCTTAAACTCCGGTGGAAGAAACTGGAGTGACAGTAGAAATTCACTGACCATAGACAAACGAACATTCTCACAATAGGATCAACCCAAGTAAGATTCGAGCTCGGGCTGTGGAATACATTTTGTGCAGTAAGCCGATTCATTACACCAACGAGACTCCTGTATGTATATGAAAAAACATACGTTAAACTAAGGCAAATCAAACTAATCCGCAACACAAACAAATAATATAAAAGTCGTCAAAACCAAAGCTCATCAACGCCAAAGTATTTTTATTTTTTGAATTTTCACACAAGATACACAATAGTTTTTTTCTAAATTTCAAATGGACAGCAAATACAATTGCTTGTAGTCTTTATTTTAAAAGGTTGGGATTATAAGATTTTCATTAAGATGTTAAACGAAACTGCTACGTGTTTCTCCATCAATCATATTTTGATTATAAATAGTACAGTTATATAACACAATTCTAACGCGCCATTCCTCCTGTGACGGTTGTTTTTTTAGTTCTGCCATCTGTGGTGCGTTCTTTTGTTGCTTTGGGTAATTCAAGTTACACGTTATTCAGTAGCTAATGTCTATACTCAGTAGTGTTTCTAGTAATGTATTGTTGTCTGACAATGTTATCTTGGTACAATGGAATTCAAAAATTGATTAGTAAAAAAAACACCTCCATAAAACGACCGTGTGTATATGTAGTACCTACAAGTTAAGACCATTCAATTATCAGGGATAACGCTTTATTGATTTATAGAGTCTATAGATACTTAACATCATCACAGCATATGTAACATGTCGGCTTATAAAATCAATTAGTCAAAATAAATGTCATCTCTACATTAATATTACCTACGTAAAGTTAGTTACTTCGTGTGTGAAGTAAGAAAAAGTAATATAGTTCAATGTAAAATCTGTTGAATCATTGTAGGTCTACAAACAACTAAATTGCAACTGAGAAACGCATACTTTGTAATCATCATAAACTAATCCATAATCCGAATCACAATCAGAAGAGAAACTGAAAAGTTAGGTTAAACACGTGGACTTTGTCCATAGAATGAGATCGGGTGCTATGGAAAGGCAAGCACCTCATGTTTAACAACCAATACAACAACAAAAAAACCAAGAAAATAATACAAAAAATAACACAAATGTAGAGAGGACAAGACTTTAATATATAAAATTATATAAGTATACATTGTACAATGTAATACAGATTGAGAACAGTGATCATAAAATTTCCGATTTTAACAGGCATGGAGAAAACGTCTAGTGTCGTTGTAATAGTGCTATGTAATTTAATACTACCTATAAAATGTGAAAATAGTTGTTGTCACTGTTCCCAATGGAAACTTTACCTCCGTAGTGACAATTTCCTGTTCATTGGCTTTTTTTGGCTTAGCCAGTTATTTTTCTGTAAAATCAAACATACTTTTTCGTGACCAAATCTTAATCCCAAAAGAAAGTAAAAAACAAATTAAAAATGGTAAATTGAGTTAACACGTGAATGTCCTTCAGAGAAGAGAGGCCGGATTCTGCAGAAGGGAAAACACCTCCTGTTTTGCTAGCTACATCCATGAAGTGTGAAATCGAAATTGAGAATGAAAGGGACATAGAAATATGGGACGGCAAATATATCCAAAGTAATTTTGGATACAGAGACATCAAACTTATCATCAATATCAGGATGACGACCATAAAAAATATTTGGGGCCTTGATAATGCTAGGATTGCAGAAAGGTTCTTAAAACGTTTGATGTATTTGATGTACCACAACCTCAGCTAATTGGGTAATCCAAACAGAGAGAAAAATATAGAATGGGCTATATATTGCAAAAATGTACTTTGTTAGAAGGAAGCTAATGTGGAAATACATTTGTAACCGTTGGGGTCTATTATGCTAATTGACACATTGTTATAAACGTATCTATCTAAAATTATTGTCATCGCATATTACACTATAGCTACGGCACAACCATGGTATTTCCGGATCAAGGTTTGAAGAAAAGGCAATACGATAATACAGTGTTTATCTGTTGATGTGAGATAGGTTGACCATGCGTAAATCCATGTATCTAAAACCACTCTAGCGTTTAATGTCAATAGTCAGTATTGATCAGGTCATAGAAAAAATAGTGTAAGATATCTAACAGGGTACCTGTCTGAAAAATCATTAAGTAGTATCATATTGTTATTTTGACAGATATATATCCTCCTAGGATAATGGGTTAAGCTGTTAAGGATCTGGAATGTCGCATATCAGCAGTTATATAAAGTGACATATTGATATATTTCCAGACAACTTAAATACAGCGACAAAAATAATCTCGTTTTACGATAGACCTACTAGATTTGTCCTCATGCTTAATAATAACAGAGATGAGATCGACTTTCTGTCTTATTGTATTTACTTTTGATAACACCTCGGTAGCGTAATGGTAACATCAGAAGTCATTTCGATTTAATATCACCAGCAATCGTCTACTCTTGATAAAGGACATCTACTTGACCTAGTACTTGTTCATCCTCATCCACTTCTACATCTTGTACTGATTAATAACATTAAACATACTACAAATTGTCAAGAGATATCAATCTATATTTGTCTGTGAAGGAGCAAAATAATTCATTATTAGTTAAAATAACAAACAGTAATATAATAACAATAATTCTCATTGATTTTGGGTTAGTCGTCAGCTGTTTATGTATGCTTATTTTTGCCCTGTGAAAATGATTTTTTAGTAAGCTGTGGTATATACATGAACTGATTAATCTTTATATATATAACTACAACCTTTTTTACCAAAGTCGAAATCATTCCTAACCATAAGGAACTTCTTGAATCTCTAATAATGATAGAACTTGACAATCTTACTTGCTGGTTACATATTTTATAGTTTGCTTTAAAATTGTGATTTGTACACCAATTAGTATGCTTGTTTTTATTCTTAATTATACAACGATGCAAACTGTTAACAAAGAAAGCTTATTGAAAATTCCATGGTGAATACATAGACGAACAACAATAATCGAACAAGAAATGATAAGATATTTGGTTTATACCTTATTAGCTATAGTTTTGGACAATTAAATATTTTTTAAAACCTTCTTACTTGATTATATATGTATGAAGTCTCTATCAGGAATTACCTTGGGTATAATAATACGCTATGGTAGAACTTGTTCCCACTACGGGGACTTTGTACAACGAAGTAGGCTGCTTGCAAATAAATTGTTGACTCAGGGATATTGCAAGACTAGGCTTATCAAGTCCCTCAAAAAGTGTTATGGTCGTCATCACAGAATCGTTGATAAGTTTGGTGTCTCTGATTGCTATGGATAAATTTGACGCCACATAGTTCCATGTTCTTTTCACTCAATTTTGATTACAAACGTGATAAGTGTTGCTAGATAATTGGAAGTGCTTACCCTTCCAGAGCACCCAGCCTCACTTCGCTGGTGGATGTTCACAAGTTTAACTTATTCGTCAGTTTTAAAGTTTTTACCTTTTTTTCTGGATTGTGATTCCTATATAGATTAGTATGTTTCTTTTTAATTAATCTAGATCAATTCAAAACTTAGATATTTAAGTGCAGGATTTATTTATCTAGCAGCAGCATACAAACAAAAATCTCTTTTATTGTTTTAGGACGTTTATCAAATAAGTGGTTTAAAGAAATATGCACTTGCAACACATTCAAGAACACAACATAATACACGCAAAACCTACAATAATCATATACTTCTCTCTTTGGTGCCTCTAGATAAAACATGAAATTAATATAAATACGTAATATTTAATACACAAACATGAGATTGTGTTTTGAAAACTATCTAATTAAGACTAAGCTAGTTTACCCTAGTTATGGCACTTTAAAAAACATTGCCTCAAAATGAATTTTATAAGTGTTTTGTTGTAGTGCATGCATTTTAGATAAGATTAATAGTTGAAAAAATAACCTCTCTAGTTACTTTCATTTATCGTTGAGAAACACTAATGAATTGTTTTCATATACAGTCTTAATATTGCAAGAACCCCTAAGTCTGCACGTCCACTGATACAATCATGAAGCGCAATAACTTCGTTCTTAAGCATCCATATAGATATTAAATAACGTAAAAGAAATCATAAATTAATCAACAAAACATCAAAAAAAATTATTGTGGCAATAAAGACAAATATATTATTCATATGATTGGTAATTTTACCGTTAAATCTTCATCAATAATCTTATCCTGCAAATTAATGATTAATATCTGTGTTTAGCGTCTGAGTATGTGCTTCAATTTGCAATAACAGGCGACTCGTTTATGCTTTCTTGCCTGAAACAAACGCAGAGGTCAGATTGTAATAAATGATTTGACAAATACCCCAGAAAAAAGTTTGATTGATTATGAATAATACCTAGCAATTTAATAATTGACGGTGGTTAAATGTTCAATCATGTGCATTAATTACAGTACATATTATACCAGTTTTAATTTTACAGCACTAGACGGCCGTTTCCAAATACAATTGCTCTTCAGTAGTGATTGGATCAAAATTATGAAACCAAAATTATTTTTAAGATTAACTAATAACATGCAGTGCAAAGTTTTATTCGTGTAGACATCAAATTAGTTTTAATTAATATTAGCCTATATAATGATATCAATAATACATAGACTTATGTGATCCCATTTCTATATGTGACACTAGTGTACAAAGAATAATCCGATATTTCTAACATAAAATTGGATTTGTGTTGTCTTCTTCTTAAGTGTATTGGATATTGCAAATGCTTAAAAGTTATAATTTTTTTAAATTCTTTATCTTTCATGAATATTGATGTCAATCAAAATATACGATAATATAATGTCAAAATACATTATGTTTTTCAACGATTTGCTTGCGTTATAGAAAGTCATTTTTAGCAAACATCGGTATATTTTTGGATTTAAAATCTCTAGTTCCTTATCAGCGAATGTACTTATGCGCAATAAACATTATTTAGTGACTTCCTAGATAATTATCTCCAATCACTGGAGATGTTAAATAGCTACTATCAGATTTACTTTAGATTATTAGTTGTGGTTCTTGTTCACTACAAACGATGATTACAATTAAATTTTGTTATCTTGTCTGTTTTTTCTGATATATTTCGTTCAGGTTTTTAGTTTTGTATTTTGTTAGCTATTACCAAGTATATGATTTATCTGCAAACTGCTTAATTTCAACTTAGAAGTTATCATAGTCTGGAAAACACATTTTGATTAAAGTTACATAATTGCAAAACCTTATCCATAATGTATTTATATAATAATTTTGCCTCAATGTGTTCGAATATTCATATGATTTTTACGATATTTATTACAGTGAATGCTGAAGTTATTGAATTTATTTCAATTTTTTAATTCAAAACAATTTTATTACATAAACGTTATAACAAGAAATTATTTTTTAAATGTTTATGTCTTATTTATTTATATCATAAGATGCATTATTAAAACACATCCATTAATGAGGAATAATTTTCTATTATCACTATGTACGTATCGTATGTCAATTCCTCCTGAGAGGAGACACAAGTCTTGGATACATGTACTTTAATCAAAATGTCTGTATTTAAACTGTTTCTTTTATTTTTTAATATAAGCGTACATATTTGAATTTGTGACCTGAATAATTTTAACTATTATCAATTTCAAAATCTTGTCATTTAATATCATTTTGTCATTATACCAGGTGTTTCCCCGAGACCAGTTTTGTTGGATATGTTTAAATTATTTGTCTCTATCTTTTTCCTTTACTGCTTTGTGTTTGTGAATGCATTTCAGAGTAATATTGAATGTGTATTGCATATTATACCAGTTTTAATTTTACAGCAATAGACGACTGTTTCGGAATACAATTCCTCATCTGTAGTGCATGGACCAATATTATTAAACCAAAATTGCTTTCAAGACGTTGAAAAGATTTTTTTATATTTATTTTCTTTATTTCATATTCAATATACGTTGAAAAGATACTCAAACTGTATTTTATCAATTATATTATATGAGTAAATAGAGAAGCGAACTATTACGCAATTGCATCTTTGTGATTATTTCCAAAGTATCACGTTCGTAATACAGACAAATGATTGTAAATTGTAACATTGAAAGTTTATAGATAACTTCACTATAGAACGTATGAGTATCCACTTCAATTAGAAGCAAAATACAACTCAATTATGTTATCTCATCCGAAACACTCCGAGAATTCGTTTCAGATATCTTAGAACAGATTTGTATTAAAGGAAATCAAATTGCATTAAATTAGAATTTAATGGTATTAGAAGGATTAGTTTTATCTTTTTAAATGCAGTTGTAGTTTTAATTCAGAGATCTTCATTTAAATGGAATTTAAAATCCATTACTTTTTATTATCACAAATTTCACTGTTTATTGACATGAAACATTGTAGGATAACAACTTTGTATTCAGTATGATCAATGAAAATATAGTGGTAATTATTTGTAATCAGTAAAATCCAAATTATAGGTTTAAAGCATGTTTTTGACAAAAACATATCTAACAAAATCACAATGAACAAATATGAGCACTTGATTGAATTACAGAGAATAGTGCCTGTCCAGTATGTGGTTTGAGGAATTACAAGACAAACTAAATGTCTTGTTCCTTTACTCGAGTGTCGGTTTTCCTTCGTTCTCATTGATATTTGAGAGTGTGTTTTTGTGGATAAAACGTTCTATTTTTAAGTTCCTTAAATATTCTCTAGTCAATGCGTTCATCATTCTTTCTGCTAATGCTTTGACAAATTGCTGAGAAAAGTAAAATGCATTTTATGTGAGTAAGCATAATAATGTAATCTATTTAATAATATTCTTAGAGCAAATATCCACAGGATTGAGACGTTGTATTTCCTACTTTAAGATATGTAGAACTTTTACGTTCCTATCAAAATAATCTAGAACATATCCTCAGCAAATACAACTCTTTGGTGTTATTACAAAACGAATAATGATATTAATCTCAACGGTTCACTAAGCCGGTCAAACTTTTAGTTTCATTTATAATACCGTTTAAATGCCTTCAGTTATGGTCGCATTAATTTAATTGTGTCCTTAGACAAAATAAAGATTATTTTTTCATTACTATGAAAACTGAATTTAACAGACAATATACAATACTTGATCTGACGATTACGCCTTGTGTCACCACAATTAGGTTGTGTGATAGACAGAAGTACCGAGACTGATGTTGTATTCTTTGGTGTTATTACAAAACGAATGATGATATTAATCTCAACAGTTCACTAAGCTAGTCAAAATTTCAGTTTCATTATTAATACCGTTTTAATGCTTTCAGATATGATTGCATTGCTGTACGCGTCTCTTAACACAAAATAATGATTATTTTTCCATCGTTACAAAAAACAAGATATCACAGAAAATCTGAAAGGATTACACCTTGTGTCTAATTATTTCCACGATTAGTTTGTGTGATAGGTAGAAGTACCATTTCTATATCCTATCAACTCAATACGTACAAATTGCTTTGACGAGTAAAGAGCAAACAAGTAGTATAAAACTTTTATGCAGTCAATCAAATCTAAGTGATCAAGTCGTTTACAAATGACGTTTTATGAAAAAGTATGCATGTCAATTGTCTCAAAATACTGGAATAATGATGGCAATTAAAATGAACGATCATTTTTACTTACTGTTTAGGTTTTTTTTGCTATGGAAGAGCTTTTCCCCACAATGGGGACCTTTTACAACAACACAAGCTGCTAACATCTCAACTGTTGACTCGGGGATATTTCAAAGACTATTCTTATCAAGGTCCACATAATAATGTCAAGCCCTAAGTTCCTTTGGTGTGGCTGTATCTGAGTAAATTGGAGTAACGGACTCGCTTCCCTACTGGAAGTTCACATGTTAAACTTAATTTAAACTTTTAAAGATTTCTTTTATAATGTAGGATGTATGTGCATTTGTTAGACAAATTAATAGCCATAAAACAATTATCATGAATAAAGTAAGAGATCACTGATTAATAGTAAAAGCAATTTTACGAATCATTTAGGTTCAATATTCCGACATTCTTCTAGCGAGTGATACGTGTTGGTTGATCAAATCATCATTGGCAAGCTGCTGATAGTATTTTTACGGGTTCACGGAATAAGTCATGAAAGTGCAATATGATCATAACTCATAGCATAACTGCTTAACATCTACGTATTGTTTCGTCTCTATCAATCTATGTTTTGCTAACAATTTTATCGGTACTGCTTAATAAACACTTAACACATGATGCAAATTATGTTCATAAGCAATTTGTGTATAGCGGTAAAGTATTACAACTATAATGTATTATTTTATAAAAATTGTACTGAATGCATAATTGTTATACCCAACTATATACGCTCGGATAGTCTCTTAAATAGTTTTTTGTCACATTCGATATTTAACCAAATACTAATGTACATATGCCTAGATACAAATTGCATAGTTCTTAAAGCGTGTTTGTTTTTATACAAATTATTAAACTCCACAGTTCTGCCATCCAAGATACTTCTACACGTTATATGCAATTGTTAAAGTTTACAGTGTTATATAAGTGCATCTCCATAAATCACTTTCAAAGAATAATTGCGTCAATACAGACAATGTGTTACTCATTTAATTAAGTTGTGCCATTTAAAGTGCTAAATTAAAGATTTCAATACTTTACTGCATTAGCTGTAAAATTAATTTGAAAACTGCATAAGTTTGAAATCGAAGACGGTTTAACAATGACTTCTCGTCAGAAACATCAATACAAAGTTTGTATTTCAGTTCGAGACAGAACACGATTAATTTATACCTTCTCGTCAAAAACACTAATAGAAAGTTCAAGTTTGATTTAGATTAACACGTTTCATTTCGAAATAGAACACGATTCTTTTCAGAAGAAACAATGCAAAGGTCTAGTAGCAATGCAATAGTTTACAAATTGTAAAATAATATATAGTTTACATTTTACATTTTGCAAAAAATCACAGCCTTTTAAAATTTGGTTACCTTTTCATATAGTTAAAAATATATTCTAGTAATATTGGTCAAAATGCTATTACAACAATTACACAACGAATAGGCATTTCAAGTTGAATAGGATACATTTAAAGAAAATATTAAACAAAATTTCAGATATATTGAATGTTTTCTGAAACCAAAATCAAAATCTATAGGATAGACATGTAGGCTATTTCTACTTGAACAGGTCAAAATCGCTCAACCTGATTGCACTTAAGTAAAACGTAAATGTGGTTGTTATACCTTAGAAGTAATACATTATAATTATGATGAACATTCTAGATGTTGAACGCTTGGCATACGTGTCTGCATAAATGTTAAATAATATTTATACCTAGTTTAAAACAAGTGTCCGTAGAAAATGATTTTATCTATAAAGAAATAAATAGAAAATTAAGAAATAATAAAGTCTGACTTTTAGTTTATCTATCGCTACCGCAAAATTCTAATGCGCATTCTCACTTTAGACTTCAAATATATTACACTTCAAAACATAAATTTAAATACAACTTATCAACTATGACAACTTCAGTCCAAACATGTAAGGATTTCTCATTTGTTCACGTGCACTAAACATTTATATTTTATGGGTGATATAAGTTTGAGAGTACTGTAACCCTTTAGAAAAATTTTGTATTTTCGTATCTTAAGTTATTGACGGGTGTAACTTGCTACACAGGATGTGCTTAACCTTCTGGAACACTTGGTCACACTCTATTGGTAGAAGTTCATGTGTTAACTTACTTTACCAGTTGCAAAGTTTTTACTTTGCTTTGTTATAGAGATTTGGTCATATAGATTGGTGTGTTTGTTTTTAAATAAAAATTAATGAAGATTGTGATGTAATGAGTTGTGCAAAACCTAACATTAGAAATAAGAATCATTCTGTTTTTGTTTTGTGTTTTAGCAAAAATCTACAATGTGTTAAATGATTACTTTAAAACTGTTAATCTCATTATTAATGGAGTCATTTAGTATAGTTTGTAAGAGCAGTAATAACGATCATTTCAAGTTGACTAGCTCACTCGACTCACTTAACAGAGTAGAAAACAATAAATTTTTTTGCATACTATTAATTAGATGTAGTTTAAAGTTATCATTTTGACCTCGTTCCAAGATTATGTTTAATCTGCATTTAGTGTATTTTAACAACATTATTCTGTTACAACAAAAGACATGTTAACTCAAAATACCTCTCATTCATCGCTTGCTTGTGCTAAACACATTATTCTGAAGATTATTGGTACAATTAGTACTTTCGAGTATTTAACCGTTACATAACAATAACTCCAATCATTCCTGGTTGTAAATAAAACAAACCAACGGTAATATATATTGCAATCCCTATTTAATAATATTGTATATTATTCAATTTGCTTCAGTTGAAGGTATAATATATTTGTATTTATATTGAAAAATGCATTTTTTCCGTATGGCGCAGATTCGAATGCCAGCAACTTAAACTGCAGTTTCATTTAGTTGCACTTTTAGAAGTTCATATTGCTGAAACTTTGATGTTTCCATTTATACGTAATTTTTCTGCAAGTTTGTTTTGTTATATTTGTCTGTTGTCTGTCGTTTTAATGATTTCCTCAAGAATATTCAAAGTAATTTTGGATACAGACCCATCAGATTTATCAACAATATTGTGATGACGGTCATAAAACGTTTGAAGATCTTCATTTTAAAATAATTAATCTGGCAAAACTCTTTTGATCTAAAATCAATATAAATATTTTTATTATGACGTTGTTTGATTAATTGCAATGTCATATTTATGATATACAACTCAATTATTACAAATATAGACATTTCTTAAATGTTGACCATGGTGCTGATTTATTAATATTTCCCCATCATATAAATCAATTAGGTTGATATTAATACATAAATTGATTTTTAATTATATCCACAATAACAAAACGCATTAGTATTTCCTGATAAAACATGTTTCATCAAATCATAATTTTGTAATAAAAACAAGTTGATATTAAATAAAATTATCTGGGGACAATAGATAAAAAGAGCAACAAATTAAGGTGCTTCTATTGATATTATATAAACCCAATTAACTGGGAATATACCCATATGTATTTTCGTTTTTATGTACACCGGATTATTGAAAAACTCTTTATTCTTTATAAAGCAAGGCATGATCTAAAATACTTTGTTATAACTAACTCATTTATTTTCGGCGCGTTATGACTTTTCATCATTAGTTCGTTATCTATATTATCAATGATAATAATAATATAACGCCTATCCACTCAAAACATTTGAAAACTTAATCGAACTAATTTTTACTAGCTCCACTGTAATAATGTCAATAATCTATGTTTATATGCAGATTCTTTATGATTTAGTAAATTGATTTTATATCTAAAATCGTACAGATTAAATAATGAGGCACGATATAAAAATCGTAATTTCTGCGTTCCGTATTTATGTCGAAATAATGCATATTTCTACAGTAACAAAAACAGTGTAGGCATGTTTAACACTTACTAGTAATGCCTCTTATAACCGATAAACTATAAGTTATATACAACGGTAAAGTACATAACGCATGGTAAACGATTTTGACGACATACCTGGTGTAAGTAAGTGATTATCGATGGAAAATTGATTAAATGCTACAGATGCATTCTTTTATTGGTTAATCCAGTGATTTACTTTCTACAATTGGAGGAACAGTTTTCTAAAGTTATCCAATAATTAGTGAACCCATTTTAGCTGACCTTTATCGATGTTCTGTAGTGTATGGACTATATATCTCCTGGTAGTAGCGGCGAATGGAAACTCATTTAGTATCATTCTTAGCTCTTGTTAGCTGCCATGTAACAGGTTACTACTATAATATGATATAAGTGTTATGTGATGGATAAATACTGATCGAAAAAGTGATAATGGCGGAATCAGAGGAAAAAATCACATGTATCGAGAAAGCTAAGACCGTTGTTATAGCAATGGATGGAAGTGAACAAGCGCTACACGCACTGCAATGTAAGTATGATAACCAAAATTATTAAATACTTTCAATCTTTCATGGCATACATTATACAGATAGATATAGTATTAGGTAATATTTTTTCTAGTAATGTATTCATTAAAGATATGCAATTTCCCATTATACCCATTCTGACAGTATTTAGTAATGATAATTTTCTATACTTAAAATAATTGCACAAAGAAATTAATGTACCAAATTACGTTTTAAAGAAGTAAAGGTCTTTATGTATATTCTTTTAAAAAGACCGAAAAATAAAGAAATGTTTTTAAAACTGTAACACAAGTTTTGATGTATAGCTTTCTTCAAATGGTAAAAATCATTTATCAGACTGTACGTATTTACAAACTCCCAAACAGAGCGATACTTAAATAAACTGACCATTGTAGAATTCTATATAACACATTTAATCTATCCCTAAAGTGCACAGTCAGTGTCCTTAAGAAACCTATAAAATCAATCATTATGGGTATCGATATACCGATTTCTTTCTCGTGAATTTTTTATAAATATTTTTCTGGACAGAAACTGTTCTGTGGTGTGTGATTTTGACGGCTGATATACCTTAACAAAAGCCGTTATGTTTCCTTTGAAAATTGAAGTTTTTGTAAGTAACACATGTGTGCGTATCTACAGCTCCTAGATCGTAATAAATCTTACAATTTCTCTATGAGTTATCATAAATCAGAATATTTGTATTCATAAACACTGTATATACATATTGGAATAATCTATCTACACACTGATAAGTTACTATAGAATGCTGTACCGAAGTTGTTTGATAACAAATACATTAATTCATATGTCCTACCAGATTAATTGTACAAATAGCATCAGACCGTTCATTGTGAATATCGGTGTTTATCGAAATACCATCTTTTATAATCCAATATTATCAAAGCCCGTCAAAACTGGAAAGTTTTATAATCAGTGGTATGTGTTCATTATGTTATGTCATATTATTGTATTATTACCCAGTATATGCAACTTTTCTGCGGCTATAGCTATAGATTTCCATATCAAAACCAAACAAACCAGTCCATGTCCAAACCACAATCTCTCAAGCAAAAAATATTAATAAGGAAAACATTTGAAAACTGGCAAAATAAATTGAATTCATGAACTTCCACCAGGGATATGAGGCCGGATGCTCCGGGGGATTAAGCATCTACTGTTTTGCTAGCTACCCCCGCTATTCCAGAAAGACTTTTGCAAGTAACTGGAAAACTTGTTCCAATGCATCCAAGAACACGAAATATTACAAAACAATGATCCAACAGCCAAACAAGACAATACAATTCATACACACATATTGATGATTATAAAATTCCTAGCTTTCGACCGCACACAAGGTAATTCTATTGGAACGATAGTAATATCAACCTACCTACTTAATTTTAATATAAAAAAACGTAATAAATGGTCCGTCCATATATATACATATGAGGCATAATTGAAAAGTGTGACATATAGTAAATTAACAATACAATGAGAAATCAAATACATTGTTCTTGTAAAACATCCTTAAACTCTAGTGGAAGAAACTGGAGTGACCGGAGAAATCCACCGACCATAGACAAACTAACATTCTCACATTAGGGTCAACCCAAGTAGGATTCAAGCCCGGGCTGGGGAATACATTTTGTGCAGTAAGCCAATACATTACACCAACAAGGTTCCTGCATGTATATGTAAAAAATACGTTAAACTAAGGCAAATCAAATCATACTTATCCCCTAATGTCGAAAGACAAACATTGATATAAAGGTCATCAAAACCAAAGCTCATCAACGGCAAAGTATTTTTATTTTTTAAATTGTTAAAAAAAGATATACATAAGTCTTTCCTAATTTCAAATCGATGGCAAATACAATTGCTTATAGCCTTAGTGTTTAAAAGTTGGGATTGTTAGATTTTCATTAAGCATGGTAAATGAAACCACTTCATGTTTTTATCATCAATTATATTTAATTATAGACAGTACACAATTATATAACACAATTCTAACGCGCCATTCCTCCTGTGACGGCAGTTTTCTTATTTTTGCCATCTGTGGTGCGTTCTTTTGTTGATTATGGTAATTCAAGTTACACGTTACTCAGTAGCTAATTCATATACTCAGTAGTTTTCTAGTAATGTATTGTTGTCTGACAATGTTATCTTGGTACAATGGAATTCAAACATTGATTAGTTAAAAAATCTCCATAAAACGAGGATGTGTATGTTGTACCTACAAGTTAAGACCCTTCAATTATCAGGGATAACGCTTTATTGATTTATAGAGACTATAGATACTTAACATATCACAACATATGTAACATGTCGGCTCATGAAATCAATTAGTCAAAATAAATGTCATCTCGTCATCAATATTACGTCCATAAAGTCAGTTACTTTTATGTGTTATGTAAGAGAATGTAAGGTTGTTTAATGCAAATTCCGGTGATTCATTGTAGGCCTTTAAACCACTATTAAACTAGAAAAAAAATGCAACTGAAAAACGCATTCATTATAATCCTCAAAAACATCCAGAAGCAAAGTAAAAACTTGTAACTGACAAGTTAGGCTAAACACGTGACATTTCACCTGGGAATTCAGGCCGTGGGCTGCTCCGGAAGGGTAATCACCTCCTGTTTAACAACAAATATTTACAATCACATTGTTTTTGCTTGAATGCAGTGTTTGACCTCGATTCTACTTCATGACTCGATGCAGTTGAATGGAGCACGCGAGCAGGGAATTGTACCATTTAATGACGTCACTGATACTAGTACGTCATTAGTTGCCGTGACGCTGCTTTGGTACCGTGATGTCAGCCTTTGTCGGAACATTGTGGGCGTGGCCGGCGATACGTCAATGATGCCGACAGTTGGAACAGTCAATTTTAACGAGGTAGTTATAGTTGTTTTTCTTTTATGAAAAGTGTTAAAATGTCAGTTTATATTTTGTGTTTATTAGAAAAAGTTACAAATGATTGTAAATATAAGGAATGACATTTACTTTGACTGTACTGCATGGAGTTATGCAGTAGAATGGACTGTCTCAAATAACCATGAAAGCCTTCGGCTTTCATTTAATTTGAGACAGTCCATTCTACTGCATAACTCCATGCAGTACAGTCAAAGTAAATGTCATTCCTTAAATACAACCAAAAACACAAAGTAATACAAAAACAATAAAAAGGTAGAGAATACAAGACTTGAATATATACAATTATATAATAAGTATACATTGTAAAATTGTATATGTTATACGTAAACATAACTATAACAATTCCGATTTAGAACAGGCATGGCGAATCTGTAAAGTGGAATATTTAATTTGATAAACCTATAAAATAGTAATAGCGAGTTGCCATTGCTGCTGAAAGAAGTTTTATAGATTTTATATTTGCTTTTTTAATATTTCATATAGGGTGTTAGGCTTAGCCTATAATTTTTCTATAAAATCAAATAAACACTTTTTAATCACCAAAGCATAATCCCACAAGAAAGTAAAAAAATGCAAATGATCAATTGAGTTAACACGTGAATGTCCACTAGGAAAGAGAGACCATATCCTTCAGAAGGGTAAACACCTCCTGTTTTGCTAGCTACATCCAGGAAGTGTGTAATCGAAATTGAGAATGAAAGGAACATAGAAATATGGGACGGCAAATATATCCAGAGTAATATTCGGCTGCCGCCTCACCCAGTACCTTTCCTACTGACCCTGTATCATTCCGTACTGGGCACCTACAAACCATGTAACTTTTGTACCCTACCGATGACCCGGGGCTATTAAAAAAGTTTTTAAAAATACCGATGTCCATGAATGAAGTTAATAGAATTATTATTTACTGCTGTGACAACAACAAAAAACGGATACTAAAATTCAACATACTAACGAAGTCTAGCAGTTTTTCCTTTGGCTTTCAATGATTCAATATAATACTTCCATGCGTTTTAACTCACTATCTTCAGCAGAAAGTTCAGCAAACCATTTATTTACGTCCGCCATTTTGGTTGACGTTTACGTTAGAGACAGGGGACGTAACTCTAACTCACCCTTGCTGACCCAGTATTTTTGCTCTAGCGGCTATGTACGGAATGATTCTGGGTTGGTCATGTAATTCGATTTAGCCAATCATTTCCATAGACTTTAGTCAGAGGTAGGGTAATTTTTTATATATACTGAGATATCATACTTATCATCAATATTGTGATGACGACCATAAAAATATTAGGGGCCTTGATAACCCTAGGGTTGCAGAAAGGTTCTTAAAACGTTTGATGTATTTGATGTACCAGAACCGCAGCTAATCGAATAAACCAAACAGAGATAAAAATATAAAATGGGCTATATACTGGCAAAATGCACTTTCCTAGAAGGAAATGTGGAAATACATTTATATCCGTTGTGAAACTATTATGCTGCATGACACACATTGTTGTAAAAGTATCCAAAAATATTGTCATCACATGTTACACAATAGCTACGACACAACCATGGTATTTCCATATCAAGGCTTGCGGAAAGGGAAATGCGATAATACAATGTTTATTCGTTAATGTGAGACAGGTTGACCATGCGTAAATCCATGTATCTGAAACCACTTAAGCGTTTAATGTCAATAGTCAGTATTGATCAGGTCCTAGAAAAAATAGTGTAAGATATATAACAGGGTACCTGTCAGAAAAATCATTAAATAACATCATATTGATATTTCGACAGATATATATCATCCTAGGATAATGGGTTAAGCTGTTAAGGATCTGGAATGTCGCATATCAGCAGTAATATAAAGTGACATATTGATATATTTCCAGACAACTTAAATACAGCGACAAAAATAATCTCGTTTTACGATAGACCTACTAGATTTGACCTCATGCTTAATAACAACAGAGATGAGATTGACTTTCTGTCTTATTGTATTTACTTTCGATAACACCTCGGTAGTGTAATGGTAACATCAGAAGTCATTTCGATTCAATATCACCAGCAATCGTCAACTCTTGATAAAGGACATCCACTTCACTTTGTACTTGATCTTCCTCATCCACTTCTACATCATGCACTGATTAATAACAATTTACATACTCCAAATTCACAAGAGATATAAATCTATATTTACTTGTAAAGGAGCAAAATAATTTATTGTTACTTAAAATGCCATAGAAATATAATCACAATCATTTCTATTGTTATTGTTATTAGTCTTCAGCGATGTCGTATTATTCATATATGCTTCTCTTTGCCCTGTGAAAATGTAATTGAAAAAAGAATTGGTGATAAGCTTTGACATATACATGATCTGATTTAATCTTTATATATATACTACAACCTTTTTTAACCAAAGACGAAATTATTCCTAACCATAAGGAACTTCTTGAATCTCTAATAATGATAGAACCTGAGAATCTTACTTGCTGGTTATATATTTTATAGTTTGCTTTAGAATTGTGATTTGTACATCAGTCAGTATCTTTGTTTTATTCGCAATTATACAACGAAGCAAGCATTTGAAAAGTAAATTGTTTACTCAAGAATATTGCAAGCCTAGGCTTATCAAGGCCCTCAAAAAATGTATGTTTGGTGTCTCTGTGCCTAAGATTGGCATGAATATATTTGACTTCCGATAAGTCCATGTTCCTTTCACTCAATTTTGATTATACACGTGGTGGGTGTAGCTAGCTAAACAGAAGTTCTTTCTTTTCAGGAGCATCCGGCCTCACTTCCTTGGTGGGAAATCACGTGTAAAACCTAACTTGTCAGTTTATAATTTGCTTCTGAATTTTAATTCAGAAATGGATTAGTTTGTTTGTTTTTAATTGATCATAATAATGTCAATAATTAGATATATAAGTGCAGAATTTATTTAACCAGCAGCAGCATACAAACCAAATCATTTCTGTTTAGGACGTTTATTAAATTAGACCACTAAGAAATATTTACTGAAACAGTCAACAAATGCAAGAACACAGCATAACACATGCAAACCCGACAATAGTAGTAGACTTCTCTTTGGTGTATCGTGATAAAACCTGAAATTAATACAAATACTTAATATTAGATACACAAAGACACAATGTTTAGGAAACTATGCAATTAAGACTTAAGCTAGTTTTACCCTAGGTATGACACTTTAAAAAGATTACCTGAAAATGAATATATAATTGTTTTGTTGTAGTGCATGCATTCTGGAATGAGTTAGGTAATTGAAAAAATAACCTCTCTTGTTACTTTCTTTTCGTGCTAAGAAACAGTAAGGAAACGTTTTTATTTACAGTTTTAATATTTTTTTTAAATTTGACAAGAAGCCCGAAGTCTACACGTCCACTGATACAACCATGAAACGCAATAACTTCGTTCTTAAGCATGTATGTAGCAATAAAATAACGTAACTGAATCATAAATTTATCAACAAAACATAAAAAAATTATTGTGGCAATAAAGACAAATACATTTTTCATTTGATTAGTAATTTCACCGATAAATGTTCATAATCAAAAACAACATACTAATCACAATAATCTCATCCTGCAATTTAATGTTCTATCTGTGTTTAGCATTTGGGCATCTACTTTAATTTGCAATAACAGGTGACTCGTTTATGTTATCTAGCCCGAAATGAATGATTTTCAAAATACATCAGAAACATTAAATGTGGGGGTTTTTTTTGGTTTTTTTTTTTTTTTTGAGTTTTTTTTTTTTAGTTTTTTGGGGTTTTTTGGGTTTTTTTTTACAATTTAACTAATAGGACTAGACGGTCTTTTCGGAATATAATTCCTTATCAGTAGTTCTTGGATCAAATTATGAAACCAAAAATTGTTTTTAAGATTAACTTATAACACGCAAAATTGTATACGTGTAGACATATAATTAGTTTTAATTAATATTCGCCAATATAATGAAAACAATAACACATAAACTTATGTAATCCCATTTCTATGCGTGACACTGGTGTACAAAGAATAACCCGATATTGCTAACATAAAATTGGATTTGTGTTGTCTTCTTCTTAAAGACATTTTCGGGTTTTTTGATTGCGCAACGAATCCGCGCATCCAGGGGAGACTACTCTGTTTACGTTATTGAATGTGTAAGTGGTGCGACATTTGAAATGAAGGGATATACTAGCAGTATACGAAGATCGACCGTAGCAACTGTAAACATCCGGGTTTCTTTTAATCAGTATTCGGCAATATAAATCGTATAAATCGATTAATTAGTGATCAAAATGCCTCTTAGAAGAAGAGTGCGGTTAATTACAGTATCGAAGAAGAACTTTCTGCCCGCATGATTCAAATGTGGTCCAACTTTTGACGAACCCGGACGTACTTCTCAACTACATGCTTTGAAAAATGATTAAATGATGTCTATTACAGTAAACATAAACAAATGGAAACCATACAACGGTGAAATGTTCAAATTTAATCACAACGTTGCAGCAACTAGGTTCTATCTATCTTATGTAATCCAAAACGAAAAACGGTACGGCCTATAATCCGAGTATTACAAGCACAGATGCACAAAATATAAACTTACCATGGTATAGAGTTTTCTCTCTTTGTCTATACCACAAAGTAATGGAAATTCATGTAAGTTCCAAGAGATATTATAATGTTGAATGGTTGAACAAAACTGTTATATTTTTTTTTAATTGGAGTTTTTGAATTCCTATAGTTTCGCAGCTATTTTACGATAATTAGGAATCTATTTTAATATCCAGATTATAAAACATCAATAATATTGTAAATAATATGAAAAAATATAATTTGTTTTGTGTATTGTCAAGAATCTGACGCTAATATTTGAATTACCCGAAAAGAGAAAATCTTTTGGGGATTTTTTTTTCAATTTTTTCAATGGAAAATTTAAAGAATCATGGGGGTAGGGGTAATTTTTTATTTTTAAATTCGAAAATACCCTGGTGACCTATCAATTTTTCTATGTGTTTGTGAAGTATATAGTCTGGTTAAACTTTTGGCAGATTTTGATAAAATTTCGAATGGTAGAATTGTTTTTGTACATGAAAATGTATGGAATTTTTGTGAAAAAGGCGGTAAAATTAGCACTTTCTCCAATGTATTTTTTACCAATTATTTTAATAAATGTGTATTGAACTGCCAACTTTGACATTTTTAACATGTTAAATATGGGTATGATGTATTTTTGCTGTCTATAGCATTTTAATGAATTTCTTGAGTTTGTTTGAGGTTGATTTTTCAAATTATACCGATTGTTGGGTAAAAATGCAAAATCCTTGAAATAATGCATACATTGAACAAGAGTTGTTGCAAAATTACATGTGGTGACCTACCATTATTTTTGCATATTTTTGTTTGCATGTTCATATAGAACAGACAGTGAAAAAATTAGCTTGATTTGAATGATGGTTCTATTTCATAGCATATGCCTTTAAGTGTATTGGATATTGCGAAGGCTTAAAAGTTTTTCTTTATCAAATTCTTTATCTTTCATGAATATTGATGTAAACCACAACATTCAAGAATTTAACGTCAATGATACACGGAACCTCATGTTTTGTCTACGATTTGTCTGCGTTATAATCATTTTTATCAAACATCGTTAAATACTCTAGTTCCTTATCAGCGAATGTATTTATGTGCAATAAACATTTCATAGTGACAACCTAGATGATTATCTCATATCACATTAGATATGTTTATAAGCTAGTAGTATTTGATTTACTGTAGATTATATCTAGTGGTTCTTGTTCACTACAAACGATTATTATAATCAAAAATTGTTATCTTGTCTAGTTTTTCTGATTTATTTCGTTCACGTTCTTAGTTTTGTATTTTGTTACCTATTGCCAAGTATATGTTATGTCTGAAAACTGCTTTATTTCAACTTAAATGTTATCATAGTATGAAAATACATTTTTGAATTAATCACGTCTCATCTATTATTTTGATGTAATAATGCATCAATGTGTTCTAATATTCATACGATTGAATTTCACCATTTATTATAATTATTCTTATAAATAATTCTTATAAATCTTATAATTCTTATAAATTATTGAATAATTAATTGCTATATTTACTATTTATATTAAAATAATTTGCAATAATTTATTCACAAATAAATGTAATAAATTTTTAACACGAAATGTTTTGTTTATTTATATCATAAGATGCATTATTAAAACGTATCCATTAATGAGGAATCATTTTTTATTTATCACTATATATGTACCGTATATTAATTTCTTAGAGGAGACAAAAGTTTTGGGTAATTTAATCAAAATGCCATTATATAAGCTATTATTGTTTCTTTTATTTTCAATACGAGCGTAGATATATTTAACTTTTGATCTGAATTATTTAATTTTTATCATTTTCAAAACCCTATCAATTGATATCATATTGTCAATAAACCAGGTGTTCGTCCGAGACCAGTGTTTTCGATATGTTTTAATTGTCCTCCCCACTCTTTTTTCTTTGCTGCTTTTTGCTTTTAGATGCATTTCTGTTGCATATTACATATTATACCATTTTTATTTTACAACAATAGACGGCCGTTTCGGAATACAATTCCTCATCAGTAGTGCATGGGCTATAATTATGAAACGAAAATTGCTTTCAAGATGTTGTAAAGATATCCAAAGGAACAAAATTTATTTTACCAAGTATATTATACGATTAAATGGAGAGGCGAATTATTATGCAATTGCATATCCGTAATTATTTCCAAAACAGTCCAGTTGTAATAAGGACAAATGATTGCGAATTCTAGCATTGAAAGCTTATAAATAATATCTAAGTGGTTTAATGCACAATCACTATAAAATGTATGAGTATCCACTTCAATTACAAGCAAAATACGACTTAATTATGTTATCTCATCCAAAACACCCCAAGAATCCATTTCAGATATCTTAGTAGAACAGATTTGTATTATAGGAAATAAAATTGCATTTGATTTGAATGTAATGGTATTAGACAAATTAGTTTTATCTTTTCAAATGCAGTTGTGATTTTATTGCAGAGATCTTCATTCGAATGGAATAAAAATTTCACTGTTTATTGACATGAAATATTTTACGATAACAGCTTGGTATTTAGTATGATTAGTGAAAATATAGTCGTAACCCAATTCGCAATCAATAAAATCCAATTTATATGATTAAAGCTTGTTCTTAACAAAAACAAATCTAACAAAATCACAATGAATAAATATGAGCACTTGATTGAATTACAGAGAAATATGCCTGTCCAGTATGTAGTGTAGTGCAATTACAAGACCTCTAACTACATACTAAATTTTCTTTACTATTTACTCGCGTGTCGTTTTTTCTTCGTTCTCATCGATATTTAAGAGTGTGTATTTGTGGATAAAACGTTCTATTTTTAAGTTCCTTAAATATTTACTAGTAAAAGCGTTCATTATTCTTTCTGCTAATGCTTTGGCGAATTCCTGAAAAAAGTAAAATGCATTTTATGTGAGTTAGCATATTAATGTTATCTATTTAACAATATTCTTAGAGCAAATATACACAAGAATTGAGACGTTATATATCCTGCATTAAGATATATAAAACTTTAACGTTTCTGTTTATAGAATCTGGGTTACACCTTCAGTAAAACACATTATTCATCTGCTATAATTTTTGTATTTGTTTTAATACATTTGGAATATCCATTTGAAATACTCTTATTAATATATATAATATGTAACATTTTGAACCATTTTGAAATTTTCCAAAAAATGATAGTAATGCAAGACTGTTATGTGTCGCCAGTGTGCATATATATTTTCCTTTATAATATTATTTTTGATTTTAAATCACGATAGCGAGGAACGAAAACATACAATGTATGTACTTAGCAATAGACAATCCATAAACAGCACAACAGAAATCGCTTGAAACAGCATAGCACTTAGTAAATTTAACCTATCCACGCGATACTCTTTTTGAGGGGTATATTTGATATTTGCAACTGATATACGTATACCTGGCAATAATCAATCAGCAAAATCTGGGTTGGCCCTATCGATGTCATCATCAAACAATTTCGGAAACATCTTTGCATCTTCCCAAAATAACTCAAGATTTGCATTTTCATCACCTGTTAAAACATTGGCAGATTTCTAGCAAAGAACTCAAGTTATCTCATTATTGCTACTTTAAATCATTAAGTATTATTGAAAGCAAACGTTAAAGATGAGAAATTTGAAAAAAAATCATTACAAATATATTGTGCAAAAGAATATTTCTGAAAGAAATGCACAAAAGTTTTAAAAGTTTAAAAATCTCCCCCACGGTGTTTCTCTTCGTGTAAAATATTTCAAAATAATTAAGTGGAATCTTCACTTTTATTGTTAGTTCGCATTTAAGAAGATCCTTTTTTTTAAATTGTGCCTTTTGATGAGTTTTCGTGCTATCTTGGGGGATTAAATGATCTGAATATGTTTTGCAGAAATAACAAGATAGAATTAAGAACCCATTGTTACAGTTAATTAAACAAGATCTTTCTTTTCTCTAGCTTAATTAGTCACATAAATGCAATACATTTAAATTTGAAATTGATGGACGGACTTTTACTCTACTGGAAGGAAAGCTTCATTTGGAGTACAAATGTATCGCAAAAAATAATTTTTTTACTTATAATATTTTGGTTTCATGTCATTTATAAAATCCAGAACAGCCATTGACACCATAACAAAACAAAATGATGACAATAAGTAATGGTAACAGTAGTTTGTACCTGAATCAGACAGTCCGGAATTGTTTTTAACATGAACCTGTATGTTTGTCTTCGATTCCTTAATCCTTCACAGTCCTTATCATTTCAGTGATCACTAAGTATGAATATCTAAATATTTATTTTATTTATTGCTTTGTTATTGCTACAGTTGTAAGTCTAAGCTAAAGTAAAATGGCCACAAGCAGTTTTAATGAGTTTGAAAAAATTACTCAATTTTGAATATTATGGTGTACACAGAAATTACGCATACTCACTTATACAAATTAGCAAATTGAAATAAAGTGTACTGAACAATGAAATTATTATAGGATTACGTAATTGAAAAGCCACACGATTGTGTAAATGTGTCTGGTCAATTCAGTCTTAGAATAACTGTCGTGATAAAGACAAATATGCCATTTAGTTGATTTCCAATTGAACCAAAAATTGTTCATAACTCATCTTCCTAAATAGTTATATGTTCTGCTGTGTTATGTAACGTAAACGTATCCAATCAATTCTAAAGAAGTTTATTAATATATATTATATCTTTCCCGAACACGGAAATAGAAGTCAATTTTTAATGCCTTTACGTATTCGAGTTTACATTGAGCAACAATGGAACGTATTTTAGAGAGTGCAAATGTTACTGAGACCAACCAGATACATTTCCAATTAAACTAACAATGGTAAGAAGTGTTGTCAATGGTTTTTGTCAGTAAAAATTTTTTAATCAATCAATTGCATATTGTTAATTTAATATCTGCTCAAAACAAGACGCAAATCTTCTAATTCAAATGTTATATATATTATAATTGAACTTCTGTTTACTGAAAGAAACATGCTCTTATAGTCGAAAATATGTGAACTGCATAGTGTATAGTACCATTAACAAACCCCAACATAATCCCTATGGGGACATTTCTCATTTAAGTGAGTAAAAGCTCGAGTTAATTGTCTTACTTGACCATCTGTGTCTTAATAACACTGGACAGTTCAACTAGTTGATACGCCACTACTCCATTTAACCGAAACATATTTCAACAAGTCTGTTGTTTTTCGAGACTGGTGTTATATTCGTTGGTGTTATTACAAAAAGTATGATGATATTAATCTCACAGGTTCACTTAGAATGTCAAAGTTACCTTTCATTCTTAATATTGTCTTAATATCTTCTTTGATGATCGCATTACTCCACTCGTCTCTTTACACAAAATAATGATTATTTTTTTCATTACTATGAAAATATTTCATACCTTATACAATAACTGATCTGACGATTACGCCTTGTGTCTAATTATCTTCCCGATTAGGTTGTGTGACAGACAGAAGTAACGTTTATATCTTCTCAACTCAATATGTACAAACGTTTTTAGCCAATTTAACTGAAGACAATATTTAAGATGTTTGCAAAAACATTTTATGAGGAATAACGTGATTCGAATGTCTTTTATATATTGAAATGATAATGACGATTCAAACGAATGACCATTTTCGCTAATGTTAGAGTTGTTATTCAATATGGTAGAGCTTATCCCCATAATAATGACTTTATATAACGAAGCAATCTGCCTACGATTATACTGTTGACTCTGAGGATAGTGCAAAGCCTTCCCTTATCAAGGTCCATAAAACATTTTAAAGGCCGTCATCATATTTTTGCTGAGCTCTAAGTTCATTTGAATTTCACACGCTTTTGAAGTCGCTAGTTTAACAGGTGGGTATCAAATCTTTTACGGAAGCTCGAATGTTAAAATTAATTTCCAGTTGTCACATATATTACTTTGCTTTAGGGATTGTTAGGAGAACGAACGATGTACTTGTTTGTTTGTGATCTTTTTATGAGAAAAGATGCATCTATAGTAAATAAATATCCATAAAAAATTCTCATGAACAAAGTAAGAATAATTATTTGAAAGCACTGATTAATCATAATAGCAATTTCACGAATAATTTAGGTTCAGTAAGCCGAAAACTGAGACATTCCTCTAGCGACTTATACACGCGTTAGTTGATGATATCATCACAGACAAGCTGCTGATTTTACTCGTACAGGTTCACGGAACAAGTTAAGAGAGTGCGTTATGATCATAACCCATAGCGTAAAGTTAAAACTTTGGAAATGACAAGTCAGGTAAGAAACGTGAACTTCCACCAAGGAAGTTAGGCCGGGTGTTTCGGAAGGGTAAGCACCTTTTCTCTAGCTAGCCACATCCCCCGCGTGTGTAATCAAAATTGTGTGAAAGGAACATGGTACTACTGGTCATCAAATATATCCAGGGCAATCCTGTATGTGAAAGGAACATGGTACTATGGGGCATCAAAATATACCTAGGGCAATCCTGTACACAGAGGCATCAAAATTATCAACATTTTAAAATATAAGATGGTTAAAAAATGCTTTCTCGTCAGATAACCTCATACAAAGGTCAAGTTTGATTTAGATTAACAATTTTTAGTTCGAAATAGAACACGATTCTCGTCAGAAACAACAATACAAAGGTCAAGATACAAAATAGCGTCCATAAGTATTGATTTACTTTTACCATTGAACTGTTATTTCCTCTGATATTTTATTGTGATATGTTCTTTAATATTGTCCATTGCAATTTGTTGACAAAAATTCAAGACCTTCTTTATTTTCGTGTTACTTGTTCTATGTTTCCAGTGTAATTGAATGTTTGCCAAGTTAGTGTTTCTTCAGCTACAAACTGATTTATTCTACTCTATATTGAAAATGTCATTAGCAAATTAAATTGAAATGTAAAACATTAAGCTTTTACAACCACTTCACGATTGTTTTTTTACATCACATATCACGTAAAACATCGCTCTTTCACTTTCTCCTATTAATTTAAATTTCAAAACAAATTAGTTAAACAATATATAGTTTATATTCTCCAACAAATTATAAGCTATTAAAATTTGGTTACAATTATATTTAGTTAAAAAATATTAACAAAAGTTTAGAGCGCAAGCTCATATTAGAATCTGTATTACATATTATACCAGTTTTAATTTTACAGCACTAGACGGCCGTTTCGGAATACAATTCCTCATCAGTAGTGCTTTGACCTAAATTATAAAACCAAAATTATTTTGAAGATGTTGAAAAGCTATACAAAGGACCAAAATATATTTTACCAAATTAAGCTAAGAAAATACTTTGCATGAGGGAGTATACCTTAGTTTTTGAGAAATTTCAAATTTTAACTTGCAGGAAATTTAGACAATTATAGTATATTTCTGACAATAATACGAAATTATTGCCTACTGAGTTGTGGTGATATGATAGACAAAAATACGCTTTTATTACTTGAACCTTATCCTTATAACCTGATTGCACTTAAGTAAATAATAAAGTACCTAAGAAGCAATAATTATAATGATGATGAAGATTTTAAATCGTTTTAAACGCTTTTTAAAAATATAAGAAATAATAAAATATGGCGTATTGCGTTATCTATCACTGTAGCAAAAGTCTAATTCACAAATTTACTTCAAACTTCAAATAAATTACACTTTGAAAAATAAATTATTGACGGATGTAGCTTGCTTAAGAGGATGTCCTTTCCCTTCTTGAACATCAGGTCACACTTCACTGATGTTTTAACTTACTTTACCAGTTGCAAAGTTTTTACTGTACTTTGTTATAAAGATTTGGACATGGATTGATATGTTTGTTTTGAATGAAAATTAACAGACGTTGCTATGCAACGAGTTGTGAAAGGCTTAACATTAAAAATAAAAATTATACGGTTTTTCCTTTTGCATTTTAGCAATAATCTACGATGTGTTCAACCATTATACTCACCCAAACTGCTGTTCAAGTTATTATTGATGAGCTAAATCATTATAGTGTGTGAGAGCAATAATGATAACAATCATTTATGGTTGACTTACTGACTTGGACTCGCTCCACAAAATCGAAAACAATAAAACTATTAATGGATACTACCAAGTATTAATTAATGTAGTTTAAAGGTTTATCAGTGTATTTTGAGAAAAGCACTTTTGACCACGTTCCAAGATAATGTGTAATTAGCTATTTAGTGTCTTTTAATGACATTACTCTTATTTCCTTGTGCTAAACACATTATCCTGAGTACAATTAGTATTTAACCGTTACATAACAATAATACCAACCATTCCTAGCTGTAAATGAAACAAAACAACAACATTTTTTGCAATCTGTTTTTGACAATTATATATTGCATAATATACCAGTCCCAACTCCAATACACCAGACGGACGCCTCGGAACACAACTCTCTACTAGCTGTGCTTAGAACAAAACATGAAACCAAATTTGTCTCCAAGATGTTGAAAAGATACACAAAGGACCAAAATATATTTTTCCAAATTTAGCTAAGGAAAAACTTTGCATGAGGGAGTATACCTTAGTTTTTGAGAAATTTCAATTTTTAACCAGCAGGAAATTTTTATAATAGTATACTTATATTATTCAATTTACTTCAGTCGTAGGTATAATTTATTTGTTTTTTTTTTTTATTTGAAAAATGTATTTCTTTCCGAATGGCGCAGATTCGAATTTCAGCAACGTAATCTGCAGTTTATTTGAGTTGCACTTTGCTGAAATTTTGATGGAAGTATTTATACGTAATTCAGCCGCAAGTTTGTTTTTGTTATATTTAACGGTTGGCTGTGTTTTGATTACTATGTGTATACTAGATAATAAGATTTTGCCCAATATTTTATCGATGATCAATCAAACTTTCTCAACAATGTATAGATACGCGACATACTGTGACAAGCATATATATAATAAATAATAAAACAGAGATTGACTAACAACAATAACCGGACGGTATATATCCTCACAAAATCCCGGGTAATAAGCAGATGTTCTGATCACTTTATTACACGGTATATACACAGCCAATAAACAAGACAAGAATATTGTATTTATATATAAAAGATTAATATTGTTTTCATACACATTGCTGCCATTTCTTCTGTCAGAATAAACAAGCAAGTTATAACAGCTGAAAATGTTTGCATTTTAAACCCCATGTGTTACTCCACATATAGATAATTTCAGTTTAGTTATAGCGGCTCTTGCATTTATATTGTTTAAAACCTTTAATTTTTTCTTCACAAATTCATCATACAGTAAAACTTCGATAACTCGAAGTGCACAGGACTTCGATGATGACTTCGAGTTATCGGGGTGTTCGAGTTTTCGAAGTTGAAGGATGACGTCACAATATAGACTTTCATTTCTTTGGGAGAAATTTTGGATGGTGTAAAACTGTTTACCGATACATTGGTGTAATATGTACGGTATTACATAAAATAATAAATGAATTAAAATCAAATTATTAATTATGTTTTTATAAAGACTGATGGCGACAACAAACGCATACATGAAATACACAAAATGTTTATTACCAATACATGACCGTAATGCATTCAAAGAACTGAATCAGATAAACATATTAATGTACATTGTATGTTATAATATACAAAACAAGACGCACATTTTATAGAAGTTATAAAACTAGTGTGTCTACCACGTGTCAGTCATTTAAACCCAGCTTAAATCATCTGAAAATTTGTTGTTGTCGCCAGCGGCACAAAACTCGGCTTCTACTGAGGGAGTACACTGTTATACTTCATCGCCCATTACGGCACAGAGTACTAATCCTTTAATTGATATTAATTAATACAGTAGCTAAAACCTTTGATCTGTACCACTTCTCCAATCATTAATCGGAGTATACGGAAGTATTATAGCTAATTGTCGATTAATTACCGTGTTCTCACTGAACCGTTCTATTGGTCACCCATTGTGAAAAATATTTCGAGTTTTAGAAGGTTGTTTTAACTAATTTTTAATTTTGCACTTGAACATTACTTCGAGTTATCGGGGGTATTCGAGTTATAGGTGTTTGAGTTATCGAAGTTGTATTTATATAGTTTATATAGAAAACTGGTCGGGACAAAATAATTACTTCGAGTTATCCGTGGTATTCGAGATATCGAAGTTCGAGTTATCGAAGTTCTACTGTAATTGCTTTTCTTCAGTATATGAGAACCAGGTATGAAAGGGATATAAAAAGTTGTACTTTGAAAACAAATCTATAGCTTAGAATTAAAATATTGGCTCCATAAAGCGTACAGCATCTAATTGAAATAGGGATATTCGTATCATAATAATATTCCTCGATAATATTGAGGTTTAAACGATACAAGGTAGTCATTAAAATTAAAACTTAAATGAACATAGCACTTTCTTCGTCGGAAAAATCCAAGCAATTATAGATACAGAGATACACTTATCAACAATATTGTGATATCAGGCATTAAACTTTTGAAGGCCTTAACTTCAAAATAATTAATCTAGCAAAATTTGTTTGATCTAAACTGAATAAATATTTTTACAAAGGCGTTGTTTGATTAATTGCAATACCATATTTATGCTATATACAACTTAATTAAACAAATATAGACATTTTTCATATTTTGACTATAGTGCTGATTTGTTAATACTTGCCCATCATATAAATCAATTAGGTTGATATTAATATATAAATTGATTTCTAATCATATCCATGCTAACATAACGCATAAGTATTTCCTGATAAAACAGGTTTCATCGAATTATAATTTTGTAATAAAAACAAGTTGATATAAAATGAAATTCTCTTAGGACAACAGATAAAAAGAAATACCTATTAAGGTACTTTTTATTGATTCCATATAAACCTAATTATCTGGGAATATACCAATATGTATTTTCGTTTTTATGTACACCGGCGGGATATTAAAATATCGTAATAATTGTTTATAAAGCAAATCATAAACAAAAAGTATTTTATTATTACTAACTCATTTATCCTTGGCGTGATAAAACTTTTCATCATGTGTCAGTTATCTATATTATCAATATTAATACTACTCAAAACATTTAAAAACCTACACGAACTTTTAACTAGCTCTACTGTAACAATCTAATGTCAATTGAATTGTAATATTGTTATTTACCATTTAAAGTTTTGTTGACATTTCGAAACAATATATGTAAAATTTAATATCTCAATACCATTGGAAGTAGTGAATTATAATATCAATTTAGCTTTGTTTTAAAATAAATGTCGACGTGTAAATTTCCTTTTCTAAACTAAAACACTTATCGTTTTTATATCACTCATCAAAACTGATGGAACAGATAGAAGGATAATGATAACAACAAAAGAGGTGTTATTACACATTTTCATATAGGTTTTCCTTATGTATTATCATACTAATCCATGTCCAAATCAAAACCAAAAGAAAACTTAAAACTTTAAAACTGACAGGATAAAATATATTAATTGAAAAATAGCTGTAAAGGTGGAATCTGTATTGTTTGACCGAATTTCTAAAGGAAGCAATAAAGAATCTATATTAAAGTGTATCAATCTTTGATGTAAACCAATACTACAAAATTTATTTGCAGACAGTTAAGATACTCTACAGTCCAATTTAAAGATAGAATTAATCACCAACGAATCAACATAGTGGCTTACCGTTTCAGATAATATTGTTGAAACAAATAAAGAATGAATTCCAGTTCAAAAACGTTTTAAACGAATATGTAAATAACTCGTTATCCTACGTCTCTGGTCAAGTCAAACGAAGGCATTAACATATGTGTTAATTCTTTTAGTGCATCGATGTAGCAGTCGAAGTTTTATTATTTTATTCTCTTTAACAACCAATGAAATTACTTATTCAAATATATTGTAAATACGTATGTATACATATTATATCAAATTAAAATTAAATCAAAACCAAACCTACTGATCTATGTCCAAATCATAACCCAAAAGCAAATTAAAAAGTTTGAAACTGGACAAATTAGATATATCACGTGAACTTCCACTAGAGAAGTGAACGCGAGTGCTCCGGAAATGTAAGCACCTCCTGTTAAGGTAGCTACAGAGATCAAAAATCAAAATTAAAATTGAAAGTAACATATAATTATGTTACGTCAAAGATATCAAGGGCAAACCTGGACACAGGGACATCATACTTTTGAGAGTGCTAACGAGCATTTGTATGCAATATTCCTGGTCCAACATTTTCAAAGGTTGAAATAGCGTACATACTCTATGCCTGGCCTACTCAATTTGATATTACTATATTATCCACCAGGCCTCACTTCCCTGGTTTTCTCGTGTTCTACTTACTTTGTCTTTTAACTTTGCTGTTGAGATTGTAATTTGAACAAGGTTTGTGGTTTAAGTTAAAGACTTGATGTAATAGTTTATGATAACGTCACACTACCATTCTGTGTTCATGTACGTTAAGTTATTTATACACAAAAGATATTTATCTTTTTATTTCTTTTTGACCTATAGTCAATTCACCTTAGACTATGTATCTTGATAATGATATCACTGATTTTTAATTACCTTATTTTATATCGTGATGTATTTGTGACTGAGACGGAGAATTTGGTTTATTTGTCACCGTGTCATATTTGTTTTGTTAAAAGCATTAGTTAACCAAGCCCGAAATTAAACTTCTTTTTCATGTTTTCAAATGCCCGTTTTTGAACACAGATAGTTTTTAAAACTATGCGAATCCCCACAAAGTCTTTATTTTTATACTGTTTCATCGCGTGACTTTCGTCTGAAATCTAATCAAACCTAGGTTTGGACAGGTTAAGGTATTTATACACAAAGTATATGTATCTTTTTCCCTTTATGACTTTTCGTTAATTCCCCTCAGACTATGTATCTTTATAATAGTATCTCTGATTTTTAATTAACTTATAATATCATGATGTATTTGTGACTAAGATGGAGAATTCTAAAAAGTCGTAAGGATAAATCCAATGTAGGAGAAATAGCTAATTATCATGCCTACCATGAGTGTTTTAGTATTAGTAAACCAAACTCGGATCAAACTTCTTGTTCATGTTTTCACATACCTGTTTTGAGTCGCAGTTTTAGAGCAATGCGAATCCTTACAATTTTTTTAAAATTATTATATTGTCTAAGTCCGAAAAATTCCTTGGTTTGGACATGAATATTGAATATTGTGTGTTCATAAACTTGACACAGTCTTGTCTGTGTTTTTGTGATATTATGTAACATAGCTAGCGACATTCATATTCATAGACAAACATTGAGCACATTGCTTTCTACCATTCTATTATGTTATCAATATCTGCCTATTGTCAACACTCTTAGAACGAATTGGACAGATAATTTGAACTTTTCTTAACGTAGTCTGTAGACAAACGGTGAATATAAAAACGGTATTTTTGATTGTGAAAGATGAGTCGATATACCGAAAGACTATTAATGTTAACAGTCTTTACGTTTAAAGTCCCACCATTATGTCAAAAATTACAAAGGAGTTACATAACTAGAGTACCAGTGTATCCCATTAAAACTTTCAATTTTAATATTTTATGATTTTATGTAACAATAAAAAGCACGGGATGTTTTGTATGTTATAGATTTATTAACCATGCATGTAACTTGTCAATCAATACTTTCAAATTTACGTTATTCAGAATTCGAAGCATATACAAGATTGGAATATCACTTACAAGGGTTTGATAAGAATAAAAGAGAAAACAAGGGTTCAGAAAAATCAATCTAAGCAGATCTTTAGATATATTAATCAGTTTTCAGGTTGAAAATGAAAATTTCAGTTAAAATAGACCTAGGGTCTTCGGATTCACGATTCTTTATTAAACGATTTATTCATTTGGTGGTGATTTTTATGATATGGTATAATGTTAGAATAAAAAATAAGCTATTTGTCTATAATTGATTTTAAAAAAGTAAAACAAATAATGAAGTCAATCTTTCAAGTTTAAAGCCACATATTTGTATAAAAGAGCAAACTTGTACATGAAAACAGGTACTTGTAACAGCATATGATAGAAAGATCAAATGATTGGAATTTTGTACTTATATAACTGCTGTCGTTTTTATAGAAAAGGTGCTAGGTGCTAACAGCAGAAGTGCAAAAAGATTTAATGAAAATAACTGAGAAATATTGTTACACGAATTACGAACGCTACAAGGACAATGTGATTAGGATCACTTTACCTTCATCGTTTTTGTTCCCCTCTCCGTTAGCAGTCAGCGTGCAGGAAATTGTTAACTTCGAAACAAAATGTTACTAATGTTTTATTGGTATTATGTGTTTGATATAAAAATTGTACTATCGAGGGCATACCCTTCTGACAACAATAGAAAGTAATCATTGATTAATGTTTAGATATTTCTAATCATAAAACAGAAAAAAATGAAAAATTCCAAAAAGTCTCGAAGGAACTGTAAGTGTTTGTTTCTTACCAATGTTAAGAATATTGTGACACTAAATTATATACATTTTGAATCTCAATTCTCTGGAATATCTATCTAAAACACCTTTTCCACAATGCAAACATTGAAAAGGAAATTAGATATCTAGTATCAAATCCAGCTTTTTGCATTGTAATATTTTAAAACATATCATTGGAGAGATAAACTAGGTATTTTGTCATTAAAGGATTAGATTCATTACAAAAAAATTGGAATCTGACAAAGTATGATTTTCAAGGGGTTTGAACTTAATTGGGCGTATAGCGACGGGGGTATTACTTTAATAGGATTTACAACCAATCTATAGCTATATATTATCATCATTATTGTTGTTTTTCCACACGAAGAAATCACCACTAAGTCAAATCATATCTTTATTAAAATTGGCGTTTAGAATTTATAATTAAACTCTGAAAATTGACATTGCTGACAAAATAATTACTTGACACAACACAGTCGCCTCTGTAAATAATACTGTGATGTCGTCCATAGGCACTACCCACTTACAATCATATAACAACAAAATAAGCGAGTGATGAAATTCGGTCCTTGTATATTTATTCCTTTCAGCCAATCTATTCACTGTAATATATCGACAATACAAATATATAATAGTTTAAGCAGTATACTATCTAAAGTGTACTCCTTAACATTAATCTCTATATATGTTAGTCAATTCGTATTTCCATTGTTCATTAGTTTGTCGTTTCTTATCTTTGGGTGTATCAGCTATTTGCACGCACATGGTTATTTTACAGTTACAATTTACAGTTATGTTATGAGGTAACAAACCATAATCATTTTTATTTATCGAAACTTATTTTATTTTATAGAATAAAATTTCTGCAAAAATCCAGCTATAATAAAACTGTAGCATAGACAGTCAGACAGATATATAAGAGCTGAGCAATTATATATATTGAAAGCGTTTAGATAATATTTAGTCCTGTAGGGACGTACACTTTAGCAGTCTTTACAGATTTACACAGCATGGAATCACATAATTGTCATTAGACTTTCTTCAACATGATAATTGTAGCATATAAGCGTGATATCTTTTTATCTAGACCATTTTATATTAATGAGTTTCTAACCCGCAGCAAGAAGTTGAATCAACCATGCGTTGTATTGTTATATATACATTATACATTAAGGTCTATAAAGACATTAAAGCGTCATTCACCGTTTTGGATTGTATGATTTTTCTGTCTTTAAAACAGAATCAAATGTTCCAATTACAAAACGTAGCCAACCATTTTTTTAGCATTTAATAAATTATCCAATATTAATCTCTCTCTTTTCCAGTTGCTTTCTGTTTCCATAGATATCAGATCAGTTATCAAAGACCTCAAAAAGTTAATGTTCGTCATCACAAAACTGCTGATAAGCACGAAGCTTCTGTGTCCAAAATTCTCTTGATATATTTTAAGTTTCATTTTCCTTATATTTACAATTGGAATTGACCTTCTTTAGATGAACCTATATGTTTTACTGGCATTCATTTGCGCTTGAATACAGTGTGGGGTCATGACCTCTGATTACGTAACGTTTAACTATTCGATTACGTCACACATTGTTTGATTGGTCAGCATCCAAGTCTACTCGCGACGTAACTTTCCTTATTTGGAGCAAGGCTGTTCCATCAATCCCATATGTTTGTCGGAATATTGAATGAAATACATTATTGTAGCGATAATTTTACATTTCGGACATGCTATCTTGTTTTTTATGATTGTAAATATAAGAAATAACATTGTATTTAAGTGTATTTATTCGGTATTATGAATGAGAGTCAGGAATAGCATATTTAAGATAAACTGCTTCGCAGTTCATTGAATATACATTCATAATACCGAATGAATACACTCAAATACAATGTTATTTCTTAATTATTTCAAATTTTATCGTAAATGTGGTGGATATTGCTGAACAGGAGGTGCTTACCTTTCCGGAGCAACTTGCGTCACTTCCCTGGTGAAATTTTAAGTGTTTTATTACATTTAAGTTACAAAATTTTTGATTTGCTTTGAAATTTGGGTTTTGACATTGGTATGTATGATTTAAAGATTTATATTCGTGTACTTTTGCGATGCGTTCTACATAGAATTTTTTCAGAACACTTTTATTTTCTTCATTATCTTTATAGTATAAATATCGATATAAATTGATCTTACATCATTTCTATATAACCTGTTTTCCTTTATAATCACAGTTTATGTCATTTGATCACTCAAAGTTACAGAAAAGACAGTTAAATACCGTGATGTGATGATGTTGTCACTAAAAACAAAAAATCGAAGTAATATGTGTCGTAAAGATAAATTAAATGTAACAGTTATAGGAATTTATTTCTATTCATATCGATATACTACTTTAAATACACAATAAACGTCACGTTGAAGGAGAATTGAAATAGATTAAAAACGTAAATCCGTGTTCTGGTGTGCAACCTGGTCAAAGTTTTAAAAACCATTCTCTCTTCTGAAAAGGAACCCATGATATTCGGGATTATACCATCAAAACCAAGCACATCTGTCCATGTTCAAATCACAATCCATGAAGCAAAGTCGAATTTATGAAAACTGGTAAATTTGATATGATTACCTTAACCTCCACATGGAAAGTGAGGCAAGAATTCTCAGAAGGGTTAGCAACTCACAATTAGCTAGCTACACCTGTCACGTGTGTTATAAAATTGAGAATTAAAGGAACTATGTGGCGTCACTTTGGATGGACACTTGAGTAAATTACAAACTAAAACTATATTTATGTGGCAAGTCAGAATAAAAACCAGTTTTGATTGGTCATTTTGAAATTGGATTTTAAAGTACACAAAGGTTTGTCCTTTCATGTATTTATAGGCATATATTGACCTGCGATAACCTATTTATGCACTTGTTGTGATCATTCTATGGGTATTAAATTATTTCTTTTGTTCAATTATTTGACCGACTTGTCTGGTGATTGTATTAGGATTTTTAGCAAAAGTCTGTAGACGTACTCTGGATATAAAATGGTATCTTTTCTTTGTGAAAGATGAATCGATACAACGAAGAACTTTTAATCTGTCAAAAATCTTTGTAAAGAAGGTGACATTTGAGTAATAAAGTTGGCTTGATTCTTGTGGCAAAGGGATGACATTAATGGTGCAATGGCTCTGAAATATATAACACTTGTTATTCCGCCAATGTATAAAAAATTGGATTGAATTCTGTACCCATTTGTAAAGTAGCTTTTGAAATGTTTAACGTTTGCTGAGGCCGTGCAGACTAAAATGTGTATTCAACACTTCATCAGCAGTTGACTTTTTTTAATTTGAAGTCATATATTAAATTCTAGTGTATAGATGGTAATAATTTCAAAATGTAGTGTTCATTTGTGTAACATTATTTAAATGTTCAAAAAAAAAATAAAACATTTGTGAAAAAAACACGTCTGGTATTAATAGATGGTGAGAATAAATTTTGGTAAAAGATAATAATGATTTTTAAACAAATCAAGTGTGAACTAAAAAATGAAATGTTTGTACTCAAGTGCCGTAATGTAAATGTCAGAATAGTTTCATTTTTAGACAAGTTATGCTGGTAATATTGAGATTTGACTTTTAGATTTAAAACATTTTGATACATTACATATGAGATTCATTAGTTATGCAAGGTATACCAATCTCATGTATCATTACTATTTGTAATGAAACTTCATGTTTTACTTTCTAATACATCAGACCAATTGTAAAGCTGTACCAAATGATGTTTGGGAATGTTTTATGAGTTTTCCACTTTCTTTGATGTTTTTAAAAAACACGAGATAAATACCAATTGTTGCATACTTCAAATTTGACTTTTCTTTTTGGTAATGTTTTTGTTACACATGTTGGCTCGATCGCTACCAGCAAACCCTTTTATTAAGACGGAATTATATAATACTGTCATGATGCACACATCATTAGAAAACAGTGAAATACATAGTCAAGAAAGGCAGTGCAACATTCTTGAGTTCACTATATAAAGCTTATGCTCTGTAACCTAAACTTCAACTATCTCTGTAGTCGATACATACAATATTGTTTTACCTCTGTCAAAATCTGCTACGCCTTATATAATATAATATAAATTTCAATTATATCAGTTATAAGGCCAAAACATATATACAGATGTTCAATGTTCATATGTTGAAAGCTGTTATATACTGAAAACAGGACAAACAGTAATATTGGTTCATAGAAAAGGCAATAATCTATAAGTCTAATTTCCAGTATTTCTGCAGTCGAGGAGTAATGTTTTACCCTGTTTAGTTCTTTGGTATTCATCAGTCTAATTTTCACTTATCAGTTAATTTATATACAGATGTTTAGTGTTCATCATATATTAAAGATGTTTTATTTCAGTCACAGTTATTCTTCTAAAACAAGCATATGTCTACTGATGGTGCCAATACAAATACACTCTGTATTAACTTGTTAAGTTTTGATTGCCATTGTATATATTACTAACATTCAAAGATGAAATGTTTTCACATTCGCCCCTAATTTTGATAAGAAAAACAGCGAATTTTTATACATCCATACATCTAACTTTTTGTTTATTCACGCAAGTTAGTAAAATTCAATTACACTTTATATTATTCACGATTTATATGCTGTCTTCAGATAGAAAGCGTATGTTTAATTATTTTTTTATTCGCAGGTGTTGTATATCACCTTAAATCTTTTAATACTACTGGCTTTATCGGATTTTGAAAGGTTTTATGGATTTCATCGCTAAATCAAAAAATCTCAATAAAAAATATTGACGGTTTTTAAATTATTGCAAAGAAAGTTTTACGTCATAGAATATACGGTTTCTCTTTAAATAAACAGAAAATGATATTGACCTTGTTTTACTGAGCTATTTATGATTTGAAGTTGCGATTGCGACAGGGATTGGTGTGTTTGATTTTATTATATTCACAAAGGTCAAAAGGTTCAACGTTGAACCATATATATTACTCTAATTTAGACCCATTCTGCATATGTTAAAACCATTTTCTAAAATGAACTTAAAACACATGACAAAATTCCGCTTCTGAACTGAAATTACCTTCTTACTATATGAACGAAACATGATATTTTAAATCTTTTTTTGAATTCAACTTAAAAATTATAACAAGCAAAAGAATTCTTCTGCGATCATTCAATTTGTTTTTTACAATTCTCCACTTTATATCAGAGACTATAATTGCATCGATGTGACAACTGCGCTTGAAACGGAAACGAAACCAAATGCATGTTTTCGTATCGTGAAACATGCAACCTCATGTGTTTAGGTTGTATTATATGTTGAAATATTTCTATCATACCAGTATATTACATTTGCTGCTGTCAAAGAATGCCTTTGATCTTGTGTCATACAATGATTCACAATGTTACATGTTAAAAACTTACCAAAGTACTTAAAAGAATCAACCACTAAGTTTTCGTTTTTTAAGAATTAAATTAAAGTATTTTCTGATATGGTGGATTTTTATTCAACTTATTTTACTCTATTTAATTTACACATCGCAAAACAGCAAAAAAAAAACGAGCTATTAATCAAATGCAACAGAATTGATATGTTATGTTTTGCAGACTGCAAAAACGTTTTCTTGTTTAAATTGACTTCATAAATATGGTGCAAAAATCCATGACAAGGCATGGATTTTTGAAGGATAAATCACACGTTCTAGCTTAAATATGTTTAAATTTCAATTTAAGTTAACAAAAATGATTTAAATGATACCAAACATTCGACGGATAACATTTAACCTTTTCCAGATATTATATGAATAATAATATCTTTATAAAGTCAAGTTTTCTAATAGATAGATCTGTTAGCATATAAACATTTATTTATTTCTGTTTTCTTAATCTATGAATCTATGAACTTAAAAATCAAAATTCTATAAGTCACACAATAAAGAAACTAGGAAATAGCAATAAAGATGACGTATAATTTGAAATATTACAAATCTTAATTATTTCAGGAACATAACTCTTGATTGTTAATTTATAATATTGGGTTATACCAGGAAACCGACTTTTATCAATGTATTAACAGAACAGTGTAATAAATTAAAATTTCAGAAACACTGATGACTGATTGTATTATTTTTAGTTTGTTCTTCTTAAGCACTGTCGCATAAACCCTCAAATCTACATACAGATATATAGATGACGTTCTACTTATTAATTATCCTAAATTTAGAGATTATGTGGACCTCATCTATCGAAGTAAGCTTTCAATGAAAGGTACGAATGATTCTTATGTTTCTGTTTTATTTAAACCTATACCTGAATTATGACGCCTACAAAGGTTACATTTTAAACTGTATGAAAAAACGTGATGATTTCATTTTTCTATTTTCAACTTTCGCTTTCTATGCTTACTATTTCTTTTTTTATATATACCTACTTTTTCTGCTTATGTTGTATGTATACAAGTATACGCTTTGGTAGAAATTGTTTACACTGTGGCAACTTTGATTTATTAAACGCAACAAGCTGCTTACCCAGGGGTATTGCACGCCCAAGTTTTTAAAGGTCCTCAAAAAGTATATTATGGTCTTTATCACAATGTTGGTGATAAATATAATGCCCATGTATCCAAAATTATTCTGGATATATTTAACGCCCAATACATCCACGTTCCTTTCATTCTAAGTTTCCTCTTCATGCGTTTACAGATTTAAACAACAGATACTTACCCTTTCGGAGCCGCCAATCTCAATACCCAGATAGAAAATACCGTTTTAACCAAAAAATGCCAGTTTGTTTCAGTCTTTGCTTTGCTTTGGGATCGTAGTTTGGACATGTAGTATGCATGTATTTTATTTATTACAAACAATAGGATTTTTCTGATGAAGACTCTTACGAAATGAATATTTGTAAGACCTAGTGTTAATTATTTGTTGTGTTTTAAACATACCAGTGATGGTAACTAATGCCCTAGACTATTTTATATAATATAGATTTATTAACCGTTTATCTTGTCTGATGGTTCTGTTCTCATATGGGACTTGAGGTAATAGAAGAACAACTGTACCAGACAGACAGATTTAGCAAACTTAGTTGAGCATAGCGTTTTTATAAAAACATGTCTGATTTGACGCAGTGTAAATCTTCCGCGGTAGCTAATGTATTGCTTAAATTGACAAAGTGTTTTATCTTTCATTGAGTTGAAATTCTGTTTTGTCGTGGCGTAAATCTTCTTTATTACCTTAATGTTATGTTAAAATTGACTAAGTCTTTTATTTTTCATTGCGTTGAAATCCTGTTTTGTCGGTCCATCGGAATATCTAATGTAATAGAGAGTGTAATAAAAAAAACCTTATATTTAAGATGAATATATTCTTCGGAAATGTGCCTAACTCACAAAGGAAGTTTGAATACATGACATCAATTTACAAATCTCAGAGGAGACCAATAACCTTTAAAATGCAGTATATTATTTAGGTTAATTCTACTAACCGATTTTCCATTATAAGAAAAATTCATTTTCTTATTCCATTAACTAATTTGATATGAAAAGTTGAATTTGTTGTGGAATAAATATTCAAATCACGATTAATGAATTCCCAAAGCAATCACGTGTGACAAAAACCAAATGTTGAAAGCATAAAACATCATTTTGATAACAATATCAGTAATATTATTTAAGGAGTTCATTATTTTGATTGAATATATAAAAAATATTTGGATTTTTTGGAGAATCAAGCGATTGTATGAAATCATAAAAGTCGCACGTCTAAGGATATTTACCAAATGCAGCGTGAATTTAATCTATATAATGAAGGTTTCATTTGATTGCTTTAACCTACGTAATCCGCCATGACAACAAACTACATGCTTTAGTCTGATCAATTCGTCTATATAACTTAACAGGTCCTTCTAATGACAAGTTTCTTAAAATCGATCAGTTTTCAAACGAACAAGACATAACGCTTTAAGATTTTAGGATATATCAACAGATTGTTTCTCAATGTCACCTTTAAAACTGACACATAAGTTATTAAGTCATTTAAAAGGATAAAACCGATTTCCCTTATCATTTTCAAAACATTGCCGTTATATCAACTTTGTTGTACTTTTTGCACAAAAATCAAATAAATGTCGTGCTGATTTTGAAATAAACCACACCAATACTCATTCTGGTTTTAATAAGACACCCCATGTTATGAGTAATGTTGAAAAAGTTATACACTTCAAGAAGATCCGCAATCATGGACAAAATGAACCACAGTTGTTAAACGTTTGATTAAATGTATGGTTTGTCTAGATTATGATTTGGACATGAATTAGTTTGTTTGTTTTTTATTTTAATCGCGTATATCTTTTGCGGGTTATAATTATGTCAAGTCATATTTACAAATTGAGCTTTTCCAACAGTTTGAACCTTGATATTTAAGTACAGACTTTCTACGTTACTATTACTTAACAGGTCCTTTTAATGACAAGTTTCTTAAAATCGATCACTTTTCCCACGAACAAGACATAACTCTTCAAGATTTTAGGATATATCAACCGATTGTCTCTAAATGTCACCTTTAAAACTGCCACATAAGTCACTTGGTCATTTAAACTATAAAACCCATTTTTCTACTTATTATTTTCAAAATATTGTCAAAACAAAAATTTTCTTGTACTTTTTTGTTCAAAAATCATATTAATTAGGTGCAAATTTTGAAATAAATCACACAAATAGTAAGACATGCCATGTTATAAATGATTTGGAAAAAGTTAAAAACTTTGATACACTTAACGAGGAACCGCAATAATGGACAAAATTAATCATAGTTGTTAACGTTTTGAGCAAATGTATGCTCCGTCTAGATTGTGATTCGAACATGGATTAGTAGGTTTTCTTATTTATACGAGTATACCTTAGTTTCTGAGATTATAATTATGTAAATTGTTACTTACTAACGGAGCTATTCCAGTTTATAATTTGAAATTTGAGGACATATTTTACCTTACTGGAAAGAAAGCTTCATTTGATGTATCACAAAATTAATTTGTCATTTATAATATTTGGTTTCATGTCATTGATTTAGTCAGAACAGTCATTAACATCAAAACACAACACAATGATGAAAGTAAGTGATGGTAACATGGTGAAACCACTGATAATAAAAAGTAATTTGTACCTGAATCGAACAGTCCAGTGGAGTTTACCGATTGGTTTGAACATGCGCCTTTATTATTTCAGTTTGATTTCTTAATCCTTTAGAAGCCTTATCACAGATTGATCGCTAAATATGCATATCTAAATACTTAATTTATTGTTTGCTTTGCTGAAGTTCAATAGTTTAGGTTTTATTATTAGTATAAGAAAATACAGCTTCTTTACATCGGCTCTAATAGTTTTATGAGTTTTAGGATGGGTACAATTTTAATACATCTAGTTGACACAGAAATCGTGCATAATCGTTGATACAAAACAATGTACTTGTTTGTTTGTGATCATTTTTACGAGAAAAGATGCATCTTTAGCAAATAAAAAATATGGACAAAGTAAAAATAATTATTTTGAAAGCACTGACTAATCGTTATAGCAATTTTACGAATCATTTAGGTTCAGTACACCGAATACTGAGGCATTCCACTAGCGACTGATACACATCTTAGTTGATGATATCATTACAGACAAGACGCTGATATTACTCGTACAGATTCACAGAACAAGTTAAGAATGTGCATTATCATCATAACTCATAGCGTAATTGCAATTATGCTTAACATGTTGGTAATTTTTTCATCGTTAAAAATTTATATATTTCAGCAATTTACAAATTTACAAAAACGGTTGGAGAAACACATGCGCAAATTATGTTTAGGATTGATTTGTGTATCAACGGCAACCAACTCAAAACTATATAGTCAAAAACAAACATACTTATTTATGTCCGAATCACAATCCAGAAGCAAAGTAAAAACTTTGAAAATGACAAGTCAGGTTAGACACGTGAAATTCCACCAGGGAAATAAGGCCTGGTGCTCCGGAAGGGTAAGCTCCTCCTGTTTAGCTAGCTACACTCGCCACGTGTGTAATCAAAATTGTGTGAAAGCAGCATTAAACTATTAGGCATCAAATATATCAAGGGCAATCCTGTACACAGAGACATCAAACTTATACACATTTTCAAATTTAAGACGGTTCGATAAAGCTCTCTCGTCAGAGACACTAATATAAAGGTCAAGTTTGATTAAGATTAACAATTTTCAGTTCAACATAGAACACAATTCTCGTCAGAAACAACAATACAAAGGTCATATTGATGTCAGTTTGGAAATCGATTAGTTTACGCGTATGTGGTAAGATATACAAAAGAACTTCCATTAGTATTACGTCTATGATTTACGTTTACCATTGAACTTATTTCCTGTTATATTTTATTGTGGTATCTTCTTAGTGTTTTTGGACATTGTCCATTATAATTTGTTGACAACAATGCAAGGCCTTCATTTATTTGTATGTTACTTGTTCTATGTTCTAAGTGGAATAGATTTTTTCCAAGTAAATATTTCTTCAGCCACAAACTGATTTATTCTACTTTATATTGGAAATGTCATTAGCAGATTAAATTCAAAAGTAAAATATTTAACTTCTAACACTACTTCGCGATTGGTTTTTAACACCATATTTTATGTAAAACTTCACCCTTTAACTTTCTAGTATCAATTTAAATTTGAGAACAAATTAGTTAAATAATATATAGTTTACATTCTATTCTACACCAAATTATATTTACTTACACTTCTATTTAGTTAAAAAATATTCGAGTAATATTGATCAAAATGCGAATGTATCTATAACCATTACTAAATGAATTTTCATTTTAAGTTGAACAGAACATATTTAAAGAAAATGTAAAACACTTTTAGAGATCAAGTCCATATTAGAAACTGTGTGATAGACAAAAGTACGCTTTTATTACTTGATCAAGTTCAAATTTCTTAACCTGATTGCACTTAAGTAAAGTATAAATGATGATGTAACATCTTAGAAGTAATACATAATAATGATGATGATGAATATTCTAGATCTTGTCTAAATAGTTTTGTAACGTTAAGCATACGTGACTACCTGCATAAATGTTAAATAATATTTATAACTAGTTAAAAACAAATATCCGCAGAAAATTATTTTATCTATAAAGAAATAAATTAAAAATTAAGAAATGATAAAGTCTGACGTATTGATTTATTCATCGCTGTAGCAAAATTTTAATGAGCATTTTCAATTCAAACTTCAAATACATTACACTTAAATTTAAATTTATATACAATTTATCAGCTATGGGATCTTAAATCAAGACATTAAGGATTAATCATTGGTTCACATGCACTTTAACATTAATACTTTATGGGTGATATTTTTCGAAGTGCGAAAGTACTGTGAGAAATGTTGTATTTTTGTGCCTTCGTTCTTGACGGTTGTAGCTTGCTAAACAGGAGGTACCTACCTTTTTGGAACACTCATTGACACTTCAATGATAGATTTTCACGTGTTAAACTTACTTTACTAGTTTCAAAGTTTTTACTTTGATTTGGAATAGTGATTTGAACATAGGTTGATATGTTTGTTTTTGAAGAAAAATTAATAAAGATTGCGATGTAATGAGTTGTTCAAGGCTTAACATTATAAAAATAATAATCTACGATGTGATAAACCATTGTACTCATCACTTTTTGCTGTTAATCTTGTCATTTATGGAGTTCATTAGTATAACTTATGAGAACAATAATAACAATCATTTCTAGTTGACTAATTGACTCGACTAACTTAACAGAGTATAAAGCAATAACACTATTAATAAAAACTACTAAGCATTATTAATTGTACTTTAAGACTATCAGTGTTTTTGTTTAAGAAAATCATTTTTGACATCGTTCCAAGATTATGTTTAATCTGCATTTAGTGTGTTAAACAACATCACTGTTACTACATAAAGACATGTAAACTCAAAATACCTCTCTTCATCCCTTACTTGTTCTTAGAGCATTATTCTGAAGGTATTAGGTACAATTATTACTTTCTAGCATTAATCGTTACATAACAATAATGCCAATCATTCTTGCCTGTAAATAAAACAAAGAAACAACAATTTGTATTGCAATCCGTATTAATTAATGGTGTATTTAATTCAATATGCTTCAGTCGAAGGTATAATTTATTTGTGTTTGTATTTGAAAAAATACATTTTTTCCGTAGATACGCAAATTCGAATGTCAGCAACGTAAATGCAGTTTCTTTAAGTTGTTGCACTTTTAAATATTATATTGCTAAAACTTTTGCTGTTTCCATTTATACGTAATTCAGCTGCAAGTTTGTTTTGTTTTATTTGTCTGTTGTCTGTGGTTTTAATGATTCGCTGTTTTACTGAATAAGCAAAACCTGCTTAATGTGTGTAAATTCAATAATTATATTTTGCCCTATATATTATTGATGATCAATCATATTATCTTAACAATGTATAGATACGCGACATACTGTGACAAGTATATTTTGATATATAAGAAAAGATATTAACTAACAACGATAACAGGACGGTAGATCTCCTCCACACTATCCTGAGTTATAAGACTTTATTACAAGGTCTATATGGACCTCGTATTTATCCAAAACATACATATCAAATCCAAATTATAATCGCAAAACAAAACAAATTTGGAACTTGCAAATGAGGTTTAATATATAAAGTTTCACTGGAGAAGTAATGCCGGATGCTCAAAGAGGGTAAGCACTTACTGTCTCGCCACATGTGTAATTAAAATCAAAAAAAAGAACAATGCACTATGGGACATCAAATATATACAGGGTTATTTTGCATACAAAGACATTATACATATCAACAATATTGTGATGACAGTCATAAAACTTATTTAGGTACTTAATTTCTGAATGATTAATCTGGCAAAACTTTTTTTGATCTGAAATCAATATAAATATTTGTATATTGGCGTTGTTTGATTCATTACAGTGTCATATGTATGCTATATACAACTCAATTAATACATATATAGACATTTCTCATATTTTGACCATGGTGCTCATTTATTAATATTTGCCTATTATATAAATCAATTAGGTTGATATCTATTCATAAATTGATTCCTAATCATATTCACGGCAACATAACGCATTAGTATTTCCTGATGAAACAGGTTTTATCAAATTATAATTTTGTAATAAAAACAACTTGATATTAAATAAAATTCTCAGGGGACAATAGATAAAAAGAGCTACTTATTAAGGTACTTCTATTGAATCTATATAAACCACATTATCTGGAAATATACCCATATGTATTTTTGTATTTATGTACATCGGTCTATTGAAAATTCATATTTATTGTTTTTAAAGCAATGCATAAAAAGTATTTTGTAATTACTAACTCGTTTATACCTGGTACGGTAAAACTTTTCATTAGTTCGTTATCTATAATATCAATAATAATAAAGTTATTAAGTTATTTATACGCAAAATACATTTATCTTTTCCCCTTTTTGAACTTTAGTCCACCCTCCTCAGACTATGTATCTTGATAATGGTATCGCTGATTTTTATTTTACTTATAATATCATGATGTATTTGTGATTGAGACGGAGAATGCTAAAAATTCGTAACGATAAATCAATGTAGACGTCCGAACAATTTTTTGGTTTTGATATTTGTGTATTGTAGTGTATGTCTTTGTTTTTAGTAAACTCGTTATTGTGATATTATATTATTCTATTTCACTTTAAAGAATTAGATAAGAATGGAAGAGAAAGTAAGGTTTAAAAAAATTAGTCTAAACTTAGCAGAACCTTAGATTATATATTAATCAGATTGAGAATGAATATAACAGTTAAAATTTATCTACCGTATTCAGAATCACGGTTCTTTATTAACCGATGTATTCATTTGATTGTGATGTTAATTATATGACGTTAAAATCTTACGGTAAATATAAGCCTCTGTCACCTTAAATAATCAATAAATGGTTTTACAAGAAGGGTTGTAACTAGGACTAATTAACCTTCGTCCTTTTGTTTCCCTCCTTCGTAGGCAGTCAGCTTGCAAGAAAAATGTTAACTTCGAAACAATATTTCATTGACGTTAATGTCTCTTGAGGTGGCTGTTTTTTCAGGTACAAATTTATTTCTTCTATTTTGGCAAATCATGCCCTTCTAAAAAGTGAAAAGTTATCAATGATTAATGTTAGGATATTTCTAATCATAGAACAAACGAAGATGACAGATTCCGAAAATCCAAATTCTCCGAGGAACTGTAAGGAGCGTTTGTTTCTTACCAATGTTAAGAAATATTGTGAACCTAAATCATAAAGATATTGTAATATGCATTTTGCAACAAAATTCTTTGTGATATTTATCTAAAATATTATTTTCAACGTGTAAACCTTCAAAAACAAAAGCAAAAAAAATATTTTTAAAAATCTAGCTTTGCATTGTAACATTTTAATATATTGTTGGAGAGATAAGCCAGGTATTTTGTCATTGAATGATTAGATTCAGTACAAAATAATTCAAATCTGACAAAATATAATTCAAATGAGGTTTCAACTTAATTGGACGTATAGCGACAGGAGTATTACTTAAATAGAATTTACAACAAATCTATAACAATAAATTATCATTATTATTTTTGTCCAAATCACAATCCAGAAGGAAAGCAATAATTTAGTTTAGGTTACACACGTGATCTTCCATTAGGCAAGCGAATCCGGGTGCTCCGTAATGGTAAACGACTCCTGTTTACCTACCAATGTGTGTAATAAAAATTGACTGAAATAATCCTGGATCTATGGGGCGTTCTGTTATGTCAAAAATCATCATCATTTTTATTTATCGAAAATTATTTTATTATAAAGAAAAAAATGTCTGCCAAAACCCAGGTAAAGCTTAAATAAAATTGAAACATAAACATCAAGAGAGCTGTATAACAAATTAACAATTATATGGAAATTGAGAGCGTTTAGAAAACCTTTAGTCCTGTAGGGGCTTACACTTGATCAGCCTTTACAGCTTTACACAGCATGGACTCACATAGTTGTCATGCAAATTTCTTCAACATAATGATTGTATCATATAATTCCTTTTTAACTAGACCATTTTATATTTATGCATTTTACAACTGTAACAGGAAGTTCAATCAATCATGCGTTGTATTCTAACATTATACATTATACATAATACATTAAGTTCCATATACAAAAGTGCAATCCACCGTTTTAAATCTTTTACTTTCTTCTAGATTACGATTCGGACATGGATTAGTGTGCTTGATTTTGATTTATAAAGTTAAATAATATTCAAGTAATATTGGTCAAAATTGCTTATGTATCTATAATCATTAGACAACTCAAACTTGAAATTATGGTTTCGACATGGATTGGTATGTTTGATTTTGATATGTCGTGTATTTTTGCGAAGCGTTCTACAAAGCTTATTTTCGGACACTTTATTTCTTTTATTATCTTTATGGTATATATATATCGTTATAAATTCATCTTATATCAATTCTATATAATTCAATATAACCTGTTTCCCTCTTTAATGACATTTTCTGTCCTTTGATAACTCACAGTTAAGTATCGTGATTTGATGATGTTGTGACTGAGAGAGATAAAAATCGAAGTAATAAGTGTCGTAAAGATAAATCAAATGTAACAGTTATAGACAATTCATTGCTTTTCATATCGATAAACTACTTCAAATACACAATAAACGTCACGTTGAAGGATAATTGAAATAGTTTCAAAACGTAAATCTGTGTTCTGATGTGCAACTGGGTCAGCGTTTTAAAAAATATTCTCCATGATATACAGAATTATTCCACCCAAACCAAACAAACAAGTCCATGTTCAAATCACAATCCATGCAATAATGTCATTTTTTTAAAAACTGGTTAATTTGGTTAAATACCTAAGCTCCACAAAGGAATGGAGGCCAAGTCCCCCAGAAGGTTTAGCAGCTCCCGTTTAGCTAGTTTTACCCGTCAAGTGTGTGTTAAGAATTGAGAAGTCAGAATAGAAACCAGTTTTGATCATTATGAAAGTAGATCATAAAGTACACATAGTTTTGTCTTTAAACAAGGAATCAATATTTATTTATTTATTTATTTATTTATTTATTTATTTATTTATTTATTTATTTATGTGGCGTGGTGTTCGTCACATTTATATTTATAGTTATATACTGACCTATTTATTAACTTGTTTTTCATCATTCCATTGGTATTAGAGTATTTTTATTGTTCACTTATTTGACTAACATGTCTGGTGATAGTATTAAGACTTTTTGAGCAAAAGTCTGTAGACGCACGCTAGATATAAAATTGATATCTTTCTTTGTGAAAGATGAATCAATACAACGAAGAACTTTTAATCTGCCAACGATCTTTGTAAAGAAGGTGACATCCGAGTAATAAAGTTGGCTTGATTCTTGTAGCGAAGGCATAACATAATTGGTGAAATATTTAACATTTGATGTTTCACCGATGAATAATGAAGTTTGATTGAATTCTGTAGCCTTTAGTAAAATAGGCCTTGAAATGTTTAACGTTTGTTGATGCCTTGCAGACAAATACGTTTATTCAACACTTCACCAGCAGTTGATATTATTTTGAATTTGAAGTTATATATTAAAACCTTGTGTATAAATAGTTGTAATGTAAAAGTGTAGTGTTTATTTGTGTATATGTATTTTTATGTTTAAAAAAGAAAATACAAAATTGTGAAAAAACTTCTAGTATCATAGATTGTGATATTAGATTTTGATGAAGTTAAGAAAATAATAATTTTGGTTTGAACAAATCTAGTGTGAACTAAATTTAAATGTTTGCATCTAAATCTCACTTATCAGTTCATTCATATACAGATGTTTAGTGTTCATCATATACTCAAAGCTGTTTTATGCCAGACACAGTTATTTTTCTAAAACAAGCATATATCTACTGACGATGCCAATACAAACACACTCCGTGTTAACTTGTTAACTTTTGATTGGCATTGTATATACAACCATCATTCAAAAATGAAAAGTCGTTACATTCGCCCCTGATATCTACAAGAAAATTAATTAATTAAACACCCATACATCTAGCTTTCAGTTTATTTGCGTAACTTAGTAAAATTCAATCACGCTTGATGTTATTCACAATAAATATGCTTTGTTTGGATAGAAAACATATGTTAAATTATCTTTAATTCACAGGCGATATACATCATCTTAAATCTCTTAATACTATTTGCCTTATCGGATTTGGAAAGGTTTTATGGATCTCAAAATCTAAATCTGAATAACAAACTAATAAAGAATGTTTAATGCTTACCAAGCAAATTTGACGTCATAGAATAAACGATCCCTGTTTAAATAAACGGAAACTGAAAGTAAACTTGTTTTACTGAGCCCTTTGTGATTTGGAATTGTGATTGCGACAGTTATTGATATTTTGATTTTATTCTATTTACATAATTCTAAATGAAAACTACAATGGGTAAACGTTGAACCATATACCTTACTCATATTTTGACCTATTTTGCACATGTAATAACTTGCACATGTAATAACTATTTGTGAAATTAATTTTAAACACACGACAATGTCCCGCCTCAGAACTGTAATTGGCTTTTATCATATGACAGAAATATGAAATCTTAAATCCTTCTGAATTGAACTTTAAAAGTATCTGCACGACCATTCAATTTGTTTGTTTTATTTCTCCATTTTACGTCAGAGACTCTATGTGCATCGATGTGACAATTGCACCAGAAACAGTAACGGAACTGTCTATTATAAAGAAATGTATTTGAATAATGTAAAGGTGACTAACATGCAACCTCATTGGTTCAGGCTGTAACATAAAATAGTTCCATCATGTGCTGATTTTAAATGTTTTTAATATAACTTCAAAACCAGTACAATACATTTGTTACTGTCACAGAGTGCCTTTAATCTTTTGTCATACACTGAATCACAGTGTTACATGTTACAAACTTATCAAAGTACTTAAAGGAATCGTCTACCTATGGCTGTTTTAAGAATTAAATTAAAGTATTTTTATATAATGATATTTTATCCTACTACATTTTTATAATTACAAAACGAAAATCAAACTTGTAATCAAATGAAATTTATAGGTTGCGTTTTACAAACTGCAAAATAGTTTCCTTATTTCAATTGACTTCATCAATAATGTGCAGAAATCAATGATAAGGCATACGTCTCTGACAGCATCGTTCACATAGTCTTGTTTAAAATATGTTTTAATTTTTAATTTAAGTTAACAAAAATAAATTTAAATAATACCAATCATTCGACGGATAAGATTTTAACCTTTTCCAGATACTATATGAATAATAACATCTTGATAAAGTCGTGTTTTCCAATTGATGGATATGACAGCATAAGAATATATATTTTCTCCCCTGTTTTAAATCTATGAACTCAAAATAAAAATTCAATCTGTAAGTCACTCAATACATGGAACAAGAAAGAACCCCGTAAATAGCAATATAGAGTGACGTTTATTTTGAATGATTATTTCGAGAACATAATTCTTCATTCTAGATAAGTATTATCGGGTTATACCTGGAAATCAACTTTTATCGCTGTATCTACGAAAGTGTCACAAACTAATACACAAAACCAAATCATGTCTTGTTTGATATTATGTGATTTTCCTTCCTGAGCACCCAGCTTCACTTTCCTGGTGGAGGTCCGCTTGCACAACTTAATTTGTCAGTTTCTAAATTATTTGCCTTGCTTTTTGGATTATACTTATACATAAATATTTAACAATGATCAAGCTGGATTCAGTTGAATAGATCATTTGCATTTTCAACAAAGGAATTTATGCAGAACCTTGTAAACTGTAGATAGATGATTGTCGCCAAATAATTAAACCACACATACAGATATATAGATGACCTTCTGTCTTTTAACAATCCTAAGTTTGTAGAATATGTGAATGCCATCTGAGTCTTCAAGTTCTGCTTCATATTTAGACTTATACCTCTATTATGACGCCCACAAAAAGGTTAGGTTTGAAATTATTTGATAAACGTGATGACTTCAAGTTTTCAATATTTCTGCTCTAAAAAGCAATATACTTGGTTCTTCTGCTTATTGTGTATTTGTTTTACAATTATTACGTTTTGGTAGAGCTTGTTTCCACTATGGAAACTGTATATAACGGAGAAGGTGCTTACAAATAAATTGTTGACCCCGGGGAATTGAGAGCCTGCGCTTATCAGGGCCCTCAAAAAGTTTTATGGCCGTCATCAGAGTATTGTTGATAAGTATGATGTCTCTATGTCCAACATTGCTCTGGATGTATTTGACGTCCAATAATTCCATGCTCATTTCACTCTTAATTTTGATAACACACTTGGCGGGTGTAGCTAGTTAAACAGGAGGTGCTTACCCTTCCGGATGACCCGTCCTCACTTCAACGTAAACATTATTTCTCAGTTTTTAATTTGGTTCTGGATGGTGATTGGAACATGGATTAGTTTGTTTGTTTTTGACGTGTTTCGTTTCTGCTTTGTCTTTATGATCGAAAATTAGTGACTGACATCTATCATAATGAGCTTGAAATAAACAAATCGACTGATATTTTAAATTATGCTTCATATTTAGACTTATTTCATTATCACCAAATATGACGTCCACCAAATGCTACATTTGAAGCTGTATGACAAACGTGATGACTTCGATTATTCTATTGTCAATTTTCCATTTTTTGCATGCAGCAAACATAATAGTCATGGTAACAAATGTCCTAGACCAATTTATATAATATAAATATGTAAACCTTTTATTTTGTGCTAATGGTTCTGCTCTAATCCGGAATTTGGGGTAATAGAAGACGAACCATATTAAACAGATAGATGTATCAAACTGAGTTGAGGACATTATTTATATATAATCTTGTCTGCTTTGACGTGGTGTAAATCTTCCTCATCCGCTAATGTTATGTTAAAATTAACTAAGTGTTTTATATCGCATTGAATTAAAATCCTGTTTTGTCGGTCCATCGGAATATCTAATGTAATAAAAAGAATACAATAGAACTTCGATATCTCGAATACCACGGATAACTCGAAATCATTATTTTGTCCCGACCAGTTTTCTATATAAACTATATAAATACAACTTCGATAACTCAAATTCTTATAATTGAAATACCTCCAATAACTCGAAGTAACGTAAGAGTGTAAAATTAAAAATTGTATGACAAACCACCTTCCAAAACTCGAAATATTTAACAATGAGTGATCAATAGAACGACCAGTGAAATCACAGAAATTAATTGGCAGTGGGCTATAGACTTTCGTATAATCGGATTAATGAAAGGAGAAGTGGTACAGATCAAAGGTTCTGCTACTGTATTAATTAGTATCAATTAAAGGATTAGTATTCTGTGCTGTAAGGGGCGATGAATTGTAACCGTGTACCGCCTTAGTAGAAGCCATTTTTTGCCACTGGCGATAACAGCAATTTTCAAGTGATTTATCTAAGCTTATTTTTTAATGTCCGAGACGTGGTACGCACACTAATGTTGTAATTTCTATAAAATGAGCATCTTCTCTTGCATATGTAATAAATGATGTGTAGCTGATTCAGTTCTTTGAATGCATTATTATCATGTATTGGTAACAAACATTTTGTGTGATGTATGTGTTTGTCGTCCCCATGAGTCCTTATAAAACATCATTATTAAATTGATTATATTTCTTTTATTATTACATGTATTTATGTAATACATATAACACTAGTATAGTGATAAACAGTTTTACGCCATCCAACATTTCTCCCATTAAAATGAAAGTCTACATTGTGACGTCATCCTTCAACTTCGAAAACTCGAACACTCCGATAACTCGAAGTCATCATTAAAGTCCCTTGCACTTCGAGTTATCTACTGTAATGAAAAACTTTATATCTAAGATGAATAGGGTCTTCGGAAATGTGCTTACCTCACAAAGGAAGTGTAACAACATGACATCCATTAACAAGTCTTAAAGGAGACCAATAACCTTCAAATTGCAGTATATTATTTAGGTTAATTCTGCTAACCGATTTTCCATTATAGGAAACATCCATTTTCTTGTTCCTTTAACTAATTTGATATCAAAAGCTGTCATTGTTGCGGAATAAATATTCAAATCGTTTTTCGGAAATCCCCAAAAACAATCACGTGTGACAAACACCAAATGTTGAAAGCATAGAGCACCATTTTTCTTGTAATATCAGTAATATTTTAAAAAAAGTTCATTATTGCGATGCAATCGTAATGGAAAATATCTTGATTTATTGGAGAATCGAGTGCTTATATAAAATCATAAAAGTCGCACGTCTAAGGATATTTACCAAATGCAGCGTGAATTTAATCTATATAATGAAGGTTTCATTTGATTGCTTTAACCTACGTAATCCGCCATGACAACAAACTACATGCTTTAGTCTGATCAATTCGTCTATATAACTTAACAGGTCCTTCTAATGACAAGTTTCTTAAAATCGATCAGTTTTCAAACGAACAAGACATAACGCTTTAAGATTTTAGGATATATCATCAGATTGTTTCTCAATGTCACCTTTAAAACTGCCACAAAAGTTATTAAGTCATTTAATAGGATAAAACCCATTTCCCCTTATCATTTTCAAAATATTGTCGTTATATCAACTTTGTTGTACTTTTTGCACAAAAATCAAATAAATGTCGAGCTGATTTTGAAATAAACCACTACAATACTCATTCTGTTATTAATAAGACATCCCATGTTATAAATGATGTTGAAAAAGTTATACACTTCAAGAGGATCCGCAATCATGGACAAAATGAACCACAGTTGTTAAACGTTTGATCAAATGTATGGTTTGTCTAGATTATGATTTGGACATGGATTAGTTTGTTTGTTTTTTATTTTAATCGCGTATATCTTTTGCGGGTTATAATTATGTCAAGTCATATTTACAAACTGAGCTTTTCCAACAGTTTGAACCTTGATACTTAAGTACAGACTTTTTACGTTACTGGAAAGAAAGCTTCATTTAATGTATTACGAATTTAATTTTACATTAATTTATAGTATGTTGGTTTCTTGTCATTTATATAGCCAGAACAGCCATTAACATCAAAACACAACAAAATAATGAAAATACGTGGCCGTAACATAGTGAATCCACTGAGAATGAAAAGTATTTTGTACCTGAATCGAACAGTCACGTGAGGTTGACCTATTATTTTTAACAAGAACCGCTATGTTTCAGTTCAGCTTAATCCTTTATCGTTCTTATCATTTTCATTTTAATTGGTCACTAAATATGCATATCTAAATACCTAATTTATTTATGGCTTTGTTGTTGTTCGATTTCAAATAGTTTGGGGTTTTTATAATTAGAGTTAGCAAATACAATTTATTGACATTGACTCCTGAACATTTCATGATTCAGGATTAATACAATTTTCAATATATCTAGTTAACACAGAAATCATGTATAACCTTTGATACAAAAAGGCAGACTGAAATAAAATAAAATGAACAACGTAGCTCATAACATTACATTACTTAAAAGCCACACGATTGTGTAAATGCGCCTGACTAATACAGTCACAGAATAAATGTCGTAATAATGACAAATATGCCATTTAGTTGATTGCCAATTGTACCAATAAATGCTCAAAACTCATCTTCCTTAATAGTTTAATGTTCTGTTGTTATCTAACGTAGACATATCCAATGCTAAAGAAGTTTATTCGTATATGTTATAATCTTGTCTGAATACGGAAACGTAAGTAAATTTATAAAGACTTTACACAGATTTTTTTTAAAAAATCTAGGGTTTATATTGGACATTATTTTATGCGCATTGTGTTGTTTAGGTATTAAAAATGTCACTGAGACTCAGATATATTTCCAATTAAACTAACAATGGTGAAAAGTGTTGTGAATGACTTTTGTCAATTATTAGTTTTGAATCATTCAACTGTTTATTGTTAACTTATCAAAACAAAATGTATATATTCGAATCCAAATATAATATCAAAAAACAAACATACTGATCAATGTCAGAATCACAATCCGGAAGCAAAGTAAAACTTTGAAACTGACAAGTAAGGTTTAAAACGTATATCTCTTCCATGAAAGTGAGGCCAGTTAGAATTGTTTTTTTAAAGCATTGATTAATCGTAATAGCAATTTTACGAATCATTCAGGTTCAGTTCGCCGAATCTTGAAACAATCCTCAGCGACTGATACACATGTTGGTTGATGATATCATCACAGACAAGCTGCTAATATTACTTTTACAGGTTCACAGAACAAGTCAAGAGAGTAAGTTACGATCATAACTCATAACGTAATTGCAAAAATGCTGAAAATGAAGGTAATCAAAAACAAACATACTTATTCATGTCCGAATCACAATCCAGAAGCAAAGTAAACATTTTGGAACTGACAAGTTACGTTAGACACGTGAACGAACTTCCACCAGGAAAATGAGGGCGGCTCCTCCGGACGGGTAAACACCTCCTGTTTAGCTAGCTACACTGCCACGTGTGTAATCAAAATTGTGTAAAAGGAACATGGAACTATGGGACGTCAAATATATCCCGGTCAATCCTGGACACATAGACGTCAAACTTATCAACAATACTGTGATGACGGCCATAAAACTTTTTGAGTCAACACTTTATTTGCAAGCAGCTTACTTCGCTGCACAAAGTCCTTGTAGTGGGAACAGGGAACAGTAATTTTTTTATTACTATAAACATACATTCTATTATACGACACATTATTTCTAACGTAATCTAACTTCAAGACATCCCCATATGTTGTATTTCTTGTATTTCATTGTCAAAATGACTGTGTTATATAAGTGTTTATCCATCAATCACTTTCAAAGAATTACTGTCTTAATACAGACAACGTGTTACTCGGCTGATTACACGTTGTACTTTCACAGTTCCGAAATAAACATTTAAGTTGTTTACTGCACCACCCGTTAACTTTACTTAAAAACTACATAAGTTTAAAATTTGAGACGGTTTAATAATGCTCTCTCGTCAGACACAATTACAAAAGTCAAGCTTAATTCTTTTTGGGAATAGATTTGTTTACACGTATGTGTTATTAAAACACAAAAGAACTTCCATTAGTATTGATTTACGTTGACCATTGATTTTTTTCTGTTATATTTTATTGTGTGTGTTCTTAGTGTTTTTGGATATTGTCCATTACAATATGTTTACCAAAAATGCAAGACCTTGTTGTTTTTTAAATGTAACTTGTTCTATGTTCTCAGTGGAATATATTTTTGCCAAGTAAATATTTCTTCAGCTACAAACTGATGTATTCTACTTTATATTGGAAATGTCATTAGCAGATTAAATTCAAATGTAAAACATTTAGCTTCTAACACCACTTCATGATTAGTTTTTAACACCATATTTCACGTAAAACTTCACCCTTTAACTTTCTAGTATCAATTTAAATTTGTGAACAAATTAGTTAAATAATATATAGTTTACATTCTATTCTACACTAAATTAAATTTAGTTACGCTTCTATTTAGTTCAAGTTATATTGGTCAAAATGCGAATGTATCTATAATCCTTACTCAATGAATTTCCATTTTAAGTTGAACAGAACATATGTCAAAGAAAATGTTTTACACTTTTAGAGATCAAGTCCATATTAGAAACTGTGTGATAGACAAAAGTACGTTTTTTTATTACTTGATCAAATTCAAATTTCTCAACCTGATTGCACTAGGTAAAATACAAGTGTCCGCAGGAAATGATTTTATCTATAAAAAATCAATAAAAAATTAAGAAAAGATTAAGGCTTATTAGTTTATCTATCACTGTATTAAAATTCTACTGCGCATTTTCACTGCAAACTTTAAATAAATTACATAGATTTATATACCAGTAACATTTAAGGATTTTCCAGTGGTTCGCATGCACTAAACATTGATATTTTATGGGTGATAGTTTAACAAGTTTCAACGTACTGTATCCTTATACCTTAAGAAATTGACAGTTGTAGCTTGCTAAACAGGGGATGCTTCACATTCTGGAACACTTTACTGGTGGAAGATCATGTGTTTCATTTAATTTAACAATTTTAAAGTTTTTACTTTACATTTCGGAAAGTGATTGGACATAGATTGATATGGTTTTCTAATGAATATTAATGAAGATTGTTAAGTAATGATTTGTGCAAGGCTTGTCATTAAAAATAGAAATTGTTCTGTTCTTTCTTTTGCATTTTAGCAATAATCTACGGTGTGTTGTACCATTGTACACACACCATTCTGTTTTAAATCTCATCATTTATATAGTTCATAAGTATAATTTGTGAGAACTATAATAACAATTATTTCTAGTTGACTAACTGATTCGACTCACTAACAGGGTACAAAACAATAAAACTATTAATGAATACTACTCAGTATTATTAACATGTAGTTTAAGAGTGTATCAGTGTTTTTGTTTAACAAAATCATTTTTGACATCGTTCCAATATTATGTTTAATCTGCAGTTAGTGTGTTTTAACAACATCATTCTGTTACAACAAAAGACATGTAAACTCAAAATACCTCTCATTCACCGCTTGCTTGTGCTAAACTCATTATTCTGAAGATAATTGGTACAATTAGTACTTTTCGAGTATTTAACCGTTACATAACAATAATACCAATCATTCCTGGCTGTAAATGAAACAAAGCAACTGTAATTTATATTGCAATCCGTATTTAATGGTAATGTATCTGATTCAATTAGCTTCAATCGAAAGAATATGTAACACTGCAAATTGTTTTTGTTTCCGTAGGGCGCAGATTAGAATTTCAGGAGCGTAAACTACGGTTTCATTTAGTGGCACTTTTAGAGGTTTATATTGCTAAAACGTTAATGCTACCATTTATATATAATTCAGCTACAAGTTTGTGTTCGTATATTTGTCTATAGTCTATCGCTTTAATGATTTCCTGTGTTTTGATTACTGAATATGCAAAACATTATTACTATATGTATACTTGATAATAATATTTGCCCAAAATTTAATCGATGATCAATCAAACTGCAACATGCAGATACGCGACATACTGTGACATGTATATATTTGATAAATAATAAAACAGATATTGACTAACAACAATAACCGGACGGTAGATCTTCCCACACTATCCTGAATAATAAGTGGATGTTCTGATCACTTTATTACACGGTATATACACAATCCATAAAGTAGACAAGAATATTGTATTTACGAGTAAAAGATTAATATTGTTTTCATACAAATTGCTTTCATTTCGGCTGTCAGAAACAACAATCAAAATACAACAGCTGGAAAATGTTTGCATTTTCAAAACCATATGATATATAACCACAGTTTATTTCACTTTAGTTGAAACTGAACTTCTGGTGATGTTGTAATATTTGATCACCCCAAATAAACTATTTTATCTCATAAACTAGTATTGAAAGTAAAATAAACAATTGAACCAAAGTAATCTATATACATTATGCGAAACTATACAAGTCGATACAAAATCGAATTTCACAAATTAAAATAAATTTTTCATATAACTTAACAAATAAATACATAAAATCTTAACAAATTTTCAACTCTTTATTAAGCCATTATTACTTTTTTATTACGTTAAGTGAAGTTTGTCCAAGTGAAAGAAAAATATTTATTATAACAAAATCTGTCTTAATTTTGCAGTACTAGATATTCGTTTCAAAATTAAATTCCTTTTCAGCTATTATTCATTCTTGTCTATTGCTAAATTTATTTTTTATGTTTTTAATCTGTGGTAGTCAGAGATTTAGGCAATCAAGGCCTAGTAAAGCATTGTATTTTGCCAATGCTTGCGACATATTTTGCTTTGTGCTTATCTTTCTAGAGTATCAGTTGTGAAACGCTTTGTGAATTTGATTTGATTATTTAAAATAGTATACTTTTCTAAATGTGGATGGACCTCGTATTTATATTTATTCAAAACAAACATATCAATCAAAGTCCGAATCATAATCGCAAAGCAATGTAAAAATGTTGAAAATTGCAAATGAGGTTAAATACATGAACTTTCACCAGAGAAGTAATGCCGGTAAGTACCTACTGTCCCGCCACATTTGTAATCAAACTTCAGAATGAAAATCGCAATGCACTTTGTGACATCAAATATATCCAGGGTAGTTTTTGATACAGATTCATTATACTTATTAACAATATTGTGATGGCGGTCATTAAACTTTGTGAGACCTTGAATTCAGAATAATTAATCTGGTAAAACTCTTTTGATCTAAATCCAATATAAATATTTTGTTATGACGTTGTTTTATTCATTGCAGTGTAATGTTTATGCTATACACAACTCAATTAATACAAATATAGACATTTCTCAAATTTGACCACGGTGCTGATTTATTAATATTTGCCCATCAGATAAATCAATTAGGTTGATATTTTTACATAAATTGATTTATAATAATATTCACGATAGCACAACGCATTAGTATTCCCTGATAAAACAGGTTTTATCAAAGTATATATTTGTAATAAAAACAAGTTGATAATACATGAAATTCTCAAGGGATAAAAGATAAAAAGAGCTACTTATTAAGGTACCTTTAATGATTCCATATAAACCCAATTATCTGGGAATATACCCATATGTGTCCTCGTTGTTTATGTACACCGAGATATTAAAAACTGATATTAATTGTTGATAAAGCAATACAAGAACTTTAAAATACTTTGTTATTGCTAATTCATTTTTTCCTGGCATGATAAGACTTTTCTTCATTAGCTATAGTTCGTTATCTATATTATCAATAATAATATTAACAATAACGCAGATCCACTCAGAACATTTGAAAAACTACTGTAACTTTTTACTATCTACACTGTAACAATATAATTTTAATTTAATTGTAATATCATAGTTTACCATTTAAACAGTTATGTTGATATTTCAAAGCAATACTATATACAAATTCAGATCTCAATAACGTTTCAAAATATTTAATTGTTATATTAATTCAGCTTGGTTTCAAAATAAATGTCGACGTGTAATTTTATCTTTTCAAAACTGAACCACTTATCGTTTTTAGATTACTCATCAAAACTGAAGGATCAGGAATACGGATTAATATGTCATTCGTATATCTGTTTATTTCTTATATAAAATACCTGACAATAACATTGAAACAAACATTCATTAAATACATATGTAGTACCGGTAATTTCAAATTTAAAATATCATAAAACAACTGTATCGGTATTGATATCAATTAAAAAACTTTCAAACTGACAGGTTAACTTAAAATAGCAGTAAAGAATCTGCTTATTGGAGAAATCTGTATTGTTTGACCGAATTTCTATAAGGAAGCAATAAATAATCTATATTATAGTGAATCAATCTTTGATGGAAAACAATACCACGAAATATATTTGCAGACCGCAAGGATACTCTACGGTCCTAATTAAAGATATAATTTATCACCGAAGAATCAACATATCCACAAACCGTTTCAGAATATATTCCTGAAACAAATAAAGAATGATTTCCAATTCGAAAACGTTTTAAACGAATATATAAATACCTCGTTATCCAACCAAGAGCACCTAGACGTCCCTGGCCTTTCAAATCAAAGGAAGATATAGACAAAGGTGTAAATACATTAAGTTTTGTAACTTTTTTAATTGAACAGCTAATTGCATTGCTTATTGCTTAAATATATTTTTAAATGTTATATTCCTCATCCAAGATTGTTAAAGTTCTGAATAGTGCCTGGCCCGTTTAAATTAAAACTGATATATTATCCACCGGGTTTCACTTCCCTGATTTCCCTGTTACTTAATTTGCCATTTAAAAAAATTAACTTCGCTTTTGAGATTGTGAATTTAACATATGCCGGTACGTTTTTGGTTCATACGTAAGTTAAAGACTTGATGTAATAGTTTGTGATAGCGCCACACTACCATTCTGTGTTCATGTACGTTAAGTTATTTATACACAAAATATATTTATCTTTTTTTCATTTTTGACCTTTAGTCAATTCCCTTTAGACTATGTATCTTGATAAAAGTATCTCTGATTTTTAATTAACTTATAATATCATGATGTATTTGTGACTGAGACGGAGAATTCTACAAAGTCGTAACGATAAATCAAATGTTGGCGTTATAGCTAATTTCATTTATTTGGCACCATGTCATACGTGTTTTGTCAAAAGCATCAGTGAACCAAACTTGACATCAAACTTCTTGTTCATGTTTTCAAAAACCTGCTTTGAGTCACAGTTTTAAAAATATGCGAATCCTTACATACTTTTTACAGATATTATACTGTCTAATTCCGACCAATTCCTTGGTTTATTGTATGGTGTGTGTTTGTTTTTGATGTTATATGACGCATAGCTCATGATAATAATATTTATAGACACACATTGAGCACGCAGCTTTCTTCTATTCCATTATGTTATCAATAGTTGCCTATTGTCAATAGTTTTGTAACGAATTGGATATATAAATGTAGTACTTTTGTTAGCGCAGTCTGTAGACGCATGGTGAATAAAGATAACGGTATATTTGATTGTGAAGATGAATCGATATACCGATAGACTTTTAATATGTCAACACTTTTGATGTTTAAAGTTCCGCCACTATGTCATAAAGTATATTCCATGACACAGGAATTACATAATTAGTTTAACGTATTCCAATAAAACTTTTCATTTTTATCTTTTATATAACAATTAAAAAACAAGAAGTTTTTTGTACGTTGTAGTTTTATTCACCATGCATGTTACTAGAACCGAAATAGTTAATCAAGATATCGAACGTTCAGAATTCAAGATTCGAATATCACTTACACGATAAGAATGAAAGGAGGGTAAGTGTTCAAAAATATCCATTTAAACTTAGCAGAACCTTAGATTAAATATTAATCAGGTTGAAAATTAATATTACAGTTAAAATCGACTAAGCGTATTCAGAATCATGATTCTTTATTAAACGACTTATTCATTTGGTGGTGATTTTTATTATATGGCATACATGTACGAGTAAAAAGTAAGCCTTTTTCAATTTAACCAATTAAAGATTTTACAAGGATGGTTATAACTAGGCCAATTCACCTTCGTCGTTTTTATTCCCTCCTCCGTTGGTAGTGAGCGTGCAAGAAAAATATTCACTTCGAAACACTATTTTATTGACTTTAATGTCTCTTTAGTTGGCTGTTTCCCTGTGCATCCCGTTTTTTCAGCTACAAATTTATTTCTTTGTTTTGAACAAGAATCTTAGTTAGACCTCTAGTTTCCTACTCTTACAATAAACCTATTGCATCCAAAATATTTAATTATAAACAAACATTGCAGTGTTTAAACTTTCACAATTTTACTCCACCTACTTGCTCTTGCTCGTCTTCTCCCTATATTTATGGACCGGCTGGACATGTAATAACTGGTGATCTCAATATAATTGAGAACACCAAATTAAGATTTTTACTTTCAAAAGGTCCTAAATATAGAGAAGCTCAACCATTTACTTGGGGACAGAATTTCCGAATTGTCATGGATTCCGTTGAAGAGTACGCCAGACGTTGGGCTAAATTAGACGATGTTGAGCTTGATACCTTATCCAACTGGATAAAGGTTGTTAGATCTTTCGTTAAAACTAGGATTGCCAAACTTAAAGGGTCTATGAGTACTAAACCGTCTTCAGTACTCAAGGATCCAGAAATCAAGGCAATTCTTACAGACATACACAACAAATATGTTGTTGTCCCAGCTGATAAGGCTTCCAACAACATTATTCTCGTTTGTAAGAGATTCTACCTTGAATGTCTTATTAAGGAGCTTGGTTTAGATAGTATATCAAATAACCCTGCATATTCTAGAACTAATTTTACCAAAGATGAAGTTCTTTTCAACCATAGGGGAGTTCTCGAGTCTTTTGGTATCAATCTTAATGAGGAAGATCTTGATCTTCCTTACTTGTATTGGATTCCTAAACTTCATAAAAATCCATACAAGGAAAGATATATAGCAGGCTCATCTAAATGTACTACTAAATCATTATCGGTAACTCTAACACAAATTTTGACAATCGTCAAAGATGGTCTTCAGTCTTATTCAGAAAAAGTATATTCTACATCTGGAATCAACCAAATGTGGATTCTAAAAAATTCTAAAGAATTACTTGAACATCTTGCTTCTAATACGTTATCTCATGTAAAAAGTATAAAAACATTTGATTTTTCTACACTATACACCACAATTCCTCATTCTAAATTGAAAGAACGTCTTAAAGAAATTATTCACTTGTCTTTCTTCTACAAAAACGGTAAGCCAAGATACAAATATCTGGTGCTGAACAGGGATTCTGGTTATTTTGTCAAGCATCATACGGATTCCAAACAAAAATATACTGAAGATACCATCAACAAAATGTTGGAGTTTTTGATAGATAACATATTTGTTGTGTTTGGTAATATAGTATTTCAGCAAACAATCGGTATACCAATGGGTACAAACTGTGCACCATTGCTTGCTGATTTGTTTCTTTATTCTTACGAAGCAGAATTTATGCAGAACCTTGTTAAATCTGGAGAGAAAACTGTCGCCAAATCATTCAACTCAACATACAGATACATAGATGACGTTCTGTCTCTTAACAATCCTAAATTTGGAGACTATGTAAATGTGATCTATCCTAGTGAGCTTGAAATAAAAGACACGACTGATTCCTCAAGTTCTGCTTCATATTTAGACTTATACCTGAATTATGACGCACAAGAAAGGCTACATTTGAAACTTTATGACAAACGTGATGACTTCAATTTTTCTATTGTCAACTTTCCTTTTTTATGCAGCAATATACCTGCTTCTCCTGCTTATGGTGTATTTGTTTCCCAATTAATACGCTATGGTAGAGCTTGTTCCCACTACGGGGACTTTGTACAACGTAGTAGGCTGCTTGCAAATAAATTGTTGACTCAGGGATATTGCAAGCCTAGGCTTATCAAGGCCCTCCAAAAGTTTTATGGCCGTCATCACAGTATTGTTGATAAGTTTGATGTCTCTGTGTCCAGGATTGCCTTGGATATATTTGACGTCTCATAGTTCCATGTTCCTTTCACACAATTTTGATTACACACGTGACGGGTGTAGCTAGCTAAACAGGAGGTGCTTACCCTTCCGGAGCACCCGGCCTCACTTCCCTGGTGGAGGTTCACGTGTCTAACCTAACTTGTCAGTTTCAAAGTTTTTACTTTGCTTCTGGATTGTGATTCGGAAATGGATAAGTATGTTTGTTTTTGATTAGATGTATGTAATTTTACTATTGTTTTCATGGTATTTTGTTTTTTATATATAAATTGCACTGTGGGGGGCATGCCCTTCTGACAACACTGATTTATATTTATATATTTCTAATCATAAAACACACATAGATAACAGATTCCAAAAAGTTTCAAAGGACTGTTAGGAGTTTTTTTCTTACCATTGTTAGAAATATTGTGACCCTAAATCATAAAGATATTGTAATATACATTTTGCATCGAATTTTTCTGGAATATCTATCTAAAACATCATTTTAAAATGCAAACCTTAAAAAAAATTAAAAAATATTAAAAACAAATCCTGCTATTACATTGTAAAATTGTCATATATCGTTGGAGAGATATTTTGTCGCAGAATGATTAGATTTAGTACAAAATAATTCAAACCTGACAAAATATTATTCTCATGGAATTTGAACTTAATTGGACGTATATCGACAGGAGAAATACTTTAATAGGATTTACAACAAATTTATACCCATATATTATCATCATTGTTGTTTTTCCATATGAAGAAATCACCATCAAGTCAAACCATATATTTATTAGAGTCTGCGTTTATATTTCATAACTAAACTGAGATAATTGACATTGCTGACGAACGAAATGCTTTGATATAATCGCACTTGCCTTTGTAATCACAACAATTCATGTCCTTATCACAATCCGGAATGAAGCAAATTAAAACTTTGAAATTTGCAAATTAAGCTAAACACTTGAATTTCTCAACGGAAGTGAAGTCGGGTGCTCCGGAGAATTAAGCATATCCTGGTTAGCTAGTTACACCAGCTTACAATGTATAACATCTTGATTGTAATTTTATGTTATTTTTGTTTCTAATCAGTGGTCTCTATATACATCGTTAATTCATATTTTCATGGTTCATTTTTTGTCGTTTCTTGCCCTTGGATAGATTGTCTATTAATAAGCCCATGATAACAATTTGCTGTCACCTGTTCAAATGACACAACCAATTTATCGAACCATATAAAACAACTCTTCAAAAACTCCAATCAAACCAGTAAAAATAGTAACATAGAGAACAGGATGATATATAATACATTACTAACTAAATATAGATTAAGAGCGTATAGATCACCTTTTATCCTGTAGGGACCTAGACGTTATCTATACAGCTAGCCTTTATAACCTTTACACAGCATGGAATCACATAATTGTCATAAGATTTTTTTCAAATATTAATGGAAGCATGCAAGCGTAATTCCTTTGTTTATATATATTAATGACTTCTGTATCAGGAAAGTGAATCAACCATGCCTTCTATTGCAATATACCTTTACTGGTGGATGTTTTCCCAAAAGTATCACACACTAAGTTGGCAATGATTTTGTACTGTCAATTATACTAATATCTAAATTTTCAAGCTATTCAAAATCTGAAGTATCTCAAAAACTAAGTCATACTCCCTTTCCTTTGCTAAAGTTCAAATATATTTTAATTCTTTGGATATGTTTACAACACCTTGAAAAATAGATTCAATATCTTGGTCCAAGTACTACCGATTAGGAATTGTATTTCGAAACGGTGGTCTTTTGCTGTAAAATTATCACTGGTATAATATGTATTAGGTATACATTATACATTAAGCTCCATAAACGACGTAAAAGAGCATGCTACCGTATTGAATTTTGTGATTATTTATAATGTCCTTAATTAAAGCATATAACATTTTTGATACAAAAGTAACCAGCCATTGATTTGTAGGAGTTCAAACAGCCAGATGAACATTGTGCATACCGATTTCTTTAAAAAAAACATAGCTATGTTTAACCGTTTAAAATAATGGCTTAGGTCGATAACATGCAATTTGGTGCTTTAATTTTTATCATTCGCATCTTAAAAATATTTGGATTTCTACAAATTTTGGTACGAGCGAGTTTATGTAAATCCACAGTCTTCATTCAATCAAAAACAAACATAATGATCCAAGTTATTTCTTAATAGTCAGAACAAAAATTAAATGCAATGTTTATAATTAAATAGCATAAAAAGATTAAAAGAAAAAGGTACTATGCAAAAATTTGAATTTTTATCAAACAAATTACTTCAATGTAAACAACAATATAATATGCACATGGATTTATTATCAGGTAGTCATATTGCAAAAAATAACCTTTGTAGCCAATCAGAATGCAGGAAAATAAAGTGAGCGGGTCTTGGTAAAAATAGCGGTTGTATGAAGAAATAACTCTAACTTTGTAACCAATCAGAATGCGTGAAAGTGGCACAAATTTTAGTAATGATACAATATTTATTTTTCTCTTTTTCCGGTTGCTTCGATGTCCAAGAATATAAAATTTTCTTGCGTTACTTTTTTAGTAACTTTTATTTCTTTCAATATCCATAGATATAAATTGATTTTGTATCAATTCGATATAACTGTTTCCCTTCTGTTTCTTTGATAACTCACAGATATAGAATAAAAGTTAAGTATCGTGATGTGATGATGTTGTCACTAAGAATAAAAAAATCGAAGTAATATGTGTCATAAAGATAAATCAAATATAACAGGGGAAACGCCAACCCGGCCTACGTATTGATTCATTAAACAAGTTTGCACGCGCAGAAGGGGTGAAAAAAATGGCCAAAAACGGCATACACTCGAGGCGTGGAAATAATGAAATATTTGTCTTGCCGACTGTTTTTACTGAAACACATGGCATTTTATTAAAATTTCTGGACAATTGTAATTGATTAAAGGCAGATTTACTCTAATTTGGTGGCAATTTTACCATTTAAATACCGATTGAATGCGGGACACTTGCCTAAAATGGAAAATTATTTTTTTGAAAAACGTGATCTCTTTCAATCATTTGCTTATGCACCAAAGATGTTTTAATATGAATGGAAAGAACTTTTTCCCGTGTTTATTTTGTTGTATAATTCGACCGTTAAATTTTCTGGTACAAAAAACGTACAAGTTTTAAAGTCGAAAAAAGCGATGAAAATGTCGGATATGTGATCATGGGTCGGTCCCTTTTCCGGCTCATTTGACCCATAAATAATGCATTGGCAGCTTCCTCATGGTACACCATGTGTAAATCTGATAGTCCAGAGACGCTGTTTGGATTTATTTGTTGAAATAAAGTAAGTTTTACCATTTAAATAGTAATTTTCTTCCCACTTCAAGCCGATTTTGCCGGAAATTTGGGTCTACTTTCAGGCAGCCATCTTAGAAAAGTGCCGTCACCGCCTCAAAGTTATTTTTTGCATTCCCGAATGATCCTTTTGTATTTTGTACATGGTAGTCATGGTTTTTACACCATATAACATGCAGGTTTGATTTGTGGTACCACTGGATATTTGAAGTTTGCATGGATACCAATACACTGGCCTGCATGTACTCAGGACACATTGGCCTGTATGCTTTGTAGGCCTTCAATTTATTTGGCTGCTAAATAACATTCAACTGTCTTATTTTATTTATTTTATTTTAAATACATGGGGAATGGGTTTACTCAAAATATTTACCATTAATATTTGACCAAGAGTGTGGATCCCTACATAAAATATTCCTTAGATGAGGAACATCTTCAACTTAGATTTAGCTCTCAATATGTACATTTTGAATTTCATCACAAGATTGGCACTGGTCCTAATTTTTTTAGTAATTATATATTTTTTCAAATTCTAATGTAATAAAAACCCCGCCTTTCTTACTTTGGTACAAAGTATGAATTCATGGTTTATTATACAGTCACATTTAATTGTTTAATCAAATTTTAACAGAAAAAAATTCATTTGAAATCCTATACAAATTACAAATTTGCATAAAAACTGGACTCATACAGTGTGTATACATCTATGATCTAAGTTACTAAGTTATTTTTATTGTTAATAGCTCTGGCATGTGCTACTATTGAATTTTTATGAAATTGTCATGTGCTGATTAAAGTGATTTTGAATTTTTATTAAAATAATGCATTCAAAGTCAGAACATTTGAATTATATTATTTCAGTAGCACATGACAGCTCTACTTTTTTTGCTCTAAAACTTTAGAGGAGACAGCATTTTTTTGCTAATGTAATAATTGAAATTGCTAAATAATGAAATGAAATTATAATTTAACTTAAACTATAAACAGATAGGTTTAAAACATTGCAAATTGTCCATTATAATCTTGATTCAACACCCACAACTGAGCCAAGTCATTAAAGTCACTTTGCTTAATTCAGTTTGACAGATGTGTTTAGATGTGAGTTACAAACACATAGACATACCATACCTACAACAATACATGTGTCCATTATCTGATGTTGACTTAAAAGCCAGAGTAATTTAAATTTAAGCTAACATGGCCCATCATAAGTTGTCATTTAATTCAGATGATGAACAAGTATGGAACCAGAGAAAGATCCCCATACTGATAATTTCAATATGAAAAATCATTTCAGTTTTTGTGAAATTTGAACAGAAGTCCTGCAACTAGGTTGCATGATCAGTTGGCACATGCAATGTAAGGCACTTATAAACTTTCTCTTATTCAGCAACAAACACCTTATTTCACATCTGGTATGTTATATTATTCCTTGCTGATTTTGTTTCAGTCCATGGATTTAACAAGTTTTCACTGATAACTCATGACTTGTGCATTTTTCCATTTATAATGATGATAAAACCCATTTTTAGACTGGTAAAATTAGTATTAAAATTAAAACTATTTAAAATAAACTAAATTGTTGTGGAATTGTAATAAGTTTTTGATGTAAATCTTATTTACACTTTCATTTGTGTAACATTCAATCTCAAATTAACCCTCATAAGTTGAAAATGATCAGGAAAGAATAAAATTCATGATTGAACACTGAAATTACACATTAAACAACTAAAATACATGTATATATATACATGTATGTATATGGAATTTTGTGATATGAAATATTGAAGCAATGTCTAAAGATGTTAATCCACAGCTAAGCTCAAACCCAAGTTAATGAATATTGTTTTCACAAGCACTGCCTAAACATAATATAGTTTATGCTTTTTGCCTCATTAAAATGTCAAGTCCATGACTACTTCACATGTACAACTACTTTTAAAATTTAAAAAAATGAGATTCATCTTTAGTTAGTTTTGATGCAACATTCTAATTATTTAATGTATGCATTTCATTTTCAATTTATAAATACTTTATTGCACACCTGCATATTCTGGTGTTGGTTTGAAATAAGTCAAATATTGTAGTAGACTACTCATGTACGTGTATATAACACATATGGCTTGTATTGGGTAAATTTGTTGTACATAATCATGCAGTTTTAACATTCCTCAAATTCTACCCTCCCATCACACACATGTTCTCTTTCTCTCTCACACACACACACACACACACACACACACACACACACACACACACACATTAATGCTGATTATTAGGACCAGCAAGACATATTCCTTTGAGTGGAGGTCAACATCAGAGATCCTACCATTTCTATATTTCCTACACAGTTAAACCTGTCTATAAAGGCCACCCAAAGGAACCAGTAAAAGTGGCCTTATTGGACAGGTGACCTTTGTATACAGGTTCAAATAATATGAATAAAGAACAATTAGGATACAATTATACTGGCCTTTATATATAGGCAGGTGACCATTATATAGATGTGGCCTTGGGGGCAGGTTGGGCTGTATTTCCTATAATTTTTTTACCCTTTTCTTATATTTTCCTATCATGATTTTTGTTACTGGAATTCAGAATGGGGACATTTTCTTGCATTTAGTACATATATGAAACAGCATTCGCGTTTATTTATTTTTAAACCAGCAAGTATACATTACAGCTGCCAATATTTTATGTTTGTTAGTAAAAGGGGGAACAAAAATGGATGTATATATTTTTGTAAAAATTATTTAAAAATATTCCTATAATTTTAGTGGAAACTCCTATAATTTTCTATAAAACTCCTATAATTTTGATGCCACATTCCTATTTTTCCTATATTTTGGACCTCAAAATGGTAGGATCCCTGCAACATGTAACGATTAGAAGTCACAATATGTAAACATGCTGGGCAGCTGACAGTGCATGTAGGTAGAAAAATCGATAATGCATGCAACAGTCATGACTGTGATAAAGCGAAACACGGTGTTGACGTCACTACGTCAGATGTATGTACAATGTATGAGTACATTGAAGGTCACGGCCATATTTGTTTTCATTGACGACAAATGAAGGCTCTTGGTTTTTTGCTTTTTTCATATATTAACACCGCATGCACCATGTATGATACTTTGTTAAAATAAATTACAGTAATATTGTAATACTATGTCAAAATTTCAAAGAGAAAAGACCATGGTACAAAAAACGTACAAGTTTTAAAAATCGAGTCGAGTTTCATGCTGATTAGGCTACTGTGATTTTTAAGAGAAATCAGGTGCCGTCAGGAAATAGAGGTTTTTTTGCAAGTATGCGTGTCATCCAGAATTTTTTCATACATGCTTAATTTAAGTTCATAACAAATCTGCTTCTAATGCGTTTACACCCATAAATGCAAATTTTACCGTTAAAATACGACACTGAATTTAGTGTACACTGAAGCTCGCGGCCATATTTGTTTTCATTGACGACGAATGAAGGATCTTGGTTTTTTGCTTTTTTCAGATATCCACACCGTATGCACCAGGTATAATATTTTGCGAAAATAAATAACAATAGTATTGTAATGTTATATCAAAATTTCAAAGAAAGTAAGTCATGTTACAAAAAACGTACAAGTTTTAAAAATTGAGTCATGCTGATTAACAGTGATTTTCAAGAGAAACCAGGTGCCGTCAGAAAATCGCGAATTTTTTGTAAGTATGCATGTCATCTCGGATTTTCATACTGCGAAATTCTAAGTTCATGACAAATCTGCTTATAATGCGTTCACACCCATAAATGCAAACTTTACCGTTCAAACACGACACTGAATTTACTGTACACTGAAGCTCGCGGCCATTTTTGTTTTCATTGACGACGAATGGAGGCTCTTGGTTTTTTGCTTTTTTCAGATATCTACACTTTATGCACCAGGTATAATATTTTAAGAAATAAATAACAATAGTATTGTAATGTTATGTCAAAATTTCAAAGAGAAATATTCATGGTACAAAAAACGTACAAGTTTTAAAAATCGAGTTGAATTTCGTGCCGATTTTCAAGAGAAATCGGGTGCCGTCAGAAAATCGCGAATTTTTTATAAGTATGATATGTCATCTAAATTTTATAATACATACGAAATTTTAAGTTTATGATACATGTGCTTATATTGCGTTTTCACCCATACATGCAAATTTTACCGTTAAAATACGAAACTGAATGTGACCGATTTTTTCCGGTGTCGGACACTTGACAAAAAATAATCCCGTTTTTTCGACCGCGGAAGGTTTCAAAAAACAAAACCGAAAACAATTTGCTCTTGGCGTTTCCCCTGTCACAGTTATAGGCAATTCATTTCTATTTATATCGATAAAATACTTCAAATACAAAACAAATGTCACATTGAAGGATAATTAAAATATATTAAAAACGTATTATTGTTTTCTAAATCTGTGTTCTGATACATAACATAGTCAAAGTTCTCAGAACAATTTTCTCATCTGAAAAGGAACACATGATATACAGAATTATCCCATTAAAACCAAATAAACCAGTCCATGTTCAAATCAAAATCCATGAAACAAAGTCAACTTGTTGAAAACTGGTAAATTGGTTAAATACGTTCACCTTCAAAAGGGAAGTGAGAAAAGTTTTTCAGAAAGATTACCACCTCACGTTTAGCTTGCTACATCCGTCACGTGTGTAATAAAAATTGAGAATGAAAAGAACTATGTGACGTCACTTTGGATGGACAGTGGAGTAAACAACAAATTAAAACTATATTTATGTGTCAAGTGAAACAAGTTTGGATTGGTCATTATGAAACGGGATTATAAAGTAACCATAGTTTTATTTTTTTCAGTTCTAAACAAAGGATTAAGATTTATATTTCTTTATGTAGCGTCGTGTTATAGTCATTAATTGACCTATGATAACCTATTTATTCACTTGTTTTTCATTATTTCATGAATATTAATTATTTCACTGAGTTGTCTGGTGATAATATTAGGACTTTTTGAGCAAAAGTCTGTAGACGTACGCTGGATATAAAATGATATCTTTTCTTTGTGAAAGATGAATCAATATAACGAAGAACTTTTAATCTGTCAATAATCTTTGAACAGAAGGTGACATCCGAGTAATAAAGTTGGCTTGATTCTTGTAGCAAAGGGATATCATTATTGGTGAAATGGCTTTGAAATATTTAACAATTGATGTTCCGCCACTGTGTAATAAAGTTGGCTTGAATTCTGTAATAAAAACATCATTGGTAAAATGACCTTGAAATATTTTTTGCAGACAAGTTGTAGACATATGCGTTTTAGTTGCAATACAATGTTTAATCAACACTTCTTTAGTAATTGACTTAATTTGAACTGAAGTTATATGTTAGATTATAGCATCAAAAATATTATAAGATTAAATTTTGTTAAAGTTTAGAAATTAATCATTTTGGTTTGAACACATTTGGTGTGAACTAAATGTAATTTTTTTTGTACTTAAGTGCCGTAATGTTATTGCATAATGGTATTACAGTTATTTTTGTAGACAAGTCATGCTGTTAATATTCAGGTTTATCTTTAAGATTTAAAACATTTTGATACCTTACATTTGAGATTCATCTGTTATGCAAGGAAAACGACTCACATGTACCATAACTATTTGTAATGAAACTTCATATTTTAATCTCTAATATGTAAAGTAAATTCTAAAGTGTGACCAAATGATGTTTGAGGAATGTTTTATGAGTTTTTCTTCTTCCTTTAATGTTTTTGAAAAAAAACAAGTTAAATACAGTGAGAAAGTTTGAATGATACCAATATTTGCAATCTTTAAGTTTGACTTTTATTTTTTGAACTTTTTTCATGATGTATCGCTGCCAGGAAAACAGTGGATTTATTAAACCTTCATACACCTAACTTTTACTGTATTGACGTAACCAAGCACAGTTTAATCAAGCTTTATATTATCCACAATTAATATGTTGTCTTCAGATAGAAAGCGTATGTTTAATTATTTTTATTCACAAATGTTATACATCATCTTAAAGCTCTTAATACTAGTGGCTTTATCGGATTTGGAAAGGTTTTATGGATTTCATCGTTTAATCATTAACTCTTAATAACAAAATAATAACTTTATTTGAATTCTTGCTAAACAACTTTTGACATCATAGAATAAACTACCGCTGTTTAAATAAACAGAAAATGATAATGAGCTTGTTTTACTGAGCTATTTGTGATTTAGAGTTGTGATTGTGACAGTGATTGGTGTGTTTCATTTTTTCTTGCCAAGCAATTTTGACGTCCATGATAGAATATACGACCATGTTCGAACAGAAAATGATAGTGAGTCTGTTGTACTTATTTGGAATTGTGATTGCGACATGGATTTATCTGTTTGATTTTATTATTTTCACATAGGTCAAAGTGAAAAGCTACATTTGTTCAATGTTGAATCATATACTTTTCTCTTACTTTGACATTAAATAGTATATTTTTCTGGATTTTGATCCATTCCGCAAGCTGGTATGAGCGCGAACATTTAATATGCTTGCTTAACTTTACTTGATAATAAAGACGTAAGCGCATGGACGTTGTTATTGGGTTTGACTTAAAAACTTTGATTATTGGCACCCTGCATGCCTTTACTTTATTACCTTAAATCGAGATAACAGTTTACCTATATGTTTGCATCGTGTGACTTACATGCAACGTAATTTGATCAGGTTTTAATATACATTGAAGTTGTTCATTTCTATCACAGAGATTATTTGATCTGTCATTTACTAATTCGCAGTGCTACATGATAAAAACCTATCGGAGAACTTAAAAGTATAGTTTACTAGCTTCTAAAGAATAAAAGTAAATTCTCATACGGTGGGTTTTTTATTCTACTACATTTACACATCGCAAAACGAAAAACGAGCTAGTAATCAAACGGAATAGAATTATTAGGTTGCGTTTCGCAGACTGCAAAATAGTTTTCTTATTTCAGTTGACTTCATCGATATGGTGCAGAAATCAATTATAAGGAATACGTGTCTGGCAATATTGATCACATGTTTTAACTTTCAATTTCAGTTAACTAAAATTGATTTAAATAATACCAACCATTGTTTTCCAATTGATGGATCTGACAGCATTAGAAAATTTATTTTTCCTGAGTTTTTTAATCTTTGAACTTAAGATAAAAATGTTATCTGTAAGTCACTCAATACAAGAAACCAGAAAGAACCCCGTAAATAGCAATATATAGTGACGTTTAATTTGAAAGATTATTTCAGGAACATAACTCTTCACTCTACATAAATAATATTGGGTTATATCGAAAACCAAATTTATTCACTGTATCCACGAAACAGTGTCACAAATTGACACACAAAAACAAATCATCCCTTCGTCTTGTCTATTCCTTTTTAAGTGATTGTCCTTTCTGAGCACGCAGCCTCGTTCCCTTGTCGAAGTCTGTGTGTATATCTTAATTTGACAGTTTTCAGGTAATTGTCCTTCCTGGTAACCCAGCCTCACTTCCCTTGTCGAAGTTAGCGTGTATATCTTAATTTGAGAGTTTTTAAATTGTTTTCTTTGCTTTTTGGATTACGATTTTTTAATCAAAATATAATAAACATGGAAAACTGGTTAGTTGAATATTGAATAGATTATTCGCATGTTTCACGAAGGATTGTGCTATCTTGTTTGTAAATACAACCGTTAACAGATTTCAGAGATCAATTGGACAGGCGTTTCGTGACAAGTTGACCGAACCTCTATTTAAAACGCGACAAGGAAAGTATTGTCTGCTCTGTCTAAATAATCCAAAATGTTTGTTTGTCATCTATCGTAGTGAGCTTGAAATAACGATAAGACTGATTCTTCGAATTCTCCTTCATATTTAGACTTAATTATGACACCCATGAAAGGCTACATTTGAAGCTGTATGTCGAATGCGTCTTCCATTTTTCTACTGCCAACGTTCCTTTTCGATGCTGTTATATACCAGCGCCTCCTGTTGATTGTGCATTTGTTTCACAATTATTACGCAGTGGTACAAATTCTCCCTAATATTGCAAATTTAAACAACGAAACATTTACTCACAAATAGTTGACCCACGAATCTTGTACGCCCAGGTTTTTAAGGCCCGTACAATGTTTTATGAACGACACAATATTGATGATAAGTTTGATGTCTCTGTATCAAAAATTACATATATACGTGGATATATTTCACGTCCCATAGTTCCAAGTTCTTTTCATTCTCAATTTCTATGTCATACGCTGCGAGCGATTTACCCTTTCGGGGAACAGAGCCTCAATACTCAGACAGAAAATTGCGTTTTTTTAACCAAAGTGCCAGCTTCAAAGTGTTTACTTTGTTTTGGGATCGTTGTTGGACATGTCATGTATGATTTTGATGTATTACAGACAATAGGATTTCTCTGATGAAACCTTTTACGAAATGAATATATGGGGGACCCAGTGTTAATTATTTGTTGTATTTAGATATATCAGTTATAGTACCAAATGTTCTAGACTATTTTAAATAATATGGATCTATAAACCGTTTGTCGCCTTCTGATGGTTCTGCTCTCATTTTGTACTTGGGGTAATAGCAGAAGAACCGTACCAGACAGATGAATTTAGCAAACTTAGTTTTGCACATTATTTATATAAAAACTCCTCTGCTTTGACGTGGTGTAAATCTTCTTCATCAGCTAAATGTTATGTTTAAATTGATCTAGTGATTTATATTTCATTTAGTTGAAATCCTGTTTTGTTGGTCCATCGGAATATCTAATGTAATAAAGAGAGTGATAAAAAACCTTATATCTAAGATGAATACATTTTTCGGAAATGTGCTTACCTCACAAAGGAAGTGTAACTACATGACATCCATTAACAAATCTCAAAGAAGACCAATAACCTTCAAATTGCTGTATATTTTTAGGGTAATTCTACTAACCGATTTTCTATTATAGGAAAAAACCACTTTCTTATTCCATCAACTAATTTGATACCAAAAGGTGAACTTGTTGTTAAATTGATATTCAAATCACGTTTCATGAATTCCTAAACCAATTACGTGTGACAAACACCAAATGTTGAAAGCATAGAGCATCATTTTGCTTCTAATATCAGTAATATTATTTAAGAAATTCATTATGGTAATTGAATTGTAATGAAAAATATCTGGATTTATTGGAGAACCATGCGCTTGTATGAAATTACAAAAAGTTGCACGTCTAAGGATATTTACTAAATGCAGCGTGAATTTAATCTATATAATGAAGGTTTCATTTGATTGCTTTGACTTACGTAATCCGCCATGACAACAAACTACATGCTTTAGTCTGATCAATTTGTCTATATAACTTAACAGGTCCTTCTAATGACATGTTTCTAAAAATCGATCGCTTTTTACACGAGCAAGACATAACTCTTCAAGATTTTTGGATATATCAACAGATTGTTTTTCAATGTCACCTTTAAAGCTGTCACATAAGTCACTTAGTCATTTAAAATATAAAAACCATTTTTCTACTTAATATTTTCAAAATATTCTTGAAATATAAATTTATTGTACTTTTTGTCCACAAATCAAATTAATGTATTGGCAATTTGAAATAAAGCACAAAATTATCATTCATTCTGTTAGTAATAAAACATTGTATGTTATAAGTGGTGTAGAAAAAGTTATAGCTTTGATAAACTTCACGAGGATCAGCAATAATGGACACAATGAATCAAATTTGTTAACATTTTGAGCTAATGTACAGTTTCTCTAGATTGTGATTCGGACATAGATTAGTACGTTTGTTTTTTATTTTATTCCCCGTATACCTTAGTTTTGTGGATTATATAATTATGTAAAGTCATATTTACAAACTGAGCTTTTCCAACAGTTTATAATTTAAAATTGGAGGACGGACTTTTTATGTTACTACTGGAAAGAAAGCTTCATTTGAATTATTGCAAAATTAACGTAATATGATGAAACCACTGATAATTAAAAAAGTAATTTATACCTAAATCGAACAGTCCGATGAAGGTTACCGATTGTTTTGAACAAGGACCGATATGTTTCAGTTTGATATCTTAATCCGTTACAGTCCTTATGATTTCATTGATCACTAAATATGCATCTATAAATACCTAATTTATTTATTGCTTTGTTGTTGCTTCATTTCAAACACTTCTGATTTTATAATAAGTCTGAGCAAATAAAGCTCATTAACATTGTCTCCTTACAATGATTTTCAGGATTGATACAATTTTCAATACAACTAGTAAACACTGATATCATGCACAATCGTTGATACAAAAAGCAGACAAATAAAATGAAATGAACAAGAAACTTTTACAGCATTACCCAATTGAAAAGTGACACGATTGAGTAAATGCGTCTAGCCAATATTGTCACAGAATAACTGGTTTGATAAAGAAAAATATGCCATTTAGTTGCCAATTTTACCAATAAATGTTCATTGCTCATCTTTCTATATAGTTTAATCTTTTGTTGTTATACAACGAAAACATATTCAATTGTAGAGGAGTTTATTCATGTATGTTTTATCTTGCCTGAACACGGACAAAGAAGTCAATTTATGATGATTTTACATAGATATTGAGAAGATCAAGAGTTTGTATTGGACAACATTTAAACGCAATGTGTTGTTTAGATATTGCAAAATGTAACTGAAACCAACCAGATACATTTCCTTAATAAAATAATGGTAAGAATTGTGTCAATGGCTTTTGTCAGTTTAAAAGTTTTGAATCATTCAATTCATACTGTAACTTATTATCTACTCAAAGTAGGATGCAAATATCCTTATTATAATTATTCAAATATAAAAAATTTAAATGTAACTTATGTTTACTACAAAACGTGCTCTTAAAGTTGAAAAATATTTTAACTTAACTTTCAACTCTATAGTACCACTATAAATTCCAACATAATCCCTATAGGGTCATTACTCATTTAAAGTGGGTAAAAGATAGCGTCAATCCGTCTCTTAATAACACTAGAAAGTTCAACATGTTGCTACGCAACGTGTGTTTTTTTCGAGACTGATGTTGTATTCTTTGGTGTTATTACATACAAATGATAATATTAATCTCAACGGTTCACTAAGTCGGTCAAACTTTCAGTTTCATTTATAATACCGTTTTAATGCCTTCAGTTGTGATCGCGCATTAATTTAATTGTCTCCTTAGACAAAATAAAGATTATTTTTTCATTACTATGAAAACTAAATTTAACAGACAATATACAATACTTTATCTGACGATGACGCCTTGTGTCTAATTATCACCACAATTAGGTTGTTTGATAGACAGAAGTACCGTTTATATCTTATTAACTTAATACGTACAAATTGTTTTGATGAGTGACAAGGAAACAAATTATATAAATCTTTTAATAGCCAATTTAACCTAAGACATTAATTAAGATGTTTGCAAAAGTATTTTATGAGAAATTGCGTGATTCGAATGTCTTTCAAAATTGGAATGATGATGACAATTTAAAAAATAATCACTTTCGCTTATTGTATAGTTGTCATTCGCTATTATAAAACTAATCTCAAAAATGACGGCTTTATACAACGAACCAATATACCTACAATTATCCTGTTGACTTGGGATATTATAAAGTCTACGCTTATCGAGGTCCTCAAAACATTTTAAAGGCCGCCATCATAATGTTGCTGAGCTCCAAGTTCCTTTGATTTCACACGCCTTTGATGTAGCTAGTTTAACAGGACAGGCGCCGGTATCAAATCAGTTTCGAAGCTCGAATGTTTAACTTAATTTCACAGATTTTACTTTGCGTTTTGGATTGTGATTAGAACGAACCATGTGCTGGTTTGTTTGTGAGCTTTTTATCAGAAAAGATGCATCTATAGCAGTTAGACAAATAAACATTCATAAACAAATTATCATGAAGAAAGCAAGACCTATTTTTCAAAGCGCTGATTAATCTTAATAGCAATTTTACGAATAATTTAGATTTAGTTCGCCGAATACTGTGGTATTCCTCTAGCGACTGATACACGTGTTAGATGTTGATATCATCACAGACAAGCTGCCGATATTACTGTTACAGGTTCACGGAACGAGTCAAGCCAGTGCGTTATGATCATAACTCATAGCGTAATTGCAACAATGTTGAACATGTAGGTATTTTTTTCATTGCTATAAATCTATTTATTTCAGCAATTTACAAATTTACAATAACTGTTGGATAAACACATGCGCATACTATGTTTAGGATTGAGTTGTGCATAAACAACCAACTCAAAACTATAAAGTTGTGTATATTGTTGCTGAACGAATAGTAGTGTGCAACAATATTCCTTTGGGAAGTTACTATGCTATTGAATATATGACAAATTATCCAGTAGTGACCATGTATTAGATACTGTTTTAAATCATAAAAACGTAAATATCTCGTTGGTGGTAAATTCGACATAGAAAATGTACAAATACAAAATTGTCATACACTGTACACATTACCTTACCCGTTGAACATAATATCATTATATTCCTCATTATTTCTAGCCTAATCTTATTCCAAGAATTCCCCATATGTTGTATTTCTTGTATTTCATTGTCAAAATGACTGTGTTATGTAAGTGTTTATCCATCAATCACTTTCAAAGAATTACTGTCTTAATACAGACAACGTGTTACTCGGCTGATTACACGTTGTACTTTCATAGATCCGAAATAAACATTTAAGTAGTTTACTGCACCATCTGTTAACTTTACTTGAAAACTACATAAGTTTAAAATTTGAGACGGTTTGATAATGCTCTCTCGTCAGAGACACAATTACAAAGGTCAAATTTCAGTCTTTTTGGGAATGGATTTGTTTACACGTATGTGTTATTAAAACACAAAAGAACTTCCATTAGTATTAATTTACGTTGACCATTGATTTTTTATTTTCTGTTATATTTGAGTGTGGTATGTTCTTGGTGTTTTTGGATATTGTCCATTGCAACATGTTTACCAAAAATGCAAGACCTTGTTGTTTTTTAAATGTAACTTGTTCTATGTTCTCAGTGGAATAGATTTTTGCCAAGTTAATATTTAATCAGCTACAAACTGATTTATTCTACTTTATATTGGAAATGTCATTAGCATATTAAATTCAAATGTAAAACATTTAGCTTCTAACACCACTTCACGATTGGTGTTTAACACCATATTTCACGTGTAATTTCATCCTTTAACTTTCTAGTATTAATTTAAAATTGAGAACAAATTAGTTAAATAATATATAGTTTACATTCTATTCTACACCAAATTAAATTTAGTTACACTTTTATTTAGTTAAAAATATTCGAGTAATATTGGTCAAAATGCGAATGTATCTATAATCATTACTCAATGAATTTTCATTTAAAGTTGAACAGAACATATTTCAAAGAAAATATAAAACACTTATAGACATCGAGTCCATATTAGAAACTGTGTGATAGACAAAAGTACGTTTTTATCACTTGATCGTTTTAATGATTCGCTGTTTTCCTGAATAAGCAAAACCTGCTTAATGTGTGTAAATTCAATAATAATATTTTGCCCCATATATAATTGATGATCAATCATATTGTCTTAACAATGTATAGATACGCGACATACTGTGACATGTATATTTTGATATATAAGAAAAGATATTAACTAACAACAATAACCGGACGGTAGATCTCCCCCACACCATCCTGAGTTATAAGTGGAAGTTTTGATCACTTTATTACAAGGTCTATACACAATTTATAAACAAGACAAGATCACTGTATTTATTAGTAAAAGCTTAATATCAATTCCATACAAATTGCTTGCATTCCGTCTGTCACAAATAATAAGCATACTAAAACAGCTGTAACATGTTTGCATTTTCAAAACCATATGATATGGTACCACTCATCAGATTATTTTAGTTTAGTTGAAACCATCCTTACATACTAATCTTCTGATAAGGTTTATAGATTTGATCACCGGAAATAAACTATTTTATCTCATTGAAGGGTGTATAAACAGTGGATAAAAAGTAAACTATACACAATAGTAAACAATACAAGTCATATAGTATGTCTTTTAAGAAAACTACTGATCACAGTATATTTTAATATACAAAATCGAATTTCACAAAATTAAAAAGAATTCTCAATATCACAAATAATAAATGCATAACATCAAAACAAACTTAAATCCTAATTAAGTCATTATTACTATTTTATTACGTAAAAAGTGAATTATATCCAATTGAAAATAAAATATTTATTATTATAAAATCTGTTTTAATGTGGCAGTACTAGTCGGTCGTTTTGGAATTAAATTCATTTTCAGTTATTATTCATCCTTGTTAACTTGCTAAATTTATTTTTTATGTTTTTAATTTGTGGTAATCACTGATATAGTCAATCAAGACCTAGTAATGCATTAGATATTGCCAATGCTTGCGACGTAGTTTGCTTTGTGTTTATCTTTCTAAGATATCAGTTATGGAACGCTTTGTGGATTTGTCTTTAATATTTCCAGATAGAAGATATATTTCTAAGTGTTTATGAACCTCGTATTTATCCAAAACAAACATATCAAATCCAAATTATAATCGCAAAACAAAACAATTTGGAACTTGCAAATGAGGTTAAATATATAAAGTTTCACTGGAGAAGTAATGCGGATGCCAAAGAGGGTAAGCACTTACTGTCTCGCCACAGTGTAATTAATTAAAAAAAAGAACAATGCACTATAGGACATCAAATATATACAGGCTTATTTTGGATGCAGAGACATTATACATATCAACAATATTGTGATGACAGTCATAAAACGTATTTAGGTACTTGATTTCTGAATGATTAATCTGGCAAAATTTTTTTGATCTAAACAATATAAATATTTGTATATTGGCGTTGTTTGATTCATTACAGTGTTATATTTATGCTATATACAACTCAATTAATACATATATAGACATTTCTCATTTTTGACCATGGTGCTCATTTATTAATATTTGCCTATTATATAAATCAATTAGGTTGATATCTATTCATAATTGATTCCTAATCATATCCACGGCAACATAACGCATTAGTATTTCCTGATGAAACAGGTTTCATCAAATTATAATTTTGTAATAAAAACAAGTTGATATTAAATAAAATTCTCAGGGGACAATAGATAAAAAGAGTTACTTATTAAGGTACTTCTATTGAATCTATATAAACCAAATTATCTGGAAATATACCCAAATGTATTTTCGTATTTATGTACATCGGGCTATTGAAAATTCATATTAATTGTTTTTAAAGCAATGCATAAAAAGTATTTTGTAATTACTAACTCGTTTATACCTGGTACGGTAAAACTTTTCATCATTAGTTCGTTATCTATAATATCAATAATAATAAAGTTATTAAGTTATTTATACGCAAAATACATTTATCGTTTTTCCTTTTTTTGAACTTTAGTCCACCCTCCTCAGACTATGTATCTTGATAATGGTATCGCTGATTTTTAATTTACTTATAATATCATGATGTATTTGTGATTGAGACGGAGAATGCTAAAAATTCGTAACGTGAATCAATGTAGACGTCCGAACAATTCTTTGGTTTTGATATTTATGTATTGTAGTGTATGTCTTTGTTTTTAGTAAACTCGTTATTGTGATATTATATTATTTTATTTCACTTTAAAGAATTAGATAAGAATGGAAGAGAAAGTAAGGTTTCAGAAAAATCAGTCTAAACTTAGCAGAACCTTAGATTATATATTACTCAGATAGAAAATGAATATAACAGTTAAAATTTATCTAGCGTATTCAGAATCACGGTTCTTTATTAACCAATGTATTCATTTGATTGTGATGTTAATTATATGACGTTAAAATGTTACGGTAAAAATAAGCCTCTGTCACCTTAAATAATCAATAAATGGTTTTACAAGGAGGGTTGTAACTAGGACTAATTCACCTTCGTCCTTTTATTTCCCTCCTTCGTAAGCAGTCAGCTTGCAAGAAAAATGTTAACTTCGAAACAAAGCATGCCCTTCTAAAAAGTGAAAAGTTATCAATGATTAATGTTAGGATATTTCTAATCATAGAACGAACGAAGATGACAGATTCCGAAAATCCAAATTCTCCGAGGAACTGTAAGGAGCGTTTGTTTCTTACCAATGTTAAGAAATATTGTGAACCTAAATCTTAAAGAAATTGTAATATGCATTTTGCAACAAAATTCTTTGGGATATCTATCTAAAAGATTATTTTCAAAATGCAAACCTTCAAAAACAAAAGCAAAAAAAATATTTTAAAAAATCTAGCTTTGCATTGAAACATTTTAATGTATCGTTGGAGAGATAAACAGGTATTTTGTCATTGAATGATTAGATTCAGTACAAAATATTTCAAATCTGACAAAATATAATTCTAATGAGGTTTTAACTTAATTGGACGTATAGCGACAGGAGTATTACTTAAATAGAATTTACAACAAATCTATAACAATAAATTATCATTATTTTTTTTTGTCCAAATCACAATCCAGAAGGAAAGCAATAATTTAGTTTAGGTTACACACGTGATCTTCCACTAGGCAAGCAAATCTGGGTGCTTCGTAATGGTAAACGACTCCTGTTTAGCTACCAGCGTGTGTAATAAAAATTGACTGAAATGATCCTAGATCTATGGGGCGTTCTGTTATGTCAAAACATCATCATTTTTATTTATCGAAAATTATTTTATTATAGAGAAAAAAATGTCTGCCAAAACCCAGGTAAAGCTTTAATAAAACTGAAACATAAACATCAAGAGAGCTGTATAACAAATGAACAGTTATATGGAAATTGAGAGCGTTTAGATAACCTTTAGTCCTGTAGGGGCTTACACTTGATCAGCCTTTACAGCTTTACACAGCATGGACTCACATAGTTGTCATGCAAATTTCTTGAACATAATGATTGTATCATATAATTCCTTTTTAACTAGACCATTTGATATTTATGCATTTTACAACTGTAACAGGAAGTTCAATCAATCATGCGTTGCATTCTTACATCATACATTATACAATAAGTTCCATATACAAAAGTGCAATCCACCGTTTTAAATCTTTTACTTTCTTCTAGATTATGATTCGGACATGGATTAGTGTGTTTGATTTTGATTTATAAAGTTAAATAATATTCAAGTAATATTGGTCAAAATGCTTATGTATCTATAATTATTAGCCAACGAATTAAAACTTGAAATTATTGTTTCGGCATGGATTGGTATGTTTGATTTTGATACGTCGTGTATTTTTGCGATGCGTTCTACAAAGCTTATTTTCGTACGCTTTTATTTCTTTTATTATCTTTATGGTATATAAATTCATCTTATATCAATTCTATATAATTCAATATAACCTGTTTCCCTCTTTAATGACATTTTCTGTCCTTTGGTAACTCACAGTTAAGTATCGTGATTTGATGATGTTGTGACTGAGAGAGATAAAAATCGAAGTAATGAGTGTCGTAAAGATAAATCAAATGTAACAGTTATAGACAATTCATTGCTATTCATATCGATAAACTACTTCAAATACACAATAAACGTCACGTTGAAGGATAATTAAAATAGTTTCAAAACGTAAATCTGTGTGCAACTGGGTCAAAGTTTTAAAAAATATTCTCCATGATATACAGAATTAATCCACCCAAACCAAACAAACAAGTCCATGTTCAAATCACAATCCATGCAATAATGTTAATTTTTTGAAAACTGGTTAAATACCTAAGCTCCACAAGGGAATGGAGGCCAAGTACCCCAGAAGGTTTAGCAGCTCCCGTTTAGCTAGTTTCACCCGTCACGTGTGTGATAAGAATTGAGAAGTCAGAATAGAAACCAGTTTTGATTATTATGAAAGAAGATCATAAAGTACACACAGTTTTGTCTTTAAACAAGGAATCAATATTTATTTGTTTATTTGTTTATTTATTTATTTATTTATTTATTTATTTATTTATTTATTTATTTATTTATTTATTTATTTATTTATTTATTTATGTGGCGTGGTGTTCGTCACATTTATATTTATACTAGTAGTTATATACTGACCTATTTATTAACTTGTTTTTCATCATTCCATTGTATTAGAGTATTTCTATTGTTCATTTATTTGACTAACATGTCTGGTGATAGTATTAAGACTTTTTGAGCAAAAGTCTGTAGACGCACGCTAGATATAAAATTGATATCCTTTCTTTGTGAAAGATGAATCAATACAACGATCTTTGTAAAGAAGGTGACATCCGAGTAATAAAGTTGGCTTTATTCTTGTAGGGAAGGCATAACATAATTGGTGAAATATTTAACATTTGATGTTTCGCCAATAAATAATGAAGTTTGATTGAATTCTGTAGCCTTTAGTAAAATAGGCCTTGAAATGTTTAACGTTTGTTGATGCCTTGCAGACAAATACGTTTATTCAACACTTCACCAGCAGTTGATATTATTTTGAATTTGAAGTTATATATTAAAACCTTGTGTATAAATAGTTGTAATGTAAAAATGTTGTGTTCATTTGTGTATATGTATTTATATTTAAAGAAAATACAAAATTGTGAGAAAAAAAAACATAGATTGTGATATTAGATTTTGATAAAGTTAAGAAAATATAATTTTGGTATGAACAAATCTAGTTTGAACTAAATTTAAATGTTTGCATCTTAATCTCACTTATCAGTTCATTCATATACAGATGTTTAGTGTTCATCATATACTCAAAGCTCAGTTATTTTTCTAAAACAAGCATATATCTACCGACGATGCCAATACAAACACACTCCGTGTTAACTTGTTAACTTTTGATTGGCATTGTATATACAACCATCATTCAAAAATGAAAAGTCGTTACATTCGCCCCTGATATGTACAAGAAAATTAATTAATTAAACACCCATACATCTAGCTTTCAGTTTATTTGCGTAACTTAGTAAAATTCAATCACGCTTGATGTTATCCACAATAAATATGCTTTGTTTGAATAGAAAACATATGTTAAATTATCTTTAATTCACAGGCGATATACATCATCTTAAATCTCTTAATACTATTTGCCTTATCGGATTTGGAAAGGTTTTATGGATCTCAAAATCTAAATCTGAATAACAAACTAATAAAGAATGTTTAATGCTTACCAAGCAAATTTGACGCCATAGAATAAACGATCCCTGTTTAAATAAACGGAAACTGAAAGTAAACTTGTTTAACTGAGCCCTTTGTGATTTCGAATTGTGATTGCGACAGTTATTGATATGTTTGATTTTATTCTATTTACATAATTCTAAATGAAAACTACAATGGGTAAACGTTGAACCATATACCTTACTCATATTTTGACCTATTTTGCACATGTAATAACTATTTGTGAAATTAATTTAAAACACACGACAATGTCCCGCCTCAGAACTATAATTGGCTTCTTATCATATGACAGAAATGTGAAATCTTAAATCCTTCTGAATTCAACTTCAAAATTATCTGCACGACCATTCAATTTGTTTGTTTTATTTCTCCGTTTTACGTCAGAGACTCTATGTGCATCGATGTGACAATTGCACCAGAAACGGTAACGGAACTGTCTAGTATAAAGAAATGTATTTGGATCATGTAAAAGTGACTAACATGCAGCCTCATTTGTTCAGGCTATAACATATATTAAAATAGTTCCATCATGTGCTGATTTTAAATGTTTTAATATAACTTCAGAATCAGTACAATACATTTGTTACTGTCACAAAGTGCCTTTAATCTTTTGTCATACACTGAATCACAGTGTTACATGTTGAAAAACTTATCAGAGTACTTAAAGGAATCGTCTACTTATGTTTGGCTGTTTTAAGAATTAAATTAAAGTATTTTTATATAATGATATATTTATCCTACTACATTTTTACAATCACAAAACAAAAATCGAACTAGTAATCAAATAAAATTTATAGGTTGCGTTTTACAAACTGCAAAATAGTTTTCTTATTTTAATTGACTTCATCAATAATGTGCAGAAATCAATGATAAGGCATACGTGTCTGACAGTATCGATGACATATTCTAGTTTAAAATATGTTTTAATTTTCAATTTAAGTTAACAAAAATAAATTTAAATAATACCAATCATTCGACGGATAACAGTTTAACCTTTTCCAGATACTATATGAATAATAACACCTTGATAAAGTCATGTTTTCCAATTGATGGATATGACAGCATTAAAATATATATTTTCTCCTGTTTTTAAATCTATGAACTTAAAATAAAAATTCAATCTGTAAGTCACTCAATACATGGAACAAGAAAGAACCCCGTAAATAGCAATATAGAGTAACGTCTATTTTGAAAGATTATTTCAGGAACATAACTCTTCATTTTACATAAATGAAGACATAATCGAGTTATACCTGGAAATCAACTTTTATCGCTGTATCTACGAAAGTGTCACAAACTAATACACAAAACCAAATCATGTCTTGTTTGATATTATGTGCTTTTCCTTCCTGAGCACCCAGCTTCACTTTCCTGGTGGAGGTCTGCGTGTATATCTTAATTTGCAAGTATCCAAATTATTTGCCTTGCTTTTTGGATTATACTTAAACATAAATATTTAACAATGATCAAGCTGGATTCAGTTGAATAGATCATTTGCATTTTCAACAAGGAATTTATGCAGAACCTTGGAAAGTGTAGATAGATGATTACCGCCAAATAATTCAACTACATATACAGATATATAGATGACCTTCTGTCTTTTAACAATCCTATGTTTGTAGAATATGTGAATGCCATCTTAGTCTTCAAGTTCTGCTTCATATTTAGACTTATACCTCTATTATGACGCCCACAAAAAGGTTAGGTTTGAAATTATTTGACAAACGTGATGACTTCAAGTTATCAACATTTCTTTTCTAAAAAGCAATATACTTGGTTCTTCTGCTTATTGTGTATTTGCTTTACAATTATTACGTTTTGGTAGAGCTTGTTTCCACTATGGAAACTGTATATAACGGAGAAGGCGCTTACAAATAAATTGTTGACCCCGGGGAATTGAGAGCCTGCGCTTATCAGGTCCCTCAAAAAGTTTTATGGCCGTCATCAGAGTATTGTTGATAAGTATGATGTCTCTATGTCCAACATTGCTCTGGATGTATTTAACGTCCAATAATTCCATGCTTATTTCATTCTTAATTCTGATTACACACTTGGCGGATGTAGCTACTGTGGTTAAAAAGGAGGTGCTCACCCTTCCGGTTGACCCGTCCTCACTTCAACGTAAACATTATTTCTCAGTTTTTACTTTGGTTCTGGATGGTGATTGGAACATGGATTAGTTTGTTTGTTTTTGACGTGTTTCGTTTGGCTCTGTCTTTATGATCGAAAATTAGTGACTGACATCTATCATAATGAGCTTGAAATAAACAAATCGACTGATATTTTAAATTATGCTTCATATATTATGACGTCCACCAAATGCTACATTTGAAGCTGTATGACAAACGTGATGACTTCGATTATTCTATTGTCAATTTTCCACTTTTTTGCATGCAGCAAACATAATAGTCATGGTAACAAATGTCCTAGACCAATTTATATAATATAAATCTGTAAACCTTTTATTTTGTGCTAATGGTTCTGCTCTAATCCGGAATTTGGGATAATAGAAGACGAACCATATTAAACAGATAGATGTATCAAACTGAGTTCAGGACATTATTATATAAAATCTTGTCTGCTTTGACGTGGTGTAAATCTTCCTCATCAGCTAATGTTATGTTAAAATTAACTAAGTGTTTTATATCTCATTGAGTTAAAATCCTGTTTTGTCGGTCCATCGGAATATCTAATGTAATAAAAAAAATACAGTAGAACTTCGATATCTCGAATACCACGGATAACTCAAAGTCATTTTTTTGTTCCGACCAGTTTTCTATATAAACTATATAAATACAACTTTGATAACTCATATTCTTATAATTGGAATACCTCCAATAACTCGAAGTAATGTAAGGGTGTAAAATTAAAAATTGCATGACAAACCACCTTCCAAAACTCGAAATATTTAACAATTAGTGATCAATAGAAAGACCAGTGAAATCACAGAAATTATTTGGCAGTGGGCTATAGACTTTCGTATAATCTGATTAATGAAAGGAGAAGTGATACAGATCAAAGGTTCTGCTACTGTATTAATTAGTATCAATTAAAGGATTAGTATTCTGTGCTGTAAGGGGCGATGTATTGTAACCGTGTACCCCTTAGTAGAAGCCATTTTTTTTGCCACTGGCGATAACAGCAAATTTTCAAGTGATTTATCTAAGCTTATTTTTTAATGACCGAGACGTGGTACGCACACTAATGTTGTAATTTCTATAAAATGCGCATCTTCTCTTGCATATGTAATATAATGATGTGTATTTGATTCAGTTCTTTGAATGTATTATGATCATGTATTGGTAACAAACATTTTGTGTGATGTATGTGTTTGTCGTCCCCATGAGTCCTTATAAAACATCATTATTAAATTGATTATATTTCTTTTATTATTACATGTATTTATGTAATACATATACCACTAGTATATCGGTAAACAGTTTTGCGCCATCCAACATTTCTCCCATTAAAATGAAAGTCTACATTGTGATGTCATCATTCAACTTAGAAAACTCGAACACTCCGATAACTCGAAGTCATCATTGAAGTCCCGTGCACTTCGAGTTATCGAAGATCTACTGTAATGATAAACTTTATATCTAAGATGATTAGGGTCTTCGGAAATGTGCTTACCTCACAAAGGAAGTGTAACTACATGATATCCATTAACAAGTCTCAAAGGAGACCAATAACCTTCAAATTGCAGTATATTATTTAGGTTAATTCTGCTAACAGATTTTCCATTATAGGAAAAATCCATTTTCTTGTTCCTTTAACTAATTTGATATTAAAAGCTGTCATTGTTGCGGAATAAATATTCAAATCGCGTTTCGGGAATTCCCAAACCAATTACGTGTGACAAACACCAAATGTTGAAAGCATAGAGCACCATTTTGCTTGTAATATCAGTAATATTATTTAAAAAGTTCATTATTGCGATGCAATCGTAATGGAAAATATCTTGATTTATTGGAAAATCGAGTGCTTATATGAAATCATAAAAGTCGCACGTCTAACAATATTTACCAAATGCAGCGTGAATTTAATCTATATAATCAAGGTTTTATTTGATTGCTTTGTCTTACGTAATCCGCCATGACAACAAACTACATGCTTTAGTCTGATCAATTTGTCTATATAACTTAACAGGTCCTTCTAATGACATGTTTCTAAAAATCGATCACTTTTCACTCGAACAAGACATAACTCTTCTAGATTTAAGAATATATCAACAGATTGTTTCTCAATGTCACCTTTAAAACTGCCACATAAGTTATTAAGTCATTTAAAAGGATAAAACCCATTTCCCCTTATCATTTTCAAAATATTGTCGTTATATCAACTTTGTTGTACTTTTTGCACAAAAATCAAATAAATGTCGTGCTGATTTTGAAATAAACCACACCAATACTCATTCTGTTATTAATAAGACATCCCATGTTATGAATGATGTTAAAAAAGTTATACACTTCAAGAGAATCCGCAATCATGGACAAAATGAACCACAGTTGTTAAACGTTTGATCAAATGTATGGTTTGTCTAGATTATGATTTGGACATGGATTAGTTTGTTTGTTTTTTATTTTAATCGTGTATATCTTTTGCGGGTTATAATTATGTCAAGTCATATTTACATACTGAGCTTTTCCAACAGTTTGAACCTTGATAGTACAGACTTTCTACGTTACTGGAAAGAAAGCTTCATTTGATGTATTACGAATTTAATTTTTCATTTATAGTATGTTGGTTTCTTGTCCTTTATATAGCCAAAACAGCCATTAACATCAAAACACAACAAAATAATGAAAATACGTGGCCGTAACATGGTGAATCCACTGAGAATGAAAAAGTATTTTGTACCTGAATCGAACAGTCACCTGAGGTTGACCTATTATTTTTAACAAGAACCGCTATGTTTCAGTTTGATTTCTTAATCCTTTACCGTTCTAATCATTTTCATTTTAATTGGTCACTAAACACCTATTATAGTTATTGCTTTGTTGTTGCTTCATTTCAAATAGTTTGGGGTTTTTATAATTAGAGTGGTCAAATACAATTTATTGACATTGACTTCTGAACATTTCATGAGATTCAGGATTAATACAATTTTCAATACATCTAGTTAACACGGAAATCATGTATAATCGTTGATACAAAAAGGCAGACTGAAATAAAATAAAATGAACAACGTAACTCATAACATTACATTACTTAAAAGCCACACGATTGTGTAAATGCGTCTGACCAGTACAGTCACAGAATGAATGTCGTGATAAAGACAAATATGTCATTTAGTTGATTGCCAATTGTACCAATAAATGATCATAACTCATCTTCCTTAATAGTTTAATGTTCTGTTGTTATGTAACGTAGACATATCCAATTCTAAAGAAGTGCATTCGTATATGTTATAATCTTGTCTGAATACGGAAACAGAAGTAAATTTATAAAGACTTTACACAGATATTGAAAAAAAAATCTAGGGTTATATTGGACAACATTTTATTCACATTGTGTTGTTTAGGTATTAAAAATGTCACTTGGACTCAGATATATTCCCAATTAAACTAACAATGGTAAGAAGTGTTGTGAATTACTTTTGTCAACTATAAGTTTTGAATCATTCAACTGTTTATTGTTATCCTTTCAAAACAAAATGTATATATTCGAATCCAAATATAATATAAAAAAACAAACATACTGATCAATGTCAGAATCACAATCCGGGAGCAAAGTAAAAACTTTGAAGCTGACAAGTAAGGTTTAAAACGTAGATCTCTTCCATGAAAGTGAGGCCGGTTAGAATTGTTTTTTAAAGCATTGATTAATCGTGATAGCAATTGTACGAATCATTCAGGTTCAGTTCGCTAAATCCTGAAACAATCCGCAGCGACTGATACACGTGTTGGTTGATAATATCATCACAGACAAGCTGCTGATATTACTCTTAAAGGTAAGTGAGGGCGGGTGCTCCGGAAGGGTAAGCACCTCCTGTTTAGCAAGCTACACTGCCAAGTGTGTAATCAAAATTGTGTGAAAGAAACATGGAACTATGGGACGTCAAATATATCTAGGGCAATCCTGGACACAGAGACGTCAAACTTATCAACAATACTGTGATAATGGCCATAAAACGTTTTGAGTCAAGACTTTATTTGCAAGCAGCCTACTTCGCTGCACAAAGTCCATGTAGCGGGAACAGGGAACAAGTAATTTTTTCATTACTATTAATATATATATATATATATATATATATATATATATATATATATATCAGCAATTTATAAATTTAAAAAAACTGTTACACACGCGCATATTGTGTTAAGGATTGAGTTGTGTGAAAGCGGCAAACCAACTGTATAGTTTTTTTTAATGATCTACAAAGTTATGTTTTATTATTGCTGAACGAATAGCTGCATGCAACTATATTCGTTTAGGTAGTTATTATGCTATTGAATTTGACAAGTTATCCAGTAGTTGATTTTTTTTTACTTTTGTAAATCATATACAGGTAAATCTCTCGTTTGTGTTATATTTGACATAGAAAACGTACAAATACAAAATTGTCATATACATATTACCTTACCCGTTGAACATATATTCTATTATACGACACATTATTTCTAACGTAATCTATCTTCAAGACATCCCCATATGTTGTATTTCTTTTATTTCATTGTCAAAATGACTGTGTTATGTAAGTGTTTATCCATCAATCACTTTCAAAGAATTACTGTCTTAATACAGACAACGTGTTACTCGGCTGATTACACGTTGTCCTTTCACAGTTCCGAAATAAACATTTAAGTAGTTTACTGCACCATCTGTTAACTTTACTTGAAAACTACATTAATTTAAAATTTGAGACGGTTTAATATTGCTCTCTCGTCAGAGACACAATTACAAAGGTCAAACTTCATTCTTTTTGGGAATGGATTTGTTTACACGTATGTGTTATTAAAACACAAAAGAACTTTTATTAGTATTAATTTACGTTGACCATTGATTTTTTATTTTCTGTTATATTTGAGTGTGGTATGTTTCTTGGTGTTTTTGATATTGTCCATTGCAACATGTTTACCAAAAATGCAAGACCTTGTTGATGTTTAAATGTAACTTGTTCTATGTTCTCAGTGGAATAGTTTTTTGCCAATTTAATATTTAATCAGCTACAAACTGATTTATTCTACTTTATATTGGAAATGTCATTAGCTGATTAAGTTTAAATGTAAAACATTTAGCTTCTAACACCACTTCACGATCGGTTTTTAACACCATATTTCACGTAAAACTTCATCCTTTTTACTTTCTAGTATTAATTTGCATTTGAGAACAAATTAGTTAAATAATATATAGTTTACATTCTATTCTACACCAAATTACATTTAGTTACACTTCTATTTAGTTCAAAAATATTCGAGTAATATTGTTGCGGGTGTAGCTAGCTAAACAGAAGGTGCTTACCCTTCCGGAGCACCCGGCCTCACTTCCCTGGTGGAAGTTCACGTGTCTAACCTAACTTGTCAGTTCCAAAGTTTTTACTTTGCTTCTGGATTGTGATTCGGAAATGGATTAGTATGTTTGTTTTTGATTGGTCAAAATGCGAATATATCTATAATCATAACTCAATGAATTTTCATTTTAAGTTTAACAGAGCATATTTCAAAGAAAATGTAAAACACTTTTAGAGACTAAGTCCATATTAGAATATGTATGATAAACAAAAATACACTTAAATTACTTGATCAAGTTGAAATTTCTCAACCTGATTGCACTTAAGTAAAGTATAAATGTTGATGTAACATCTTAGAAGTAATACATATTAATGATGTTGAAGATTCTAGATCTTGTCTAAATAGTTTTTAACGTTAAGCATACGTGACTACCTGCATAAATGTTAAATAATATTTATAACTAGTTAAAAAACAAGTGTCCACAGGAGATGAATTTATCTATAAAGAAATAAATTAAAAATTAAGAAATGATAAAGTCTGACGTATTGATTTATTCATCACTGTAGCAAAATTCTGATGCGCATTTTCACATCAAACTTCAAATACATTACACTTAAATACATCAATTTAAATACAATTTATCAACTATGGGATCTTCAATCCAAACAGTCAAGGATTAATCATTGGTTTACATGCACTTTAACATTAATATTTTATGGGTGATATTTTTCGAAATTCGAAAGTACTGTGAGAAATGTATTTTCGTGCCTTAAGTTCTTGACGGTTTTAGCTTGCTAAACAGGAGGTACCTACCTCTCTGGAACACTCGGTCACTTTCACTGATTGATGTTTATGTGTTTAACTTTCTCTACCAGTTTCAACGTTTTTAATTTGCTTTAGGATAGTGATTTGGACATTGATTGATATGTTTGTTTTTGAATTGACATTAATGAAGATCGCTTAGTAATGAATTGAGCAAGGCTTAACATTAATAAAAAGAATCATTCTCTCCTTGGTTTTTTATTTTTTATTTATTTTTTTTTACTTTTTTTTGCATTTTAGCAATAATCTACGATGTGATAAACCGATAAACCGTTGTACTCATACCTTTCTGCTGTTAAACTCGTCATTTATAAATTAAATTAGTATAGTTTGCGACACAAATAATAACAGTTATTTCTAGTTGAATAACTGATTCGACTCACTTAACAGACTACAAAACAATAAAACTATTAATGAATAATACTAAGTATAAATTACATGTAGTTTAAGAGTGTATCAGTGTTTTTGTTTAAGAAAATCATTTTTGACATCGTTCCAAGATTATGTTCAATCTGCATTTAGTATGTTTAACAACATCATTCTGTTACAACAAAAGACATGTTAACTCAAAATACCTCTCATTCATCCCTTATTTGTGCTAAACACATCATTATGAAGATAATAGGTACAATTACTACTTTATAGTATTTAACCGTTACATAACAATAATACCAATCATTCCTAGCTGTAAATGAAACAAAACAACATTTTTTATTGCAATACGTATTTATTAATTATGTTTATTATTCACTATGCTTCAGTCGAAGGTATATTGTATTTGTGTTTGTTTTTGAAAAATGCATTTGTTTCCGTAGATTTACAGATTTGAATGCAAGCAACGTAAATGCAGTTTCTTTTAGTTACACTTTTAGAAGTTTAAATTGCTGAAACTTTTATTTAACCATTTATACGTAATTCAGCTGCAAGTTTGTTTTTGTTGTATTTGTCTGCTGTCTGTCGTTTTAATGGTTTGCTTCATTTTGATTACTGAATTTGCAAAGCATTATTACTATGTTAATATTGAATAATAATTGCCCAATATTTACACGATGATCAATCGACTTTTTCTACAACGTATAGATACTCGACATACTGTGACAAGTATATATTTGATAAAAAATAAAACAGATATCGACTAACAACAATAACCGGACAGTAGATCTCCCCACACTATCCTGAATAATAAGTGGATGTTCTGATCACTTTATTACACGGTATATACACAATCTATAAACAAGACAAGATTATTGTGTTTATAAGTAAAAGATTAATATTGTTTTCATACAAATTGCTTTCATTCCGGCTGTCAGAAACAACAATCAAAATACAACACTGGAAAATGTTTGCATTTTCAAAACCATATGATATGTTATGTTACAACACCAACAGATTATTTCACTTTAGTTGAAACTATTCTTACTTACTAAACTTCTGATAATGTTGTAATATTTGATCACCCCAAATAAATTATTTTATCTCATAAACTAGTATTGAATGTTAAATAAACAATTGAACTAAAGTAAACTATATACATTACGCGAAACTATACAAGTTGGTACAAAATCGAATTCACAAAAATAAAATAAATTCTAAATATAACTTAACAAATAAATACATAACATCTTAACAAATTCATTTAATTCTTAATTAAGCCATAATAACTTATTTATTACGTAAAGTGAATTTTGTCCAAGTCAAAATGAAATATTTATTATAACAAACTCTGTCTTAATTTTGCAGTACTAGATGTTCCTTTTAAAATTAAATTCCTTTTCAGCTGTTATTCATCCTTGTCTATTGCTAAATTTATTTTTTATGTTTTTAATCTGTGGTAGTCAGAGATTTAGCCAATCAAGGCCTAGTAAAGCATTGTATTTTGCCAATGCTTGCGACATATTTTGCTTTGTGCTTATCTTTCTAGAGCGTCAGTTGTAGAGCGCTTTGTCGATTTGATTTGATTATTTCAAATAGTATATTTTTCTAAATGTGGATGGACCTCGTATTAATTTAAAACAATCATATCAATCAAAGTCCGAATCATAATCGCAAAGCAATGTAAAAACTTTGAAATTGAAAATGAGGTTAAATACATGAACTTCCACCAGAGAAGTAATGTCGGTAAGCACCTAATGTCCCGCCACATGTGTAATCAAAATTCAGAATGAAAATAGCAATGCACTTTGTGACGACAAATATATCCAGGGTAATTTTTGATACAGATTCATTATACTTATTAACAATATTGTGATGGCGCCCATAAAACTTTTTCAAGGCCTTGGATTCAGAATAATTAATCTGGCAAAACTCTTTTGATCTAAACTGAATATAAATATTTGTGTAATTATTTTGTTTTGAGTCATTGCATTGCGTGTTAATGCTATACACAACTCAATTAATACAAATATAGATATTTCTCATATTTTTACTACGGTGCTGATTTACTAATATTTGCCCATCATATAAATAAATTAGATTGATATTTTTACATAAATTGATTTATAATCATATCGACGCTATCATAACGCATTAGTATTTCCTGATAAAACAGGTTTCATCAAATTATAATTTTGTAATAAAAACAAGTTGATATAAAATGATATTCTCTTAGATAAAAACATATATTTTACTAAATTTAGCAAAGGAAAGACTTTGCATGAGGGAGTATACCCTAGCTATTAAGCAATGTTTGCTTTGTATTTATACGACTCAATTCCCGTTTGAAAAAAAATTCTATAGCTTGAAATTAATAAAATTATAAAATTATTTCCATGAAGCGTACATCATCTAATTGGAATAGGGGTTTTTTATTATCATAATAATATTCTTCAATAATACAGAAGTTTTAACGATACAAGGTAGCAATTAAAATTAAGAATGAAATTAACTGTTTCGACAAAAATATCCAAAGTAATTTTGGATACAGAGATATGATATTTATCAACAATATTGTGATGACGGTCATAAAACTTTTTAAGGCATTGACTTTAAAATAATCAATCTAGCAAAATTCTTTTGATCTTAACTCAATATACATATTTGCTTAATTACGTTGTTTGATTCATTGCAGTGTAATGTTTATGCTATACACAACTCAATTAATACAAATATAGACATTTCTCATATTTTGACCACGGTGCTGATTTATTAATATTTGTCCATCATATAAATCAATTAGGTTGATATTTACGCATAAATTGATTTATAATCATATCCACGCTAACATAACACATTAGTATTTCCTGATAAAACAGGTTTCATCAAAGTATATATTTGTAATAAAAACATGTTGATACTAAATGAAATTCTCAAGGGAAAAAAGATAAAAAGAGCTACTTATTAAAGTACCTTTAATGATTCCATATAAACCCAATTATCTGGGAACATATCCATATGTGTCCTCGTTGTTTATGTACAACGGGATATTAAAAACTGATATCATTTGTTTATTTTTAAAGCAATACAAGAACTAAAAATACTTTATTATTGCTAATTCATTTATTCCTGGCGTGATAAGACTTTCAATCATTAGTTCGTTATCTATATTATCAATAATAATAACAATAACACAGATCCACTCAGAACAATTGAAAAACTACTTGAACTTTTTACTAGCTTCATTGTAACAATACAATTTCAATTTTAATTGAAATATCATAGTTTACTATTTAAACAGTTTTGTTGATATTTCAAAACAATACTATATACAAATTCACATCTCAATAACGTTGAAAATAATTAATTATAATATTAATACAGCTTGGTTTCAACATAAATGTCGACGTGTAATTTCATCTTTTCTAAACTAAGCCACTTATCATTTTAGATCACTCATCAGCAAAACTGATGGATCAGGAATACGGATTCATATGTCATTCATATATCTGTTTATTTCTTATATAAAATCCCTGACAATAACATTAAAACAAACATCCTTTAAATACATATATGGTACCGGTAATTCCTAATTTAAAATATCATAAAAAACTGTATCCATAATGGTAAAAATTAACATTGAACGGTATGTTTGTATTAATACATAAATACGGTTTGATAATAAACAGTGAGTGTTCCTTCAAAATAATGATATAACCAAAAAGTGTCATTTCATACTTTCATATATGTTTTGCTTTTGTATAATCATACTAATCCATGTCAAAATCACGACCTCAAAGCAAACTAAAAACTTTCAAACTGACAGGTTAAAATGTATTAACTGTAAAATATAAGTAAGCAATCTGCTTATTGGAGAAAACTGTATTGTTTGACCGAATTTCTATAAGGAGGTAAAAAAGAATCTATATTATAGTGAATCAATCTTTATTGGAAACCGATACCACGAAATATATTTGCAGACCGTAAGTATACTCTACGGTCCTAATTAAAGATATAATTTATCACCGAAGAATCAACATAGCCACATACCGTTTCAGAATATATTCCTGAAACAAATAAAGAATGATCTCCAATTCAAAGACGTTTTAAACGAATATATAAATAATTCGTTATCCAACCAAGAGCACCTAGACGTCCCTGGCCTTTCGAGTCAAACGAAGATATAGACAAAGGTGTAAATACATTAAGTCAGTTTTATAATTTTTTTTAAATTGAACAGCTAATTGCATTGCTTATTGTTTAAATATATTTTTTAATGTAATATTCCTCATCCAACATTTTCAAAGTTTTGAATAGTGCCTGGTCCAATTAAATTCACATTTATATATTATCCACCGGGTCTCACTTCCCTGATTTCCCTGTTACTTAATTTGCCTTTTTTTTAAAAATTAACTTCACTTTTGAGATTGTGAATTCAACATATGCCTGTACGTCTGTGGTTCATACGTAAGTTAAAGACTTGATATAATAGTTTATGATAACGTCACACTACCATTCTGTGTTCATGTACGTTAAGTTATTTATACACAAAAGATATTTATCTTTTTTTTAATTTTTGACCTTTAGTCAATTCCCTTTAGACTATGTATCTTGATAATGGTATCGCTGATTTTTAATTACCTTATTTATTTTCATGATGTATTTGTGACTGAGACGGAGAAATCTAACAAGTCGTAAAGATAAATCAAATGTAGGCATTACAGCCAATTCCAATTATTTGTCACCATATCATGCGCGTTTTGTTAAAAACATTAGTAAACCAAGCTCGAACTGAAACTTCGTGTTACTGTTTCAAATACCTGCTTTGAGTCACAGTTTTAAAAATATGCGAATCCTTACATATTTTTTACAGATATTAAAGTGTCTAATTCCGACCAATTCCTTGGTTTATTGTATGGTGTGTGTTTGTTTTTGATGTTATATAACGCATAGCTCATGATATTAATATTTATAGACACACATTGAGCACACAGCTTTCTTCTGTTTCATTATGTTATCAATAGTTGCCTATTGTTAACAGTGTTGGAACGAATTGGATATATAAATGTAGTACTTTTCTTAGCGTAGTCTGTAGACGCATGGTGAATAAAGATAACGGTATATTTGATTGTGAAGATGAATCGATATACCGAAAGACTTTTAATCTGTCAACACTCTTGATGTTTAAAGTTCCGCCACTATGTCATAAAGTATATTCTATGACACAGGAATTACATAATTAGTTTACTGTATTCCATTAAAACATTTTATTGTTATCTTTTATATAACAATTAAAAAACAAGAAATGTTTTGAAAGTTGTAGTTTTATTAACCATGCATGTTACTAGCACCGAAATAGTTAATCAAGATATCGAAAGTTCAGAATTCGAAGCAGATACAAGATTCAAGATTCGAATATCACTTACAAGGGTTCGATAAGAATGAAAGAAAAAGCAAGGGTTCAGAAATATCCATCTAAACTTAGCAGAACCTTAGATTAAATATTAATCAGGTTGAAAATTAATATTACAGTTAAAATTGACTTAGCGTATTCAGAATCACGATTCTTTATTAAACGATTTATTCATTTGGTGGTGAATTTTATGATATGGCATAAATGCCCAAGTAAAAAATAAGCCTTTTTCAATTTAATCAATTAAAGATTTTACAAGGAGGGTTGTAACTAGGCCAATTCACCTTCGTCGTTTTTATTCCCTCCTCCGTTGGTAGTGAGCGTGCAAGAAAAATATTCACTTCGAAATACTATTTTATTGACTTTAATGTCTTTTAAGTTGGCTGTTTCCTGTGCATCCCGTTTTTCAGCTACAAATTTATTTCTTCGTTTTGAACAAGAATCTTAGTTAGATGTATGTAATTTTACTATTGTTTTATTGGTATTTTGTTTGTTATATATAAATTGCACTGCCGAGGGCATGCCCTTCTGAAAACACTGATTTATATTTATATATATCTAATCATAAAACACACATAGATAACAGATTCCAAAAAGTTTCAAAGGACTGTGAGGAGAGTTTTTGTCTTATCATTGTTAGAAATATTGTGATCCTAAATCATAAAGATATTGTAATATACATTTTGCATCGCAATTCTCTGGAATATCTATCCAAAGCATCATTTTAAAATGCAAACCTTAAAAAAATTTTAAAAAAATATTAAAAACAAATCCTGCTATTACACTGTAAAATTTTCATATATCGTTGGAGAGATAAACAGGTATTTTGTCGCAGAATGATTAGATTCAGTACAAAATAATTCAAATCTGACAAAATATTACTCTCATGGAATTTGAACTTAATTGGACGTTTATCGAGAGGAGTAATACTTTAATAGGATTTACAACAAAACTATACCCATATATTATCATCATTGTTGTTTTTTCATATGAAGAAATCACCATCAAGTCAAACCATATATTTATTAGAGTCTGCGTTTATATTTCATAACTAAACTGAGATAATTGACATTGCTGACGAACGAAATGCTTTGATACAATCGCACTTGCCTTTGTAATCACAACAATTCATGCCCATATCACAATCCGGAACGAAGCAAATTAAAACTTTGAAATTTGCAAATTAAGTTAAACACTTGAATTTCTCAACGGTAGTGAAGTTGGGTGCTCCGGAGAGTTAAGCATATCCTGGTTAGCTAGTTACACCAGCTTACAATGTATAACATCTTGATTGAAATTTTATGTTATTTTTGTTTCTAATCAGTGGTCTCTATATACATCGTTAATTCATATTTTCATGGTTCATGGTTTCTTGCCCTTGGATAGATTGTCTATTAATAAGCCCATGATTACAATTTGCTGTCACCTGTTCAAATGACACAACCAATTCATCGAACCATATAAAACAACTCTTCAAAAACTCCAATCAAACCAGTAAAAAGTAGGAACATAGAGAACAGGATGATATATAATACATTACTAACTTCATATAAATTAAGCGCGTATAGATAACCTTTTATCCTGTAGGGACCTAGACGTTATCTTTACAGCTAGCCTTTATAATCTTTACACAGCATGGAATCACATAATTGTCATAAGATTTTTTTTTCAAATATTAATGGAAGCATGCAAGCGTAATTTCTTTGTTTATATATATTAATGACTTCTGTATCTATGCCTTCTATTGCAATATACCTTTACTGGTGGATGTTTTCCCAAAAGTATCACAAACTAAGTGGGCAATGATTTTGTACTGCCAATTATACTATTATCTAAATTTTCAAGCTATTCAAAATCTGAAGTATCTCAAAAACAGTCATACTCCCTTTCCTTTGCTAAAGTTCAAATATATTTTAATTCTTTGGATATGTTTACAACACCTTGAAAAAAATTGTTTCAAAATCTTGGTCCAAGCACTACAGATTAGGAATTGTATTCCGAAACGGTGGTCTTTTGCTGTAAAATTAACACTGGTATAATATGTATTATGTATACATTATACATTAAACTTCATAAACGACGTAAAAGAGCATGCTACTGTTTTGAATTTTGTGATTTTTTATAATGTCCTTAATTAAAGCATATAACATTTTTGATACAAAAGTAACCAGCCATTGATTTGTAGGAGTTCAAACAGCCAGATGAACATTGTGCATACCAATTTCTTAAAAAAACCTTAGCTATGTTTAACCGTTCAAAATATTGCCTTAGGTCGATAAAATGCAATTTGGTCCTTTAATTTTTATCATTCGCATCTTAAAAATATTTGGATTTCTACAATTTTTGGTACGAGCGAGTTTATGTAAGTCCACAGTCTTCATTCAATCAAAAACAAACATACTGATCCAAGTTATTTCTTAATAATCAGAACAAAAATTAAATGCAATGTTTATAATTAAATAGCATAAAGAGAATAAAAGAAAAAGGTACTATGCAAAAATTAGAATTTTTATCAAACAAATTACTTCAATGTAAACAACAATATAATGTGCACATGGATTTATTATCAGGTAGTCATATTGCAAAAAATAACTTTTGTTGTTAAAAAAGCGGTTGTTTGAAGAATAACTCTTACTTTGTAACCAATCAGAATGCAGGAAAATAAAGTGGGCGGGTCTTGGTAAAAAGCAGGTGTATGAAGAAATAACTCTAACTTTTTAACCAATCAGAATGCGTGACAGTGGCACAAATTTTAGTAATGATACAATATTTATTTTTCTCTTTTTCCGGTTGCTTCGATGTCCAAGAATATAAAATTTTCTTGCGTTACTTTTTTAGTAACTTTTATTTCTTTTAATATCCATAGATATAAATTGATTTTGTATCAATTCGATATAACTGTTTCCCTTCTGTTTCTTTGATCACTCACAGATATAGAATAAAAGTTAAGTATCGTGATGTGATGATGTTGTCACTAAGAATAAAAAAAATAGAAGTAATATGTGTCATAAAGATCAATCAAATATAACAGTTATAGGCAATTCATTTCTATTTATATCGATAAAATACTTCAAATACACAACAAATGTCACGTTGAAGGATAATTGAAATATATTAAAAACGTATTATTGTTTTCTAAATCTGTGTTCTGATACATAACATAGTCAAAGTTCTCAGAACAATTTTCTCATCTGAAAAGGAACACATGATATACAGAATTATCCTATTAAAACCAAACAAACCAGTCCATGTTCAAATCACAATCCATGAAACAAAGTCAAATTGTTGAAAACTGGTAAATTGGTTAAATACGTTCACCTTCAAAAGGGAAGTGAGAAAAGTTTTTCAGAAAGATTAGCACCTCACGTTTAGCTTGCTACATCCGTCACGTGTGTAATAAAAATTGAGAATGAAAAGAACTATGTGACGTCACTTTGGATGGACACTGGAGTAAACAACAAATTAAAACTATATTTATGTGTCAAGTGAAACAAGTTTGGATTGGTCATTATTAAACGGGATTATAAAGTAACCATAGTTTTATTTTTTTCAGTTCTAAACAAAGGATTAAGATTTATATTTCTTTATGTAGCGTCGTGTTATAGTCATTAATTGACCTGCGATAACCTATTTATTCACTTGTTTTTCATCATTTCATGAATATTAATTATTTCACTGAGTTGTCTGGTGATAATATTAGGACTTTTTGAGCAAAAGTCTGTAGACTTACGCTGGATATAAAATGATATCTTTTCTTTGTGAAAGATGAATCAATACAACGAAGAACTTTTAATCTGGCAACAATCTTTGAACAGAAGGTGACATCCGAGTAATAAAGTTGGCTTGATTCTTGTAGCAAAGGGATATCATTATTGGTGAAATGGCTTTGAAATATTTAACAATTGATGTTCCGCCACTGTGTAATAAAGTTGGCTTGAATTCTGTAATAAAAACAGCATTGGTAAAATGACCTTGAAATATTTTTTGTAGACAAGTTGTAGACATATGCGTTTTAGTTTCAATACAATGTTTAATCAACACTTCATTAGTAATTGACTTAATTTGAACTGAAGTTATATGTTAGATTATAGCATCAAAAATATTATAAGATTAAATTTTGTTAAAGTTTAGAAATTAATCATTTTGGTTTGAACACATTTGGTGTGAACTAAATGTAATTGTTTTTTTTTTGTACTTAAGTGCCGTAATGTTATTGCATAATGGTATTACAGTTATTTTTAAAGACAAGTCATGCTGTTAATATTCAGGTTTATCTTCAAGATTTAAAACATTTTGATACATTTGAGATTCATCTGTTATGCAAGGAATACGACTCACATAACTATTTGTAATGAAACTTCATATTTTAATCTCTAATATGTAAAGTACATTCTAAAGTGTGACCAAATGATGTTTGAGGAATGTTTTATGAGTTTTTCTTCTTTCTTTGATGTTTTTTGAAAAAACACAAGTTAAATACAGTGAGAAAGTTTGAATGATACCAATATTTGCAATCTTTAAGTTTGACTTTTATTTTTTGAAATTTTTTCATGATGTATCGCTGCCAGGAAAACAGTGGATTTATTAAACCTTCATACACCTAACTTTTACTATATTGACGTAACCAAGCACAGTTTAATCAAGCTTTATATTATCCACAATTAATATGTTGTCTTCAGATAGAAAGCGTATGTTTAATTATTTTTATTCACAAATGTTATACATCATCTTAAAGCTCTTAATACTAGTGGCTTTATCGGATTTCGAAAGGTTTTATGGATTTCATCGTTTAATCATGAACTCTTAATAACAAAATAATCACTTTATTTGAATTCTTGCCAAACAACTTTTGACATCATAGAATAAACTACCCCTGTTTAAATAAACAGAAAATGATACTGAGCTTGTTTTACTGAGCTATTTGTGATTTAGAGGTGTGATTGTGACAGTGATTGGTGTGTTTCATTTTTTTCTTGCCAAGCAATTTTGACGTCCATGATAGAATATACGACTATGTTCGAACAGAAAATGATAGTGAGTCTGTTGTACTTATTTGGAATTGTGATTGCGACATGGATTTATCTGTTTGATTTTATTATTCTCACAAAGGTCTAAGTGAAAAACTACATTTGTTCAATGTTGAATCATATACTTTTCTCTTACTTTGACATTAAATAGTATATTTTTCTGGATTTTGATCCATTCCGCAAGTTGGTATGAGCGCGAACATTTAATATGCTTGCTTAACTTTACTTGATAATAAAGACGTAAGCGCATGGACGTTGTTATTGGGTTTGACTTAAAAACTTTGATTATTGGCACCCTGCATGCCTTTACTTTATTCAAATCGGGATAACAGTTTACCTATATGTTTGCATCGTGTGACTTACATGCAACAAAATTTGATCAGGTTTTAATATACATTGAAGTTGTTCATTTCTATCACAGAGATTATTTGATCTGTCATTTACTAATTCGCAGTGCTACATGATAAAAACCTATCGGAGAACTTAAAAGAATAGTTTACTAGCTTCTAAAGAATAAAAGTAAATTCTCATACGATGGGTTTTTTATTCTACTACATTTACACATCGCAAAACGAAAAACGAGCTAGTAATCAAACGGAATAGAATTATTAGATTGCGTTTCGCAGACTGCAAAATAGTTTTCTTATTTCAGTTGACTTCATCGATATGGTGCAGAAATCAATTATAAGGAATACGTGTCTGGCAATATTGATCACATGTTTTAACTTTCAATTTCAGTTAACTAAAATTGATTCAAATAATACCAACCATTGTTTTTCAATTGATGGATCTGACAGCATTAGAAAATTTATTTTTCCTGAGTTTTTTAATCTTTGAACTTAAGATAAAAATTTTATCTGTAAGTCACTCAATACAAGAAACCAGAAAGAACCCCGTAAATAGCAATATATAGTGACGTTTATATATATATTATATATATATATATATATATATATATATATTTCAGGAACATAACTCTTCACTCTACATAAATAATATTGGGTTATATCGAAAACCAAATTTATTCACTGTATCCACGAAACAGTGTCACAAATTGACACACAAAAACAAATCATCCCTTTGTCTTGGCTATTCCTTTTTAAGTGATTGTCCTTTCTGAGCACGCAGCCTCGTTCCCTTGTCAAAGTCTGCGTGTATATCTTAATTTGACAGTTTTCAGGTAATTGTCCTTCCTGGTAACCCAGCCTCACTTCCCTTGTCGAAGTTAGCGTGTATATCTTAATTTGAGAGTTTTTAAATTGTTTTCTTTGCTTTTTGGATTACGTTTTTTGAATCAAAATATAAAAAACATGGAAAACTGGTTAGTTGAATATTGAATAGATTATTCGCATGTTTCACGAAAGATTGTGCTATCTTGTTTGTAGATACAACCGTTAACAGATTTCAGAGATCAATTGGACAGGCGTTTCGTGACAAGTTGACCGAACCTCTATCTAAAACGCGACAAGGAAAGTATTGTCTGTTCTGTCTAAATAATCCAAAATGTTTGTTTGTCATTCATCGTAGTGAGCTTGAAATAACGATATGACTGATTCTTCGAATTCTTCTTCATATTTAGACTTAATTCTCAATTATGTCTCAATTATGACACCCATGAAAGGCTACATTTGAAGCTGTATGTCGAATTCGTCTTCAATTTTTCTACTGCCAACGTTCCTTTTCGATGCAGTTATATACCAGCGCCTCCTGTTGATGGTGCATTTGTTTCACAATTATTACGCAGTGATACAAATTCTCCCTAACATTGCAAATTTAAACAACGAAAAATTTACTCACAAATAGTTGACCCACGAATCTTGTACGCCCAGGTTTTTAAGGCCCGTAAAATGTTTTATGAACGACACAATATTGATGATAAGTTTGATGTCTCTGTATCAAAAATTACCCTGGATATATTCACGTCCCATAGTTCCAAATTCTTTTCCTTCTCAATTTCTATGCCATACGCTGCGAGCGATTTACCCTTTTGGGGCACAGAGCTCAATACTCAGACAGAAAATTGCGTTTTTTTAACCAAAGTGCCAGCTTCAATGTGTTTACTTTGTTTTGGGATCGTTCTTGGACATGTAATGTATGATTTTGATGTATTACAGACAATAGGATTTCTCTGATGAAACCTTTTACGAAATGAATATTTGGGGGACCCAGTGTTAATTATTTGTTGTATTTAGATATATCAGTCATAGTACCAAATGTTCTAGACTATTTTAAATAATATGGATCTATAAACCGTTTGTCTTCTCCTGATGGTTCTGCTCTCATTTTGTACTTGGGGTAATAGCAGAAGAACCGTACCAGACAGATGTATTTAGCAAACTCAGTTTTGCACATTATTTATATAAAAACTCCTCTGCTTTGACGTGGTGTAAATCTTCTTCATCAGCTAAATGTTATGTTAAAATTGACTAAGTGATTTATATTTCATTTAGTTGAAATCCTGTTTTGTTTGGCCATCGGAATATCTAATGTAATAAAGAGAGTGATAAAAAACCTTATATCTAAGATGAATACATTTTTCGGTAATGTGCTTACCTCACAAAGGAAGTGTAACTACATGACATCCATTAACAAATCTCAAAGAAGACCAATAACCTTCAAATTGCTGTATATTTTTAATTCTACTAACCGATTTTCTATTATAGGAAAAAACCACTTTCTTATTCCATCAACTAATTTGATATCAAAAGGTGAACTTGTTGTTGAATTGATATTCAAATCACGTTTCATGAATTCCTAAACCAATTACGTGTGACAAACACCAAATGTTGAAAGCATAGAGCATCATTTTGCTTCTAATATCAGTAATATTATTTAAGAAGTTCATTATTGTAATTGAATTGTAATGAAAAATATCTGGATTTATTGGAGAACCATGCGCTTGTATGAAATTACAAAAAGTTGCATGTCTAAGGATATTTACTAAATGCAGCGTGAATTTAATCTATATAATGAAGGTTTCATTTGATTGCTTTGTCTTACGTAATCCGCCATGACAACAAACTACATGCTTTAGTCTGATCAATTTGTCTATATAACTTAACAGGTCCTTCTAATGACATGTTTCTAAAAATCGATCACTTTTCACTCGAACAAGACATAACTCTTCTAGATTTAAGAATATATCAACCGATTGTTTCTCAATGTCACCTTTAAAACTGCCACATAAGTCATTAAGTCATTTAAAAAGATAAAACTCATTTCCCCCTTTCAATTTCATATATTGCCGAAAATCAATTTTCCTACACTTTTTGCATCCATCAAATTCATTTAAGTCATTAAGTGCCTATTTTGAAATTTTGCTCACAAAAACATGCTCTTAATAATGAGACGTTATATTTGTGATTACTAATAAATACCCTGTCTTGCGTAACTTTGCTCTTTTGCAAGGTTCAAATTTGTGTGTCAAATAACAGTGTTATTATTGATTTATACAGTTTAATAACTGACACCCTTCACGAGGACCCACAATAATAGACAGAATGGCACCAACTTGTTAGCTTATAACGTTTTGCGCATATGTATGCATAGTTTTGTAACCTGCCTGCATCTGCAGTTTTTAGATTTTAGATATTTTGATGTACGAGGTTGACGGTTTGCATTGTTACGGTCATAATCAACCACAAACACCGATCTGCATTCAAAACCAATCAAGGAAGCAAAGTAAAACTGAGGGCATTTTCAATTCGACTACAGAATCGAAGATTGAATTTGTTTTAGTTTTAATAATGAAGAATAGACGATAGTATAAACATGTTTATTTTAAGTATTTGGTTTTGCCATGACTATTGTTATAGTAAAATGCACATGCTTTTATGAAGAACTTCACGGCACGCACACGCTTTATCAAAATTGTAAACGATAATGTGTGTAGAATCTACTGAGCTTTTTAACAGTTGTTTGTTTTTCAACACTTTACTTTTTCACTGAAAAAAGTAAAACTGTATATTTATATTTTTAGGGTATGCTGAGCATGCACACAGGCCATCAGACAAAGTGGTAATGGTTTATTGTGTTGAGATGAGTGACGTTCTATCATCATCCCAATGGCTACAAGGTAAAGTAGAGGAGCTGATTAAAAAATGCGGAAAACAGTCTCAAGTGGTGAATTGAATGAGAGTGATGATGTAAATAGAACAATATTCAGTAGTTAGTATTCTACACGTGCCTTTCACGAAAGACTTATCGTATTTAAATCATAATACATGATTCGATTATTACTATAAATGAATTCGTGATTATCATGAATTACACTTGATTACGTGCGAATTATGATCTCAATACATACTGATAAAAAACGTTATACTGTAGGCACGACCTGAGCTTATAGATGGTGACATTTACACAATCCTCTTATGCAAGGCAGAGGGTGCGCATATTATGCGAGCACCAAGTTTAGTGTTCAAAAAAAAAATCAAATATTGACTTTGACACTTAATTTTTAACTGCTCCAATCTGACATGCATCATTACGACGGAACAACTTGCTACAGTCAAGATTGATAATTGACGGAGTTTAACGTCTACATGTTGCCTGTCGACCAATGTGCTGACCGCAGTTACAGTCAAGATAATGAAACAAACGTTTGAAATATTATTAGTAGAGTATTGTTGATAAGTTTGACGTATCTGTGTCCAGAATTGTCCTGGATATATTTGACGCCCCATATGTCAATGTTTCTTTCACACAATTTTAATTACACACGTGGCGGGTGTAGCTAGCTAAACAGGAGGTGCTTACCCCTCAGCACTCGGCCTCACTTCCTTTGTGAAAGTTCACGTGTCTAACCTTGTCAATTCAAAAGTTTTTACTTTTCTTCTGGATTGTGATTCGTACATGGATTAGTATGTTTGTTGTTGATTTTACCTAACCACGTTTCGTTTGATAAAACCATTTTTATTTGATTAAAATCCCTTATCTAATCGTCATATATGTACTTTACGATGAAATATATAGTAAAGAGTGAATTAGCTGTAACATGTCACCCCATGTTTTACGCGACTTTGGGGCGAACACTGTTCAAATACGCGCCAAAATTCGGTCATCAACACATGACCAATGGTTATTCCCCTAATGTATTTTCTAACTCCATGTCTAAGCATTATAAACAAGCTTGTTTATCAAATGTATATTAACATTTTTATATAAATAAGTTATTGCTATGCTTTATTTCAGCACCACACAATTATAACCCTGACCACGACGCTTACAAGACGTTATTAGAACACGAAATCAAAAAAGTCCAAGCCAGACTAGAGGAATTTGCTGCTCATATGCAAAAATTCAACGTAAAATTTTATTATTCTTTACAACTTTTTACCAAAGATTATTTAAGTTCTTAAAAATAAAGCATTTCAATTCCAAAGTGCTAAAGGCTAATTCAGATAATGCATTTAGCCAGTACAAAATTAAATTTTCGTCAACTTCATAAGATTAAAGGGTATAAACCCACATTGTTGACGGTTGATAAAACGTTGTATTTCATATCACCAATTTAATTTGGTGCAGCCACTTAATCCACACGTTGTAAAGTTTAATGGCTCTGTTCGATAACTTTATTGTTATGTTGTGCTAAATTGATTAATTTCAAAACGTTACTTTCTCATAACTATGTTTTATGCGTTTAATCTGTCACGAAATATAGTAAAGACCTTCGAAAGTTTAAAACTAAGCAAACGAAATAGTGCCGAATAACAGCTGAATTCGTCCCTCAGTAGCTATATGTCTGTAAATAGCTTTTCGGCAGCTGCTATCTATCTCTCGGCAGTTTTTGGTCACTAGCTCTCATATTCGCCCCCAGCAGCCGAGCTTCGACTACCTTTCGACTCGGTGTTAAACCTTTCGACTGGTCTGAACTGTACACATGTATTTAAACGTTCACACACATAACGTTGTTAACATGAATTAATTTCCATCAGTGATTTTTCAAACTAAATGCATGCAGATTTTTTGAAACAAAATCAGGACTATTTTACAAATATGAATTAATTAGTTTGTGATATTTATGTGTTCTAGAATCTACGTACATATACAATTATTTAGATTTCAATGTTTTAACATCATATTTAAATTTTTTATATTTTAGATTAATGGAATCGTAAAGAGTACACATGCTTCAAAACCAGGAGAAGGTATACTAAATGTGGCACATGACATGAAGGCCGGTTTGATTATCACTGGATCACGTGGACTTGGCAAAATACGCCGGACATTATTAGGCAGTGTTAGCGATTACCTGGTACATCATTCACATGTTCCGGTGTTAGTGTGTCGATATAAGGATAAAGGATGACCAGTGTTTTGTTAATGTTTTGCCGATTGACTTTAATCTATTGAACTATGTTTTGGATCAATAATGTTTTTCAATGACCAATGCCAGATACAGTCCAGACCTACTGAAAGTTGTAAACTAAGCTAACGAATTATTGTCAAATCGGTAGTTGATCTCTGCTCCTTCTTAGTTGCCATCTTTTCAGTCACTAGCTGTTTTAATCCCCCTGCTACTCGGCAGACGAGATAGGACGTCTGACCGTTAGCTCAGTTTTAAACTTTTGACAGGTCCGTACTGTAGCTGTTGTACCTATATTCTACACGTCGTATACAATGTTAATGAAATTCTACAGTGTAACATTAAACTCGATAAATGCGGTAACCAAAATCTTATGAGCTTTGAATTCCTGCTATGTACATTCTGAATAAGCTATTATAATTCAAGGCGTTATACATAGTAGTGAGACGTATTAATTTTGAAGCACGTGCACGTCATTTATCTGTGACAATGTAAGATTTCCCTTATCTTAAAACTGGCAAATTTGAAATCTGAATAATTGTGTTATAAGTTTTAATATATTAAGAAATTTAAGGTGTCATTTTGAAGATCACTTTAATTTTATAACACCTGCATTTAGATTTTTAATGCATTAATTTGTTGCTTCGAAAATAATTGTCCAAAATTTGCAGAATTTAAGATAAAGAATATCTAAGATAAGGAATGATTGTGAAATTAGGTATACAAAGGGAGATCACTCTAACCTATATATAATAAAAACTTGTTTGTACGTGTATATACATATATCTGATGGCTAAAGCGAAGTAACTGTGTATCACATACCTTGACTATCAAACTACAACTTGTACAACATTTCCATGAGTGTAAATAAATCTTTTGAAAATAGTAAGATGTTAAACTGATGATAATAATGTATACAGATGGGAAAGTTTAAATAAAACTTGGACGTCATTTCTATAATCTGCGCGTAACACACTTTTAGTTTGATACAAATGTGAAATGATTGTTTATTCTTGACATAAGTAATCAAAAACAAACATACTAATCCATAATAATAAATTATTATAGTTTTTAATACCTTATATACTACCTACAAAAAGTTTAGCATCTCCTATGTTGTCAACATATATATTTCCACAGTGAAAACATGAGTATAAATTATGCTTTTATATAAATTTCGCGAATAATTCGTAAATACATCGTCTAATTGATACAACCCTATAATCACAGACAGAAAGACCGAATAACTTTGGTTTTGAAAAATACATATTTGATGTCGAGTACACAACAATATAAATGTACCCTCAATCTATTAATAGCTCATTACGTTGAAGTTTTATTACTTGAAAAATACTATTTCAAAACATAGTTAATGCTAAACTTTTTTACGATTAGTATATTTCGCAATCAGTCAATGTGAAGTGGGCCACATATTTAATTTAAAACAAAAATTTACTGAAGATAACATCAACAAAATTTGAACTTTTGATAGATAACATATCTGTTGTGTTTGATAATATAGTTTTCCAGCAAACAATCGGTATGCCAAGAGATACAAACTGTGCACCATTGCTTGCCAATTTGTTTCTTTATTCTTATGAAGCAGAATTTATGCAGAACCTTGTTTAATCTAGAGCGAAGACTGTCACCAAATCATTTAACTCCACAAACAGATGTATAGATCACATTCAGTATCTTAACAATCCTAAATGTTAAAAATAGAGACTTATACATTAATTATGACGCCCACAAAAGGCTACATTTAAAACTTTATGACAAAAATGATGACTTCGATTTAACTATTGTCATCTTTTCTTTTCTCTGCAGTAATATACCTGCTTCTACTGCTGATGGTGTATTTGTTTCCTAATTAATACTCATGTAAATAAATTGTTTACCCGAGGATATTGCAAGCCTAGGTTTATCAAGGCCCTCAAAACATTTTATGGCCGTCATTACAGTATTGTTGACAAGTTTGATGTCTCTGTGTCTAGGATTGCCCTCGATATATTTGACGTCCCATAGCTTCATGTACGTTTCACACAATTTTGATTACACGCGTGGTGGGTGTAGCTAGCTACCCTTCCGGAGCACATGCCACACTTTCCTGGTGGAAATTCACTTGTCTAACCTAAGTTGTCAGTTCCAACGTTTTTACTTTGCTTCTGGACTGTGATTCAGACATGGATTAGCATGCTTGTTTTTTTTATTTAAGAGTTATGTTATCTATAATATCGTTAAATTGCGAACAATATATTTCATAGAATAGTTTGTCAGACACCCATTCACTCATTGTAGACTCTTGTAGATGAGTGAGTATTAATATTTATAGAAATATTGCTAGCAACTCTCGAGAATCCGGTTGTTTTAAAAGCTCCGTAATTAAACAATTAAAGCTTAACGCTCTTTAGCATAGGTTGGAAACGTGATTTTAAGAAGCCGTCTGATCTTTGGCCTACTATGTCAATTGCATCAAGGTTTTCCCAAATCTTTTTGTGTCAAATGTTCTTCTAATTAAACCTTTTTTGTTTTTCTTTGTTTGAGTTTTCCAATCAGTCTAGGTAAGATGACTGTTCTTCATCTAAATGTGCGCTATCCAGTTCTATCTAGTTGATCTCATTTATTAATACTAATCCCCGTTCTTAATCTTTTAATCCTTGTTATGGTGTCCAGTCTATGTTGCTGCACACCGCTATATTATTTTATCATAATAACTATCTTTTGGCACTGGCACAATGCATTACTTATGCTTTACTTGAATGACACATCTTGTATGTATTATAAGAGAGATAACTCCGATGAGCAAACAATATATAACGCATTGCAGCATATTAGCACCTATTACACTATTGCAAAAAAGATATCAACGGAGTCTTATGTATAAAGTGAAGAGAACATACATGTATATGTTGAACAACTTAGATTTTGATAGCAACTTAAAATTTAACTTATTTTTATTGGTTACCGGTTTACATCGTATAGAAATATCAATTCGATTTAAAAATACCTAATAAAGTATCTGACAAGTCATCGGAGGATCCATTTAATGTTTTGTTTTTCAATTATGTTGAGGAAATATATCCAGTTTAATGGCGTCGGTTTATGGAGTCTTATCATATGAACACTTCAAAATATCTAGTTCTTGACAATAGTTAGAGCCTTAAACTAATTAGATCGTTAAATGATTTATTAAAATAATCAAAAATGAGAAATAAGTTACAACATCAATTTCTTATCAAAAGCATCAATTAAGTTTTTCTGAAATATTTTTTGATGTAAGAAAAAAACATGTCACAGCAAATTTTATTCAACGTCGACCAATGCGTTGAGTTATAATTTATGTTCATCAACAAAATGATGTACCCAATTTCAGTATAGTTTTGATAGAGATGATTAAATGCTTAAGGATAATTTTTAACTGCTAATGTAATACATTTTTCATAAAAACTTGATAAAATTACGTAAGATGAGTATTTTTAATTGAATAAAACACTCTTAAACGTGACAATGAATTAATTTTCTGGTGGCTATGTATTGTGCAAGAAACCGATTCAGACAACTTAAATTATCACACGTAACTATACCCAATAGCAACTTGAAATACCGATGGCGTCAGGGATTAATAAACTGACAACAACTCAACTGAAATGAAGATGTTTTTAAAGAGAAATAATGAATAGTTTAAGGAACATTGTTTCAGGATATTAATATTTCATTATCGATTTTTTTTCATTTTACTTAGTGCATTGAAAGGAAAGATGAGCCTTGCTGTTCCTTTGGGCAGATAATTTATTTGAACGTGACATTTACAACAAAACATAAAAAATAGTAAAATATATTGATGTTATATAAAGTGCATGCATTGAATGCGAACTAAACGAACCTAATAAACAGTTATATGATTATACAGAACAAAATAAGAATACCCATGTTGTTGGTTGGTTTGCTAATTTATTGACTGTATGTCGCTTTACGTAACACAAGTCACAACGAACAAAATGAACAACAAGGTACATTGTAAATGATTGAGGGCATTGAGATGAAGCAAATTATGTTTTTCATCAGCTAATAAACCAAACACATTTGATTGAATAAAATGTGAAATACACATTGAAGCTTTATTTTGGAAATAGAACCTGGATACTTTGCAGGCACAGAATATAATTGCAAAATAATGTTGCTCGAATTCACGCACTTATAGAGGATATTTACCAGTACTTTGTTGTAGATTATATTTTTTATGGCTATTATTATTTACTTGTTGTATTATATCTTAACGAATATATTTACCTAATGACATTTCCTAACAACAACAGTTAACAACACCATTATACGCCCTAGTGCATATGTTGATGACAAACTATTAACTTAGGATTTTACAACATCAAATCTTTCATCTTTCATGTAGTATTCTTACCTGAACGTAACGACACTAAAATGCTAAGCTTGACAAAGAATACGAAGATGATATATATATATAACTATAGTTAAATGTTATGAATCAATAACCGTTATACTGTCAGACATCAAAAGGTACTATGATATCAAAGCTTTTATGGGTAATTTCAGTATAATTAAAAACTGTTCCATAAAAATGAGATTTATACACTTGATAATAAGATTGTAAATACTATCATTATCAGGATCACAATATATGATTGTGTTTGATTATCAAGATTCTTATTAAAATGTCATATATCGATATTCACATTTAATTCCAAACCAGAACCTACTATGAAGAATGCTGAATTGGCGTGTACATTATAAAAACTAACATTCCACTCTATGTTCAAAACACATTCCTACAGCAAAGTTAAAACTGTAAAACTGACAAATTTCGTGATTTTCCAAAGGTGAAATGAAACTGAGTGATTCGGAAGGGTGGACACCTCCTATATGATCTTAAAGCTTTAAAGTATAGTTACAGAATAATTAAAAACTGTTTCTGAAAAGTTAGATATATGCACTTAATAATAATATACTAATAAAACATGCTAATCACTATAATTATTACATTATGTGTGTGTTTCATAATCACAATTCTTAATAAAATGACACATTTCGATATTCACATTTAGTTGTGAATCATAATCTACGTACTATAGAGAATGCTGTATCGCTATATCACTGAATCAGCATTTACAGTATAAATCATTAGTTTTTAGTAACGAATAGTTGTTCCAGAATATAATGTTGCCATTGCTTATATTTAATATACAATATTTCCCTATACAATAATAAGTCACTAGGCGCATCAAACAAAACTCATTGGATTTTAAACACGATCGTGACAGAATGAAATCGACTAGAGTTGTTTTGAAGAGCTCAATGATGAAAACCAAACATACTGATTCATATCCGAATCGCAATACAGAAGCAAAGTAAAAATCTTTGAAACTCTCAAGTAAGGTTAAACACGTAAACTTCAAACATTGAAGCGAGGCCGCTAAAATACGCAGTAATTCAGACAATATTAAAATATTCTGCATTAGGCCAATTCAATATTAATATATTTCACCAATTAATTGTAAAATTTAAAGTAGATAAAAAGGTTTCTACATTGGACAAAGATTAAAGTTTTATATTGAACGATTTTTTTATATACTTACATTCGCCACAATTCGGCCGATTGTTAAATTGTCTGTATTACGAAAGCTGACATCGAACTCAAAGAAAAAGCATACAACATATCAACAAATAGATTTGAACGTAGATCAGTATGTTTGCATTTGATTTGCATTTTTCGAAACTCTTTATAGCATTTTCATGTTTCTGAACATTTGATGCGAATTATACCAAAAATAAAAGAAACGACAGACGAATATTGATGCATTGATTATATAACAAACAATCGGTATACTAATGGTCACAAACTGTGTACAATTGCTTGCTGAATTGTTTCCTCATTTGCATGAAGAAGCATTGATGCAGAACCATGTTTAAATCTAGAAAGTCATCGAACCTTACACACAGATCTTGGGAAAACAATTTTGGTACTTCCGAAACGACCGTTTTGTGCTGTAAAATTAAAACTGGTTTAATACGTTAAATATGTATGATCTTCTATCTCTTTATAATTTATCAGATTTCTTTTGTATGCAGAAATCTAACTGCTCCTGCATATAATGTATTTGTTTTGCTAAGGTAGAGCTTGTTCACTTCACAGAAACGTTATACAAAGAAGCAATACAAAAGAAACTACAATGTACTTACAAATACATTGTTGACACTGATATTTCAAGACTAGGTTTATCAAGGGCATCAAAAAAGTTGTATGGTCGACATAACCATATTGTTAATATGTATGTTTCTGTATACGAAAATTGTCTTGGACATTTAACATTCCGTAGTTCCAAGTTCAATTCATTCTTAATTTTTATTTCATACCTGCCCGTGTAATAAGCTAGACAGGAGATGTGTACCTCCCGGGGTACAAAGCCTAACTTCTTTAATGCACGTTCACGTTTTTTAGCTTGATTTGCCAGTTTTCAATTTTTATTTTACTTTTATGATTATGTTTTAGACATTGATCTTTATGTTTGTGTTTGTTTAATAATTTTATTTATAACACTGGATATTAAACCTTATGCATCTCGAATCGTGTTAAACAATCATTGCTTTAATACACTAAACTGTTTCCAACAACAAGGAATTAATGGTGAAGTTTTGCCAGCTAACAGCCCCGACCTAAATCCGATAGCGAAAGTATGGAATTATATAAAATAAACAAAACACAAGAGACTCTGTGCTAACAAAGAATGAGGAGATGTACGAAATAATTCATCAGTTTCGGTACAATATCCCCAATGACTATGTTAAGAATCAATCTTTAGCATGCCAAATAGAATTTAGCCATTTTTATAGGCAATGTAACTAAGTACTACTTGTTAACTTTGCTGCGATATTAGTATTTGAACTGTTCTGATAACGGTGTTATTTGTCATTACTAATACTCATATCAGGGGTGACATAACTTTTGCACCGGGGCTGTATCTGTCTGTCGTTCCTTGACTTGTTTAGCATTTATTTTATTTTATTAACTATTACTAAATCTGTTAAATGATTAATTTTGTAGCAACAGAACACCTATAAAATTCCTCATCAGTAATTCTTGAACCAAATTTTTGGAAATCAAATATGTTTAAGATGCTGAAATGAGAGAAATAGAAGGACAAAATGTATTTTACCACATTCACCTTAATCATTTAACATAATGCAGTTTTAATAGCTAATATTGTTACGTATCTTTAGTTGCGTTGAATGTTGCCACATACATGCATTTTAGTTACAAAGTCATTATTGTGTAATCACTTTTAAACTTCATACAGACATGTAGTCGTGTGTTATCAAAGTCTTTTTAATGTAATTTGTGTTCACATAACATAATAGAATTATAGTAAATTAAGTTTTAAAATAAAGGCATAAACGGCGCTGAATAAATACACAAATTTGCTGGTATCTGTGAATTTGAAAATATCTATCCGACTAGTCAACTACATGAATAATACAATTATATTAGAATACCCATCTGTTACATTAGTGTTGCAACAAAATATATGATAAAATTTAATCATTTGGACATGAATCAGTATGTTTGCTTTTGACTGGAACAGATTTCCTAATAATGTGCAGTATCTTTACAATACATGCTGTCTCTATTATTGACATTTTTTCTTTCTGTAGTATAATATAATAAATAAGAGTTGTGAACTGACGCTGTTGAATATAAACACAGTTTATATATAAAGCTTATTATAAGGATAAAGCACATTATTGGAGTATGACACTTTGCTTTAATGAGACATCTGCATTTCCGAAGTAATTGAAACCATAAGGATAAAGTTTTGTACTCCCATCTATACTTTATGCGATAGATTCTTCAAAATACTTTGTTCCATGGATACGTATGTTTGTTTTTATTTCAATCATTTTCATTGATCAGACCTTTCTTGTTATTTCAGTATGAAAGAGTTGGTCCTCAGTGACGATACTTAAAATTCTTTAAAATTGATTTATTAGGATTGAAAATAATTATCATGATAATTATTTAGCTTGCAAGTTTTTTTATTTTCCATCAAAAGAGACAAAATCATTTCTAAACTAATTGCAAATCAAAATCAAACATACTAATCATTGTCCGAATCACAAATACATACAGATCCATGTCAAAATCACAATCCCAAAGCAAAATCAAACTTTGAAACTGGAAATTAAACACGTTAACTTTTACCAAATTAGTGAGTCCTTATTCGACGGAAGGTTAAGCACCTCATGTTTAGCTAAATACGACCGTAACTTCTAAAAGAAATTGAGAATGAAAGTAATACAAAACTATGGGACGTCAATATATCTATAGTAATTTTGGATACATAAACATCATTCTTATCAGCAATATTGTAATGAGGGTTATTATATTTTTGATGAGATTCAATAAATAGATTTTTATGACACTGAAACGAATTGATTTCTTGTCCTAAAATTACTAAATGTAAATCCATACAAATATTTTCAAGGTGGACAATCTTCACAATGTATACCCAGTATTGCGATCCAGTGATTGATGGAACCAGTTTGTTACTAAAAACATGTACATACTAACAGCTACTACGACCAGGAGCACCAAAATGACAAAAAAACACAAGACTATAGAAATATGTTAAAACAGTGATGAAAAATATTTTGTTTTCAATTAGTACTAGCCAAGGAAGGGGCGAATTTCCATCAAAATAGGAGGTTTACTTTTTGGTGGTAAAATCCCGGTTTCTTTGGATATTGGCAAGCTCATTTTATTCCCTGGATATTATCATTATGAACAGGTTATTCTGAATATACTTACACACTGGAATATTTAATTTCTTTGTTTATTGTGTAGAGTTGAGTAATGTGACTACATTAAGTAAAGACTGCAGTAATATTAAATTATCTGTCAGTACACTATTCTTACAGCAGCATCTGTTGTTAACGTAACAACTGTAAATCTTATTGATATTAATTAAATCACATTAAATCACGGGGGATTGACTTTCTTAAATCCAAGAAACATCGCCAGCCACTTCAAAGACAAAAAGGGATAAATTATAGACGGAACATTATTCATGTTTTTTAAGGAACAGAGGGTTGTATTTTAATATCTGCATCTAGAAAATTGCCTGCATGTTGAACCTTAACATTCAAAAGCTTTGCTGTAATATTGTAACAATTTGAAACATGAATAACATTGGATTACTGGTTTGAAAATTTTATTTTCGAGTAGTCTGTTCTAGTAGAGGTATTTAAGTTCATGTTCATGTTACTTGCTACATAAACAACACCATGGATAAATCTCAGTACCGGTCCAAAGTAAATATTTCAGTAATTATTGCTGTCATTACATATCGTTTGATTCTGTTACCTTATTTCCTTGGCTCCGTTGGTTATTTCAAAGTTCACGTTTTAAACTGCATACTTCGTGAACTTAATTACATATCTAACCTGTAAGTACCCAAATAAGTTGATGCAATTATACATTAAATAACCGAATGGACAGTAATGTAGAATGCATGACTAGATTAAACTAATTCTTACAGTTACAGGAGAAATGGTTGTCCATTTGAAACTTCCAACGTGTTCAAAAGCAACAGAAAAACAGAATAAAAACTAAAATGAGAAAATTGATATTTTTCAGATTTCTAGCTCATTGCACTGTTTTCACATCATACTGAATAGTTTAATTAAGAGAATGAGACTTCCTTCACTGACTTATTTCACTTTTGGATTTAGGAATGCAACCTACTTTTCACTTGAACTCTTCACTATTACAGAAACATTCACTGTTTCACTTTGTACTACATGAAGGTTATCTTTTACTCCCACATTAGAAGATTCACACAGTAAAATATTTCTTACATTTAGAAAGAGTAAAACACATCTATATACGGTCGTGCAGCTTCAGAACGATGCTCTGTTGTTGTTGTTGTTTTGGCAATCATTTGTGTATTTAAACCTGTATTTAAACATTTAGTTGCTGATGTGTACAGAACTTCAAATCCTTTAGTCCAGCATTTTCACAAAATTTAGAAAAAAAACATCTTTGTGAATGATGATTTTTCGTATAGGCACTCAAATCAGATCCAGTAAACATATGTCTTAACTATTTGATGACATTTTTAAAAATAATCTGAGCAGATGAAATATTTAGGCACCTTGTAAGTACAACTTACAAAATCTTGATTTTTACCTCACTCTGTATGACGAAAACCCTTCACAGTGTAAAGTTACCTACTATCCATTGAGTTGTGGAATGTGATCCCATTAGACCTGTTGACAAAACTTATGTTCACCTACAACTGTCCATTATTTAAGGAATGGGGATTTAACACTGTAATTTATTTACACAAAGATGCGCTAACGCGCCTCTATTAATTCTTTCTTTCACAGAATGAAGATTTTTCGGCTTCTCTCTATAACTGAAACTTTAAAGCTTGTGTTATTTGCCAAATATTCTCTTTCATGCTATTAACCAATCAAAATCATCACTAATTTGAACTTTTGAAAAGACAGTACTTTGAATTAGGTATACATTTGATAATTACAAAGCATGTCTTAGTTCCGTGTATAACGGTATCATGAACAGAGGCCTTTGTATCATTTCTAATTAACTAATATTGCGTCATGTTCTTGGATGCGTTGACTGTTGCCACGTTCATGCGTTTCAGTTGAAAATGTTTTACTTCTTTAAATATATAATGATTAACAAACTTAATTTATTGATTTTTGTGTAAACATTATTCATTCAGATTAAACTCCCTACAATAAGTCTTTTAATGTAATTTGTCTTCATATATCATGGTAGATTGAATAGCTAATTAAGTTTAAAAAAACGAATGCATACACACGCTTAAAAATTTCACAAATTAATTAGCTGACGTTGTGTGTGTAAAGTTCGGTCCATCTACATTAATTACAGACACGTGTTAGAATACCCTTCGTTTAAATGTAATTAAGTGTTGTAGCAAAGCAGAGCATAACTAAAAATTAAATCATTTAGAACAGATTGTGCCACGTTGCTTAAAAGAGACACCTACGTTTCCATAGTGATTGAAACTATAAGGATAAAGTTTTGTAGACTCGTCTTTACTTTATATGATAGATACAATGTACTTTAAATCCTTTGTTACAGGGATTAGTATGTTTGTTTTTTATTTCAATCATTTTCATTGATCTGAACTTTTTTGTTATTTAAGTACGAAAGAGGTGGCCATCAGTATCAATACTTTAAAATTAAATTATTAGGAATGAAATTAATTACTACGCGAAATGTTAAGTGTAAAAACTTTTCATTTCTTTACCAATTGAAACGTCAGGAATCTTAAAATCAGTGTCCTCAATATACAGTATATTTATCATATACATATTATGTTTTCTTTAGAAATTATGGTATTGTTTTGTAAATAAGAATTTTAAATTAGCAATTCCTAAATTTATTAAACACAAGTTGTGCAATAAGTGGGATGGTACGGACTACTCCCTTAGTACTAAAACTAAACTACTAGACTCCAGTACCAGGTCAAAGTGTTGCATTACATATCTTTTCTTATCTTGTCTTACTTGACTGTTGATCCTACATCTGTCGTGATTTTGTTTGTGTTGGCTGTTTAATCCTCCTTGCATTTTGTCGAATTCTTGGTTTCTTTGCTGCAAATTGTTTCTTCTCTTTTACATAAGAGCAACTTGAGTCTTTGGAATTATTTCTTTCAAGATAGCTTATTCCATACACATAATTGTCAAATTACTTAAGTAATAATACCAACACATCCTGGAAAGAAACCTCGGGAATATCAATAGAAAAAGTACTAATCGATCGCCAGTATGTCTCCTCAAATGGCTTTCTATCTTACTAGAATTAATTAAGTATGGTTTATGCGTTTAGAAGTCTGGTCAGACTGTTAACCAATATTTACCAATAAACATTAAGATGTTGACGTCTGTAAGATATGAAACAGATGATCGAAGGTTGTAAATACAGAGGTCAAGGATGGAGATGATAAGTTAAACATATGAGGTCTATGTGGCTCAAGTTTTAAAGAAAATAAGCATATTTTTTCTATCTGTGTATCAAAACGGTGATCTTGTTTTAGAACTGGGTTAAACCGTCAATAACGACAGTTTCCATGCTTGAAGGAAACTAAATAATATCTTTCATAAACAATTTAAATGTAACACATTGGTCATTCAAATAGTACAATAATGTATACAACCTTCAATCTTAGTAATATTTCTGCTCAGTGACTGATAATGCAAGGGAAATAGATGACTGGCTCCTGAAGGAGACTGGGTCTTGTTTTATGCCCGTCTTTAAATGAGACAGGTTGTTATTTCACCATTGGTATAATAATACCATATTTGATTTTTAGTGTTTTTATAAAAAAAAATTGTAGGTTGTAAAGTAAGAAAAATGATTTGGGTTACTCTTACAGTGACATATCCACATTATTAGACACCAATAAATCATGAAATCAATTTAGCATGTCCAAAGTAGAAAATTGTTTGTTTCTTTATTTTTTATTTTTTTATCATTCTTTATTCTAAAAACATTTCTTTCACCACCTACAAGACTCTCTATTCTTTTAAACAGGCCTATTTTCAAGATTTATTTTACACACAAATTCGTGCATTGAATCTTGGAATCATAGCTTCTAATATCAATGCAGATCAGCAATAAATTTATATAAAACATAACATATTTTGTAATGTAAAACATATAGAACTGTACTGGAAATTATTAAGGTTAGGACAAAAAAAGGTTAGTTTCTAGTTTCAATATCACGTCTTTACATATTGTAACTAAAATAACTCATAATTGAAATATATTATCATAACCGAAGTGTCGAGAAGATCATTAGTTTAATGGACTTGTAGGTCCATATGAGGTTTTATTAAATTAATGGCATCTTGGGTGTCAATAAATCATGCAATGTTTTGTGTGGAATAATCAATTACCGTAAAACTCTTTTATCTGAATCTAGAGATACAAATTTGTACCCTTTATAACGATATTTTTCAATGTGATTGTTTAAAAATGTCATTAATGTAGTTTATACCATCCACTGTTGATTATTGTTACTCTCGGGTTTTCTAGAAATTAGATTAATCATCAATCTAGACTTTAAAATTACGTTATCTTTATTGCCTTTTGACCATGAGTGTACAGACACAGCAAACATATTTCCTATAAGATACCGTACCGTAATGGAAAAATGAATTATAAACATTGAAGTGATACTCATAAATGGTACAACCCTATTTGTCTTATGGAGAAACATCTTTGTATTGACTGTTATGTTTGGTTTTTATTGTTTTCAAAATAAAAAAAAATGCTTAAGAGAAATTGCTGTAATGCATCATAACGATCCCTGCTATTCTAATGGGGACTATTGATTTCAAGTATATGGAATCGTGTTTTCTCTAATAATCATTTATCATTTCAGTATAACAGTTTTAAGAGTAAAACAATTCATCTCACGAATTGAAGTTCACCAATCAAATCAATGGCAAGATTTTATATATCGAATAGACATAAAAACATTAATTTTATTTATTTTCTCACATTACTAAATGTGGATCTAAACTATTTTGGTATCCTAAAGCTTTGAAAATCCTCAAGATTTTCACTCAGTATCGCCATCCAATGAATGATTGAGGCTATTTGTCACTGAGAAACACGAACAACAACTACGAAAGAAAAAAACAATCAAAAACAAACATACTTATCCATTTCCGAATCACAATCCAGAAGCAAAGTAAAAACTTTGGAACTGACAAGTTAGGTTAGACACGTGAACTTCCACCAGGGAAGTGAGGCCGGGTGCTCCGGAAGGGTAAGCACCTCCTGTTTAGCTAGCTACACCCGTCACGTGTGTGATCAAAATTGTGTGAAAGGAACATGGAACTATGAGACGTCAAATATATCCAAGGCAATCCTGGACACAGAGACATCAAACTTATCAACAATACTGTGATGACGGCCATAACACTTTTTGAGGGCCTTGATAAGCCTAGGCTTGCAATATCCCTGAGTCAACAATTTATTTGCAAGCAGCCTACTTCGTTGTACAAAGTCCCCGTAGTGGGAACACGCTCTACCATAGCGTATTAATTGGGAAACAAATACACCATAAGCACGAGAAGCAGGTATATTGCTGCATAAAAAAGGAAAGTTGACAATAGAAAAATTGAAGTCATCACGTTTGTCATAAAGTTTCAAATGTAGCCTTTCTTGTGCGTCATAATTCAGGTATAAGTCTAAATATGAAGCAGAACTTGAGGAATCAGTCGTGTCTTTTATTTCAAGCTCACTAGGATAGATGACATTGACATAGTCTCCAAATTTAGGATTGTTAAGAGACAGAACGTCATCTATGTATCTGTATGTTGAGTTGAATGATTTGGCGACAGTTTTCTCTCCAGATTTAACAAGGTTCTGCATAAATTCTGCTTCGTAAGAATAAAGAAACAAATCAGCAAGCAATGGTGCACAGTTTGTACCCATTGGTATACCGATTGTTTGCTGAAAAACTATATTACCAAACACAACAAATATGTTATCTATCAAAAACTCCAACATTTTGTTGATGGTATCTTCAGTATATTTTTGTTTGGAATCCGTATGATGCTTGACAAAATAACCAGAATCCCTGTTCAGCACCAGATATTTGTATCTTGGCTTACCGTTTTTGTAGAAGAAAGACAAGTGAATAATTTCTTTAAGACGTTCTTTCAATTAAGAATGAGGGATTGTGGTGTATAGTGTAGAAAAATCAAATGTTTTTATACTTTTTACATGAGATAAAGTATTAGAAGCAAGATGTTCAAGTAATTCTTTAGAATTTTTGAGAATCCACATTTGGTTGATTCCAGATGTAGAATATACTTTTTCTGAATAAGACTGAAGACCATCTTTGACGATTGTCAAAATGTGTGTTAGAGTTACCGATAATGATTTAGTAGTACATTTAGATGAGTCTGCTATATATCTTTCCTTGTATGGATTTTTATGGAGTTTAGGAATCCAATACAAGTAAGGAAGATCAAGATCCTCCTCTTTAAGATTGATACCGAAAGACTCGAGAACTCCCCTATGTTGGAAAGAAATTCATCTTTGGTAAAATTAGTTCTAGAATATGCAGGGTTATTTGATATACTATCTAAACCAAGCTCCTTAATAAGACATTCAAGGTAGAATCTCTTACAAACGAGAATAATGTTGTTGGAAGCCTTATCAGCTGGGACAACAACATATTTGTTGTGTATGTCTGTACGAATTGCCTTGATTTCTGGATCCTTGAGTACTGAAGACGGTTTAGTACTCATAGACCCTTTTAAGTTTGGCAATCCTAGTTTTAACGAAAGATCTCACAACCTTTATCCAGTCGGATAAGGTATCAAGCTCAACATCTTCTAATTTAGCCCAACGTCTGGCGTACTCTTCAACGGAATCCATGACAAGTCGGAAATTCTGTCCCCAAGTAAAAGGTTGAGCTTCTCTATATTTAGATATATAAGCATTGGAACAAGAAATGTAACAAAATGCCTTATTACCAATGCTCTTTAAAACAAGAGATAAGTTTACAACTAAAAAAATCGTCATTACACTGTAAGTCACAAAGCTAAAAATGCTGCAATCTGTTTCCTTTTCAATTGTGCACTCAAACATATTGCAGGCCTAGGCACATCAAGGTCCTCGAAAAGTTTTATGATCACAATCATAATCACAATATTGTTAATAAGTATGATGTGTCTGTATTCAAAATTATCATGTATATTTTGACCTCTTATCGTTTTATGTTCTTTTAATTCTAAATTTTGATTTCACATGTGGTAAGTTTACCTAGACCGATAGGATATGCTTGTCCTTCAGGTGTTTCACTTCCCTAACGGAGATAGACGTTAAGTTAAATCTAACTAAATTTTTCAGTGTTTTACTAATTTATTTCTTTGCTTTTTTAATTTTGATTTGTACATGGAATGGTTTGTTTGTGTTTGATGATTACATATGAATTAGTTCATACCTTTGCATTAACACAAGTTGAAACCAATAATCATATAGATGCAATCACTTAACTAAATCCTTTCTTTGATAAAACTAACTCCATAGTACATCAATAAGTTAAAAATTTCTGTATTCTCCGAGCTTTGATTATTGCAAATTGCTTTTTTGTGGGCGAAATGTATGTTGGTTTGGATATGAACAAATTAATTTTACTCCCGGAAGATATTCATATTTTAATAACGACATTTTAAAGTTTATTTAAAATATATCCACACACTTGAAGATTTCCTATTTCTTCTTTTATTGTATAGAGTTGAGTGAGTTGACCACAAAAAGTAAAGTCTGCAGTTAAATTAAATAAGATCTGTTAGTAAAATGTAATTGAATCGCCATCTGGCGTTAAAGTAACAACTATAAATCTTATTGATTTTAATTAAATCACAAAGCATTGACTGTTCTAAAATTGTAACACCGTAAATAGCTTTAAAAAACAAATTATAGACAGAACATCATTTCAGATGATTACAACGCAAGAGTAACACAATTTAATGTTATTGTTCAACACAGACATTTAAATACCATACTATAATTCAAAAACATGAATGATATTTGTCAACTGGTTGGTAATTATTTTGTTTTAAATGTGAGTATGAAGTTAGAGTCTTTTGGTCGTTATACCTGTTGAAATGGTGTTGGGGGCACTGTTTTACATTTCTTAATGTATTTGTATATCTATAGGGGCCTCTGTAAAATATTTGAGGTAGTTATGTCCATAGAAAAGTTCTTAGCACTTAAAGAACGCTACTGCATACATTTTAGTGCCGGTCCAATGTCAATAAAATAGTCTCAATATAATATGGTGTCTGATTCCTTGTTGTGTTCTTGAAAGTTTTAACTTGGTTTTGGAAAGAATTGATACTCAACATGGATTGGTATGTTTGGTTTTGATTTTTTATAATGCATGCCACCGACAAATTACTCTATTCTATTTCTAATCGGACATGCACGAAACTTGAAAGCTTTTTGATTGTAGACAGTTTTGTAGAAATAGTACCATATTATGAAACCTTTACCATTTTATCTTAAAGTCAGGTTCGTTCAAATATTTTAACAAAGTTATAACGGTGAGGATATATTTCATCAATAACTCCAAAGCTGAGCATATCATATGATTTTACGATCCAATCAGCATTTAAATGTCACAGATTTGATGTCAATTTATTTCTAATTGCCATTCAAAACAAGATTTTAAAGTTTTGATAAGTCAGTTCTATCAATTAAGTATAGACTTTTGATAATTACAAAGCATATCTTAGTACTGTTATAGGCGTTATGGCGAACAGAAGCTTTTATATAACTTTTAATGAATCACAAGCACACCAAATCAAAGTAATTACCCATATTCTTGACGTATTTCCTAATAAGACTCATACGTTCGTTTAATCAGATATCAGATAAATGAAAGAAACCAAATAGACCATGCAATCTTATATTACATCTGTGCATAAAATGTCACTCTGAATCTTTATTATTCCACACGCACGGCTGTGATTCTGGCTATTATGACATTTTGGTTTTGTGCTAGTTTTCATCATTCACGGGATTTGCTGCAGTAATTTTACTATGTTTAAAATGACGGGCTAAAGTCCAGATGTAAAGCAGATTGGAATCATCGAACAATTTATGTTAAAAATATATGACTAATTTTAAAATGCTGTTACCAAGTGTAGACCAATGCACATTTAGTCCAATCCGAGTCAAAATTAAAGAATAGCAAAATGGCAGCAAGTGTTTGTCTATTTCCTGCATTGCCTGGTTTGTTTTTTTTCATTAACATGTATTCTCCGTGTTCATTATTGCGTTGGTTGTTACCAAGTACATAACTTTTAGTTACAAATCTTTCTTCTATTTTTGACCAAACAACATTGCAATCGTCAAATCTTTTACAAAAAAAATAATAATTGTTAGTCGGTATTGATACAGGAAATAGACAAAATCATTACTTCATTTATAAAAGACACCTAATGGCGCCTTAATTAATCACAGCTATGACAGTTGGTTTTCAGTGTTGGTTTTACCACGTTTGTTAAACTGAAAATAAAAATTGAATAAACAGACCTATTAAAATCTATAAAAGTTACCATATGTCACGAAGATGTCTTATTTACAGAGATTGTAGGCCCGTCTTAAGTGTTAGGACATATCTAACAACTAGAATGTAAATACAACGTGCATGGTTTTGTGTGGGAAAAATGAATTACCGTAATATAAAAATAGCTTTAACTTGATCTAGTGTAGCACGGTTTTACCATATATAGAGAATATATTTCAATCTGGTTGTATCAAAATAGACTTTAATATTTACGACTTTATACCACTCACTGTTGACTTTTGGGACTCTCTGGTTTTGCAGAAGTGTGATTAATGATCACTATATATTGTATTGAAATAGGTTAACGCTATTGCTTTTTGACCACGAACGAACAGAATAAAAACAAATATACTAATCTAAGTCCGAATCACAGTCCAGAAACAAAGTAAAAACTTTGGAACTGACAAGTTAGGTAAGACACGTGACCTTACACCGGGGAAGTGAGGCCCGGTGCTGCGGAAGGGTAACCATACATTTTTCTATAAAGACAGAACCATACTTGGATAATAAAGTATAAAATGTAGCAAAACTCATAAAAGTTACAAACATATTTTTCATGAAGAAAACGTCTTCGTATCGACTAATAGCTTTGTTTTTGATTTTGTCTATCCTTCACACAGTATCAAAACGAAATTGATTATATCCATTATAATTATCTCTTCTCTTTTCTTTTAGGGACTATTAATTTAAAAAAGAGAATCCTGATTTCTCTTGTGATATTTTCTTGAATTACTAGAAATGGTAATGAATCAATTCATCTCATCAATTTCACTTCACCGGTGACGTAAAATTGGCCCGATCTGATACGAAGAAAGATTGAAATTCATATTGTATCTATTTAGGATAACTAACTGAAGGTTAGACTCATTCATGTTTTTTATTTATACGGTTTGGCGCCAATCATCCAGATGTTTACCCAGCATAGCCATCCAGTTATTCACAGAAGAAATTTTTCACTGAAAAACGTTTATTTGACAACAGGCATTCCAACCAGGAGCACAAAAATGCAAAGAAACAACAACGCAAGACAAAAATATATTGAAACAGTTGTGAAGAAATTCTATTTTAAATGGGTACTAGCTAAAAGAGAAACGAATCATGAATGACTTTAAAATAGGAGATAAATTTTTGGAAGTAAAATATCCGTTTCTTTGGATATTACCTGGATATTTTATTCCATCCCGGAAGATCCACAATGCATAATAAACAGTTTATTTTTTATGTATACATTTACTTGAATATTTAACTGTTTATTCTTTTATTGTTGATTGATAAGACCACATTAAGTAAAGTATGTAGTTACATCTACTGATCTGTTAAACACTGATATTAAATCAGCATCTAGTTTTAAAATAAAAACTATAAATCTTATTGATTTTAATTAAATCAAAGGGAATTGACTGATCTCAAATCCACGAAACCTTTTCAGACATTTCAAACAGTATAAATTATAGAAATAAGTTGTAACAAAGCATGAGTAAAGCTTCTGAACGTAATAAGTCTAACATGCATGTATACCATTTTCATTAACAGAAATTAAATACAATACTGTATAACCTAGGTTCACTGGTTGAAAACTTTTGTTATAGACGTTTGCACTAAGGGTCCACCGGCCAGTAAAGTTTAAACAACGCAACTGGATACACTTTATTCGATCCAATGTCGATGTTTAAAGAATAAATGGTCTCAATATATGGTTCTAATTCCTTGTCATGTTTTTTGGTTCTTGCCTCGGTAGTAGTGGCACCAATGTTATCAAATCTTTACCATTTCATATATCTTTATCTCTTCAGTTTAATTCAAATATCTTAACAACTTATAATAGCGAGGATGTATTTTACATCAATAATTACATATATCACATAGTTTAACGATTCCATCAGCATTTAAATGTCACAGATTTGATGCCAATTATTTTCTATCAAACTTTATTTCCTTTCATTCTAATTGCCAATCAAAACCAGAACTTTGAAATAAGTATACTCTGTTGATAATAATAAAGTATGTCTTAGTGCCGTGTATAACGGTATCGTGAATAGAAGCTTATATAATTTCTAACGAATCAAACACACCAAATCAAAGCAATTACCCATATTCTTGACATGTTTTCTTGTTAATCTCATACGTGCATTTTATCAGGCAAATGACAGATGTAATATAAAAAGAAGACAATGCAATCTTACATTTTACATCCGAATCCGTGCATAAAATATCACCGAATCCTTGATTTTATTATACACGCAAAGTTACATTGATTTTGTCTACCACTTTTTAATAAAACGAAATCATAAGATAATGGTTCTAACTATTATTCGCATTTTCTGAATTTTCACTGAATCTTTGATTTTATTCTACACGCAAAGTTGCATTGATTTTGTCTACCACATTTTAATAAAAAAGGTATTATAAGGTTATGG